>CM064879.1:59013116-59195049 GCA_003313485.2 Penstemon barbatus | reverse complement strand
GTTTTTTCAAGTTAACTCCCTGTGATATGTCTAATAGGCAATTTACTTTCCTCTGAAATAAAAATAGGCAATTTAACTCCCGTGAAATGAAATAATGAGCAATTTATCTCCTCGTGATATAAAAATAGGCAATATACCTCCCTGTGAAATGAAATAATGAGCAATTTAACTCCCTGTGATATGAATTAATAAGAAATTTAGAGAGAGGCAATGTGCTTCTTTTATAAAAACACAGTGAGTTATTTTGCCATTTTTCTTAACACAGGGAGTTAAATTTTACGATATTACAGGGAGGTATTTTGCCCTTTTATTTATCACAGGGAGTTAAATTACCTATTTAGAATAACACATGAAGCTAATTTGCTATTCACTCGTTCTTAGGAGGTGGAGACATAACATTGCTCGACATTGTCTCGTACACAGGCTACGTATTTGTCCCCGCAGCTGTTAAAATTATAGTTAGGTTGTTTTCAGATTATTTACTTGTGTCGTCATATTGTGGGAGAGTTTCTACATGGGTGTGTTGTTGGTGAAGACCATGAAGAGGATACTGATTTTAGAAATGCAAAGTTTTTAGAAGAATTCAACTAAAAAAAATTACGTTTTGCTTTTCATGGCTACTTCTCAGATTTCGATGTTGTTTTGGCTTGGAAATGTGGGTGTTTTATAAGCTCATCCCTATGTTGTATTTTTTTTCCAAGTAATTTTTAATAAAATAGTTAGAGTGAATAGCAAATTAACTCCCTGTGTTATTTTAAATAGACAATTTAACTACCTGTGATAAATAAAATGGCAAAATACCTCCTGTGATATCCTAAATAGACAACTTAACTCCATTTGATAAGAAAAAAGGCAAAATACCTCCCTGTGTTTTTATAAAAGAAGCACATCGCTTCCCTCTAAATTGCTTATTAATTCATATCACAGGGAGTTAAATTGCTCATTATTTCATTTCACAGGGAGGTAAATTGCCCATTTTTATATCACAAGGAGGTAAATTGCTCATTATTTCATTTCACAGGGAGTTAAATTGCCTATTTTTATTTCGCAGGGAGGTAAATTGCCCATTAGAATTATCACAGAGAGTTAACTTGCAAAAAATCCAAAATAGTTATTTTGTTGTCATTCGCCATGAGTATTTCAATAATTTTGTTGACTAAAATAACCTGCGAATTATTTTTTTAAAAATAAGATAGGAGAGAGATTATAACAATATCTCGGAATATCAACCTTATGGTATGTTGTTTATTTCAAATATTGCACCTAAAATTTAAACGACCTACAACATTAGCACTACCATTACGTAGTGAAATAATAAGCTATGACAATTCAAAATTTATTAATAATTAAGCTAAAACAAACTTTTATTGAAGTTGACTAAATGGTCTCTTCCTCATGGCTTAAGAGATGTGGCTCCAACTCCCTCACCACCATCACCTTCACCTCCTTCCGGTGGTGGTTCTTCACCACCTTCTTCTGGCGGTGGAGGATTTGACGGAGGATTTGGCGGCTTAGTGCCTCCTCCGGGGCCACCGCATTTCTTGCTACAAAAGCATCTCCTTTTGATGCATTCACCTCCGATGAAGCCTTCTTTCTTGCAAATTATTTTACAGTTACGTTGTTGGCTTCTAAAGACGCATAGTCCACGGAAACGCCTACTCTTTGCACGACAAGTTCTAGCCTCAGTGTGTATAATTAATTCATCTGTATTTAGTTACACATAAACAAAGGTTAAGTAATTAACTTGCAAAAATACATATCTCATTATTATAATGAAATATTCAAATAATTAATTTGGTACAGTCCTACTAGTCATTCACAACCAAGTGAAATTCACTTATTTTGTGATTGAATATGTACAATCTAATAATATATATCTTCGTGCTAGAATTTCCATTATTTAGCACACTTAAGAGAAAACTTACAAGACAAAACCAATATGAGAAATAGAACTAGCCCGGAAAACTTCATCGCAATCGCTAATAGATGAACAATTTAAGATTGATATGTATGTGATGATTTCGTAATTGGTGAAACCACGCTTTTATATAGAGATTTTGAATGGAGTTGGGATAATGGCAAATTGGGAAGCCAGCTAGTTCTTGGCTACAAATGGCACAACTCCATAAATTTGCAAATATTAATTAATCTCATTAATTTGCAAATATTACTTAACAAATTGGGATAAAGCTAGCATGATTAGTTGCCTGGACATGGAGATATGTATCGTTACATCTACTTCATTAATTCAACCATATAAATCTCATTGTATCTATATTTAATTTCCCTGCAGTTCCGGGTGATTATAATTTTCTCGTTTTAAATTTTGATCAAATCCATTGATTGTAATAAATGACGCGTAATAGGCAGAAATGCAGTTTTAGTCCCACATGTTACATTCTCAACACTTTTGGTATTGTACTTAATAAAGTTATACCTTAAATTTTAATCTCAATTTTTCAAAATATTATGTATTTTTTGTTCTACAGTTTACAATTCGTTTTCAACTGTACAAATGAAGATGATAGATTTGGAACGATCGGGATAGCTCAGTCGGTAGAGAAGAGGACTGAAAATCCTCGTGTCGCCAGTTCAAATCTAGTTCCTGACACATGGTTAATTTGTATTATGAGGTTTATCTTTCGTTTATAAATTAATTGATATGAAATGAGATCCAGATTCAAAATGAATACGGATCATAATTTATAGATACTTTTATCTTTCTCGACGAGATAGACCCCATCTATCTATTTTATAGATGGGTAGAGTTTCTTAAATTGTTAAATAAAGTATCTAAAATTAAATTAAATTTTCTCTTTTTTTTCGTTCAAAAAAAAATGTCACTACTTCATATATATTTGAAAGGTTAAATTAGTTGATTGAAAGAAAAAAAAGGCGAAGTTGAAATAGACAGGATTTGGTTCCTATACAAATACAAATTAATTAAATTTGATACTCTTTCTTTTCTTTGTAATTTTTTTACTCTTCAATTTCTTAATTCGTCCCACCATTACTTTCTAGAACCAGTCTAAGCATATAGGCGCAGTACAAAGTTCATGATGCAGAAATCGTTTGATTCATCCTATTGGTTTGGCTCCGATGAAATAAGTATATTAGAAATACAAATGTAAGAATCCCTTCTTTTAATTCATGAATGAAAACACCCTCCTCTTCTCCGGGAGTCCCGCTTGCTCAACTTCTATGGCTGTGTGTGGATGGGGTTTGGCCCGGTCTCGCGAGACCGAGCCAAAACCATTTCAAATGAGTTTTCGTCAAACCCATAAAACCATCAAAAACCTATTAAGAAACTCACACTTAAACTCTTCAAACCTATAAAACATTGATTTGACACCTACCACCTATTTTTTCCCCCAAATCTCACTAAAAAAGACATTGATTTGACACCTATCACCTACTTTTTCCCCTAAACCCCAACATCCAAACTCAATCCAAGTGGGGTTTCAACTTATTCAAACCACAAAACCCAAGAGCCAAAACTCATCCAAATAAAGTCTCAAAGGTTACATCGAAACCACCCAAACCAGTTCTTTTAAACCGAGACCCGCGAAACCGGGCCAAAACCCACCCAAATAGACCATATATATCATTGTCACTAACTCGGAGTCAAATAAATACTTTGACCAAGCTTACGTACTCATTATCTCAATATGATTTCAAGTCTTACCAATTCAATTAGCACATACTTATATATTTATGTTCATAGATCGCAACACCCAAAGTCTAATTCACTTGTAATTTTCACAAATTTATTTCATAAACCACCCACATTCATCAGTCCAAGCTTAAAACTTGCAAGAAATCAACTGCTAAACTATAATCACATCACATAACACAAATATAAACACCAAAACAATAAATAAAGTACCTAAGCTAAGCTAGTTTCCTCTCCAAGAGTCATCCCAAATACGGCAGTTGCAGCAAAGGTAATGGCATTGGTGATGGGCACAATTAAACAAATGGGAGTGTCACTAAAATTCCTTATTCAAATTTTCGATTCCGATAGTGTTAATTCTAGAACTGTAGAGTAGAGCGCTCTGATTCATGAATATGTTCACAAATCAAACTTGATGAAACTTAGAAATAAATAAGTATTTAGGAAAGAAGAATGGTATTTTTTGCCTAACTCTAATTACGAATACATATCCTGGTTTGGAGGATCAAATTTTATGTAGTGATTAAATCAATGGAATATCTTGAACTTTATAGTTAAATATATTTTAATGATAAAAGTGTAATTTCTAGTCTTTGGTGAAGTAACTTGGAATTAATATATTATTCATCTTGGGGACCACCTTTCTTGTTCTACAATAGTTTTCACCATGCAATTTTCACTCCTTTTATTAATTGGTAAAGAAGCTCATGTGTTATTTTTATTAGTAAAAATAACTTATGTATTGATAATTTAAAGACATTTAATCCTTCCATTGATTTGCTTCAATCGTTGTAAGTGTGATTATTATTTGATGATTTGCAGAAAAATGACAATTATATTCTTGAGTGTTATCTTTTCTTTGAAATATGATTAAAAAAAAAAAAAAAACCATTGTTCATTAAAAAAATTGGTTATAGCTTAAAAAGTTAAACAATAACTCTTCATTCTCTTAAAATTGTAACCTAACCTCCTTGCAGCATTTCAGGTGGCTCTTTTTAAAATGAGCTAAACCCCCATGACATCTTTAAAAGGCAATTCACCCCATGTCACAAATAAAAGGCTAGCGATATTGCCAGAGCACATATTGTTGCTATCAGAGCAACTTTTTTTAATTTTCTATTCTGCCCTTTCAAGTCAATGGTCATTAAATCCATATTTCTCAATTCCCAAAATACTCATTTAATTGGTAATTCAATATTCTCTCTCTTATTAATACATTATTAACTTTTCTTTTCTTTTTTAATAGTAGTATATTTTAACAAGAAAATAAATAATGTTGGATAAGGATGAAGATGAAAGCACTGAAGACAAATTGATAAGGGAGGTTTTGATGCATTCCAAAACTTCAAAATCTGCTAAGTATGGATTAACTTAGCTGATGGTCCCTTGTGAAGAATTTTTGACTAAGTAAAGAAGATATCAGAAGAGTCAAAATTCAAGGTCCAAAGACTTGTGATCTGCTGAAGGAAAGATACCAGACTGATGAAGATCAGCCGACTCAAATCAGATTTGTTCAAGTTTGAGATCAGCTTAGTTCGCCATCAGACTTGCACATCCGTCAGCCAAGTGGAAAGGATCATAAAGTCTTCCCAACGGTAATAAATGCCCCTGTGAGTAATAAATGCTGAAGTACAAGGTTATTAAAGACAAATGATTGAAGAAATGCTTCGCATCAGCTGGGTGCATTTAATGCTGCATTAAATGCTGTCTGCAGAAAAGTACTGTTGATAGTACGGACAGACTGAAAAAGAGTCGTTCGCGGAAATTAAGGACCAGTACTCGAAGAATTTGAATCTTGTCTCTCTTCAACGGACATTTTTCAAGCCTCAAGTATAAATAGCTGAAAGAGACGAAGAGAACAACAACAACACAATCTCTGAGAGAATTTTCGAAGCAGAACTCTTTAAGTCTCAAGAACAGCTCACTCATCAGCTTAGTCATTTGTTGACAAAAAGCGAAGTTGAAGAACAAAGCTAAACACGTCTTCTGAGTGAATTTGTAAATCTGAGTGTTGTGAGAAGTAGATATCCATCTTTGTGAGTGATATTACTTCAGAGAGTAGGATTTCTTTGTGATTTCTTACTGCGCACTTACGGCCTGTTCATTTGTTGTTAGGCGTAAGCAGAGTGTACTGGTTACTTTGTGTTTCCAGTATAACCCAAGATCTAAGTGACTTGGAAGAGTGGACTACAGGATTTAAATCCATATAACCACTATAAAAGTTGCTTGTGTTTTTGTTCACTGCTTTTAAACTTGCATATTTTCAGATTGCATAAAAACACTTTAAGTTAACTGTTTGAAAAGTTTTCTAAGAAAAGAAGTTTTGTAAAACTGGGGTACAAACTTTCAAACTGCTAAGATTACTTGTGAAAAACACTTTATAAATCCGCTGCAAGTACTCTAAGTATTAAAACTGATTTTGACAAAATCAGCTAAGTAACTATCAGTTTAGTGGTCTACGAAGCTGTTCAAAGATTTGTTTGCGATCAGCCAAGGAACCAACTGTTGATAACAGCTTAGTCTGTTTAAGTTAACAAAGAGGTTTTAAAGTTAAAATTTGCAAAAAGTTTAGAGGTCTATTCATACCCCCCTCTAGACCTCATCTGACCACTTGGGACCAACAAGTGGTATCAGAGCAGGTGGTTCGTTAGAATCAGTTGCCTGATCAACGAGCTTGATCCAAGTGTTTTTCAAAGGTTTTCAAAACTTTTCAAAAGAGCATCTTTTTGAAAAATTAAAATTTTTGGAAAATGGACTGTATCAGCCATGTTCCCCACATTGCTGGTATGTCGTTTGAAGACTGGAAGATCAGAATGGAAATCTTCTTAGCTGCCTATAATGACAACATGTATACATGTATCCTCAAAGGTCTATTCAAATTCACCAAGACTATCATAGTTGATGAAGCTGAACTAGTGGTGGAAAAAGATTTAACAGAGATGACAGCCGAAGAAATAAAGCTGTTCAATCTGGACAAAGTTGGCCGTTTCATCATGACCAAAGCCCTGGATAATGATCGGTTTGATAAAGTAAAACATTGCAAAACTGCAAAGGAAATGTGGGACAAGGTTCGTGACATGAGCGAAGGAAACGACGCCATCAAAGAGCATCAGCTCAGTGTTGCCTTGGAGAAGCTGGACAACTTCAAGATGAAATCTGGAGAAACTATTGATCAGATGGACACTAGATTCACCAGAACCCTCAATGAAGTTTTAAAGCTGGGAAAGACCTTCACTGACAAGGAGATCACCGTCAGAGTACTGAAGGCCCTGCCTCCCAAGTTCAACATGAAGGTGACAGCCATGGAAGAATCAAGAGATCTGGGGAAGATTTCTCTTACAGAGCTGTTCTCCGTACTCAAGGCGTATGAGTATAAACTGCCGAGAATGGGTGTTGAAGAAACCTCAACTTCAAGTCCCACAGCTGCACTTGTTGCTGCTGAAAATCCAAGAAGTCCAACTCACAAAAGCAAAGATGTGGACTCATCTGATGAAGCCACACTACTCAACAAAAAGGAGTACACTGTTGGAGACGTTGCATTGCTGATGAACAACTTTAAAAAGTTCTACAGACGAAAAATGAAGAACAAATATAACAATGCTTCTACTTCTAACCCTACTTCTTCTTCTCAAGATAAGGATTCCTATAAATCCAAAATGATGTGCTATAATTGCAGGAAACTGGGTCATTTCATCAGAGACTGCCCATACCCTAAAGCTGAGAAGTATATGGAAGAAGAAAAGAGAATCAGAAAAGAAAGAAAACATCAGAAAGGAAAGGCGATGGTAGCAGAAGCAGAAAAGCCAGCTGTTGTCTACTCATCTGATCCAGATTCAGACACTTCTGATGAAGAGTCCTCTGATGAAGAGAGTCATGCTCTTCTCTGCCTGATGGCTAAGGAATCTGATAACTCTGAGGATGATGAGGTAACTCCTCTTGAAAATGAATTATTTAGTTCATTTGAACAAATGATGCTTAACAATACTACTATTGCTGAAGCATTTAAAAAGCTTAAGGAAGAGATGATATTGCTGAAAGAGCAAAATAATTCACTGAAACTCATAGCTGAAAAGCCAAGAAAATCAGCTGAATATAAACTGCTTGAGCAAGAACATGAATCTCTGAAAGCTGAATGTGAAATTTATAAGGGTAAAATCATGGAACTTGAGAAAGTTATTGAGTCTCATGAGAAGTCATCTGTTGCATCCAATCACATATCTAGTAAACAGAAGACACCTTTATATCAGGATAAGTTAGAACTGAACCATACTGAAAAATTCATATCAGCTGACAATAGTAAGGTCATATTGTATGTTCAGACTACTAAACCTGCTTCACCTGAGAAAGTATTAAAGGAGACGAAAACTCCTAAGGCTAAAAAGAGCAAAGAGCCTAGTGTAGAAAAACAGACTAGTAATCCTAAACAGAAGAGTCCTAGGAAGTCCTCTGACAAGGCTAAAACTAATCAGACTAGTGATAAAACTAAGTCGTCTGTTAATGAGCAATCATCTAGTAAACCAAAGAAGCATAAAAACAAGAAAAATCAAAATGCTTGGTATGGAAATGAGTCTTACTATGTGCAACCTGCTGCATATCCTCCTATGTATCATGCACCTCAATTTCCAACTTACTATGCACCTTACCCTGCTCATCCAATGCATGCATATCCCCTATATCATGCATCTTAATCTGCATTTGAACATTATCCTTATCATGCTGATCATCAACAATATGATAAATCTGATGAACGTGGTAAAGGTAAAGTTGTTCATACTCCTGTTGAAACTCAGAAACCTAAGAAGCCTAAGACTTCATCATCTTGGGTTGTCAAAGGTGGAACTAATCCTTCAGGACCCTCTCAATAAGGGTACCTAAAACAATTTTATTTTGTTTTGTAGGTTAGGATTAGGAGTAGGAGTAAAGTAGAGAAAATTTGGTACTTGGACAGTGGCTGTTCAAGACACATGTGTGGAAGCATACATGAGCTGACTGATGTTGTTGATGTGGATGGTCCAAAGGTTACTTTTGGAGACAGCAAGGAATGCATGATTAAAGCTAAAGGAAGACTGATTAGAGGAAACATAGAGATATCTGACGTTTCATATGTTAAAGGCCTCAAATATAATCTGCTTAGCATAAGTCAATTTTGTGACAAAGGATATTCAGTCATCTTCTCAGCAGATAAGTGCTACGTTGAACAGATTGGTACAAAGAAGGTAATTTTATCTGGAAGACGACAAGGAAATATCTACATAGTCGACTGGAATTCTGCTGACAAGAATTCAAACGTTTGTTTGGTGGCATCAACACCAAGTGAAGTTAGTTGGCTATGGCACAAAAGGATGAATCATTTAAACTTCAAGACCATCAACAGATTGATAAAGAATGATCTGGTAGAAGGGATTCCTAAAACAGTCATGAGCAAAGATAAGCTCTGTGACGCCTGTCAGAAGGGTAAACAAATCAAGTCATCGTTCAAAAGCAAGAAGCATCAATCTTCTGGAAGAATATTGGAGCTGCTACACATGGACTTATTTGGACCCATTGATCCAGTCAGCAATGGTGGAAAGAAATACTGTCTAACTGTTGTGGATGATTATTCAAGATATACTTGGGTGATATTCATGAAGAAGAAAAGTGAAACCAAGGAACATCTTACTAATCTGATTGAACTGATCCAGAATGAGAAATGCATAAAGATATTGAAGATCAGATCAGATAGAGGGACAGAGTTTACAAACTCTACTGTTGAAGAGTATTGTAATATCAAAAGAATACATCATGAGTATTCAGCTGCTAGAACCCCTCAACAGAATGGTGTTGCTGAAAGGAGAAATAGAACACTAAAGGAAGCTGTCAGAACCATGATAGCTGAAGCTAAGCTGCCACAAAGATTTTGGGCAGAAGCAACAAACACAGCATGTTTTACCCAAAACAGATGCATGATCAACAAGCACCAAAACAAGACTCTATATGAAGTTTGGAACAACAGGAAGCCAAACATTCATTACTTTAAGATATTTGGTTGTAAATGCTTTGTTTTAAATAATGGAAAAAATCACCTTACTGCATTTGCAGAAAAGGCTGATGAAGCTGTCTTTGTAGGATATTCTAATGTTAGTAAAGCTTATAGAGTCTTTAACAAAAGAACATTACTAATAGAAGAATCTATTCATGTAGTATTTGATGAGCCAAGTCAATCTTCTGAAAAGAATCAAAGTGTTAATCAAGATCTGTCTACTGATTTACAGAAGTTAAATGTTGGAAAGAATGAAGAATATGTTCCCATCATACTACCTGATCTCAACCCAGCTGATAACTCAAGTGCTGTTCAAAATCACAGTACTGATTGTCTAACAGACGAGTTGCAGACAGCTGATAGACCAGAGACTGTTCAACAGACGAGAAATGTTCAACAGACTACTACTGAATCTCCAATAGTAGTGCTGCAAGATCCAAACAAATGACAACATTATGATTTGCAACCTGATCTTAGATGGCTCAAGAATCACCCACCAGAGCTGGTAATTGGTGATCCTTTGGATAAAGTAAAGACAAGGAGAGCTGCTGCAAGTGAAGCAATGTTTGTCAGCTTCCTATCTCAAATTGAGCCCAAACAAATTGAAGAAGCTCTTATTGATTCCAACTGGATTGAAGCTATGCAAGAAGAGCTAAATCAATTTGAAAGGAATGAAGTCTGGTACTTAGTTCCTAGACCAAGTCATCAAAGAGTCATTGGCACTAAGTGGGTATTCAGGAATAAAATGAATGAAGATGGTGAAGTCACCAGAAACAAAGCAAGATTAGTGGCCAAGGGTTACTGCCAAGAAGAAGGCATTGACTTTGATGAAACGTTTGCACCAGTAGCAAGACTAGAGGCAATCAGACTCTTTCTTGCCTATGCTGCTCACAAGAATTTCACCGTCTATCAGATGGATGTGAAATCAGCTTTTCTCAATGGAGAATTGCAAGAAGAAGTTTATGTTGAACAACCTCCTGGATTTGAAGTCTATCAAGAAGGAGACAAGGTGAATCGTCTAAAGAAAGCTCTCTATGGACTAAAACAGGCTCCAAGAGCATGGTATGATACTTTATCTGACTTTCTTTTAATTAAAGGATTTCGCAAAGGTAAAGTTGACAAGATCTTGTTCACTATTGAATGGGAAGAACAAATTTTGCTTGTGCAAATTTATGTGGACGATATTATTTTTGGTTCAACTAATCAACAGATGTGTGATAAGTTCTCAAAGCTGATGCAGAATAAGTTTGAAATGAGCATGATGGGAGAACTTAATTATTTTCTTGGTTCGCAAGTAAGACAGTTGCCTGATGGAATTTTCATCAGCCAAGCAAAATACACAAAGGATCTGTTCAAGAAATTTGGTATGGAAACTAGCTCCACTGCTACTATTCCAATGTCTACAAGTCTTCGTTTGGATAAAGATGAAGATGGCAAATCAGTGGACATAACCAAGTACAGAGGAATTATTGGGTCATTGTTATACTTAACTGCTAGCAGACCTGATATCATGTACTCTGTTGGGGTTTGTGCGAGATTTCAATCAAATCCTAAGGAATCTCATCTCTTAGCTGCCAAGAGAATATTGAAATATATTAAGGGCACTCAAGAATTGGGATTGTGGTACCCTAGGGAATCTGGATTTGAACTTATTGGATATTCAGATTCTGACCTTGCTGGCTGCAAAATTGATAGGAAGAGCACAACAGGTGCCTGTCAATTTTTAGGTAGTCGTCTGATCTCATGGATGAGTAAGAAACAGATTTCAGTATCCATATCTACTGCTGAAGCTGAATACATAGCTGTTGGAGCTTGTTGTGCACAAATCTTATGATTGAAGCATCAACTGGAAGACTACAATATCAAAATCAGTGGAATTCCAATCTACTGTGACAATACAAGTGCAATCAGCCTTACTCAGAATACTACAAGTCATTCAAGGACTAAGTATATTGAGATCAAGCATCACTTTATTAGAGATCATGTGGAGAAAGGAAATGTCATGATAGAATATGTGTTTACTGAAAATCAAATTGCTGACATCTTCACAAAACCTCTAAGTGAAACAAGGTTTTCAACTCTAAGAGCTGAACTGGGATTATTAAAATTGGATGCATAAGCTGAGGGGGAACTCATCAGAAGACTAGAGTTCAACAGCTTACTCACCTTATTTATCTTCAAGGATTAACTTTCAACAGACTAGTTAACTTATGAATTCTTAAAGTCAGGGGGAACGTGTAAGACTAGCGGTACTTCTGATTAAAAGATGAAATCTGTTAATGACAGTTAGTTGAAGTTATGCTTTCAACAGAAGATCAAAGTTTTGAAGATTGAAGATTTATTATCTAGCTGGATTGACAAACAGCTGAGGAAGGTTATCAGTTATTGGCTTTCACTGATAACAGCTTTGTCATCAGGACAGTAGTCCAACAGATAAGTATTTACTTTACTCATCTGATCGCTTATGTAAAAACTTACTGTTTAAAAACGTTTTATTTCAAAACACGCTTTTACAAGTGACAGAATAGCGGTACTTTTCCCGCTCCTCATTAAATGCGATTTGAATTTGAAAGGTCGTAACTGACGCCGCACGATCAGCACTGACAAGAAACGGATCTAACGGTTAGCTGGTATCACGGAAACCAAGATACCCTAACTCTATAAATCCAGATCTGATCAGCCGTGTAGTTCTTTACGCACCCTAAATATTCAAAAGCACTTATGAGAAAATACTTGCAATTTTTCTGCAAAATTCTACTTGTTCTCTCTATTTTCAACAGATTCGAAATGGCCGCTGAAGGTATGTTCCTCGTTTATGAGTCCTACTATCAATCTGGGACGGATCTAATGAAGGAACTGTTGGAAAAATTCAAATCTGCCTCGTTGGTGAACTTTATGGAGTATAATGAGGGAGTAATCTGGACTGATCAAGTAATGGAGCACTACAAGACCGCAACTGTTGATTACAGTACACTGGAGATCAAGGCTACAGTGGGAGGTAAATCCATTGTCATTACCCCTACTGTTCTTCATGAAACGTTTGGGCTTCCTAACAGTGGACGACATGACGTCACTGTACTGACGGAAGACAAGCACCAACAATTCTGGGCGATCTGCGCCAAAGAAGGAGAGATGTTGTCTGGCAACATCAAGAAGAGACAGTTGAAGGATGAATATCAGCGGATGGCTGATATGGTCTCAAAGCTGATTGAAAATTGCACCTTTTCTCTGGATGTTGTTACCATGAAGAGGTTCAGCATCATGGCCGCCGTTTATTATGGACTGGAAGTCAACTGGTCCGTCATAATTTGGTATATCTTGGCTGGTTTTCATGAAGTAAAGAAAGGAAAAACTCCTCAAACCAACCACAGGATCACACTCAGTTCTCTGTTGTCCAAACTGGGATGTATTATGACGAATGGTAAGGAGGTCCACAAGTCCAAGGCAATGTCCAAATATTTGCCTGTTCTTAAGAGAAAGGCTGGTGAGCCTAAAGAAGATGAAGACGAGGAACCAAAGGTGGTTCCAGCCAAAAGGCCACGAAGATTGGTGAAAACAGCTGAGTTAGCTGTTGAGAAAAAGAAGGTCACTCCTAAGAAAACGGAGACAGTGACAGCTGATGCTGAAGTTGCAAGAACAATAGAACAAGTCACTGCTGATGTCAGGAATGAATCCCCTGCATCTCCCTCAAGGACCCCATCTATTGAAATGCCTGCTGGGAATGTTTCTCACAGGACAAGAAGTCAACAAAAGGATACCGCTGCTTCAAAACCCATTAAGAGAATATCAAAGAAAACTGCAAGGAAGCAGATGACATTCATAGAAGAGCCTACTGAGTTGGAAAACTTAGTAAGAGAAAGTCCTGTATCTGCTGAAAGACCAGTTGGAGCTGTTGAGGCTTCTGTTGCTGACAAAGCTGATGCGCAACAGTCGACTCAAACTGTACCAACAGTTGAGGCTGCCCAACCTCAGGATGATCCAGATGTCATGATCATCCATCCAATTGCTGCTGCACCTATCTCGTCTGCTGGTCCAGCCCCTGCCCCAGCTGATAAAGGAAAGAGAAAGATTGTACTCAAGAGAAAGAAAATTTCCAAAGCTGATAAGAAGAAAAGGGAAGAAACTGAACAGAGAAAACAGGATGAGATGGAGGAGAAGAAGGCACTTGAACTGAGCAAAGCTCAGGCAGCAAAGGATGAGGCCAGAAGGAAAATGACTGAGGCAGAAAGAAAAGCTGCTGAACTGGCCATGGTCATTGAGCTCAGCAAGACTGGTGCTCATGGACCTGTTCATGGTGGAGGCATCAAAATTGGTGAAGGCAAGGATGAAGAAGCTAAAAAGAAGCCTAAAATGCCTGCTGCAGAGGTCAAGCCAAAGGGTAAATATGAAGTTAGAAGAGCTTTTGACATTGTCTATGCTGTTAAAGAACTCTTCAGAAGATTTGAGAAGTCCTTGGCGTATTATGACCAGAAGCTTATGCTAAAGACTCTGTTCACTCTTGAGAAGCCAAGATACATCAGATGGAGAGACAACAGGATGAACAGATCAATTGCAGAACTTCAAAATTTGAAGGAGTTAGCTGGTGAAGAACAATGGGTTCTAAACTGGTTAAGAACAGACTCCATTCAGAAAGCCTTGGATCCTCACTATGTTAGAGACATAATGCACAAATATGCAAAGGAATTTGCATTAGAGGAGGCCAAGATCATTGAATACACTTTGCCAGAGAAGAGAAGAAAATCTGATAATGCTGAAGAAAGGGCAATCAACATTGCTGTTATGACCGCCTTGAAAAGATGGGCAGAAAGGTCAAGATATCAGCAGGGATGTTCAAGTGAAATGCCTCAGCTGCCAAGCATTCAGCAAATCATATTCGGCAAAGAAGTAAAGGATTACTGTGAAGTGCCCAAGGGTAACAATGCCTTTGTGAATCATTGGATAATTGTGCGACAGATTCGTCAAACAACATCATTCAATGATGATGGCACTATCACAAACCTAGTTTATGAAGACGTCACTGATGAGCATAAGAAAGCTGATGAATCCTTAGCACTTGAGTGGAATGCTAAGGCGACCGAAGCTGATCAGGAGACTGAGATGAATGATGTTCCTGTCCACCAGGAGACTGAAGAAAAGGAAGCTGCTGCTTCTGCTTCATCAGGTGATGAACACTCATCACTGATGGAAGCTTTCCAGATGCTCATGGAAAATTCAGCAAAGGAACTGGAAGAGAAGCACAGTCAGCAGCTGAGAAAGATGAAAGAGGAGCTGAAGGAAGAACTGAAAGCAGAGTTGGTAGAGTCCAACAGACTTCAGCTGGAAATTGTGCAACAATCAACTGCCAAGATTATCAAGACTGAAATTGACAGTTTTCCAATACCTCAAGATAATTCACTGCAGTTAGTGCACAGCCTTACTGAAATGAATAGAAACGTTGAAGATGTGAAGGCTGATGTAAATCACCTTCATGCTGCCTTACAAAGAGCTGATCACAAGATAGCTGACTTAACTGCAACCTTCATCAAAGTCAGTGAAGAAGAGAAGTCTATCAATGTTGGTTTGTTGCAGGAAATCCAAAAGGCTGGAAATGTTATTCATGAAGAACTTTCAACCATGCAACTCAATATTGACTGCTTCAATGATCAATCTGACAACATCAGTACCATTCTTCATCACTTAACAGTAAGTCATGATGTAGTAAATCAGAATCTGAAGACTTTATGTGCTGCAATGAAAACTCCCACTGTTGCACTCAACCCTGCTGCTAAATCTGACAATGTCATCAAGACTGATGATGACAAAAAGGGGGAAGATAAAGGGGAAGAATCATTTAAGGAGACAACTGCTGCTGAAGTTGAGAAGGCTGAAGAAACTACTGAAGTTGACAAGACTGTTGAAACAGCTGGAAAGGTACAAGGTGAAGAGAAGTCTGAAGAAGAGACTAAGGATAAAGCCAAGTCTGATGAAGAAACGGCTGAAACCAAAGACTCTGCTGAAGATCAAACAGAGCCTTTGACCAAGTACAAAAATACTGAATCAGCCAGAAAGGCAATGGAGCTACTGAAGGAGCAGAAACTCAAAGAAAAGATGGATGCTGCCAGAGCAAACATACTTCTGGAAGATGAAGCTGATGAAGATGAAGAAGAAGATGATGATGAAGAATCATCTTATGAATATGAATAAGTGCCTTGAAGGATCTGATGAAGAAGCTGATAGTTAGAACTTATAAATCCTTGTAATCAGTTTACTTCATTTATTCTTCAGACATCTCATCTGATGAACTTGTACTTGTAATATTTTCATTATCAATAAAAAGTCAAGTTTATTCCAACACATCTTTTCTATCTCAGAAAATTTTGAGGATTACATTCTTTAGCTTATGTATTAACAGGTACTTAGCTGAAGTTTTGTCATCATCAAAAAGGGAGAAATTGTTGGATAAGGATGAAGATGAAAGCACTGAAGACAAATTGATAAGGGAGGTTTTGATGCATTCCAAAACTTCAAAATCTGCTAAGTATGGATTAACTTAGCTGATGGTCCCTTGTGAAGAATTTTTGACTAAGTAAAGAAGACATCAGAAGAGTCAAAATTCAAGGTCCAAAGACTTGTGATCTGCTGAAGGAAAGATACCAGACTGATGAAGATCAGCCGACTCAAATCAGATTTGTTCAAGTTTGAGATCAGCTTAGTTCGCCATCAGACTTGCACATCCGTCAACCAAGTGGAAAGGATCATAAAGTCTTCCCAACGGTAATAAATGCCCCTGGGAGTAATAAATGCTGAAGTACAAGGTTATTAAAGACAAATGATTGAAGAAATGCTTCGCATCAGCTGGGTGCATTTAATGCTGCATTAAATGCTGTCTGCAGAAAAGTACTGTTGATAGTACGGACAGACTGCAAAAGAGCCGTTCGCGGAAATTAAGGACCAGTACTCGAGGAATTTGAATCTTGTCTCTCTTCAACGGACATTTTTCAAGCCTCAAGTATAAATAGCTGAAAGAGACGAAGAAAACAACAACAACAACAACACAATCTCTGAGAGAATTTTCGAAGCAGAACTCTTTAAGTCTCAAGAACAGCTCACTCATCAGCTTAGTCATTTGTTGACAAAAAGCGAAGTTGAAGAACAAAGTTAAACACATCTTCTGAGTTAATTTTGTAAATCTGAGTGTTGTGAGAAGTAGATATCCATCTTTGTGAGTGATATTACTTCAGAGAGTAGGATTTCTTTGTGATTTCTTACTGCGCACTTACGGCCTGTTCATTTGTTGTTAGGCGTAAGCAGAGTGTACTGGTTACTTTGTGTTTCTAGTATAACCCAAGATCTAAGTGACTTGGAAGAGTGGACTAAAGGATTTAAATCCATATAACCACTATAAAAATTGCTTATGTTTTTGTTCCTTGCTTTTAAACTTGCATATTTTCAGATTGCATAAAAACACTTTAAGTTAACTGTTTGAAAAGTTTTCTAGGAAAAGAAGTTTTGTAAAACTGGGGTACAAACTTTCAAACTGCTAAGATTACTTGTGAAAAACACTTTATAAATCCGCTGCAAGTACTCTAAGTATTAAAACTGATTTTGACAGAATCAGCTAAGTAACTATCAGTTTAGTGGTCTACGAAGCTGTTCAAAGATTTGTTTGCGATCAGCCAAGGAACCAACTGTTGATAACAGCTTAGTCTGTTTAAGTTAACAAAGAGGTTTTAAAGTTAAAATTTGCAAAAAGTTTAGAGGTCTATTCATCCCCCCCCCCCCCTCCCTAGATCTCATCTGACCACTTGGGACCAACAAGTAAATTATTTTAATGATTTTTTAGATAAATCACATTAATAATTTTACTTGTTCTTCAACATATAATAAATGGCATATGAAAGAAGGCATTCATCATCATGCTTAAAGGTAATTCTTTTAACTTCATTTACAATTATTAATTTTAATTTTGCCGTAACATAATAAACTGCGCATATGAAAAAAGCCTTTCATCATCATCCTTAAATGTAATTTTTGAAACTTCATTTGTAATATAAATAATTTCTATAATATTAATTTTGGCCCAGCGATGCATTTTTCCCTTCCCATTTTCATGTATATTTGATTAGAATGACACTTATATATGATGTTGTGATAATTTCTTTGGATTGTACAAACTATTTTTGTGCATTAATGATTAATTAATATTTTTGAATTTTGAAAATATTTTTAAATGATTTGGATTCGAACGAGTTTTAATTGAATCGAACATGTATTAAACTCGTTGAACTTCACATTTACATTTTTTTTGACTAACCGAATCGAGCTTGTGACGAGTTTGAAAGTTAATTATATGACTATATTATTCATGCTAGATTTGATAAGAATAATAGATTTAGATTTGAAAGAGTTTTAATCGAATCGAACATGTATTAAACTCGTTTAACTTTACATTTACATATTTTTATTTTTGACTTACCGAATCGCGCTTGTGACGAGTTTGAAAGTTATCTAACTATATTATCCATCCACATTTCATTTTTAATTGTGTGAAGTCGACTACGCTCATTTTTGGATTTACCAAAATTGCTTTAAGTCAAAAACATTTGGTAATAAGAAGATACAAAAAATTCAATTATAAAGAGAAAAAGTGAAATTATGCAATAGTTCATTTCATCACAAATTAATTTCTTTATATATTGTTGTGAATTACATACCAGGCATATTATACTATTATATAAAACTATATAATTATTTCTATGCTTGAAATATAATAGGAGATAATAAAAGAATAAAGGAGAACAATACTAATATATTAATAAGAGAGAGAAAACAAGGTATTAATATGAGAGAGAAAATTGAATTTTCAATAAAATAATATGGTGTGACATGGGAATTGAGAATTCCAAGTTTTAGGATCTTGACTATAAAGGGTAGATTAGAAAATTAAAAAAAGTTGTTCTGGCAGCAACAATATGTGCTCTGACAATATCGCTAGCCGGGCAAGATCCTTAGCTTTTGTAAAAGAAGTTAATTGCATCCTTCTTGGTTTTCACATATGCAGACAGTGTAAAATACTTATTTTAAAAAAAGTTGTTCTGGCAGCAACAATATGTGCTCTGACAATATCGCTAGCCGGGCAAGATCCTTAGCTTTTGTAAAAGAAGTTAATTGCATCCTTCTTGGTTTTCACATATGCAGACAGTGTAAAATACTTATTAAGCAATATCATAATTGGAGAAAATACCCATTATGAATATTACAGTGGATAAAAACGAAAGTAGTATGTTTTTAAAATAGGGTTAAATTGATAATTTTTTATATTAAAATAAAATCTAAATCACATGATGTGATTATAATAAGCGTGTACAACAACTCCACAAGAACAAGTGTAAAATGCTAATTATTATACTTATATTATAAGGAAAAATATATTTACGTTTATATATCAAGGACATAATTAGACATGTCATACGGGTTAATTTGCCAGAAATGAATGCACAGAGCTAATAATTCAATTTGTTTTGTCCTATTCTAATTTTAAGTTCAATAAGTTGGTAAGCACTCAATGATGACCAACTAATCAAAGCTCTAATATTCAGCATTTGAGAATAGATACATCGAGACAAAACAAATTACATACATTATTCTTTGCTATGATGATTAGAGCTAATGTCAATTTACCCGTCAAATTTGCATAATGTCCCATTTGTATAATTTAAAAAATAGCATTTTATATAATCTAACTCACTCCCCGAAACTAATAGCATAAGGTAATAGGGTAGTTTTGTCAGTTCATATCTTTTTTAAGTTTAAAAATATCAAGGAGATAGTAAAACTCTTAAATTTTTTTTTTGAAGATGGTGAATACTTTGTTACATCAAACACGATATCGAATCGAAAGTATTACAATAATATCAGGGTGAACTAATTACTAGTATTAAACTAGAGAAAAGCTAGTATATATGAAACTAGAGAAAATATTCATATTTGTGGGAGTTGAACCCATGACCTCCTGATCATGGAACCTCCATTCTTAACCACTTGATTAAAGCCTCATCAGCAGTAAAACCCTTATATTAAGTGATATATATTAAATAATTTCTCACTCTAAGTTTTTAGGTGAGGTGATCATTCAATACGATATCAAAGCTCAGGCCCAAAAGAGATTTTGCCGAATATCTCCGCCATACATTTAATTTTTTTTTTTTTTTTTTTTAAGAAACCCGTATGTAAATTAGGCATATCATCAATTAAAATGTGTACGTCTAATAATATATATTACTCTAAAAATATTAAAAAGAAAAGTTACGGGAAAAATGCAAGATACTCCTCTGTATTATGCTAAACCTGCAAGAAACTACCCTATAAAATTTTTATTGCGTCAAACTTCCTTATGTTTTCAAAAATCCTGCAAAAAACACCCAATATATATATAATAGGTCGTTATGGATCGATATATTTCAGGAAATCATTTTTAAACACTTCAAGTTGATCCCTACAACTTTATGTGATATATTTTTGAAATGATTTCTTGAAAAATGTTCATCCAAAATGACCTATTTTTTACAAATTTGATATTTTTTGCAGGATTTTTAAAAATACAAGGAAGTTTGGTGCAATAAAAATTTTACAGAGTAGGTTTTTATAAATTTAGTATAACACAGGGGAGTATTTTGCATTTATCCCAAAATATTACAGGAGATATCTTACGTGGCAGTGGTATATATGCGTTGTCCTGCTTTGCTTTGTTCACCAAACTGAGTCCCGACAACCGCTACCGAAACCATGACAAAGACAAACCCCACGAACACCGACAAAGTACACACTAATTACACACATGTGTATATATATACGTACATATATACTAATTTTATTAGATACGTTATGTATGTTCTCAAATTCAGTTACTACTACACTAAATTATTTTAGTACTCCCACTTTCTCTTTTACATGAATCACACTATACAACATCATTTCAGTCTAGGTGATACTCATTTTTCTCTTTTTGTTCCTTAAGGTAAAAAAGGAAATTGAGTCAAAAATATTTTGTGTTCTGGAGACTTTATTGTTTTGCCCTTTCTCTTTACAAAGCAAGATGAAATGAAATGAAATACAGTTCTTTTTTTTTTTATTTTACTTCTAATTCTTCCTTTAAATCCCCCTTTTCTTTATGCAGTCAAGAATGTTGCATGTTCTTGGTGAGTGGTCAGAAGGGAATTAAATCTTCTAAAGATTTGATTTTTACGAAATGCTGATCTGGGAAATTCATATAATTTCTGGGATTTCTTTAAATTGGAAAAATTGAAGTGCAATTCTTGAAATTCTTTAAAAATGGCATCATGGGAACATTTTGGGGAAGTAGCAAATGTAGCCCAACTTGCAGGGTTTGATGGAGTTAAGCTAATTGCAATGATAGTTAAAGCTGCTAATACAGCTAGAATGCACAAGAAAAATTGTAGGCAATTTGCTATGCATTTGAAATTGATTGGAAATTTATTGGAATCTCTTAAAATTTCGGAACTCAAAAAGTACCCGGAAACTCGAGAGCCATTGGAACAATTGGAAGATGCTTTGAGGAGGTCTTATATTTTGGTTAATAGTTGTCAAGATAGGAGCTATTTCTATCTTCTTGCAATGGGTTGGAACATTGTTTACCAGTTCAGGAAAGCTCAAGGCGAGATCGATCGATATTTGAGGATCATACCTCTCATTACCTTAGTCGATAATGCTCGTGTTCGGGTATTATTTTTCATTTTATTGATAATTTATTTACTTCGCCATTGTTGATATTGGTATTGATTCTGTTTTTGCAATATTTATTGTCTCTTGTTGCATTTTGTTATTTGATTTGGAGATAACATGTGAAAATTGGGTTTTTTTTTGGCAAGTTAACTTCGCGTGATATGTGTAATGGACAATTTACTTATCTGTGATATGAAATAATTAATGAGCAATTTATTTCATTACTCGTAGATATGTTGCCCGCGAGCTCTATAATGCGACTTGAACTTTATTCTTATGTGAAAAATGAGCAATTTAACCCTATTTTGTCAACATATTCACTTCACTTAACCACTATATGCGTAAATGGACACTTATCCCTAGCGGTATTGCATAATAGACATTGTACCCCCTTGTAAAAATGTCAAAATCATGAGGGGGAGACATGAGTGTACTTCTTTTACAAGAACACATGGAGGTATTTCACCTTTTTATTTTATCACAGGGGGTAAAATGACTAATAAGAATAACACAGGGAGGTAATTTGCTATTCATTCTGTGAAAAGTTTTCTTTGTGAACATTTTAACTAATATCGTTTTGTTAGTTGTGTTATCTTACCTTGTTTGGTACCATGTTGGATTCAATATTTGTTGCAAGTAGTTCATCATTATTTTGCTGTGGTTGGTTTCTTACAGACATTTTACCTAACATTTTTGCTACACAAATGTTACTGTGACTGAAAATAATCCACTTCTTGTTAAGATGTCACTTTGAGGTCAAAGATCTTTACGTAAATGTTTGTTCGAGTAATTTCATTTCTGGGGGCACCTAATTTTAGGAATGTTAAGGTAAATAATGTAAATCAGCTTAAGTTGTTCTAGATCTATAATGAAATTTCATCAAATTACCGAAAACCCCCTCAGGTACAGAAAATTACAAAAACAACCCCTACAGACGTTAGTCGATACAGACGGAAATGATGAATGTCTTATTTGTTGCCTGATTGAAAAAAGGGTAGATCATTCTTTAGTGCATGTAGTGACTTAGACGAATGATAATAATATAACTTTTGGTCACACTGCAACATTTTTTTCTCTCTGTGCATTTTGCTCGAGTTACGAAAGAGAATCAAATGGAAATAAGGTTAGGTGATACTTATCTCTACTTTAATTAGTCACTCGTTCAGGTTTAGTTTGTGATGTAGCTTGATTGATTTTTTTTTACTCTATACATAAAAAGATTTCCTTTTTTAATGTTATAGGAACGAGTGGAGATGATTGAACGAGACCAACATGAATATACATTAGACGAGGAGGACAAAAAGGTGCAAGATGTGATTCTAAAACGCGAGCCCTCACAACACGATGCCATTGTGTTGAAGAAAACACTTTCTTGTTCCTACTACCCAAACTTGTCCATTAAAGAGGCCTTACGAAAGGAAAACGAGAAGCTCCAATTAGAACTGCAACATTCACAATCTAATTTGGATGTTAGCCAATGTGAAGTGATTCAACATCTTCTTGATGTCACAGAAGCTGTTGCCAACGCAACTTCCACAGTCGAGAAGCTTTATATGGATACAAATATCGAGAAAAAACAATATGATAGTAAGAGTGAGAAAAATGCAGCAGCTTCCAGGTTGGTTTTTCTCTATCTCATCACTTATATTACGAGTGAAATGCAAAAATACCCCCTATGCTTTGCCTAATTAGCAAAAAAACCCTGTGTCATTTTATTACCAAAAACTCCCTTCCAAGCCAAGTGACAATTTTACCCCACCAAAAGATGCAAAAGCACCCCTATTCACTTAAAAAAATTGACAATAACCCCCCTCTTCACTTAGAAAATTGACAACAACCTCCCTATGATTTATAAAGGAATTCTCTAATGGGGTTTTTTGCTAATAAAGAAAAGAACACAAGGGGTTTTTGCTAATAAAGATCACACGGGATTTTTTTTTCTAATTAGACAAAGAACAGAGGAGATTTTTTCATTTAGCTCCTTTATTTATTAAATCAATTCACTACACGAGATTAAATTCACATAGTTATTGTAATCTTATCTAATGTATTTTGTGTTGTTTCAAAATTACTCTTACGTATAATTGTATTCTTCTTTACAGGAACATGTCTTCTTCAGTTTCCTTTACACGTGAATGGCATACAGATTTACTTGGATGTTGTTCAGAACCTCTTATGTGTATGCATGCCAATATGCCATGCCCCCTTAATTCATATTAATTGTTCTTTGTGCCTATCATTTGCTCGTTATTGTCTGGTAGTTACATATGTCACGAGAAGAACGAGTGATTTAGAAAACCATTATACATTAAAATGACTGAGGTTCTTTGATGGAGCACTTATAAAGGCGGTTTTACCCAGGAACGATAAATCGATCAATACTTTACCTAATTAGCAAAAATCCCCGTGTTATTTTATTACCAAACACCCCCTAGCGAAAAACACCCCTCCCAAGCCGGAAAACATATTTGGAGGGAAAAATGACAAAGATACCCTTACCAAAAAATGCAAAAACACCCTTATTCACCTAATTAAATTGACAATATTCCCCATGTTAACTTAAAAACTTGGCAATAACCCCCCTGTTCACTTGAAAAATTGGCAATAACCTCCCTATTGATTTATGAAGGAATTTTAAATTGTTTTTTGGCTAATAAAAACAACAGTGTTTTTTTGCCACTTATGCAAAGTACAGGGGGTAGTTTTGCATTTAGCTCTTTATCTGTTAGTAGAAAACATGGTTCTATTGTCATTCAATGTTTGATATACTAATTATAGCAGGTCCTGGTATTGCTAAATTTGTTCATTTTCTTGTGTGTTTCATTATATTAGAACATGTGTTTATCTCCGAAATGTATCTCACCAGCTTATAAAATTTGCAGGCATAAAAACCTTCCTTTTTCCTTGTGGTGCATTGTCTAGAATTGCTTCAGTGGCAACTAATCGACACATCTGTAAGTATTTCTTTTTCGCAATCTAAAACTTTAAGTATTCATTATTTGGTCTATGTTTATCATTCAACATCTCTTTTCATGATGACAAATAATGATATACATAAATTTTAGTACATTTATGGAAACACTATGATTGAAACCAAAAATTTGAAGTCGCAACTAAGTTATGATGAATGCTTCTTATGTGCAGCTTCCGCAGAAGCTTGTAATGACTTGATGGCTTACTCTTTAGTATTGTCCTGCTGCTGCTATACTTGTTGCATTAGAATGAAACTTCGAAAAACACTAAACATTCGGGTAATATAATATAGTACTACACTTTGGAAAAAATGATTAGGGTGATTTACTCTCGGACCCCCTGAGGTTTACCGTAATTACAAAAAAAAACCCTAGTGGTTTCAAAATTTAGAAAGACACCCTTTAATGGGGGATTTTTGTAAACATTTTCGGGGGGGGGGGGGGGGGGGGGGGGGGGGGTGCTTGTAAAAATTGATAAAGTTGTAAGGGGTGTTTTGGTACATAGTTTAAACCAGAGGATGCCTCGTAATTTCTGAAACATCAGGGGGTTCCTTGTAAAATGATAAAACCTCAAGGGGTCTGGTCGTAAATCACCCAATTGATTATTACAGGACTATGTTTACGAGATTCTTGATCGTACCTTTTTAGGGTGGTTTATTTGATGATTTCCTCTCCCACTTGATGTGTTGCTGTTGTGCCCTTGTCCAAGAACTGCGAGAAGTCGAAATTCATGAAACTGAAGGTACCAATCAATCTGATATTTGTTCATGTTAATTGCAATCTACCCTCCTGTGATATGCATAATGTTCAGTTTACCCCACTATGATTTGAAAAAAGAGCATTTTACCCCCCGATGTTAATGATGCATAGTTACTAGACTTCTTATTCTTGTAATTTTAATTTGCAGGTACTCAGAAGACAAAAACAGAACCTCCACCTATCCAATACATTGAATATTAGATGTATATATTGCAAAAGTATATTAAATTGCTTTGAATTGAGATCCTATGTTCATATGCATATTTTTTATTTTTATATTTTCCAAGGGTTTATATTAGAGCCTCCTGTACATGTAAATAGCTTGTTGTGATTAGTTGATAGGTTTATTTCAGTGGATTTTACGTAGTGTGTGATATAACAAATCTTCTATAAGGTGCGGTTTTTTTTATTGCACCATAAATAACATGAGATAAATGTTTTATTATTTCAGGTTGATATGAGTTTTTTTCTTTCCTTCCCCGACTACGTACACCCGTAAAAGATTACAATTTTACTTCGACTCACTTTCGTGAACTTGAAAATATAACTATGTTTGGCCTCGGATTTCCATGACCATTTGATTCGTGTATGTAGCCGTGACAGCTAAATTTGACGATGAATGCACAATGAAATGAAGATACTATATATCAAGGTGAAAGTTGAGTTTGATTGAGTAATGTCCAAATCCTATAGGTCGAACGAAAGACTTTAATTATATTGCATCCCGAGATGAAAGGAGAGGAGGACGGGACTTTGCCTCCTCTTCTAGCAATGACTTGGTCGAGGAACTTGACTCTCTTGGTTTAGTTGATCTCGATTTCAACGTAAATATGTTCACTTGGAATGATAAAAGATCATGATGCGGCTAACATTCACTTAAACTTGATCAATGTGTCGCAAATTTAGAATGGTGTTTCCTTTTCCCGATGGCCCATGTCTCTCACCTTCCGGCCACTGCATTGGATCATTGCCTGATCCTTCTTGACTCGAGATTTGAATCCCCCAAAGCCTCAAGGCCTTTCCGTTTTAAACTAATGTGGCTTTCAAATGAATCTTGCTTTGATGTTGTTTAAGAAGGTAGGTCTTACAATGGTAGAGGTTCTCCACTACTTAAAACTTCATAACCGGTACTTGGTGCCTCCACGACCGATCCCATTTCGGTAATTGTCATAGTAAGGTGGCCATTCTAAAGGAAAATATTGGCCGGCTCCAGGGGCGGAGCTAAGCAGAGACTGGGGGGGGCGGTCGCCCCCCCAAGAAAATATGTTATTTATATATTAATAGTATTATTTGCTTTTTATTTCATAACTAGCTCATTTGTGTACATGGTAAAGTGTAGCACAAATTACTTTGGAGACCCAGTTTCGAATCCTGGTGGAGTCTTGCAACTTTTCATTTTTATTTACTGCACTTTGTTCAGTTTTTTCCCAGTTTCCAAAGCTAGTGGAGGCTTTTTCTTTTCATTGTTTTCTTTAGTTTTCATGTTTATTCCTTGAATTAATGGCGGAATATATAAAAGAATGTTATACTCCCTTCGTTTCATATTAATTGGTACATTCTTATTTTTCACACAGATTAAAAAATCTCATAATTACATATTTTTTGATGATAAAATGTCTCAAATACCCTTTATAATGATGTCTACTTTTTAATTTTTTCTATTAGTGAGTGGTGATCATTGGGTTTCCCAACTCCAATGAGAGAAGGGGCAAAATTGAAAAAAAAAATGCTTTAAAAACCCAAATATGCCAATTAATTTGAAACAAAAAAATTTCACAAATGTGCCAATTAATATGAAACGGAGGGAGTATGTATCTTTGTCATTAAATCAAAAGCCTATAAAATATTAATTGTATTACACAAAAAAATCTCGCCCCCCCAAATAAATACGTCTAGCTCCGCCACTGGCCGGCTCCAAAATGAAATTCAATTGATTAAAAATCTTTCTGTTGACGAAGCTCTCCAAATGGAATTTGATGAAATTTATCAACGGTTGGACATCTCTTGGCACCAAAAATCTTTAAGGAAAATGGTTACAAGTGGGGGATGCAAATTCTAATTTTTCCATCTCTCGGTTATTCTTCCAGGGCCGGCCCAAGTGCTAGGCAACTTAGGCCGGCGCCTAGAGCCCCCGTTTCGGAGTGTCCCTAAATTTATATTTAGGCCTTTAGGAAAATTAAAAAATTAAATATTATTAATTTTATGTACATAGCTTGTATTTTGGATCACTTGGTAAGAATTTCTTGTGAGAGTGAGAGGTCTAGGGTTCGAATCCCAGTATTGAGTTTTCTTCTTATATTTTGATTGTTTATGTTATTTAACTTTTTTTTTTAATAATGTTCGTCTTTTTTATTTACCTTTTCTTAGTAATTATTCTTTTAATCCATTTTCTTACTTAATGATTTCTTGTCAATTTTTTTTTCTAAATATGTACTTCCAGAAAAATACTTTCTTAATTATTATAAAAAGAATACGGTTTTTTTCTTTGAAATACAATTTTTCTGCTAATTACTTTCTCACTTAGTACTAGGGCTGTAATCGAGCCGAGTAGTACCGAACGACACACTATTCAAGCTTGGTTCAATTTTTATCGAGCTTGAAATTTTGTGTTTGAGCTTGGTTTGATTTTCAATCGAGTCGAGCTCAAACGAGCTTTTATCGAACGAGCTCGAGCCGAGTATCGAGTAGCTTGATATTTTACATGTATTTTTTCAATTTTTAGCTTATCGAGTTGAGCTCGAGCCGAGCTTCAAAAGTTATCGAACAAAAAAAGATGTTCAAGCTTGTTTGATTAGTGTGACGAACCGAGCTCAAACGAGCTTTTATCGAATGAGCTCAAGTCGAGTATCGAGTAGCTTGGTTTGATTTTCAGCCCTACTTAGTACATTGCAAAAAAAAAATTCACCCCCAATAAAATTCGTCTAGCCCCATCCATATTTTCATATGTATGTGTATCTTTTTCTTAGTTTTATATATGATGTACAACTTTTTCTATACATGATAATATATAATTAATAGAGTTAAGAATGTCACGAAATGAAATAAAGTCAAACAATCAGTTATGATATTTCTAAAAGAATGAAATGGGGTTAAGGATGTACATACTTGTAAAAATTTGCTTCGGCTAACATACTATTTTTAATATTAAAAATTATACAAAAAAATTCACAATTGAATCTTTTAAAAGTTAAATAAGTTTGTTTTTTAATTATCTATCTAAAAAATAATATGTTAGAGAAAATAATGTGTCAATATTTAATTAATATTTTTGCATTTAAAAAAATAAATTGAATATATATTTTTTTATAAGAACATGCCCCAAATTTAAAATTCGCCTAGAGCCTTCGAATGTCTAGGGCCGGCCCTGTATTCTTCAAGGGAAACAGCCGAATTTTGGACGAATGTAACTTGCCTTTACCTCAAAATGTTGAGGACCTATTTCCTTTTGTGATTAGTGAGGTCGAAAATAATTGGTTGTGCTCTATACCCACACTTTCGGTCGAAAAAAAATTATAGGCATCAATGGAACTGAGTGTTTTTGGCTTTTATTTGGAATATCTAGAAAAGACGAGAAACTTTCGTGTCTTTGAGGGGAAAGAGGAGGCGGTGCAAACTACCGTCTTCAGAGTGAAGCAACTTTTTCTTGATATTCAGAGTTCCTTCTCTTCGAAAGAAAAGACTGTGACGAGTGATGATCTAGGCTTGGGAAAGATTTGAAAGAGAGTGGGTCAAGCTGAATACGGATGGGGTTGGCAGGCTAACTTGAACTCCATTGTGATCGGCATTTGGTGAGAAATGAGGATGGCATTTGGAACTTTGGATTTGAGCAAAAGATAAAAACATCTTATATGCTATATCTAGCTCAAAAAAAAAAAAAACCTATGTTATTTTAACTCCAAAAAATTTCTCTGTGTTTAGTTTAAATTACCACACTCGACCCAAGTAAAATTTAACTTTTGACTTTTGACGGAATAACAAGATTACAACTATGTAGTAGTTTTTTATTTATTTATTTATTTATTTATTTATTTATTTATTTATTCTTTTTGAAAATTCAAGTATATACCACTTGAGTTGAGCATGATAATTAAAACACAAACATGGGGGTTTCTGAGATTTAAAATAACAAAGGTTTTTTTTTTTTTTTTGAGTTAGACAAAATATCGGTTTTGTCTTTCCAAGTGTAAGTGGGTATTTTTATCTTTTGCTCCTTTAAATTTTGTAGAAATGTGGGATATCAGTCTACAGATCAGACAGAGTTTTTAGATCTCCGGAAAAGCCTCAACTTTGTGTGGGAGAGGAGGCTTCCAAACCTTGAGGTCGAAATTGACTCTGAGGTCTTCTACAACCTTATTCGAAATACTGACATAAGGGGACATCCCACGAAATTCATCCGAGAGGATTGTAAGACTCTGCTTGCTAAAACATGAAATAAGGTCATGCGTCGTGTTAGAAGATTTGCAAACTCGAAGATAAGATATTTTAGTCAGGCTAAAGCATATTGTGGAAGGACTACACTATGTGGAGGAACCCCGCACAATATTCGAGTGCTTGTCGAGATTGATAGGCAAGATTGCTCTTTTTGGATAAAATAATTAAAATAAATTAAAGAAATAATCACCTACATCTTCCCCACTCACCCACAACCCACTACCCACCCTACCAGCAATTCCGTTCGGCGCGAGATTGACCACACCTCACTCACAGGGGCGGATCCAGGATATTGGTCCAGTGGGGGCTAAATTATAAGCTAAATAATTGAAATACAAAAAAAAAAAAAAAAAAAAAATCAATCAATCAAGTAGTCCAACTTAAAATTCATACTTCATTCACGAGAAAATGTATGAGGAGATACAAAAAAGAGGAGGTAAAGTTTGACAAAAATAATCTCTAATTACATATGATACCCAATTATGACACCAAAAGAACTCAAAATATCTATGCACTTACATTTTCAAATGACGCCAATTATATTCACAATTGGCCGTGTCAACATAATATGCGGGGCAGAATTAGATCAATATTTTTATATTGGATTGGGGGAAAAATAATTGTGTAGTAATGTATTAAATAAAAAACTAATATGAAAGAACGGTACTATAAAAAATAATTTGAGTTTACTTGATAGTTATTAAGAAATAAAAAAATAAATCAAAGGAAAAAAATATTAAGAAAAATAAATAAATTAAAATGCTAAGAAAGAAAAAAGGACTTGCTATGTAAATTAGTATTTAAGGTTTTATATTTGAGTTCTCAAGATGATAAAAACATTTTCCCGTTTGGTTAGGACTTAGGACTTAGACTTAGTGAAGAATTATAATTATTGATAGTCTGTGTTCGAATACAATGTGGAACAAACTAAGCTTTAATTTTAAAAAAATATGTAAAAGCATTCCCAGGATTCGAACACCTGCCTCTTCTAAAAATCAAGCAACACTCATCCAGTGAGTGAATGTATGAAATTTGTAAAGAATACTAACTGCTACTAATATATATAAATTATTTGAGTGGGGGCTATAGACCCCACTGACCCCTACCTGGGTCCGCCCCTGCTCACTCAATAAATATTTAGGGCCTGTTTGTTTGGTGTTTGGGAAAGTAATTTGGGAGAGTAGTGGAGGTTTGTGAAATAATTTCGATTTGCGTAATGTTGTTTGTTTGGGTTTTGAGAGAGTGGTTTGAGAAATAAAGTATGTGTAGGTTTTTTTTGGAAGAGTTAGGTTGTATGTGTAAGATGTGTAAGATTTTATGTCAAATCATGTTTGTTGTGAGATAAATTATGTAAGAGATATGTTACTTTATGTCAAATCAGAGTAGAGTTTGTATAGGTTTTGTTTAGAGATAAGAAAATTGTTGTTTGTTTGGATTTTGAGAAAGTAGTTTGAGAAAACTGAGTGATGAAAAAATTATTTCAGAAAATAGAAAACATGTTTGTTTGGCATTTCCCAAACACAAAAATTTTTTGGGAAACGCCAAACAAACAGGCCCTTAACTATTATTAAAATATTAAATTAAGTTATTCTATTGTTAAAACTGTCGTTTCATCATTAAAAAAAAATTAAGCGGTCCCACTCACTTCATGTCACACCTGATTTTTTTTCCTTGAATAAAAATAACATAAGAGATCTTTCACTAATTAAAATTATAGAAGCGTTTTTTTTTTTTTTAAACTATTCTTGACATATAATAATTGCAATGTAGAAGAGGAAATGGTTTATGGTACAAAATAAGGGCCCCAATCGTTTTCTTAATTTCTTCTATGATTGTCTACAATACAAAAGTCCACCCGTTTGCTTAATTTTTCAAAGAACTAATCGAGCCCTAAAAAGTGGGAATTATCAATTATGTCTTCGTTTGAGAAAAAAAATACTTTTCCATAAACAATTCTACATTTGGATGATTTTACATATTTAGGAAGAGTTAATGGGCGGGACTAAAAAAGAAGGAAGAGTTAATGGCAATTTACCCCTCCTTGATTTACATAATGTACACGTTACCTCCTGCAATTTATAACAATTTACCACATGAGATTTGCATAATGTTGAATTTATCTTCTTGTGATTTAAAAAATAGCAATTTCATCACCCTAACATTTTTAAACTTACAAAAAATACTAATTAACAAAACTACCCCTCTTATATATTGCACTTTACCCTGTGTTATGATAAATATTACACTTTACCCCATATGTTATAATAAATGTGACAATTTAACCCTCTATATTACAAAAATACAAAGTGATAAAGTGCTCTTTTAAAATATTTATAGAGGGTTAAAATGTTTTTTATTTCAAATTACGGGAGAGTAAAGTAAACATTATGCATTTAATAAGGGAATAAATTAACATTAGCTATATTTTGGAAGGGATTTATGGCTGTTTGGAAATTGTATCTTAAACTCGTTGTGAGCACCACACAAGATTAATATCAACATTCCACAAAGGTATTTAAGCTTGTCGTATATTAATAAAAAAAGAACACTTACACTAGCATACAATCATAAATAAGGAATGAGTGGTGAGCATGTCACAATCACATTGCATATCAATCAGGAGAAAAAACACAAAATAAGAAGGCAAATTGAATTAAAGAGAGAATGTAAAAATCATTTAAACTAGCAAACATTATAACTTTTAGTCTGATTAATACATAAAAAGAAAAACGAACGAAAACAGGACGGGCACAACCAAGTGGCCTAAAGTGTAACTTAACCAATCAATCCTTAGAACATCATAAACACTACACAGAATTAAAGCCAACCAATATTTTGATAGATATCTCTTACGAGGCAGGCAAAGGAATGACTGGAAACGAACCCATAATACCTTCAAAATAATATCCTCACACCTACGTACGTACGCTGATTGATTGAGTCACATTGATTGAATCACAATATAGAACAGGCCTTTTGAGCTTTTCCTTTCTTTTTCTTTTGCTTGGGTGGCTGAAGTACGACTTTAATGGCAGCATCAAAAACTGCTTTCACGTTCTGTGTTACAGAACATATAAAGAAATATTGCTTCAGTATTAAAGCTCTCATTGAAAGTCCTCCAAACAAAGTAAACTCGGTCTCAGTACAAACCTGCTGTGTCTTAGAACTACATTCGATGTAAGCAGGGGCACCAATCATCTTTCTCAGCTCCTCCCCCTGATAGTTCAAATATTAGTTGCAGAAATTTGTAGTGACAGTTTACATATAAATCATAAAAGGGGAAATATAGGGGAAAAAATGGTGGATAGCCTTACCTGTGCGGTAGTAATTGGTACAGCACCTGGATGGTCAATGAAGAACTGCTTGTCATCCCGAAGATCTGAAGCCAGCAAAATAGTTAAAAAAATAACATATTAAGCCAACCAAAAAAAATGAAGACAACATCAGTGAAAGCACTGACAAACTTTCCCTCGCTATTAATACGAGCTGTATGCTGACCTTTCAGAAGTGCAAAAGATTTATTAGTGTATAGTTTACAACACATAACACGGTAAGTTGAACTTATCTAGACAATAAGGAAGCCATAGTAATTTCACCATTATCGACATTAAACAGATCAGAAGTCCTTGTTAGTAGCACTATACTTAAGTTTGTAAAATATCAAAAACAACATTCGCAACAGAAATAAAAAAGATGGTGCTGAAACACTTCTTACTACTATCAGCTAAATCATATTATTTTTTTTTTTTTGGATAAAAAAATCATATTACATTGGACATTACTCATCACTTACAGAAGCACCACATAGCCTGCAGGCAAAGCATTCACTTAACAGTAACAACTCTTAGCTTAAGATTATAAAGATGTCTTTGTCCAAAACATGTCCTTCACGATATCCAACCTCATAATGTGTTTTTATTACAGTTTAACAAAATATGCAGAAAACTATTTGAGAACAGAAGCTGGTACACGGTAATTAAAATAGATTAGACAAAATCAAAGATCTCACCGAGTTTTGTGCCAACAAGAACTATAGGGACACCAGGGGCATAATGCTTCAATTCAGGAATCCACTGTAAGCAAAAAAAAAGTTATCAAGACAAGAAGAAGTAATTGAGTAAAGAAGGTAATTTTTTTTGGAGAAACCAAACCCTCACCTTCTTGGAAACATTTTCATAGCTGGCCTTGCTAATGAGAGAAAAGGCCAAAATAAAAACATCAGCTCCGCGATAACTCAAAGGTCTTAATCTGTTATAGTCTTCCTGTCCTGTTCCATAAAACATACAATATAGGTAAAAAATGTCCTGTTCCATAAAACATACAATATAGGTTAAAAAGTTAGTAAGAATTACTAAAATAAAGAAAAACACATGCATGTATAGAAATTTAGGTTCCTAGAAAAACCAGAATTAAAAGAAAGATGCACACATGTCTGACTTTATAGATAGATAAAATGATGCAATATTAGCAGCTACCGAAGTACGTCATGAATGACATTTCAAGTGATTACCAGCAGTATCCCAAAGGCCTAGGTTCACAGTGCTTCCATTGACAACAACATTTGCACTGAAATTATCAAATACAGTGGGCACATAATCCTGTTTCATTTAAAAATGCAAAGTAAAAAGGTTAGACAGGTAGGGTATCAAAACTCAAATCACTGAGGTAGATAGCATAATCTCAAGTACAAATAAAATATTCCGAGTATGATCACATGACTCATGAACCAACATATACCAATAACTACTCCGTAAGGAGGTCCACGCCATTATTATAACAAATTGATATATGAGCATTTAAAAATAAATAAAAACTTAGTTTCGTTAAAATAAATAAGACAGTTGGACATGTAAATTGACTAATTTTGATTATCTTCTTAAAGGAGGTACATAAATACATGAAAATCAAAGATCACAGCTACACTATTCATATAATGATTTATACCAAGTTCCGGACTAACATGTGGTCCGTAACAGAATAAATCCAACTATACTGGAAACAGAAACAACTATATAGAAGTGTCAATACTTTTGAAATTCAAGAAGCAAAAACCAGTACAATCTTTGGAGGCTAGTAGTAAGTATACAAGAATACTGAACATACAGCAAATAATGAAATTTTGAATCAACAATACCTTAAATGCCTATACCAAAATATATGAGAAAATTATGAAACCGGAAAACTAATAGATATGCATGAAATAGAAATAGAAATAGAAATCATCTAATCTCATCATCAGTATCACATACATCAATATTTTGGATCTTACCATTTCTTTTATAAAGTATAATTGATCATAAGACATCCAAAAATATCCATTCAACCGATTAAATCAATACGGTGATGTTGATTTCTCAAAAACTTTTCATTTTCATGCAATATAAACAAAAAATCAGTTGGAAACTTGAAATAGCATTCACCCCAAATACTTTGGGTATAGGATTCAGAAAAAGGGATCGTCGAGTTCAAAACAGAATCTCCAAGAAAACCAAGGAATTTATACACAACAGGCAAAAGCATCAAATGTCATTACAAAATCCACCTCACACGAAAGACACAATCAAATGCAGGATAAAACAACAACAATAACAAGAAGAATTGCAGCATACCGTAGGGAAGGTGTTGCTTGTGTAGGAAATCAACAGACAGGTCTTTCCAACGGCACCGTCTCCAACCGTAACACACTTAATGAATCTCGAAGCACTCATTCTTATCAAACACAAAAAATCCCCCTTTCTCTATCTTTTTTGTGTATAATTTTTCTCAACACGCGCTCAATCTATCTCGGTCTCTCCCTCCCTCTCTATGTATCAATTTCTCCGTAATTCAGATCTTCTCGAGAAGACCTGATGCAATGCGCAATTATAAACTACACCAAATTACACATAATTTACATAAAACGAAAGAATCATACAAAATCTCCGGTTCATGTTTCAACTCCGGAATTCGTTGAGAATCTTCAAACCCTAACCCTAATCATGCAAGATAGAATAAGGAGGGGGGGAAGGGGAATGAGAGAAAATGGGGGATCGAGATCTAGAGAGAGAAATCGGAAACAAAGAGAAAAAAGAAATATGAATGAATCAATTGGGGTGCGTGTGTGTGTGAAAATGAATGGATGGGGCATAATAATTTAGCATTACCTAATTTAGCCGGGAAATTCTGCCATTGAACCGTTCTTCTCTCTCACTTTCTTCACCGCTTTTCTAGCTCTGCAAATAACCATATTATTTGAGCTCTGTTTGGACTTTAGATAATATTTTAATTCAATTGAATAATAATAATAATAATGGGTTGTTTGTTTCACTTTTGTGAGAGGGAATTTAAATATTTGGAAAAGTTTTAAGATATTAATTGCACTTTTGATATCAAATATTTATAAATTTTATACTTTTCACATCAAGGTTTTTTCGGAAAATATATTTAATATCATGATTTAAGGTTTTTCGATATATTTGATTTGACCGTCAATTTTTGGACGGAAATAGTCATGTGGCACGTGTGTGGCTGTTAAGTGACCAATTTCGCTTCTGCAAGAGGTGTTTGCAATTGGGCAGAAAATAAGGGAGGAGGTAGCCGCCACGGATCTCCTATCCCAAGTGGGTGTCTCACTTTGTGTCACATTAATATAAAATTGACACCTGTCCTTTTTAATTGAGTATTTGTTAGAGTTTATCTAATTAGTTTAACCTCAGTTAAAAAAAAAAAAAAAAAAAAAAAAAAAAAATAGCTCTCAATTTCCCACGTTCTCACACTTCTGTTCAACTTCTTCTAAGAAGAACTCTTGAACAACTTTGATACTACAAATTACTTTCAGAAAAAGAAATGTGCATATTGTAGAGACATTGAAGAAACCATTTGGGTAAAATTGCAAAAATCGTCCCAAACTAATCACTGATTTTGGATTTTCGTCTCAAACTATTTAATTTGGCGAATTTCGTCCCGTAATTTAATATTTTTTTGGAATATCGTCCCACCATAATTATAAAACGGAATTGCGCATTTGCCGATGAATTATCACATGGCTGCTTAAGTGTCATGACATGGTAAATTTTAATATGAATAATTATATAATATTGCAGAGTTCGTCCCAAATTATTTACAAGATTGAACGTTATTTTCATTAAATTAGAAATTTAATATTGGGACTAAATTCATACAAAATGGTAAATTATGGGACGAAATTTGGCGAGTTGATATAGTTTGGGACGAAAAATCAAAATTAGTTATTAGTTTGGGACGATATTCCAAAAAAATATTAAATTATGGGACGAAATTCACCAAGTTAAATAGTTCGGGATGAAAATCCAAAATCAGTAATTAGTTTGGGACGTTTTCTGCAATTTTACCCAAATTAAATTCTGCAAACTACTTTCAGAAAAAAAAAATTGCAAATTGTAGAGACATTGAAGAAACCTTGACCAATTTATTTCTGCAAATTGACAGGGCTGGTAATTTTGGAATGATCAGTCGACAGAGTGTTCGATTGATTTAGAGTATTTAATACTCAAGTAATTAAATAAATATTTAATTATAACCCACGGCCAATTATGTGGTGAATCTACGGGGGCATACACAATACACATGAAGCGAAAGCGAGTAAGTAAAGAACAACTGGGTCGACTGGGTCAACTGGATCGACCCAACTGGAGCGAAAATGATCCGATTGGAATTGGATCAAGATTATAAATTAAATTTGAATTTAATTTGTAAGTTAATTAATCAAATTGGATTTAATTAATTATAGGAAGATTTAATTAAATAGACTTAGAGTCTAATTTAATTAATAGGGAGAGTAATTAATTAATTAGGCAATTTGATTGAGAAATTAAATAAAGTCCTATTTAATTTAATTAGGATTGGGCCATGAATTAATTAGAAGACTTAAAGGGCCATGACCCACATAGGAGAGTTAGAAGACTTAGAACCCTAATCCTAGGAGGATTATGATAATGAGATACTTATAAATAGGAGACTATGTGTCATATCTCAAAAACACAACTCAAGAAGCCAAAAATCTAAGTCAAGCAAAGGAGGATTATGATAATGAGATACTTATAAATAGGAGACTATGTGTCATATCTCAAAAACACAACTCAAGAAGCCAAAAATCTAAGTCAAACAAAAATACTCTCTCCCCTAGAAATTGGCCGAACACCCCTTCCTCTTTGGAAGAATTTTCGTTTTTGATTTTAGCTCCTAACTCGTTCTCTAACCCTAGATCTTAATATATCCTATGTTGATCTAGCCGATTAGGATATATTTATTTTCGTGATATTGTGGTGTATCAACCCGTAGAGACGCAACACGTGGAGCGCTACAAGAAGCTTGGGATCGAGCCAACCGAAAGGGAGAAACGCAACTTTGCTAGCTGCTTGGATTTGCAAGGAGACATGTATAATTTGGAACTGAATTATTCTGGTCGTTTTTACTATTCATATATATACTACTACTACCAGTTTAGTATCCTGGTAAGATTTTGTAAGAGGTCCTTAAAAATTTTATTTTCCGTTGCCCGAAGGGCTGTTTATCTTACCGAATCCCAACATACGATACAACATGGATACGAATGTAAAAATATAATTTAAATTTATTTATAATAAATAAAAGTTATATAACTCCAAAAGCAAACATAATCCATTCTTAACATAGCGTATCAATGGAAGAAATTCATTTTTGAGATTTCATGACCTAGGAGATAGACTTGAATAAAGAGATAGAGTAGTGATACTAGCCGTTTATGTTCAACCCTAGAGAATTTATCATTTTTAATAATTTAAATATGACCCGAAATATTACATAAAAAACCTATCTGTGTATCCTAATGTCCAACTAGTGTATCTGATACGTATCTATTTTTTTTTTTTTTTTATCATGGCATATCGAATACGTATTTCACGCGTATCCTACGAGTATCGATATTTCCAGTGTATCCGATACAATACTTTATCTTTTTCAGAGTATTCGTTTTATCATAGGTGCCCATGCAACTTATCCTCGTACTCAGCCCTTATCATTCAATTGATCTGTTGAAGCACCTTTCTTGAAGTCTGTTGAAGTCCGTATCATGAACTCTCCTGATGTGCAAATCTGTTGGGTTGGATATTTTACTAAGCTCCTAAGTTATTTGGATGTTGACATTTTCACTTTACTTATAAGTTGGTGTGAGATATGAATCAAATTTAAGTAATTGAAACAGGTTAAGACTTTTGATTCCATCTCTTGCAACTTAACTGGATGACTATCCCTCTTATACTAAGCTATTCTAATCCTATCAACTACTTAATACATTTTTCTTATTTAGGCTGATGATATATAATTTTTTCTTTTGTTATCATCAAAACATAATTACAAACTGTCTAACCTATTACAACTTAATCACATTTCTTTCATCCTTTCTGATGATAATTTTAAGTTGTACAATTTACTTCCAACAATTATTAAACAATTGAACCAATATTATTGAAATAAATATTCTAAATATTTATTGGGTTGTCTTGAAAACGATGTTGATAATATACAGTAATAAATTGTGTCCGTTTGTTAGGCAATTCCCAAAAAAAATTTGTGTTTGGGATATGCCAAACAAATATGGTTTCTATTTTCTGAAATAAATTTTTCATCTCTCAATTTTCTCAAACTACTCTCTCAAAAGCCAAACAAACAACAATTTTCTTATCTCTAAATAAAACTTAAACAAACTCTACTCTGATTTAACATAAAGTAACATATCTCTTACACAATTTATCTCACATAACAAACATGATTTGACATAAAGTCGTACACATCTTACACTTACAATCTAACTCTTCCAAAAAAACCTAGACCTACTTTATTTCTCAAACCACTCTCTCAAAACTCAAACAAACAACATTACGCAAATCAAAATTATTTTACAAACTTCCACTACTCTCCCAAACTACTTTCCCAAACACCAAACAAACATGCCATTTATGTACATAATTTGGGTTTGAGGTATGAAAATAATTTTTATTTTTAAGATCAGGTATGTATATAAGAATTGTAAATCATATAACATTGTTAGTCAATTTATCTATACTATCTATGAAAGTGAAAATAATTTTTTTTTAGACTAATATATTCTTATTTGAGTTATAAAGTGATATTTAATTCAATAGCATGTATGTAAAATAGTTGAAGAATAATAATTAGACATGAAATCTTATTATATTAATTAAGGTAAATGTATAACTAGACGTAAAATCTTATTATATTTATCTCCTACATTAACTCCTAAAACATAGAAATTATCTCTTTACATCAACTTTTATAATTTCAATCTTCTTCTCTTATAACACATAAAAAAACCATTAGAAAAAAATATTGTTATTTTAAATAGCTCCTACAATATATATGTAAAATCATTATAATATTTTAGCAACAATATGTTTTAAGCAAAAAATTGTTATTTGATCTTTGAACAATTTAGTACAAAATAAGTCATAAACAATTCTCTAAATTAAAAAAACTAAAATCAAAATCTCTTAAATATCATTCAACTATACATAAGAAAAAATAAACCAAAAAGGAAAAGTTAAAGTAGAATTGCATCTTACCTATAAATGAACAAAAAATGTTTATATGACTTAGCTTACTTAGGGTGAGTTTGGCCCAGCGGTTGGAGCTCTTAAAATCACTTATAGATCTCTATTGTGATTTTTGAAGTGTTTGGCCCCGATTATAAAAATAGCTTCTGCTCAATCGTGATTTTCATGGTGTTTGGCCCCCAAGATCATAATCACTTTTGGGATCTCGAGAAGCAAAAAATCAACATATTTTAGAAGCTACTAAAGTGTTACTTTTGCAAAAACTATTATACAAAAGCAATTACTTTATAATTAATTTTTATTATAATCAATTATTATCAAAATCAATTATACTAAAATTAATTCTCCTATAATTGTTTCTCGTATCGCTAGGCCAAACTCACCCTTAATACTTCTTTGGCTAAAGAAGCAAAATATAAAGAATATCAAGACATGCATAACCTCGTACTTTCATGAAATTATTTTCGTGTAAACGAGTGAAATTGATCAAAAAATTGGTGTGGATGAAAATTGTTGAAATCAATAAACAAAAATGAAATCGCTGAAAACAAGTGAAATGAAAAGTCCAGGTGAATTGGTGAACAATGATAAAGTAGGTGAAAAACGGGTAAAATCGATAAAAAAAAAAAAAAGTGCATCAGAAACGGTATATACATTTAAAATCGATAAAAAAAATCGAGTGAAATTTGTGAAGAATGGATGAAAACGATTAAATTAGTGAAAAAAAGGGGTTAAATTCGGTTAAAAAAATATAAAGTTGGTTAAAACATGTTAATTCGAATGGAACTTGTAAGAAAAAGGATGAAACCAGTGAAATACAGTGAAAAATGGGTAAATTCGATGAAAAAGGGTTAAATCGGCAAAAACAAAAGCATAAAGTCTATGAAAATAATTTAATAAATAAAATATTCAGGTAAATAACATATGAAATCAGTGAATAAACAAGTGAAATAGGTAAAAAAAGATCGGGTTAAACTGGTAAAAACGAGTTAAATCAATTAAAAAAAAAATTAATTGACAAAAAGAGGTAAAATCAATAAAAAAAAATGTTTTAAACCGCAAGAAAATAAAATTTGACAAAGAAAGGGAAAATAGTGAAAAAGGTTATAACCGATAAAAGGGTTCAATCATTAAAAAAAATAAAAATTGTTTTTAAAATGTTAAACAATGAGAACATATGAATCGATGAAAATTTGGGTAAAATTTATAGAGAGACGAATGAAAAAAGGATAAAAATTAGTGAAAAAGGGTAAATTCAGTCAAAAAAGCATAAAGTCGGTGAAAACATGTTTAATCAAAGAAAAATTCAGGTAATAACATGTTAAATAGGTAAAAACAGATTAAACTTTAACCAAAAAATAAGGTGAAATCGGTAGAAAAATGGTTCAAATTGGAAAAAAAAATTGACGAATAACTGAAAAACAATGACAAAGGTTCTAAGCGAAAAAAAAATTGTTAAATCGCTAAACAAATATATTAACCGGTAAAAATAACAGTGAAAACATATGAATCGATGAAAATTGGTGAAGTTGATGAAAAAATGGGCTGGTGAAACCAGTAAGAAAAAGTGCTCGTGATAACAATGAATACATGTAAAATCGATGAAAATCCGAGTGAAACTTATGAAGAAACGGATGAAACTGATATTCTTATGATCTTATTTTAGAACCAATTTAACATGAAAACTACTTCTATGGAATTAACTAAACAATGTTCTTATAATCTTATTTTAGAACAAATTTTATAAAATGTCATGACTAAAATCTATCATTATTTATATTTTATATTTTATTACAACAATTTAAAGCCATTATTTTTTTTTTTGTAAGACAATAGTAATAATAAAAATCATAAAAAATAAATTGAATATCAGTCATAAATCTATGATATTTTATGACATAATAAAGTTAATTTACTCTAATTTACAAAAAAAAAAAAAAATAAATACCAATGAAATTAACTAGACACATAAAATATACGTACATAAGCTTTTCTAGTATAAATAAATAATAAATGATGAATTGCAACGTCTCAAATTCATATTTGCTTCATTTATTTTGATAAAAAAAAAATAATTAAATCTTTATCATTTTTTATTAAGATCCCCTTAATTTACACAGTCCTATAAAGCTAAGGATCTTCTGTCCCAATGTTGTGTACCACTTTGTGTTACATTTATAGATAAGTGACACATGGTAATCACACAAGATTATTTCCTTCACACTAACCTCTTCCACGTTCTCATTTGTATCCACTACTTTCCATATTCCCTTGAATCCCATATGCCACCATATCAATATCATAATTCTAGTGAGTTTCCATCGAATTAACTTGTAAAACAATTAATTATTTAGATCTAATTGATGTTTTGTTTGTCAGAATGAAAATGAAAAACAACCCATTGAAATTTGATTAATGTTCTTCAGAATATATACGAAGAACGACAAACATTAACTGTTAAACTGAAATTTTAATTTAAACGCATTGGTCTTAAATTAGTGTTTGTAAGTACTTTTCCCATGTTCGATTCATGCCAAAACGGAATGAATCATTTTGATTCAATTAACTGTAAATTTTATCGGCATTCAAATTCGGAATTTTATTATGCAGTCTAAAATTGTTCTAGGTTTCAGTTTTATCCATAAATACTTCTTATGGCAGAGATTTACAACTCGAAAATAGATCTATGCTGCTGTAAAAATCAGCACTACAGAGTTTTATCTAAATTAGTAGTATTTCTTAGTCGATTATATCATTTTTGAAATAACACAGTAACTATTAAAAATCAATTGCAATACACAAATATCTCTAGAAAAATTGAATGGAACAAGAAAAACAGAGATTTTAAAAACCATAAAAATTGACATTTTAATGATAAGATTGAAGGATTGGAGAAGAAGAGAGAAATGATCCTGTAAAATGTAATGTAATAGAATGTAAAAATAAAATATGAAAAAAAAATAGATGCAGTCAAACTGAAAAATTAACCTACAGTACGCATCCAATACTCCCAATAAAATTATAAGTCAATCATCTCTTTTTCAATGGACACAAGCATGCAATCAATATTCTTGATGTGCCTGAACATTTTAGCAGAGAAAAAAATTATGAGACATGAGAAGAGAAATAAGTGGGTGCATTGGATTTTTATAGATAAAAAAATGGATGTGTCACAATCTTATATATATAGTGTAAAATCGGTTATTTTTGGCAATCAGCTATAGTCATGTGTAACGGCTTAGTTAATCATGTATAAATAAATATTAAGAATCGTGCTATGCACATAACTATTTTAAGTATATATATGATACAGAATCATCAATATATTTCGAATGTGAAAACAAAAACTTAAAAACCTTCTACAAATTTTTTTATATATACTACTACATATAAATTTTTTTATATATACTACTACATATAATTACTTGCTAAAAAAAAACTTCTTATTATAAGATCATATTTTAGAACAATATTTATTATAATACAAATATAAGAAAAAATTAAAAAGAATTTTAATAAAAATAAATAAATATGTGAAACAAATGACTGATCTTCATGAAGTCAAGGACATATAGAATTAATTAAAGAAAAAAACAGAAATAAGAATAAAAATTATAATTTATAGTAGTAAAGAATGGCAAATTCTTTTAACCGTAAAGCACAAAAAATAAAAAGTTAAAGATCAATAGAAAATAAAATTTTATGAGTGGATTTTTCCATTGCTTCTCTTTTATGGTATACAAATGTCTAGTTAAAAAATTCATACTTGGAGTCAACATTATTCTTCAAATGTGTGTTTGTATAGATAGATCTAAAACTATAATGACAAATGCAAAATAGTGGGAAAAAAAAAAAGGAAGAAGAACTCGCGAAAGAAAAAAATGAAATAATCTAAAATCAATGCAAATCAATTTATAATCATATTATATCATAAAATGAAACCCAAAAGAAAGAAGATGAAATTATCTAAAATAAAAATAAATAAATCTAAAATCTCACTAAATCGAAAGATGAAACCCTAAATAAAATCTATAAGAAAAACAATGAAAAATGCAAAATACTAAAACAAAAATTATGAATATATCTAAAATTGAAAGAAATTAATTAAATCTAAAGGCAAAACAAAAGGAGATATGATAAAATTAATTCTATATCAAAACATGAATGACAAATGCAAATATTACAAAACAAATACAAATTCAAATGGAAAAGGAATAATATAAGATCAAATAAAATATCTATCATCAATTACGTCAAAACGCAAAAAAAAAATTGAAATATGAATAAAAAAACTAAAATATGGGTATGTCTAAAATTCATCTAAAGATAAAAATAAAGTACAATGATACATAAATAAAATAAAGTGTGAAAAATTCTTAAAAAACAAACGATTATACCTCAAAATCACAATACCTTATACTTTGTTCTTTGTTCTCCGCATGCCACAACGATCTACACAAATATATACATCAAATTAAAACAAATTCAGAGAAAATCATCAAAAAACACTGTTAGCAAAACAAAAGAAACAATTAGCACGAAGAATGCGAATAATATTTAAATTAACGTGTAAAAATAAAAATTGAAAAAAAAATGTCTAAAAGTAAGGACATCAATGGAGTAACAATAAGAAAATATTAAGTTTGAAGATTAGGGAAATGGGAAAAGCAAAATATGCAAAATGCACAAAGAAACGTGAGTACTTATATACTATACGGTACCTTTTCCTTTTCCAATCCTCTTAAATGTGCCATTTGTTTAGGAATAATTTGCTTTAAATTTCCTTATTTTTATGCAAAATGTTAGGAATTAATTAGATTTATCAGTTACTCATACTATTAGATAACTATAGACAAAACTCGGTGAATGAAATTTAACAAATTTACAACCTAGAATTCCTAATATTTAGCATGATTTGTAGGGAGTTTAAATTTTAAATTCATATTTAATGAAAAACTAAATCAAAATTACGGAAAAAATCAATGGTAATTACCATAAATGTTTACTTGACAACTAATTAATTGCATTATTTTATGATTAAAAATAATTAAAAAGTTAGGAAAAAAAAGAAATTAGTTCTATTAACCATATGATATACGATTATGGACCCATGACCTCAAAATAGATCAGCCCATATAGTCTGTAATTGATAATTTAAGTGATTTTGGGTTGGTGCGTTCGGTGGTGGGTCACTTTTAGAGTCCTTCAATGATTGGATAATAATTCACTACCAAAAAGTAGGGCCGGGCGTTTGGGTCGGATTTTTTGGAACCCGTGTTTGGGTATTTTTCATTTGGGACAAGAAAATGGGTTTTTTTGACCCGAACCCGAAATATATTTTCGGGTTGGGTATTGGGTATTAGACTCACACCCGAACGGGTATTTAACAACAAGAAAAAAAAAATTTGGCCCAGCAATTATTTAGCAATTAGCAACACATTTCTTAATAAAGAAAGTGAAGTTTTCTATAGATTTACTTTAATTGGTGGCTCCAAGATTGGATCTTTTGACTTGGGGTTATTTCGAATCTTCATTCTAAGTGATATTTCTGTTTATATCTCAATTAATTGTTAATTATTTTATCTTATTTTAAGTTTTACTTCTAATCATACTTATTTGGTTGTCGTGAATGTGAAAAATACGGTTTCTATTTTTTTTTTTGCTTTTCTGTCTTGTACATATAATAAAAAAATAAAAAAAAAATAAAAAAGAGTGAAATTTCGGGTCCCCGAAGCCAAATTGGATCGGATTTTAGGTGTGAAAATTCACTACCCGCCAGGTCGGGTACCCGACCCGAAATACCCAATACCCTAAATACCTAACCCGCGTCCACCCCTACCAAAAAGCCTAACGTAGAGGAGATAATAATTAACCTTAAAGATCCAACTTGTTTTAATCATAATTCTTTTTGAGATAAACGACCATTAAACTAAATCAGAAAATTTATTCAATTATAATCAACTTATAATGAAAATCAATATTAATAACTTTTGTTAGTAATTATAAATTATACGAGCCCTTCATTACTTCATGTGAAATATTTTGTTTGATCAGTTATATTTAGTATAATGTACAATAGACTATTATTTTACCAAATAAGAGTATAATATCTAGCCATAAATATATATAGTTCATGGATTAATTATCATCACAAAAAAGTTTCTTCATTATTTATTTTCAATCACTTTCCTAACTGATTTATAATCTTTATTTTATTAACTTTTGCTTGTTTTCTATAACAAATTAGTTATGTAAACTTTCTCCGTCTTTTAAATTTTCCTCAAATCACATTTTATTTATTAGACAAAATAAATGGAGGTGGAAGATGATTAATTAGTCCAATCAAACTAGGATTATATATATTGTATAATGACCATCATTATAAATAAGAAGATTAAAAAAAAAATCCAGTATGTCCATCCTAATATCGAGGAGGGGACCCTTCAAGAGTTAGGGCTCCCACCAAAACGGTGGCAATTATAAACAAGAAGGATACTTCATGAAGGTTTCTTTATTTTGACTAAGAAAATAGTTAGCGGAAATCCATGACAAATTGGACAAAAGCGTATAGTTTAATTGCTGTAATTTTTTTTGTGCTTCTCAGTGTTCTAAAGTAGTCAAATAGAGTTGGCTAACGAATCATCTAAGTTGGAATTTATCATAATATACATTTTTTATGTCTAAATTTTCACATGGGAGAAAACATGTATTCAGTAGGGAAAAATATCACAATACTGTGTAAATAATTTTTCCGTAAAGAATTAGAAATTGGAATTGGAAATTTGATTTGGGAAAATAAGAAATCGGGCTGCTCCGCTGCTGTATGGAATATGGATATAAATATTGAAAAAAAAAAAAAAAGTGATGTTCGGTTCGGAAACCGTCCGATTTTATTGAAAACCTACAGGGGTCGGTTATGAGACGAGAACCGATTATCGAACTGAATTTTCGATAATTTGTTCGGGCCGAATCATTCTGTCCGGTTCGATGGGGGTGATTTCCTAACCATGCTCAGTCCTAAATAATTATGTATTTATGATAACATTTTACTAAAATAAATGAAAACCATTAAATAATGTCACTGCAGTATTTTCTAACTTGGTACAACAACAAACAAATATCATTATAGAGAATTTTAACCCAATTAATCTTTTTATTATTTTTTTTTTTTTTTTGGGTTCTTTTTGTAAGTATAACACAATTGATCTTGACTTAAACGATTAATAAATTTAAAAGAGTCGAATGTGCAAAAGTTGATCCATAAGAAAGACAAAAAATGTGATTCACTTCATATATGAACTAAAGCCCCAAAAGTGATTCAAGTTTACATATTGTTAATTTCCATTTTTTGCGGGAAATGACATACATTTCATATATTTCTTATAAATTAATTAAACAATATATAACAAACGCCTGAAAAAATTTAACCAAAAAAAAAAAATCAATTTGTCTTTCCTCTCTACGAAGAGACTAATTTGCTGTCCAATTATTTGTCCTAAGTTGAAATAACATATTTTTATATTTAAATTGTTCAGATACTCGTTGTCCATTCACGTTAAAAATGTCGAAAATTTCATACTAATTTTATCATAAATGGATTTTTTAATTTAAATGAATAAATCGTGCACAACCTTGATATTTTAAAATTCTTAACAACCTATTTAGTAGTTGACGATTAAGTTGGACTGAAATGAAAGCCTAGTTTGGAAGAGATTAAATCTTTAGTTTTTTTTCAAATGATTAGAAAGACGAAAATATTCATGTTAATTTACTTGAAATGATGAAATTGCCCTTATGAGCATATCACATGTTATTGGAACCGCCTTGGAACACCTGAAAAGGACTAAGTGAAATAAATAATATATAGTAGGGACTGAACTAGGAAAAAAAATATAAAAGGGACCACTCTGTAAAAAGTTAATGATAAGAGGAACCAAACATGGTGTTTACCCTAGTAATAATAACTTTTTGTAAGCCTGCACCAAAAAATAGTTTTAAACATTAATTTTTTATGGAATGTTACTAATATCTAAGATCGGCCCCCTCTCAAATCTAACTGGTTGCAGGCAAAGTTTAATTGTATAAAGGAATATATAATAATATGTTAATGTTTATGTTTGGTTACAATATGAGAATTTCAAATTTATCACGGTACCAAAATATTCGGTACAATTTTCATGTGCATTGAAACCTTTAATCTTGAGTAAAAAAAATCATAATTATTGTACAATTTGATATGTTAAGATCTTAATATCACATGCACCGCTAGCTACGATCAATTCTTCTAAAATTTATTATTTAACCCCAAGCCAATTCATTATGACAGGCCATACTAAAAATATTAAAACATAACAATAATATTTTTTGTCAAAATTTCTGAAGCTAAACATATATTCTTAATTATCTAATGATTAATTATATTTATTTTAATAAAAAATGAAATTTATTTCTTTTCATAAAATTATTATCAAATTTTAAAACATTCCACCTCATAAATTTATTAAATATATAATTATAATTACTCAATAAAAGTTATCATTATTATTAAATTCTTTTGAAGAAATGTATCACTCAATTTAAAACCATTGTTTTCTGATTTACTTTAAGGGAAATTTTTTGTAATGTTCAAATTTTATTAAATGTCTCCTAAAAAATCATATTTATTTTAAAAATATTATTGGTTGGTAAGTAAACACTTTAAATTCCTCTCTTCTTCTACTCTCTTTAACTTTTCTTTTCCTCCCCTAATTTAATAATTGAACGGAAAATTCGTGCCTACCCAATGGATTTAAACGGAGAACATTAGGAATGTTCGCGGTGCGGTCTATTGCGATTTTATACTCGCACAAATCCAACCTAGTATTTGTGGATTTTTAATACTCTAGACAAAACCCAACCCAATAAGTCTAGAGATTGCACTTTGCGGTCCCTTCGGGTTGGGGCGGTTTTTGCGGTCTTAGCTTTTCCTATTTTAATGAAGTATTTTTTTTTTTTTTTTGAGACTTTACTTTAATTTATTACCACTTACTATTTTGTTATTGTACTTTATCTAAGAATAAAATTCTTGAATGTTCCATTATCATATGAATAATACTACTTTTTGATAATTAATTTTTTGCTTTAATTTGTTGACTTAATTAAAGTCTACATTCGCTATATAAAGATCAATACTTGTTACTCAAATACAAAACCGAACAAGACTTTTTCAAACAATAAATAAAAATAGAAAAAAATAGTTAGCTTAAATTTTTTTTAATGTTTATCAAAATTGATTAAATGTCTCCTAAAAAAAAATCATGTTTATTTTAAAAAAGATTATTGGTCCGTTTTGTAAGCACTTTAAATTCCTCTCTTCTTATACTCTCTTTTCTTCCAACTTTTCTTTTCCTCGCTTAATTTAAATAATCTCTCAAAAGAAACAAGAACCTAGTAACCTCCAAGATAAAATTTGAATATCATACTAATGGAGAACACCTTGGGTGGAGAGTTTTTCTCAACCCAAGGGCATGCCTAATCAGAGCAATCAATGCTCTTTGCAGGTCCCTACAATTTGGTATGTTTTGATTCTAATATCACGCGCACCCCTAGCTACAATCAATTATTCTTCTTTCGAAAATTTATTTTTTAACCCCAGCCAATTCATCATGAGAGGCCGTACTAAAAGTAACAATAAGGCTGTGTTCGCTTGGCATAACTGTAATTGGGCCAATTGCTAGTTTGGGCCAATAATTAAGTCTGTCCAATTGTTAATTAGCCCAATAAGTCGAATTTGGGCTGACATTTTAGTAACATGTTCATATAACCCGATTAAGAGGAAATGTCCATAATGATCCTAACCAAATTTGATATGGCCGTTGATTCACAATGGTGAATTAAAGCCGTTGGATGATCTTGGGAGATATAGAACATGTCTAGGGTTTTTCTCATATGTTTTAATTGTACGCAGTCAAATTCTCTCTTCTCTCTCTTGGCCCCTTGTAGTTTTGTTTAAATCTCCTCCATAATACCTTGCTTTCAGTTGTAGATTTGGATCTTAGACGTTAATCTCGTTCATATTACCTGGTAAAGTCAATTTTTTTTCTTAATTTCCTAGTATACGGTGTAAGTGGTACTAATTTGTGATTTTTTCTCGTTTTTGTGATTCCTTGATCATCTCGAAGATGGAAACAAGTTCAAGCAGTACTGACCGCAACAACAACACGGGCGGTGGTGTAGACGTTCCCAGACGTACGTGCCCTTGTGGAACAACCGTCCGAATGTTCACTTCTCGAACCGATAAGAACCCTGGAAGGCGTTTTCTCCGTTGTTCTGGAGTTGGGGTGAGTTTAATCATATTTTAATTGAGGTACTGCTCATGGGTTCATTTCAATATTATCTTCTTACATGTTATTGATAGTGGGTTCTTTTAAATATGTTGTATATTAGTGGGTTCTTTTAAATATGCTGTATATTTTGGTTCTTTTTATTTTTGGACTGTGGTTGATGTAATAATTTCTGTCAAGTGGCTGGAATTCGGATATACATATGCTTAAATTGGTATTAAGTATGCTTTTTGCTTAATCAATGGAATTTTGTTGACACCAAAACACAAATACTCTAGGTACAGTAATATTCATCAGAATAAGCACCTCATCACTTATAATATTTCTTTTGGGATTTTGCACCAGTGTAACTGGTGTATATATGTTATGCAGTTAAGCGTATTATTCATGCTTGATTTAGGCTGTTTGTTGGTTTAAGGTTTGATTATCATCTAAGTCATTTTGTCTAGATAAATGCAAGATACTCCCTGTGTTATGTGAAGCCTATACGAAACTATATAAAATAATATCTAAAAAATATTTGATAACTAGGATTTAAAGCATAAAAGCTGATTTGAATAAAAACTTTCTTCCACTTGAAAATGTCTTCTTTTTTTAATCCACTGGTATGGGAATATAATTGCCTTTTTTTTTCTTACTTAAAAACTGATTTTCTTTGTAGTATTGAATAAGATTGGCTTTCCTATATAATTGAAATATAAATAAGTATCTACAACCATTTTTCTTGTATTTGTGTTGATGTCTAACTTTTAAATATTTTTTATTGGTAATTTAGGGGCAACGATGTGAATATTTTGAGTGGGTTGACCCTATGTGCCATCGTGTTGAAGCAATAATCCCAGCTTTGTTGCTACGCTTGAATCAAGTAGAGGGTGATAATAGGAGGATTGAAATGGAAAACACCCGGCTAGAGAATCAAAATAGACTTTTGAATGCTTCCCTTGTGCACTTGAAAAATGAAAACGAGGTATTGCTTTACAAGATAAAACTTGTAAAGATCTTTGCTCTCATTTTCATTGTTGTCTTAGCATGGTTTAACTGTTAAGATGTGCACTTGTTAAAGTTTTCCGACTATGTTTAGGTATTGTGCATGTTTATGGTATTTGGTTGAACTGATGACTTCTTGACTGATAGAATAGTGTCCTGCAAGCCAACTATTTGGCTCCATTTAATTGAAAGGACCATTCAATTGGATTAATAAATACATTTTATTATTATATGGTCATCTTTATCTTATGTAATAATTATCTACGCATAAGGATAGAAGTCCTTAGATCACAGGGCTATGGGACAACCCGTGGACTGATCTCCAAGGCCGTGATCTAGAACATATTCAAGAGTCGTAGAATTCAATCGAGATAGGACATCGTTGGATTCAGTTAGACTCTCACTATTGTGTATACTCCGATGAACTGGAGAACGCTGGGGTCCACGAGCGTGACTGGGATAGTCGATACACATAAGTGTGTGGCTTGCTGGGATGGCAAGCGCACTGAATACCCCAATTAGGAAATAACTCACCATGGAAGCGGTAGTCGCATATCGGAGTTGAAGTTATTCCAATTTACAATAGTATACGAGGAACGATCCCTAACTACTTGAGATGATAGGGTTTATCTGGTGCGAGAACGTCTATGCTTTGATATGAGTCCCGACTAACTGGAGATCGCCAGAAAGTCTCTGTGGACTCATATTGGGTATAGAGGAACTCGTATGCAGATTCATATCATCAACAAAGGATCCATTGACCCGACTTGATAGGTTGGGAAATTCTCCTATGGATTTCTGTGAGAAATTAATTCTGGTAAAATCCTCGGCCGAGGTATCTGACGGCTTTATGTAAGTAGCTCATAAAGATTAAGTCAAAGAGAATTATTTCGAGACCAGAATGCATAAGGTTAAGACAAAAGAAAAGGGAAACCGATGAAAGACCATACCCTTAAGTCTCGACTGGGAGATTGATCGATGGAGAGATTATGTCGTATATGGAAATTGTAAACGATAAAAGGTTCACTGAATTAATTCACCAGTGATTGGGCTCCATGGGCTTGTGGCTGGACATCGACCGTGGAGTGTGGGAGAATTCCCAAATTGGAAGGGGTGCTAATTTTGGAATGATCAATCGACAGAGTGTTCGATTGATTTAGAGTAAGTCTTACTCGAATAATTAAATAATATTTAATTATAACCCACGGCCAATTATGTGGTTAACCTACGGGGGCATACACAATACACATGAAGCGAAAGCGAGGAAATAAGAACGACCGAGTCGACTGGGTCGACTGGGTGAATAATCGACTGGGTCGATTATAATGGATGGGTCGACTGGGTCGACCCAATTGGAACAAAGAAGGATCCAATTGGAATTGGATCAGGATCATAAATTAAATTAGAGTTTAATTTGTGAGTTAATTAATTAAGTTAGATTTAATTAATTAAAGGAATAATTAATTAATTGGACTTAGAGTCAAAATTAATTAATTGGGAGACTAGTTAATTAATTGGGCTATTTAATTGGGAGATTAAATAAAGCCTGGTCAAATTAATTAACTGGGCCATGAATTAATTAGAAGACTTGGTCTTCTAAATTAAAGAGGGCCATGGCCCATGTAGGAGAGAAGAGCCCTAGTCCTAATAGGATTAGGATAGGGAAATAACTATAAATAGCCTTCTTGTAGTTATTTTTCACACAACTCAATTAGCAAAATTGAGCAAGAGCAAAATACTCTCTCCCTCTCCCACACTGCAATAGCCGAACCCTGTCTTCCTTTAGGAAGAATTTTTCGTTTTCGACTTTGTTCCAAAATCGTTCCTATATCCTAGATCATAATATATCTTGTGTTCTAGCTGATCAAGATTTATTATTTTCGTGTAATTGTGGTGTATCAACCCGTAGAGGCGCAACACGTGGGGCGCTACTGCAGAGCTTGGGTCGATTTGGCTGAGGAGAAATTCAGAGTCCGTTTTGCTGACTGCCAACTTGGATTTGCAAGGAGATAGGTATAACGTGCAAACTTATACTATCGTTTTTATTTATATTCATATATATACAACTAGAGAATATCCTGGCAAGATTCCGTAAGAGGTCCTAAAATTTTTATATTCCGCTGTGCCTAGGGCTGTTTATCTTACCGAATCACAACAGTGGTATCAGAGCCAGGTCTAGGCTTTGTATATATATGAATTTGCAAATTCTGTGATTTAAATCATATGTTTGATTTATGTGGCTAGTTCTTTAACTTTGCATGTTTTAGAACATAGATCTGTTAACTTAGAGTTAATATAAAATTTTGATTCGAAAATTTTATCGTGTTAATTTTATTTTGGATTGAATTAATTAAAACTGTTGATTTTAATTAATCAAGTAATCAAACACAAATTAAAATATAACAAAAGGAAAACAAAGTAATTAAAGTCGACCTGGTATGCGGCACAAATTCTTGATTTTCTTTTGTAAACACAGTTCACGTGACATGTGTGTAAAAGCATGCATGTTGTTTTAATTTGTCATGTGTTACGTAAGATTTGAAGCCATGTTATGTATTAAATTGCAATTGAATTTTGTTGATTGCAAAATGTTGGATTCTTGTCAATTTGAAGCCTACGATTTACGGCATGACATGGTGGTTCAAAATTTTTCGTGGCAGAATTTTGGATAATCTTGAACAAAATCTTGGAGATTTGGTTGTTATGGAATCTTGGTGAATCTTGGATAGATCTTAGAGATCTTATTAAACAAGGAAACTTAGAGTTTCAATTGTAAGAAGAGATTTAATTAAAATTAATCTCTTCTAGTAAGTTACCAAGATTAAAGATCTTAGAGATCTTATTAAACAAGGAAACTTAGAGTTTCAATTGTAAGAAGAGATTTAATTAATCTCTTCTAGTAAGTTACCAAGATTAAAGATCTTAGAGATCTTATTAAATTAGGAAACTTGGAGTTTTGGATAAGGTAGAAATCTTGGTGGATTTGAACACTACCTTAGTTAACTAATCTATTCAAAATAGTATTATCTTGAGAATCTTGGAGATTTGTAAAATTGGGAAACTTAGAGTTTTGGATAAGATAGTAATCTTGGAAGATTTGTAACTATCTTAATTAACCAACTTTATCAAGATAAGAGTTGTAGATTACTTAGAACTCAAGTAAGAGTTAATTAATCTTAGAGATTAATTGATGATTCAAAATTAAATTAACTTGGATAATTTTTGTGAATTAAAATTAAAGGAGCCGGTAAATTTACATTTATGCCCTTATGTGAATTTATACATGTTCTTGAGTGAATGTGTGGATTTGTCGATTTTGCCCTTAAGCCCAGTGTAGTTTTGGTTTATTTATTTTATGGGTTGTAATTAAATGGGCCTGATTGGTGCCCTTACTTGCGCAAACGAATGTAATAGAATAGGGCCTTTATTTTTATAAGCTAGGCTTAGATTAGGCTTGGAGCCAAGAAGACCTCATGAAGACTTGGAGATCCACATGGAGGCCCATTACCTTGGAGGATATGGAGGCCCAATTCATTACATGGAGGCCCAATCAAGGTGGATATTACAAGAAGGCCCATGATGTATGGGTTTGAAAATTGTAATAGTTAGGACATTTAATTTCCACCCTAGACTGACCAATTGGTCCATCACGTGGCTCGTGATGGATCGCATAGGATGGGCAATCGACCAATCATATGTGCAATGCTAGGTGATATATGTTTACTATTATTCTTTGATGTATGTCTTGCATGCTTAGAATAGATCACGTAAACAAGATAAAGCATAATCTGATGAGACCTCGCACGAAGAAAACTTAAAACCTCCAATTGAACTTAAAAACTCAATTAGAATTTTAAATCGATTAACGGGCGCATATGAATGGTGTCTATGGTCCGAGCCTATCCAATTACTAGGTCTTAGGCATATTGTACAAATATATCTCGATGTCTCACGAGTCGTGGGTCGAGCTATAGGAAGATGATATGTCTATTGCCTCGATGCACAGTTTAGTGCCAAGGGAGGGGATAGCAAGGTTCTAGGCGCTGTCTCACGAGTCGTGGGGCGTCTAGGATTGAACTATTTCTCTCCACGAGTATTGGACATGATTTAACGCTAGTAAGTATGGATGTCTCACGAGTCGTGGGTCCATAACGAAAAACGAGGCTAAATGAACTCAAGGGTTAGCTGGGATGGTTAACCGGCGACGTGATCGCCCACCAAGTGGATCGATTGGTATGGCCAACGAGTCGTGGGTACTGAGCGATTGCATATGGGCCTTGAGCCCATTAGGAAATTTTTATTTCCCGAACCTTATGTGGGGGCATAAGTATTCGACAAAAATAGTGGGAGTAATTTACAAATGAAAACCATGTTTGTAAATTATGCATTGATATTAATCTGCCGCGTATTTATCGTCATGTTTATGATAGTTTATCATAAGTTATGTATCCATGAATATTTACCATCATACTTGAATCAAATAAATTGACTGAACTCAAATGAATTTTGAATGACTTCGAAACTTGAGAAATTATTCTCAAGTCCAAGCAAGGACTAATCTCCTTACAAAGATTTCATTGTTTTTCCTTTCGAAGTTACACTTCGACTGGAATGGTGATAGGTTTCACCAAGCTGCCTTTTTCGAAGTTACTCTTCAAATAAGAAAGGTGATAAGTTTCACCAGAGGGTTGATGATGGTTCTCAAGCCCAAATTTTCTTGAAGGCAAACATGAAGTCTCCCATGAATGGGAAGTAACATCTTGTGAAAAGGCCTCAAAAGGCTCGAGAGATGGAAGTAGAGGAATGTATCCTCTCTAAAGGGAAATAACCTTGGAGGTTTTTCTGTAAGGATGATAAGTTGAAAAGTCAATCAAAATGATTCTTCCATGGATTAAGATCAAGGAAAGATGGAATTGAACCTATTCATCCCATAAGGGATGATTGAATTTTATTGAACTTAACCTTATGGTTAAAGTAATGCATAAAGGTGTTGGATGCCCGATGAATCACTCATTGATGCATTCACTGCATCTAAAGCCATGAATTATTTAGATCATTGGAATTTGCTTATACCATCCCTTGTCTTAAGGGATGTGATAGTTCCATAATGGTTGGAATTGATTGCGCTATAAGATTTATACGCAAAAGGTGTACATAAGCAAATGAGTATGGATACTCATATATCGAATAAATAAAATATGCATAGTCAATAAAATATAAATAATCAAGATTTCACACACTTGAGTCGTTGTAAAAACCGAAAGGCGATACACGAATACTAAAACATATTTCCGAATTAAAAGATTCAAAGACTGAGCTCGACTGGGTCGAGCTTGACTGGGTACTGTACATAGTAACCGACTTTCGAATCTTGCTTAATGGAAATTAGATTTAGTAGTTGGTTGAGGCATAAACAAATGCAATGGATTTAATCCATTTATAAGTGTGTAGAAACGCTAAAGCATTAGTGGGAGATAAGACGTCTCTAGTACCCTCATGGGTAAAAGTACGTTGTGATGTACAATTCCAAATTACTTTTGGAATAAAAGAAGAGAGCCTAATCAATGAAAGCATGTAAGAGATTTGGATCAATTCAAAATCGAACATGCACGCAATTGATTATTTAATAGAGAATTAGATTCTCGAAATGTGAGACTCGCTCAAAACATTGTCAGTTGTTGAGCATTTTGGACATGTAAATGTCCATTAAGAAATCTTACATGAAATTCCTTATTCAAACAAATGAAACTTGATCGAGAAAATCGAAGATACTGAGCTAAGTATCTCTGAAGCCAGATCCAAAACATATCAAGTGATATGAGTTTTGGTATTGTACCTTCATATGCATTCATGCGCATATGGGGTCTCCCGCTTATGTGAATAAGCTGGTGGGAGATAAGTTGGACGTAAAGTCCATCTAATGCAATTCGTGGGGTATCCAGAAAACTCTATAGAATACAAGTTCTACGATCCTACAAGATAAACTACGTTTGTCTCAAGGAACGCACACTTCTTGGAGAAGGATTTCTTGCTAGGCAAGAAGGAACACAACGTAGAACTAGATGAGGTCATTGAAGCTGAAAAGACCAAAGAGGTCGATCAAGCTGACCCATCACCACAGGCAGCGGGAGAACAAGAGCATGAAAGTACATCAGAGAGTACACCCATACTTCGTAGGTCAGAAAGACAACGTAGAGAACCCAAGAGGTACTACGGTCTGCTGCGTGAGACTAGACAGTCTCTAACCGACCCAAGGACTTACGAAGAGGCTATGCTAGGCATAGACTCGAGAAAGTGGCGTGAAGCCATGAAATTCGAATTGGACTCCATGCACTCGAACAAGAAAATCGAAGATACTGGGGTAAGTATCTCTGAAGCCAGTTCCAAAACATATCACGTGATATGAGTTTTGGTATTGTACCTTCATATGCATTCATGCGCATATGGGGTCTCCCGCTTATGTGAATAAGATAGTAGGAGATAAGCTGGACGTAAAGTCCATCTTGTGCAAACTCGTGGGGGTATCCGGAAAACTCAATAGGATACGAGTTTTACGATCCTACAAGACAAACTACGTTTGTCTTGAGGAACGCTCACTTCTTGGAGAAGGATTTCTTGGTTGACAAGAAGTAAAATAACGTAGAACTGGATGAGTCACTGAAGCTGAAAAGACCGAAGAGGTCGATCAAGCTGACCCATCAACACAGGCAGTGGGAGAACAAGAGCATGAAAGTACATCAGAGAGTACTCCGATACTTCGTAGGTCAGAAAGACAACGTAGAACCCGAGAGGTACTACAGTTTGCTACGTGAGACTAGACAGTCTCTAACCGACCCAAGGACTTACGAAGAGGCTATGCTAGGCATAGACTCGGGAAGGTGGCGTGAAGCCATGGAATTCGAATTGGACTCCATGCACTCGAACAAGGTCTGGGCCTTGGTAGATCCACCAGTGGGAGTAGCTCCTGTGGGTTGCAAGTGGATCTATAAGCGAAAGCTTGGAGTGAACGGAGAGGTAATAACCTACAAGGTGCGATTAGTGGCAAAAGGATATACTCAAAGACCTGGAATCGACTTTGAGGAGACCTTCTCGCCCGTCGCAATGCCTAAATCCATTCGAATCTTGCTGGCCATAGCTGCGTGGTATAACTACGAGATATGGCTGATGGATGTAAAGACTGCCTTTCTCAATGGGGACATTGACAAGGAGATCTACATGGAGCAACCAAAAGGATATGCATCCAAAGGAGATGAACAAAAGGTGTACAAACTCCAGAGGTCCATTTATGGATTGAAGCAAGCTTCCCGAAGTTGGAACATCCGTTTCAATGAAACAATCCAAACTTTTGGATTCATCAGAAACGTGTTCGAACCTTGCGTGTACAAGAAGATCAGTGGGAGTACAGTTGAATTTTTGGTGCTTTACATTGATGACATTCTTCTCATTGGAATGTGAAAGTGTTGTCCGAAACTAAAGCATGGTTATCTACACAATTCTCAATGAAGGAATTGGGAGAAGCATCATTTGTACTGGGTATAAGGATATACCGAAATCGATCAAAAGGACTGCTGGGCCTCTCCCAATTGCAGTACATAGATAAAATCTTGAAAAGATTTAATATGGAAGAATCCAAGAGAGGATTGCTTCCAACGAGACATGGAATTGCACTCTCTAAGTCTATGGCCCCAAAGACGCCTGAAGAAAGAAGCAATATGCCTCGAGTACCATATGCATCCGCAATAGGAAGCATAATGTATGGTATGTTATGTACGAGAACAGACGTAGCATACGCTTTAAGCGTTACAAGTCGCTACCAGTCTGATCAAGGTGAGCAGCACTGGATAGCCGTAAAGACAATTCTGAAGTACCTGAGAAGGACTAAGGAATTGTTCTTGGTATACGGTGGAAGAGAATTGAAATTGGAAGGCTATACTGATTCTAGCTTCCAAGGTAATGTAGACAACTTCAAGTCGACATCTGGATACGTGTTCTGCCTCAATATTGGTGCGGTAAGCTGGAAGAGCTCCAAGCAAAACACTACCGCAGATTCAACCACCGAGACAGAATACATTGCCGCAAGTGAAGCAGCAAAGGAAGGTGTTTGGATGAAAATTTTCATCCAGGAATTGGATGTGATACCTAGCATTGTCGAGCCATTACTATCTTTTGTGATAATAATGGAGCTATCTCGCAAGCGAAGGAGTCGAGATCTCATCAGAATCCAAGCACGAACTAAGACGATATCATTTGATATGTTATATCATTGGTAGAGGAGACATAAAGATGGAACGTGTCACCTCAAGGGATAATACGACGGACCCGCTGTCTAAGCCATTGCCTCAAAGGCATCCGAAAACATCTGTCTAAGATGGGAATAAGAAGTATGAAAAGTTGGCTTTAGTACAAGTGGGAGATTGATAGAATAGTGTCCTGCAAGCCAACTATTTGGCTCCATTTAATTGAAAGGACCATTCAATTGGATTAATAAATACATTTTATTATTATATGGTCCTCTTTATCTTATGTAATAATTATCTACGCATAAGGATAGAAGTCCTTAGATCACAGGGCTATGGGACAACCCGTGGACTGATCTCCAAGGCCGTGATCTAGAACATAATCAAGAGTCGTAGAATTCAATCGAGATAGGGCATCGTTGGATTCGGTTAGACTCTCACTATTGTGTATACTCCGATGAACTGGAGAACGCTGGGGTCCACGAGCGTGACTGGGATAGTCGATACACATAAGTGTGTGGCTTGCTGGGATGGCAAGCGCACTGAATACCCCAATTAGGAAATAACTCACCATGGAAGCGGTAGTCGCATATCGGGGTTGAAGTTATTCCAATTTACAATAGTATACGAGGAACGATCCCTAACTACTTGAGATGATAGGGTTTATCTGGTGCGAGAACGTCTATGCTTTGATATGAGTCCCGACTGACAGGAGATCGCCAGAAAGTCTCTGTGGACTCATATTGGGTATAGAGGAACTCGTATGCAGATTCATATCATCAACAAATGATCCATTGACCCGACTTGATACGTTGGGAAATTCTCCTATTGATTTCTGTGAGAAATTAATTCTGGTAAAATCCTCGGCCGAGGTATCTGACGGCTTTATGTAAGTAGCTCATAAAGATTAAGTCAAAGAGAATTATTTCGAGACCACATTGCATAAGGTCAAGACAAAAGAAAAGGGAAACCGATGAAAGACCATACCCTTAAGTCTCGACTGGGAGATTGATCGATGGAGAGATTATGTCGTATATGGAAATTGTAAATGATAAAAGGTTCACTGAATTAATTCACCAGTGATTGGGCTCCATGGGCTTGTGGCTGGACATCGACCGTGGAGTGTTGGAGAATTCCCAAATTGGCAGGGGTGCTAATTTTGGAATGATCAATCGACAGAGTGTTCGATTGATTTAGAGTAAGTCTTACTCGAATAATTAAATAATATTTAATTATAACCCACGGCTAATTATGTGGTGAACCTACGGGGGCATACACAATACACATGAAGTGAAAGCGAGGAAATAAGAACGACCGAGTCGACTGGGTGAATAATCGACTGGGTCGATTATAATGGATGGGTCGACTGGGTCGACCCAATTGGAACAAAGAAGGATCCAATTGGAATTGGATCAGGATCATAAATTAAATTAGAGTTTAATTTGTGAGTTAATTAATTAAGTTAGATTTAATTAATTAAAGGAATAATTAATTAATTGGACTTAGAGTCAAAATTAATTAATTGGGAGACTAGTTAATTAATTGAGCTATTTAATTGGGAGATTAAATAAAGCCTGGTCAAATTAATTAACTGGGCCATGAATTAATTAGAAGACTTGGTCTTCTAAATTAAAGAGGGCCATGGCCCATGTAGGAGAGAAGAGCCCTAGTCCTAATAGGACTAGGATAGGGAAATAACTATAAATAGCCTTCTTGTAGTTATTTTTCACATAACTCAATTAGCAAAATTGAGCAAGAGCAAAATACTCTCTCCCTCTCCCACACTGCAATAGCCGAACCCTGTCTTCCTTTAGGAAGAATTTTTCGTTTTCGACTTTGTTCCAAAATCGTTCCTATATCCTAGATCATAATATATCTTGTGTTCTAGCTGATCAAGATTTATTATTTTCGTGTAATTGTGGTGTATCAACCCGTAAAGGCGCAACACGTGGGGCGCTACTACAGAGCTTGGGTCGATTTGGCTGAGGAGAAATTCAGAGTCCGTTTTGCTGACTGCCAACTTGGATTTGCAAGGAGATAGGTATAACGTGAAAACTTATACTATCGTTTTTATTTATATTCATATATATACAACTAGAGAATATCTTGGCAAGATTCCGTAAGAGGTCCTAAAATTTTTATATTCCGCTGTGCCTAGGGCTGTTTATCTTACCGAATCACAACATTGACTTATGTCAATTTCTGTCTATTTTGGGGATGTTTATCTTGGTTATATGTGCTTTTTGAAGTTTGGATTTCCTCTTAAGGTTTGTATATGTTAATGTTGGATATAATATATGTCTGATGTTGTTTGGTTTATCCTTGTCACATGCTCGTATGTTTTGTCAATATTTGTTATAATGTTTGTCTTAATGAGGAATATCATATATTCACTCATCATTTATTACATGTCATATCCCCATTTGACTTTGCTAATAAATTATCCTTGAGAGCTGCAGATTTCAGTGTGTTGTCTTTTCAACTTTTAAATGCATAATTAATTATAGTGTGCAAGAAACCATTTGCTCAGAACAATAACATATTACAATGGTAGGTAACATTTACTCTAAATTTGTTACATATTTTAATGGTTGACAATGAATGCTTACCAACCACACCATTTAATTCACTTGCCTTTCAAGAGTCTTTAGTGTTTATTTATATATACCCACAAATCTGATGAACCAAACATCCCAAACTCAAGGAACTTCTTCATCAAATAGTTATTGGTAAGGTTGTTCCCTTTCATGTTTATATTTTTATTTTTGATTAGTTTGTAATCTTCGTCGAAACTGAACTTGCCTCTATTTCTTTGTATTGTATACATAAAGATGCCCTGACTAGGAGACTACGTGGTGATTTGATTGCCCGTTATGATGGGTTCAGCCCCGACGAACAATCTTACTTCATTAATAGACTCCATGCAACTGCCAAGTTTGGTGCCCCTATACATTTCATGAGTGCTCTCCACCATGTGTTACACCAGATCTCTGTCCAGATGTATGCTACTTTTAATAGGAGGTTCAATCTCTATACCTTGCGCATGAAACTTGAATCCATCCGTCGGAGCTATGTGGACTTCACGGAGTTTCTGGAGACCCCTGGGGTTGACTACGACCCAAGGAACTGCAAGGCTACGATCTCGGGTGAATACTGGAATGTTATAAGTCTCGAAGTAAGAACACTTTTCAATTTATTTCATATTTCAAATAACTTTTTAATCACTTTTATTGCTCTAAACTATTGGATCTTCTTGGGTTATGCAGACTGAGTTGGGGAGCTATAGGCGCTATAGGGTTTCTGGAGAACCAGACTACATTAAGATGAGATATATATTTGACATCCAGAGATGTGCCACGTTCCCACCTGGTGTCCTTGGAAGCTCTGGTTATACCATTTACATCCGTGTCGATGATGAGGATGACGTGCTTCCAAATTTGGACGAAAATAATCTCCCTGTTGATTTTCAGGAAAACAGGGATTCCTCCAGAGCAAAACTTAAAGACTACAATGAAGAGGAGTATGGACTCTTGATCAAAGATCATTCTCACTCATCATCTGGAAAGTTTGCTGAAAAGGAAAAGAGTGCCAAAAAGGAGCGTAAGCTTAGAAAGAGCAAATCAAAGTTAGCTGATGCAGCAAAGCTAATAAATTGTGTCATAGAATCTGATGATTCTGAAATTGAGGTAACTTCTACAATTAATGAAATGCACTATTTGAATCGTTGAATAAATCCTGAATTACAAATTCAAATATTGTTTGTGCATTTGCCAAGCTTAATGAAGAGATGACTCTGCTAAAAAGAGCAAATCAGATCACTGAAACTTTAGGTTGAAAAACCTCAAGAATCAGCTGACTACCAAAAAGCTTGAGCATGAGAATGAAACTCTAAAAGCTGAGTATGCAGTTTGTTCTGAAGATATAAATGAATTTAAAAGAAGAAGTTGCATCATTCTCTAAATAAAAAGAAATCAGAGGCTTAAAAGAAGAAGTCTACTGATGCTCAACAGGTTAGAAAACCTAGTAAGCTACCTAAGATGAATCAGACTACTAAAACCCTTCAGCCGAATAGGCTGCTGATAGGAGTAAAATTTAAATGTCAAGTCTGCTAAATTTAAGGTGAGTTATTAAATAACTCAGGTAAGAAATTGAGGCAAAAATGAAATTATCTGGCAAGAATTTGAATCACATTATGATAATTATTATTATGACATGCACTATGCTTATTCATATTATCATGTTGATCATGTTCACTGTGCTGATTGCCATCCTTATTTCAATATGCATGTTTATCACACCCTTCATGCATCTTACCTTGCTTATGAGCATTGTTTTAATCATGATTAGAAAGTGGTATCATAATGACAAGTGATATCAACATGATAAAACATAAGTCACTAGATCATCGCATGCTAAAGGTTTCACTAACCCTACTAGACCCAACAAATAAGGGGTACCAAAAATAGTCATCTGTTTTACAGATGAATTACATGTGAGATGACAAAGATGAGTTGACTGCCCTTGCAAATTTCAACAAATTCAACAAGTGATCTTACCATCAAGTGTGCACCAGGAAATGGTACTATCAAGCTGCTTATATCAGATTGCTCCAAACCATCAAGTGATATCAGTCAAGTGAGTGATATCAGACAAGTAGTGTCAGACAATTGGTATAAACCAACAAGTGGTAGACGCTACATTTGGAGATTTCAAGGAAGCAAGATTGTTGGAAAGCTGAAGCCTATCAAAGGATTACAAGTGGTATAAAGACCATCAGAAACCAACAAGTCAACCATGTGACAAAGAAAAATGAAGCTATCAGAAGACTGCTTCTTATCAGCCGACTGGAACTCAACAAACAAGTGTTATTCAAGAATGTACTACATCAAGTGGTATCAGCAAGAGTTATCACATCAACAAGTGATATCAGCTGACTAATCTGATTTACATTCATACAAGTAGTATCAGACTACAAGTAGCATCAGACTACAAGTGGAATCAGACCACAAACAGCATCAAGTGGTATCAATTCTTGAAGTTAAGGGAATTTTCTAGCTGGAGTGATAAACAGCAACGAAGACTACCTAAATCAGCCTAGTACTCACCTAATTATCTTCAGCATACTAAGTTTGCAATCCTATAAAGAGAAAAAGGGGAAGAAGAGATGCAACTCAAGTATTATTGTTGATGACAAAAAGGGGGAAGATAAATGATGCAACTAAGAAACCTTTAAACAGAAGATCAGAAAAGGGAAAAGAACCAACTATTGGTAATTTTTGAAAGTTGTATCAGATCAATAAATTTCCATCTCAAGGTATGAAGACCAAATCTGAAGACTTAGAAGACGTTCTTAGTTGAAGGTTTTGTCATCATAAAAAAGGGGGAAATTATTGGTATAAATTAGAGAAGGTTTTGAAGATGACAAAAAGGCCATAAAGGTTTTGAAGATCAAAAGGTTAAGTCATCAACTAAGAACAACTTTGTGAAACCTATCTCAAGGTCTGGAAGCTATGTGATCGAATCAGCCGAGTGGCATATCAGATCAGTAAAGATCAGATTGGTGATCATCAGCCGAGTCAAGATCGACATGTTCATTCTTGAATCAGCCGAGTAGCCATCAGCTTAGTACTCCCACCAGCCAAGTGAAGACGGTCAGCAAGCTGTCCAACGGTAACCAGCTGAGTGCATTAAATGCAACTGACAGAAAGTGCAGCAGATTGTACTGTAGCAGTTGCAGGGAGCCGTTCCAGAAAATAGGGACCAGAACTCGAGGACTGCAGATTTCTGTCTCATCTTCAACGGGCAGAAATTCAAATTCGAGAGTATAAATAGAAGACTAACTGAAGATCTAAATGAGACTTGCACAATTCAAGATCACATCTTAAGAGCGAGATCCATCAGTTGAGTCGTCTGATCACAAGCCCAGTCATTTGTTGACGAAGCTTTTCGTTGAAGAGCAGAGAACTTACGTTGTCTGTCTGAGTGACTTTCAACTGTAAAAAGAAGAAGATTATATCCGTCTTTGTGAGTGATATAACTTCGCAGTATAGGTCTTCTGAGTGATTTCCTGTACTGAGAGTTGCGAGGAGTTCTTATCCATTTTTGTGAGTGATAAGACTCTGTAGAATAGGTCTTCTTTGTGATTTCCTATTGCGCACTTGTGGTCGTTTCATTTGTTGTTCGACGCAAGCAGAGTATACTGTAAACTTTGTGCTTATAGTATAACCCAAGATCTTCTTGACTTGGAAGAGTGGACTAAATGATTTAAATCCATAGAACCACTATAAAAATATCTGTGTGTTTTTAATTTGCATTATTTACTTGCATAATTTGAAGTTTGCATAAAAACACTTTGACAAAACTTTTGAAAGATTTCGTGAAAAGAGTTTGTTAAAACTGGGGATAAATCTTTCAAGCTGATAAGAGCTTACTTGTGAAAAAACACTTTATAAATCCGCTGCAAGTACTCTTCTGTTAAAAGTTGATTTTGCTGAAATCAGCTAAGTAGTACAAAGAGATGTAGTTAACTGTGTTGTTCAAAGATTTGTTTACTGATCAGCCTAGTCAGCTTACTGACCTTCAACAGCTTAGTCTGCTGACAGTCGAGAGAAAACTTTTAAGTCAAAAATTTTATGAGATCTATTCACCCTCCCTCTAGATCTCATTGACCACTTATGGGACCAACAAGTGGTATCAGAGCAGGTGGTTCATTAGAATCAGTTGCCTGATCAACGAGCTTGATCCGAGTGTTTTTCAAAGGTTTTCAAACCTTTTCAAAAGAGCATATTTTGGAAAAATCAAAAACTTTTTGAAAAATGGATGTCATAAGCCATGTTCCTCACATTGGCCTTATGGACTTTGAAAGTTGGAAAATCAGAATGGAAATCCTTCTTGCTGCTTATAATGATAACATGTTTACATGTATTACTAAAGGACCATTAAGATTTAAGAAGACTGTGAAGGCTACTGACCAGCCTGATCAGATTGTTGACAAAGAGCTGGATGAGCTGACCCCTGAAGAAGTCAAGTTAGTCAATCTTGACAAGGTGGCTAAGTTCATGATGTTCAAAGCTCTAGATGAAGACAGATTCTAGAAGGTCAAGCATCTCAAAACAACTAAATAGATGTGGGATAAAGTCTGCGAGCTAAGCGAAGGAAACGACGCTATCAAAGAACACAAGCTCAGTGTGGCTCTTGAGGAGTTTGAAAATTTCAAGATGAAGTCTGGTGAAACGATTGATCAGATGGATACCATATTTACCAAAGCTCTGAATGAAGTTCTAAGGTTTGGTAAAGAATTTTCGAACAAGGAGATCACCACAAAGGTTCTCAAGGCTCTTCCACCTAAATTCAACATGAAGGTGACAGCCATGGAAGAATCAAGGGATTTAGGGAAGGTATCCCTTTCCGAACTGTTCTCATCCCTTAAAGCATTTGAGTATAAGATGCCAAGAATGGGATTGGAAGTGTCAACCAGTTTAGACCCTACTGCTGCTCTAATGGCGTCAGACAAGTCAAGAAAATCAGCAGACAAGTCAAAACAGAAGAGTCTGCTGAATTCAGAAAAAGTCTACACTGCTGACGACGTTACCCTGCTGTTGAATGATTTCAAGAAGTTCTACAAAAAGAAAATGAAATTAAAATATAAAATTGCTACTTCATCTTCTTCTGATCATTTTCAGGAAAACAGGGATTCCTCCAAAGCAAAACTTAAAGACTAATATGAAGAGGAGTATGGACTTTTGATCAAATATCATTCTCACTCATCATCTGGAAAGTTTGCTGAAAAGGAAAAGAATGCCAAAAAGGAGCGTAAGCTTAGAAAGAGCAAATCAAAGTTAGCTGATGCAGCAAAGCTAATAAACTCCGGCATATCTTATTCAGACAACCAGTCGTCTGATAAAGAATTTGAAGAAGTACCTGAAACTCTATGCTTAACTGTCATAAAATCTGATGATTCTGAACCTGAAATGCACTATTTGAATCGTTGAATAAATGTTGAATTACAAATTCAAATATTGTTTGTGCATTTGCCAAGCTTAATGAAGAGATGACTCTGCTAAAAAGAGCAAATCAGATCACTGAAACTTTAGGTTGAAAAACCTCAAGAATCAGCTGACTACCAAAAAGCTTGAGCATGAGAATGAAACTCTAAAAGTTGAGTATGCAGTTTGTTCTGAAGATATAAATGAATTTAAAAAAAGAAATTGCATCATTCTCTAAATAAAAAGAAATCAGAGGCTTAAAAGAAGAAGTCTATTGATGCTCAACAGGTTAGAAAACCTAGTAAGCTACCTAAGATGAATCAGACTACTAAAACCCTTCAGCCGAATAGGCTGCTGATAGGAGTAAAATTTAAATGTCAAGTCTGCTAAATCTAAGGTGAGTTATTAAATAACTCAGGTAAGAAATTGAGGCAAAAATGAAATTATCTGGCAAGGATTTGAATCACATTATGATAATTATTATTATGACATGGACTATGCTTATTCACATTATCATGTTGATCATGTTCACTGTGCTGATTGCCATCCTCATTTCAACATGCATGTTTATCACACATTTCATGCATCTTACCTTGCTTATGAGCATTGTTTTAATCATGACCAGTAAATTGGTATCATAAAACAAAGTGGTATCATCATGATAAAACATAAGTCACTAGATCATCACATGTTAAAGGTTTTACTAACCCTGCTGGACCAAATAAATAAAGGGTACCAAAAGTAGTCATCTGTTTTACAGGTGTAGTGCATGTGAGATGACAAAGATGAATTGACTGCCCTTGTAAATTTCAACAAAATCAACAAGTGATCTTATCATCAAGTGTGCACCAGGAAATGGTACCATCAAGCTGCTTATATCAGATTGCTCCAAACCATCAAGTGATATCAGTCAAGTGAGTGATATCAGACAAGTGGTGTCAGACAATTGGTATAAACCAACAAGTGGTATAAATCAACAAGTGGTAGACGCTACATATGGAGATTTCAAGGAAGCAAGATTGTTGGAAAGCTGAAGCCTATCAAAGGATTACAAGTGGTATAAAGACCATCAGAAACCAACAAGTCAACCATGTGACAAAGAAAAATGGTTTGTTGATTTTGGATTCATAAGTTGAGGGGTAACTTATCAGAAGACTAACCCAGAACAGCTTACTGAAATTCAACGGCTGAGTTTCTTTGAAGAGAAACTCTCATCAGACTACTTGACCATGGATTCTTGAACCTAGGGGGAACGTGTACGACGAGCGGTACTCCTAAATAAAGATGAGGTTTTCAATAAGTTAAAATGAAGCTATCAGAAGACTGCTTCTTATCAGCCGACTGGAACTCAACAGACAAATGTTATTCAAGAATGTACTACATCAAGTGGTATCAGCAAGAGTTATCACATCAACAAGTGATATCAGCTGACTAATCTGATTTACATTCATACAAGTAGTATCAGACTACAAGTAGCATCAGACTACAAGTGGAATCAGACCACAAACAGCATCAAGTGGTATCAATTCTTGAAGTTAAGGGAATTTTCTAGCTGGAGTGATAAACAGCAACGAAGACTACCTAAATCAGCCTAGTACTCACCTAATTGTCTTCAGCATACTAAGTTTGCAATCCTATAAAGAGAAAAAGGGGAAGAAGAGATGCAACTCAAGTATTATTGTTGATGACAAAAAGGGGGAAGATAAATGATGCAACTAAGAACCCTTTAAACAGAAGATCAGAAAAGGGAAAAGAACCAACTATTGGTAATTTTTGAAAGTTGTATCAGATCAATAAATTTCCATCTCAAGGTATGAAGACCAAATCTGAAGACTTAGAAGACGTTCTTAGTTGAAGGTTTTGTCATCATAAAAAAGGGGGAAATTGTTGGTATAAATTAGAGAAGGTTTTGAAGATGACAAAAAGGCCATAAAGGTTTTGAAGATCAAAAGGTTAAGTCATCAACTAAGAACAGCTTAGTGAAACCTATCTCAAGGTCTGGAAGCTATATGATCGAATCAGCCGAGTGGGATATCAGATCAGTAAAGATCAGATTGGTGATCATCAGCCGTGTCAAGATAGATATGTTCATTCTTGAATCAGCAGAGTAGCCATCAGCTTAGTACTCCCACCAGCCAAGTGAAGACGGTCAGCAAGCTGTCCAACGGTAACCAGCTGAGTGCATTAAATGCGACTGACAGAAAGTGCAGCAGATTGTACTGTAGCAGTTGCAGGGAGCCGTTCCAGAAAATGGGGACCAGAACTCGAGGACTGCAGATTTCTGTCTCATCTTCAACGGGCAGAAATTCAAATTCGAGAGTATAAATAGAAGACTAACTGAAGATCTAAATGAGACTTGCACAATTCAAGATCACATCTTAAGAGCGAGATCCATCAGTTGAGTCGTCTGATCACAAGCCCAGTCATTTGTTGACGAGGCTTTTCGTTGAAGAGCAGAGAACTTACGTTGTCTGTCTGAGTGACTTTCAACTGTAAAAAGAAGAAGATTATATCCGTCTTTGTGAGTGATATAACTTCGCAGTATAGGTCTTCTGAGTGATTTCCTGTACTGAGAGTTGCGAGGAGTTCTTATCCGTCTTTGTGAGTGATAAGACTCTGTAGAATAGGTCTTCTTTGTGATTTCCTATTGCGCACTTGTGGTCGTTTCATTTGTTGTTCGACGCAAGCAGAGTATACTGTAAACTTTGTGCTTATAGTATAACCCAAGATCTTCGTGACTTGGAAGAGTGGACTAAAGGATTTAAATCCATATAACCACTATAAAAATATCTGTGTGCTTTTTTAAATTTGCATTATTTACTTGCATAATTTGAAGTTTGCATAAAAACACTTTGACAAAACTTTTGAAAGATTTCGTGAAAAGAGTTTGTTAAAACTGGGGATAAATCTTTCAAGCTGATAAGAGCTTACTTGTGAAAAACACTTTATAAATCCGCTGCAAGTACTCTTCTGTTAAAAGTTGATTTTGCTGAAATCAGCTAAGTAGTACAAAGAGAAGTAGTTAACTGTGCTGTTCACATATTTGTTTACTGATCAGCCTAGTCAGCTTACTGACCTTCAACAGTTTAGTCTGCTGACAGTCGAGAGAAAACTTTTAAGTCAAAAATTTTATGATTTCTATTCATCCCCCCCCCCCCCCCCCTCTAGATCTCATTGACCACTTATGGGACCAACCGTTAGTTCTAATATAGTTTATACTGATATGAGATGTGCAGGCACCTTTCGATGCATCAGTAGTTCTTAGTTTGTTTAGATGTGATTATCCATGGAATAAACTTGATTTGAATAATAAAGAAGATGGAGAAAGAAAATAAACTCTATTATTGATTGATGTAATTGAAAGAAAATTTACAAGGAAATTGAAACTATAAAAATGAGTTCTGTGTGTATAAACTGATAACTAGACCTATATATATATATAATATACATTAACGGCTAGTAGGAAAATAAATAAGAATAATTACAAAACTGCCCTTATACTAAATCGACTAACTATAGCAAAATTGGCCCAAACAGAATTGGGGGAAAATTGCCCTAATTTACAAATCATCCATTTGCACCTCTTTCTTCAATTTCATCTTTCTGCTTCAAACACCTTGAAATTCCTTCTTCTAATACGCCCCCACAAGCTTGAGCATAAAGATTTTTTATGCCAAGCTTGGATAAAATGTACCGAAAAGAATTTGAAGTTAATGCCTTCGTGAAGATATATGCCAATTGGTGTTGAACGAATTGGAAGAAGACTAATTATGCGGCGAGCAACATGTTCTCATGCGAAATGACAGTCAATTTCGACATGCTTCGTTCTCTCATGGAATATAGGATTATGAGCCAAATGGAGAGCAGAGGATTTGTCACAAAATAGCACCGGGGAAGAAGGCAAATCAACCTTCAAATCTCTAAGCAATTAGGTAAGCCACAATACCTCACTTGTTACTGCTGCAATAGATCTGTATTCGGCCTCAGTTGAGGACCTTGAGACAGTAGGCTGTCTCTTAGATTTCCAGGGATATTAAGCAATTCCCTAAGAATGTACAGAAACCAGTAGTGGACCTTCTAGTGTCCAAGCAGGAACCCCAATCTGCATCACAAAATGCAGATAAATTGATATCAGAGGATTTAGAGTAAAGTAATCCCTACCCAGGAGTAGATTTTAGATATCTAAGTAGTTGATGTGCTGCATTCATATGAGAGTTAGCTGGTTTAGATAAGAATTGACTAAGTTTATGGACTGTAAAACTTATATTAGGCCGTGTGATAGTTAGGTAGATTAATCTCCCTACTAATATTCTGTAAGAACTTGCATCAGGTAATAAATTGTCATTGTCAAATGAAAGATGATTATTTGGATCTATAGGTAATGAGGATGGTTTTGCAGCCAAATATCCTGTATCCTGTAGTAACTGTAAGGCATACTGCCTTTGTGATATAACAAGACCTGATTTAGAATAAGCTAGTTCTATTCCTAGAAAGTACTTTAACAAACCTAGGTCTCTAAGTTTGAACATGGTACTTAATTGATGCTTAGTATGATTAATAAGTGATAAGTTGGGACTAGCTAGGATTATATTATCAACATAAACTAAAAGAGCAATGAAAGACTGACATGTGCCTTTAGTATAAAGGGAATAATCAGATAAAGATTGAGAAAAACGAAGATTGAGTAATACATGGGTTAACTTGAAATTCCATTGTCTGCTTGCCCGTTTTAACCCATAAATGGACTTAAGGAGTTTGCATACCTGCTGACCTGGACCTGGATTTATGTTGAGTGGAGGAGTATATCCTTGTGGTAGTTTCATATAAACTTCCTCAATGAGATCGCCATTGAGGAAGGCATTATTAACATCTAGTTGATGTAGAATTCAGTTTTGAGTGACTGATAGTGCTAGGAGAACCCTTACAGTTGATACCACTATTTTTTTTACTGTTAATTTTACCCCATAACATTTCATGCTACAAAAATAGCCCCACATCTTCAAATTTATTGACTATATTAGTCCACATTGTTGCCAAATTTAAAATAAATCAATACTATTACATAAATTTTAAATAGATTAACAATATTGTATAAATCTTAAATTTGAAAAGAAAATGTTTTCATAATTTTTTTATATTTATTTTAAAGTATTATTTTATTTATTATTAATCAAATTAGTTATTTAAATATCACTAAATAAAATCTCCGCACGTGATTTTGATCGAATCAATTTTGTTCAAAATTCATCAAATATTTTATCGTTCTTACTCATTATATTTACAAAATATCCAACAGTAGTAAAAATTGTCTCGTTGCACTTGACATGAGATTACTTTATGTCTGTAAGATCAAGAGAATCATTTAATTTTGAAGTATTGGAGTAAATTTCCTATTGATTTCATAATCTCGAATCTTTTCTTAATAAGCCATTTGTCGCAAATATTTGAGAATTACACCCATGCATATTTTCGAGGTTTTTGGCATTTTGCACCCTGAAATTATAGGGTTTTGGCACTTTGCACCCTGACTTAAAAGTTTTGGCACTTTACACCCTGAAATATAATTTATTTGGCACTTTGCACTCTAAAAATATAATTTATTAGGCACTTTGCACCCTACTGTATGTTTTATTGAGAAAATTCATTGGTAGAAGAGTAGAATAGTTATTTTTAATTTTTTTTCTCACTTTGCACCTTGGCAACATAGATTTTGCACCCTTAAAATATAGAATGTTGGCACATTTTGCACCCTAAAATTATAAAATATTAGCATTTTTCACCTCGATTTAAATTTTTTGGCACTCTACACCTTTAAAATATAATTTGTATGAAATTTTGCAACCTAATGTATATTTCTTAAAAAGAACTGATGAATGTCGGCGATGTACAAATAAAATGGTCATTTCTATGCACAAAAATCATAAACTTTTTATTCTAAATTTATTTTACTTTATAATAACTTATTTCAACATTTTCTCTCAGTAAAATCTAGATTAAAGAAAAGACATTGTTTTCATTTTAATTTCAAATATCCTCTAGATTATTTTATATCTATAATACACGTTTACCTATCTAACACATTATTATATTGCATGTAATTTACATTATTTAAATTATTATATTAAGTTGGGGTTAAAAATGCCAAAAATTATATTTTTTGGGTGCAAAGTGTCAAAATCAATACTTTTAGGGTGCAAAGTGCCAAAAATATTCGAAAATAACTATTATACCCTTCAACCAATAAATGTTTTCTTCAAAACACACACTAGGGTGCAAAGTGCCAACTAAATTATATTTTCAGGGTGCAAAGTGTCAAAACTTTTAAGTTAGGGTACAAAGTGTCAAAACTCTATAATTCCAGGGTGCAAAGTGCCAAAAATCCATATTTTCACTATATTTCATGCTCTGCTATCCTATGCTAGTGAATTTAAACCACAGGGCCTAAATGAATCCTACATAAATGTAAAAACATCATTTATTTGACACATTGCACTTTAGTGTGTGTTTTGATGACAAAATTTATTGATAGAAAAGTAAAATAGCCTTTTTCAATTTGTTTTGACACTTAACACCATTAAAATATAGATTTCAGGCTACAAATTCACTAATGTTGTAATTTAAACCTCTATTAGTTGTATAGTTTTGAGCTTTAATTATTATTAAGTTACTCCAAATCGATGCTTTTTTTATCCGGATGCTCAGACAGTTTAGTAAGAACCGAATCGTCAGTGAATCGGCAAAATTGGTTGAAAAACAGTAAACCTATTTAATTTGAAAACAAATTTAAAGAAAAAGTCTTGACGGTCAAGGATAATAATTGAAACCTTGATTATGCAAGAAAGGTAAAGATAATAATATAGTAATTATTATATTATTATTTCAGGCTACATTTAGTAATGTCTTAAAAAATCACCGTTAAGTGGTGACATGGCAGGTAAGTTTTATTGTAAAGTTGATATCACTACTTATGTTGATTGATAATTTTACCCCATAACATTTCAGGCTAAAAAATAGTCCACATCTTCAAATTTACTGAATATTTTAATCCAAGTTGTTGCCAAATTTCAAGTAAATCAATACTATTGTATAAATCTAAATAGATTAATACTATAAGAATCTAAAATTTGAAAATAAAATATTTTCATAATTTTTTTTATTTATGTTAAAGTATTATTTAATTTATTAATATTGTTTATAAATCAAATTAGTTATTTAAATATAATAAATTAAATCTCCGCACGTGGTTTTGTTCGAATAAATTTTGAAATTTGACAACAATGTAAATCTTCACTAAATTTGGAGATGTGGAACTAATTTGTTAGCATGAAATATTATGAGGTAAAATTTTCAGTCAACATAAATAATGACATCAAATTTGCAATAAAACTTAATTGTCACGTCATCACTTAACGGTAATTTTTAAGGACAGTACTAAATGTGTCACAATTTGTTAAAATGTTGTACCAAGAATTGACCAAAAGTGCGGTATAAAAAAAAAAACTCCTCCCCAGCGATTAGGAGTGGGCTTTGGAGGAGAGACCACCTCAAACTCATCTCATATTTCAGTAATGAAATATGAATTTTTTAAAATTTGAGTATCCAAACCCAAAAATTTCAATCCCAATCGGATATTTAAAAAAATGGGACCGACAGAGCACGGTTCGAGAAATTGCCCGAACCGAACCGAACCCAATGGTTCGATCCGGATCGAATGGTTATGTCTGGACTGATTATTGAACCGAAAATTCAATCCGGTAATCGGTCCACGAATTTCAGGACCTAACCGACTAGGAACCAAAAATTCGGTCTGGATCGTACTGTTCAGACCAAATGCTCACCGAGATCATGATCGAACCGTGAAAATTTTGGTTGTTTCTTTGGAACGAACCATACAATTTGACGGTTTGTTTGGACAGAATCAGACCAAAATTGATTGAACCGGACCAAACCGTTAAATTTTATGGTAAAAAATCGGAAAAATTCAGAATTCTGAAAATCGTGAACCGAACCGGACCGTTCGATTTTTATACCGATCGTGATCGAAAATTTCGATCTGGTAAACGATCCACGAATTTTAAGGACCGAACCGAACTTCGGTCCGATTAAGTCCACTTCGATCTGAATGCTCACCGCTCGGCCGACCCCTACCTTGAATTATTACCGGATGTATACATAAAATTATATTTTGAGATCAGTTGGCACAACTAATAACATCAGCAACAAAAACCATTAGAATTCTGATTTTCACACGGAGGAGACAATAATTTTCAAAACTGAAGTAATTACAGCTACAATTTTACAAGGGAATTTCATCGACAAATCCCTATACAGCGGGGTAAATGTAAAATACTCCCCTGTGTTATGCAAAATATGCAAGAAACTACCCTGTGAAATTTTTATTGCGTCCATGGATAAAAATTTCGTTTCGAGTGTATGTTTCGGTCAGACAAATATTGGAAATTTTTCGAGAATTTTCGAAAATATTTTAGAAACACTAAGGAAAAATTGTAATAAAGTTACTAAATTTAGATAAATAACAAGGTTTAAGGTAAACAAATAGTTTCGGAATTACATCTTATTTTCGTTTCGCTTGATTTAAAAACAGAAACTTTTCGATGTTTTCGAAGGAAAAGATGGAAATTTTAATCCATGATTGCATCAAACTTTCTTATGTTTTCAAAAACCCTACAAAAAATACTCAATTTGTAAAAAATAGGTCGTTTTGGATCGACATATTTCAAGAAATCATTTAAAAAATACTTCAAGTTGTTCCCTACAACTTCACGTGATATGTTTTAAAAATGGTTTCTTGAAATATGTCGATCCAAAATGACATATTTTTTACAAATTGGGTGTTTTTTGCAGGATTTTTTAAAACACAAGAAAGTTTGGCGCAATAAAAATTTCAAGAGTACTAGGTCGGGTCACAATGCGAGAAGTACAAAACCAATTCCTCACAAAAGAATGCACTACTTACCTTTAATTCCTAGACTTAAACGATTATTTGCCTCTCCGCAATCAGCTTCCCACATGAGGTGGCACTCAGAAAATAGAAGAGAGGAAGGAGTTTTGACTCATCCATCTGACGGGCTAGCTTGGAAAATTTTTGACAATACTCATCAGGAGTTTGCTGCAGAGCCAAGAAATGTTAGACTTGGATTATGTACGGATGGGTTTAACCCGTTCAGTAATAACGCCCAGCCATATTCTTGTTGGCCAGTTATTGTGACGCCTTATAACTTACCTCCTGAAATGTGTATGACTCGGCCATATATGTTTCTAACTTGCCTAATTCCCGGACCACATAATCCTAAGGCCAGAATTGATGTGTACCTGAGGCCCTTGATCGATGAATTGAATGAACTATGGGGAGTAGGAGTTGAAACATACGATATATCGATGAAACAAAACTTCAAGTTAAGAGCTGCGCTTATGTGGACTATCAACGACTTTCCTGCTTATGGTATGCTATCAGGTTGGAGCACTTCAGGCAAATTAGCATGTCCTATATGTATGGAAAACACAAAAGCCTTCAGTCTCAAGCATGGTGGAAAGGTGTCGTGGTTTGATTGTCATCGTCGGCATTTGCCAGAGAATCACCCATTTAGGAGAAGTCGAATACATTTCAAAAAAGGTAAGGTTGAAAGGTCACTTCCACCTTCAAGATTAACTGGATATGAAGAGTGGGAGAGAGTGCAGGATCTTCCGAAAATAGCCGACTTGCATCCAAAGCATGCTAACTCACCAGGCTATGGAAAAACGCATCACTGGACCAAACAAAGTATATTTTGGGAGTTGCCTTATTGGAAAGACAATCTAGTTCGTCACAATCTTGATGTTATGCACATTGAGAAGAATGTTTTTGACAATGTGCTTAACACGGTCCTGGACGTTAATGGTAAGACAAAGGACAACGACAAAGCGAGAAAGGATTTGGAGGAATACTGTAGTCGACCGGAATTACATCTCTTTGAGGGAGATGATGGAAATATGTACAAACCGAAAGCTTGTTTTACTTTATCTAAGAGTGAAAAACAAGATTTTTGCAAGTGGGTCGAGGAGTTAAGAATGCCCGATGGTTATGCTTCAAATTTGGCTAGATGCGTGGATAACACTAATTTGAAGTAGCATGGATTGAAGAGTCATGATTGTCACGTGTTTATGCAACGATTGATGTCAAGTGGATTCAGTATGCTCCCAGAACATGTGTGGAAGCCATTAACAGAACTTGGTCTGTTTTTTAGGGAATTGTGTTCAACTGAGTTACGTATGGAGAAGTTGCAACAAATGGAGAAAGATATTCTTCTTGTTATTTGCAAGCTCGAGCGAATTTTTCCATGTGGATTCTTTGATTCTATGGAACACTTGCCAATTCATTTACCATATGAAGCCATCATGTGCGGCCCCGTTCAATATAGATGGATGTATCCTTTTGAGAGGTACTAATTAAGTATTCAGTTTAATAATTATTTGTTAAAAATATAATTATCATCAACAAAGAATAAAATAATTTCGATGTCTTTCAAATAGGTTTTTACACGACCTAAAGGGAATGGTTAAGAACAAATCAAGAGTTGAGGGTTCGATTTGCGAAGGATACATAATCCAAGAAGCACAATATTTTACTTCGTTCTATTTCGAAAAACACATTGAAACAAGGAGTAGGAGGATGAAACGAAATGAATGTGGTGAACAAGTCGATGGAAATCCACACCCTCTTTCGATTTTTAATCAACATGCGTGTCCTATTGGCAAGTGTTTGTCAAAGACAATAACGGAGGAAGAATTAAAAGCGGCTTCCCTTCATGTCCTTAGAAATTGCGACGAAGTGGTGCCATTTTTAGAGTAAGTTTTGTTAAATTGTGCACTAAACTCTTTTTTTTTTCAAATTTAAATCAAATTTGGTTTAATTACGATCATTTAAAATATTATTTAGGCATTTTTCGTGGTTGGTTCAAGCAAATTGTCCCGAGGCGGATGTTGAACAATCAATTGAAGACCACTTCATAAAATGGTTCCACGAATTTGTGAGTAAAAGAAGTCAAATATTAATATACATGTAATCATTAATATATATCTAACGCTAATTACTTAGTACTTAATGATTGATGTATAGGTATATTGGCCTGATAACAATGTCTTAAATGAACATCTAAAGAGCATATCTTGGAGTCCAAATATAGTTGTGCGAACGTGGCAACAATGTGTTGTGAATGGATATACATTTCATACTGAAAAAAAGGCGAAGTTTAGAAAAACTTATAACGCGGGTATATGTGTGAAGGGTGATGGGTCAACAAAGTTCTATGGGATACTCGAAGACATAGTAGAATTACAGTATTCGGGGGTTGATGATACAAATATTCTACTATTTAAATGTAAGTGGTATGACTCGGTTTCTTCGAGAGGAATTAAGATACACCCACAATATGAAATTGTTGAGATCAACGTAAAAGAAAAATATCCTAAATTTGATCCATTCGTACTTGCTCAACATGCATCTCAAGTATACTTTGTACCTTACCCGGGAAAAAAAAGAGATCAAAAAAATTGGCGCATTGTAATAAATACACGACCAAGAAGTAGAGTGGATCAAAGTTATAATATACAAGAAGAAGCTTTGCAAGAACCACCTACCATGTTAAATTCAAATGTTGAAGAAGAAGAAGAACACGGAGAGGAAGAAAACGAGGAGGAGGAGGAGGAGGAGGGGGAAGAGGAGGAGGAGGACGAGGAGGACGAGGAGGAGGAGGAGGACGAGGACGAGGACGAGGAGGACGAGGAGGAGGACGAGGACGAGGAAGAAGACGATTGATGTCTTCTTTTTATATGTCAAATCTTCTTTTAATTCCTTGTTTTTACTCTTGTTTGTTGGTTTAGTTTATAATTTAGTTATTGTCACTTTGTTTCTTTTAGAGTTTGTGTTGTTTGTTTTCGTTTTCTACCGCTGTTGAAATATTATGAAACTAATTAATTTGTTTTTTGTGTTATAATTGTAATTATTTCAAATTTTTGTATTATATTGTGTATATATATATATATATATATATATATATATATATATTTTTTTTTGCAGATGGGAAATTCTAAAAAGTCTAAGAGCGTACCCACACCAGTTTCATCTGGACTTTTATCTTATTTGCCACAAGCTAAAATTACTAGCACTTCCACTTCGAGAGCGACTCCCACTCCCACTTCGAGAGCCACTCCCACTCCCATTCCCTCTACGAGAGCCACTCCCACTCCCTCTACGAGAGCCACTCTCACTCCCACTCCCACTTTGAGCCATACGCGTACACCTATGCATCCTACTCGTAGCTCCAGTCCAAGTCCAAGTCCAACTCCTAGTCCTCATAACAGTTCACGTGGATTAGATGGTATATCGAGTGTTGTGGGTGCTAGTTCGAGTGCTCGTGGTGCTAGTTCAAGTGCTCGTGGTGCTAGTTCAAGTGATGGTCCTATTGAGGACATTCGTGATACGCGGATGGTAATTGCTCCAAGTTTCAGTCATAAATTCGAGTATGTACTTAATTTTATTAATTTCAAATTTATTATGCGCGTTAATTTCGTATATGTAATTAGATTATTTTTGTGATTTGATGTAGATTTGAGGGTTCTGACCATAGTTTAATTGTTCGAGAGGCTGGAAAATGTTTCCAAACGGTTTGGGAAGGCCCGTGGCGCTCTTACACGAATGCCAGTGATAGGCAGAAGGAGTTATGGTTTGCTAATTTTAAGGTATTGATTTAAACAATTTCATAAATAATTTATTACTCTGTTATTTACATTAAATAATATGTAATTACTTGCAGAGAAAATATCGCTGGGAACCTCGTTATGATGGGATGATCAGACGGATATATGATCATAAAGTCGCAGATTCGCTTAGAATGAAGTTAGAAGAATTTCGTAAAAAGAACCAAAAGCCAGATTGGATACTCCAGGCTCATTGGGACGAATTACTTGTATACTGGAATTCAAATGAGTTTAAAGAAAAAAGTCGGAAAAACAAGAGAAATCGAGCATCCGACTGTGGTGGCCAAGGAGCTCCAAAGCACACAGGTGGGAGTATTACACATTCGGAGCATGAACGAAGACTAGTAAGTTTGTAAAATGTTTAACTTTTTTTTTCATATATTATATATTGATATAACACAATCAATATTTAATTGTGTTGCAGACCAAAGCCAAAGATGGAGTACAACCCACACAAGCAGAATTGTTTTTGTATACCCACTCACAATTAGACGAAAATGGAGAAAGAAGAAAGTGGGTCGATACTCGTTCAAAGGATACATATGTAAGTTTTACAATCGTACAACTTAGTTGATAAATAAATGTTATGTTTAGAAATTATATTCTAAAATTCGTGTCTTTTAGACTTCATTTTTAGAAAAACTTCCTGATTCACAAGTATCCGAAACGGGTGAATCAGAACCAATCTCGGAAGAAGTTCAACTACAGGTAACATATAATTATCATGTCTAATTAAACTATTATGTTCTTATATATATATTTATCATCTAATTCATGTTTTTGTTTGTTATTTAGGCATGGGTAGACACCGTAGGAATCGGAAAGAATGGTACGGTTTATGGTTTGGCTGGTAAGGTTGCTCAGGTTAAACCTAGTTCCTCGAGGACCTCACAACTTTGTGGTTCATCCGACGCGATGCTCATGTCAAGAGTTCTAACTCTCGAAGAAAGATTGCAACAATCTGATGCGGAACGTCAAAGAGAGAGAGAAGAACTTCAAGCAATGTTGGAGCAGGAACGTCAACGTAATAGAGACGAACAGGAACGCGTGAGAGAAGAACGGGAACGAGAGAAAGAAGAACAAGAACGATTGAGAGAAGAACGGGAACGAGAGAAAGAAGAACGGGAACGAGAGAAAGAAGAACATAGAGCATTGTTTGAGGAAACCCGAAGAAATATGGAGCAGATGCAACGTATGTTTAACTCCATGTCATCTAACAAGTTACCATAAAATCCGCCCCAAGATAACTAAAACTTAGTTTTATATTTTGCGATATTTGGATACTTATTTTGTTATAAATATTTGTTGATAGAGACTAATTTGATTTTATGATTTTTCACGCGTTTATTGATTTATTAATTTTTGTATGATATTTGGTGATTAAATAGATATATTTATAAATTAGGGAATATAAAAAAATTAAATATTTAATTAATTATTGATTTTAATTTAATTGAATTCCGACGGAATTTCCAACGGGTATACACCGTCGGAATTTCTAAAACTAATTAAAGAAAGATAATTTCCGACGGGGTTTCCCGTCGGAAAATGCATAAAATAAAAAACGCTTTTCCGACGGGAAACCTCGTAGGAAAGAAAATAAAAAAATTAAATATAAAATGGATTTCCGACGGGGTATCCCGTCGGAAAAGTATAAAAAAAATAAAAAATAAAATGCATTTCCGACGGGGTATCCCGTCGGAAAGCTGTTCAAAAAAATAAATAAGAAAAAGTCGAAATTGTTTGTGACGGAACGTCCGTCGGAATACCCGTAGGAAAAAGATCCCGTCGGAAATATTTCCGACGGTTTTACCGACGTTAGTTCCCGTCGGAGACCACCCGTCGGAAAATTCCGTAAGAAAATTTTCCTACGAGCTGTTCTCCTACGGAATTTCCGACGGGCAAAATCCGTCGGAAATCCGGTTTTCCGACGGATTTTGCCAAATTTGCCGTCGGAAATTCCGTCGGAAAAATGCGTTTTTCTTGTAGTGGGAGTATCTTGCATTTTTCCCCTATACAGCTTACAAACATTTCAAAATAAGGACAAGTTTGATGAAAAATTTACAGAAGAATATATACTTCACTTTTATTTTGAATGCAAAACATGTAAGGACACATAAGTTATGTTACTCGCCTTCTTCAGGATGATGAGCAAGCAAAATGCAAGGACAATGGGGACGGGAAACAAAGAACCACAGATAATGGGAACGCAAAGAAACTCCGGTGGAAAAGCCGAAGCCACCAAGCCACTGAATGACACAAAGACCACGATGTTGGATTTTACAATATATATGTGAATAAAATTAATTGAGAGTAATTAAGGGGTTGCGTCTGTTCGATCTGAAGAGGTACCATTTGGACCGAAACAGTGCAATCCAAGTGATGTGTCTCTTGCGAATAGACATTTATGTGCCTATAAATAGGAGACTTAATCTGGCCAATTAAGTATCCATTTTCAGACAATAATAAAAAATTACTCTCTTCTCTACTTTAAAATTATGTCAAATCTTCTATTTGCTTCGGTTCGCCATGGGTTCATTATTTGTGCAAATAATGAACAACAGACTGTTGTATCTTGGGAGACTACCGGGAATCAAACTGTATGCACCATGGCAGCCCCAGAAATATTGTCTTAAGGAAATTTGTTTCGGCAAGCCTCAGTCTAATTTCCTTGTTTTTTACGTGATGATTGAAGTGATCTTTGGTTTCGATACAATTAAGTATTTCTCACTATTTTTTGTGTTAGATCAAAATATTTAAGTAGACAGATCGTTAGACACCAACACACGATAATCCCGAGGTGTTCAATGAATTTGGACATTCGAGGAAAGGATTCTCTCAACAACATTCCGTTCCAAATAGTTGCGCATCCAATTGTGAGTAGGGAAAGCATGAAATGCACAAGAAATGTATGTGATTTTCCATGGCTGCTTGATGATGATGAGAATAAGACGGCGATGGTGATGGGGATTCCAAGACTGAGTGCGAACTTGCCTAGTTCCATATCTCTAATCGGACAACTCGTGATAGGGTTGTTAGTTGTACTGTTTTGGGGTCGCGTGGGATGGCACACTTCGTCTGAATGTGCTTGGAGCTGCTGGAGGTTGCGGATCCAGTTTGCGAATCTTGATTGGGCGATATAGAGGAGGATTTTCTTGATCGGGTTCGGGTGCTTAACTGCGGGTAATTCAGTGGCATTCGATTTCGAGGGAACTGGAGGTAATGCATCGCCCGTCTCTAATCTAAAATATAATCAGCCATACAAGGCGGTGAATGTGATGGATGATATATAGTACTAGTTGCAACTTGCAAGTTGCGAGTTTGTGAATTCTACATTCTAGTCTACTATTAGTACTATATATAGAGGTTTTATGGGGAAGCAAAACTTTGACTTAAAACGTACCACTATTTTAGATATATTTGGACTAATTAAGTTTGATATGTGTAATATAGAAACTTTCTTTGTTGACAAAACAAAATAAATTAATAAGGAACGTCACCCAACTACAAATAAAAGTCCGCAAAAATTTAAGGGTAAATTATGAATACTCCTCAGGTAAGATTTAATTACAAAAATCACCCTCATATATTGAGTATTACAAAAATTTCCCTCAGGTTTATCACCTTCTTACAATTAACCCCTTTTCGAATTTTGCCCTTGAAAGCTATTTGTAATGTTTATAATATGTTATATATTTTTATCACCCAAATTTAAAAATATATAACATATTATAAACATTACAAATAATTTTCAAGGACAAAATTGAAACATTTTAGGGATAAGAGATTAATTATAATAAGGTAACAAATCTTATGGGAAATTTTGTAATTCCCCATATGTGAGGGAGATTTTATCAGTGTTTTCAAAAGCGGACCGGTGAGAAAACCGGAAACTCTACTGGTTACTGGTTCGATCGGTTAAATCGGTTCGACCACTGGTTCGATCGGAATAACCGGTGTGACGTAATTATTATTTAATAATTATATATATATATGTATTATCTAAAATACAATTATAATTAAAAAAATGTCACTCTTCGTCAATATAAATAGGGGTGGGCGCGGGTAGGGTATTTCGGGTATTGGGTATTTCGGGTCGGGTACCCGACTTGGCGGGTAGTGAATTTTCATACCCGAAACCCTACCCGATTTGGCGGGTACCCGAAGTTCGGGTACCCGAAATTTTCGGGTATTTCGGGTATTGGGTACCCGAAATTTCACACTTTTTTTTTTCAAGAAATTTTTTTCAACATATATATACGTAAAATTGTAAATAAATGAATTCAAACATTAATTGTACACAATAACTTCAAAACAAAACAATACAAATGTCTCAAGCCTTCAAGATTCAAGTATTCAATAAATTACAATCAAATCAAACTCGAAGTCTCAAAGCATCAAAATATTAAATATCACAATCGCATGGCATGAAAGTTACAACTTACAATAGACATAAAATCACAAATCACATTCAATAATATTTCACATTTTAACTCATCATTCGGATCTTCACCAATCATATCCACCTACAAGCTTAAAAATCCAACTAAATTACTCAAATTTTTTTTTTAAATACCCGAACGGGTACCCGAATACCCGTTCAGGTGTGAAATTAATACCCAATACCCTACCCGAAAATATATTTCGGGTTCGGGTACCCGAACCCGAATGTCAAAATACCCGTTTTTTTGTCCCAAACGGAAAATACCCAAACGGGTCGGGACGGGTCCCAAAATACCCGACCCAAACGCCCACCCCTAAATATAAATTCAAATTATTTCATGCAAATAATTAAAGTGTCTCAAAGATCAAGAACAATTACAAAACCATAAATTTTAAACATCCTTCAAGGATTCATACATCCAAAACATGACAACATGGTTAAAAACAACAACTCAATGTTCAAAACATAGAATAAAGTATCACATAAATAAATAACAATGACTCAAATATAAAAATTAAATTCCATGAAGTCTTTTGAAGGTAAGACTAAAATATCTATTCTTCTTCGTCAATAAGCATATGTCTTTGTTGTATCTTTTATAAGAACCTATCTGTAATTATGGGCTTAATTCCACTTTGCACCCTGCAAGTGTATCAATTTGGCACTTTGCACCCTCGAAAAAAATAAATCCCACTTTGCACCCTCAAAACATATATTGTATTTCACTTTGCACCCTGGATGAATTTCAAGCCAAAAGACAAGGGTATTTTCGCCACTCTCTTAAAAAATCAACACATATTCCCTCCAAAATATAATAATGTGACATATATGTAATATTAATAGTATAATTGAAAATTTATCCATTAAAATAACTCTGGAAAAATCCTTTATAGGGCAGTTAAATGAATAATTTACTACTCTTAACTCGACCTAATATAAAATATTATTCTAAATAATTATTTATATAACTTGAAATAAGAAAATATAATATCAATACATAAATAAAACATAGTCTTGTTTTTACAGTAAAGTGGTGGAGTATAAGTAATTATATGGCGCCAAACGACCATCGAAAATACTTGTCACTCGAAAATTCATCAAAAAAAATTCCGACGCGATATTTTTCGACAGAATGTTTCGGTCCCAAGCCGCGACAAATTTTACGTTTTTCTTGTAGTGAGCTAAAAATGTAACGTAGTTGGTTAAATTATGTTCCATACGAAATATAATATATGAAGGTCTATGTAACGATATATATATTAGAGCTTTGTGCATTTAAATAACATTAGGATCCCTAAACTCCAACATGGGCAAAAATATCATTTGATATCGTTCTTTTTAAATTTATATTTACAACATGTGACATCTCATTTTTTTTTAATGTTTTTCTCGGAGTTGTTTTAATGGATAATTATCAATTTTTCTCTTAACTGCACATGAATTAAAACATTAAAAACCCTAAATTCAAATTTATATTAACATGTGACGTCTCAATTTCTTTTATGTTTTTTTCGGAGTTATTTTAATGGGCAATTGTCAATTTACTCTTAATTGTACATGAATCTCACATTAGTACATTTTGGAGGAAATATATGTTGATTTTTTAATGGAGTGACAAAAATACCCCTGCTTTTTGGCCTAATATTCACCTAGGGTGCAAAGTGAAAGACAATATATGTTTTGAGGGTGCAAAGTGGGATTGATTTTTTTCGAGGGTGCAAAGTGCCAAACTGAAGCATTTCTAGGGTGCAAAGTGGGATTAAGCCTGTAATTATGTCTTTATTTTTCCTTCACAGTGGTAATGTTACAATAAATACTCCTGCTCTTAATTATCAACAAAATAAAATAAAAATATGTAAGCTCTTTGTGGAAAGAAAATAGAAGTACGCTGCTTCAGCCACTGAAACGAAGATTTTTCAAAATTTAAAACCCTTACCAAACTTTATTAGATCTCCCCTTCAAACGGTTACTTTTGGCAAATTTAATGTAAACAATAGTAAACAATTTCTGCTGTTCATCATCACTTCAATGCATAATATTTTTTCCAGTTCAAGACAAAGAAACAATTACTATTCAATTCCCTTTTTCCAGATTTAGAGAACAATTTAATTTTTGTAACACCAGGAAAGTGTATCAAGTTTCATTAGTAAAAAATCTGACAACAGCTTGTAAAATAATGTATAAACAAGATCTAAATAATACTTCAGAAAATAAAAATGAAATTTTAATTAAACAAAATAATAAGTAGGCACAAAAATTAAACATGTTGTCCAATACTATCAACTTACCTCCAAATCAGGGTTCAAACAATAAAGATGATAGTAATAAGAGAAGAAATAATAGCAAGAAGAAGAAGAAGCAAGAAGAAGAAGAAGAACTTGGAGTTGGAAGCGGCTGCTCTTGTTGAAATTGAATTGAAAAAGCAGGTGCCCTAGTCTCTTGATTTTCTCATTTTTTTTTTTTTTTTTTTTTAAAGTTTTTAAGTGAACCGCTGGTTCACAAAAACCGGCGGTTCACCGGTTTTATTGGTTCTGGACCGGTTTTGACCGGTTCAGACAGATTAATTTAAGAGGTGGTTTTTAAGGGTAAACTGGACCGGACCGAAGACCGGTTAACGGTTAAACCGGGCGAACCGGCCGGTCCAGTCCGATTTTAAGAACACTGGATTTTATAATTAGACCATATATAAAGGGGTATTTGTAATTTACCCAAAATTTAATAAACTTCGAGGTTGAGATGTTAGTCTTGCATAATCGTTGTTCAAACTACAAAAGAATATTGCTATAATCTTCCTATCTTTAGTTCTCTATCGAAATCACAAGCATAGGGGAGGAATAAAAACCTCGGACTACACTTTGGCAATTTGAGCATACTTTCTTATTTTATAGGGAAACTTCCGTCCTCTATGATGTGTGTGGTATACGAAGAGGTTTTTTTTTAAAGGTAACTCCCTAATATGTTTAATTGATAATTTACTTTCCTGTAAAATAAAAATAGGCAATTTAACTTTCCTTGTAATGAAATAATGAGCAATTACCTTTTTGTGATATAAAAATAGGCAATTTATCTCCTTATGAAATGAAAAAATGAGCAATTTATCTCTCTGTGATATGAATTAATGAGCAATTTAGAGGGAGACATTGTGCTTCTTTTATAAAAATACAGGGAGGTATTTTGCTATTTATCTTATCAAAGTGAATTAAATTGTCTATTTAGGATATCACAGGGAGGTATTTTATCCTTTTATTTACCACATGGAGTTTAATTATCTATTTAAAATAACACATTGAGTTAATTTGCTATTACTTTATAAGAAGGCCGAACAACAAATAAAAGTCTGCGTAAACTTTTCCGAATCATGGCACTAGATGGACATGTAAGCAAGCCAAATTAAATATAAATATGATGTCGCCGAATTCCGGAAGTCCTTGTTTGCATATTTAGTTGTGGAATTTTTTAGTGAAGGATTTTTGCATAAACTTTTCCTAATCATGGCACTAGATGGACATGTAAGCAAGCCAAATATAATATGATGTCGCCGAATTCCGGAAGTTTTTGTTGAGTGTTGACATATTTAGTTGTGGAATTTTTTAGTGAAGGATTTTTGCATAAACTTCTCCAAATCACGGCACTAGATGGACATGTAAGCAAGCCAAATATAATATGATATCGCCGAATTCCGGAAGTCTTTATTGACATATTTAGTTGTGGAATTTTTTAGTGAAGGATTTTTGCAAGATATGTTGGGGTTTTATGTGTGAATGAAATAAATAAAAGTAAGAGATGTGCTATTCGGTTTGAAGAGGTATCTTTTAGATCGAACCGTTGTATCCCTTTTTAAGAGGCACTTTTGTGTCTGTAAATATGAAACAGAATCTCAACAATTTCATTCATGTAGGTGTTGGGGTCTTATGTGCGAATGAAATATATAAAAGTAAGAGATGTGTCTATTCGGTCTAAAGATGTACCCTTTGGACTGAACCATTGTGTCTCTTTTCAAGAGGCACTTTTGTGTCTATAAATATGAAACAAAATTTGGTCAATTCTGAATCATTTTTTAAATAGGAACTAAAAGGAAAAACATTACTCTCTCTTTCTCTTACTTCCGTAAAAATTTAGTCCAAAATTTATGTTTGTTCAAATTCGCTGTGGGTTCATTATTTGTGCAAATAATGAACAACAAATTGTTGTATCTTGGGAGACTATCGAAAATCAAATTGTATGCACCGTGGCAGTCTCGGAAATATTGTCTTAAGAAAAATTGTTTCGGCAAGCCTCAGTCTTATTTCCTATTTACGTGTTGATTAAAGTGTTCTACAAATTAATCCTAACCAAGTAAGTATGATTTCTATGCTTTAATAATGAATAAATTTTATTTGTTAGAATATTGTTTATTATATTCTATGTTTTCGTGAAACATATAAGGGGCCGTTTGGTAGGATCTAATAGGGGGTACTAGGTCATATTATATGAATTAATATGTGCTAATACAATGTTTGGTGGCATTGCTCTAATACCGGGTCAAATGGATTAAATCCTTACGACCCGGTATTAAGACTAAATTATAATGCACCCAGACATGGGTGGATCAGTTAATCCGGGTGAACATGGATTAGGTAAAATGTCACTCATAACCTCAATTTTACATATTTTCTATTTTAACATATCATTAAATATTATAAATTCTTCTCAAATCTCTGAAAAAGAAAACACATGCTACATAAATAAATTACAAATTAAAATTTATATCAATTTACAATTAACATGGTCTTTAATGTAACATGACTCAATCAAATCTACCAAACGTACTTTTAATATAATCGTCAATCCATCTTCAATTTAATCCACCTTAATCTCATACACCCTACCAAACGGCCCCTAAGTGCACAGATTATTAGACACCAACAAGATAATATTCTAGTTACTTTAGTACTTATTAGAAGAAGTTTTTTCACTTTGAGAATATTGTATCTTCATAATCAAAATTACTGTGGAATATTTAGAAATTTCATCTCGTTGCTTCTAATTGTACCTTTCAAACTTCAGAAAAATTTGAGTTTCTCTCTCAAGTACCAAGAATGTACTCACAGGTATCGGTTGTTAATTTAATTTAATTTTCTTTTTGTAGTAATGTATTTCCAATAGACTTTTTTTTTTTTCATCCTACCAGCTGAGGCCTGTGTTGAACGAAGATGAGGAAATGAAGAAGTTGAGGAGGTTTGATGATTTTCAAAATTCATCAGCTAAGTGTTGAAAGCTTCGTCAACCTTAGAAAATATTTAACCAAAGAGACGAGTACAAATCAGAAGGGTTGAATATATGGTCCAGAAGACTATTGATCTTATACTGAGTTCGGAATCAGATTGGTGAATTTCAGTAGAGTCAAATCAAATGAGTGTAGTTTGAATCAGTAGAGTGTTCATCAGAAGGGTGAATTCGATAAGCATAGTATAAATGATTAGAAAGTCTCTTCAACGATAATAAATGCACTTGGAGTAATTATTGATGTAAGAGAAAGGTATTAAAGACAAATGATTGAAGAGAAATATCTGATCAGCAGAGTGCATTTAATGCGACTAACAGAAAGTACACCAGAGTGTACAATGAACAGTTGCAGAGAGCCATTCCAGAAAAAGGGGACCAGTACTCGTAGAGTGTAAATTTCTATCTTACTTCAATGGGCATATTTCAATCCTCAAGCATAAATAGTTCGTGATTCAAGAGTTAGAAACAAGCAACACAATTGAGAGCAAAATCAACGAGCTAATTTTTCTAAGTCTCAAACTCAAGAACAAAACACCAATCAGCTTAGTCATCTATTGACAAAAGCCGAGTTGAAGAAAACAAGCCAAACACTTAATCTGAGTGATTCTGTAAACCGAGAGTGTTGTGCGAAGTTTATATCCGTCTGAGTGAGTGATATAACTTCATAGTAAATTAAGGACTTCTTTGTGATTTCCTATAACGAACTTGTGATTTTCTATCATTTATTGTAAAAGTGCAAGTAGAGTGTACTAGGTTACCAGTATAACCCTAGTCTTCGTGATTTGGAATAATGAACTAAAAGACATTCTTGTCTATATAACCACAATAAAAATTTCTTGTGTTTGATTTTTTGCATTTTACTTGCATATCTTCAAAAGCATATAAACTATCATTTGTTGTAAAAGCGCAAGTAGAGTGGACTAGGTTACTAAATGTCACCAGTATAACCCAAGTCTCCGTGATTTGGAAGAGTGGACTAAAAGACATTCTTGTCTATATAACCACTATAAAATACCTTTGTGTTTGACTTCTTGCATTTTACTTGCATATTTTCAAAAGCATACAAACACTTAAACAAACAAAAGATTTTAGAAAGGAGTTGCAAAAATTGGGGATAAATTTTTTTAAGTAAGAAAATAACTTATTGATAAATCCCCTGCATACAAGGTTCAAAAACATCATTAAGCTTTTTTTAATTGGTAATAACTTTCGTGTAACTTTATTATTAAAAAAAAAACCATGTATTATTATTACCAAGAAATTATCGGAATTAATAATTTATTTGGTGAAGATGCTCATTTAAAATTAAGAATTAAAAATAAGGAATTATTGCTATATTTTTAAGATATTAAGTTAACATATATATATAAACTGTCAATTTTTTCAAGTAAACAATATATGGTGTTTTCACATTTATTACAAAGAAAATATAAATATAAGGTTAAGGGTATAATCGTCACTTCTCCTGTAAATCAAAATACTCTCAATTACAACGATGGAAGCTCATTACGCAGCTTAAAAGTGGTGTATATGCATTTGATTTGTCACCACGAGAGTCTTTTTTACTAATAAAAATAATTGAGGGGACTTTTTGTCAACTAAAAAGGTATATAGGGAGTTTTAGTGACCTAGTCAACGCCGGAAGACCCTTCCCCGGTTTCGTCGTCGATGAACCAGTCAGTGGCGGAGCTAGTTGGGGGGCCAGAAAATTCCGTAGTTTTTACATTAATTTGTTGATATTAGTAATGAAACCTGACTTAGCCAACTGGTTGGACTGATGCAATTCCAACTAGGATACTTAGGATGTTCAACGAAATCATCAAACCGTCCCAACTAAGGTTAAATCCAAATCAACCGCAACCTGTGGGTTGAAGGATAAATGGGTTGGTCTTGATCTTCTCGAAAGAAAGACTGCATTTTACTATTGGACTTGGGTTTATTTTACTGCATCCGACAGCATTATATATATAAATAAGAAATTATATGAATTGTAATCTATTGTTTATTAATTTTTTTGTTTTGATAATTTGTTTATATATATATATATATATATATATATATATATATATATATATATAATGTTATAATCTCAACTATCATGTTGAAGATGAATGAATTAAATGAATTAGTGTGAAGAGTTTTCTTGGAAAGAATTATAAAGATGAACTTGAAAAGAATGTAATATGAAATTAATTGAATGAATTGTGTTACAAAGAGGGATAGATCCCATAACCTATATATACAACTAGTAAGCTAACTACTATAACTAACTAACTTACAAATAGCAACTTATACATACATATATATATAAAACGCTATATTGACAAATAAATAAAAGAGGGGAAAATTTAAAATACAAATCTCATTACATATGTGAACTTTGAGATTTAATTTCTCATTCACCCGTACTCCGATTTGGACGTACTATATACCATTTTAATCTACTAACGGAGTAGAATATAATTTCGTCAAGACCCGATTCTTTACTCAAAGGGCGTCCCACTTAAAATACTTCCAAAATTGGTCCATTAACTTACTTTTTCCAACATATCAATTATCAAGGTATATAATTTCTATTTTTTTTTTATAGCTTGGAAAACTCTTTCCTAGTTCGAAAAACTTTGATAGAGTAGCATTGTTCATGTCATTACGAAGGATAATATAAATATAAGGGTATAATTGTCACTTCTCCTATAAATCAAAATACTCTTACTTACAACGATATAGTGAAGCTCATTATGCAGCTTAAAAGGGGTGCAAGTGCGTTTGATTTGTCAATAGAAGAGTCTTTGTTACTAATAAAAATAATCGAGGGGTCTTTTTGTTAATTAAAAAAGTATGTAGGAGTTTTAGTGTGATCCAGTCAACGCCGGAAGATCCTTCACCGGTTTCGCCGTCAGTGACCCGGTAGTGGAACCTATTTGTATATTTATTTGTTATAAAACCCTTATACTTAGCTGACTGATATTATTGGGCTGATGCAATTCCAATTTCCAACCAGGATACTTGAGTTCAAAATCCAAGCTAAACAATAATTTTTCTTTTGTATTTGAATTTTTTTTCACTATGAGGCTTATTTTTATTTCATATTAATTTATTTTTTAGCCTTTTATAACCATATTTTAAAATATTTTTAATATCTTGAATCAATTGTCAAATGAAATTTTAAAAAAATGACAGTATTTTTCTTCATTATTTGTTGGATAAAAGAAATTATTAGTATATTTTTTAACTTTTGTTGAATAAAATTATAATGTTATTTTATCTTGAATAAAATACATCTTAAAATAAACGAAAATTGATGTATATTTGGATTTAAGAGGGACGAATGTGTTACACTACATGGATATGAGGGACACATCTGCTTTTGAATAACTTAAGGGCAATCCCAATGGTAGTATGCAAATTTGAGTATGGATATTGTATTTTGCATACCTAAATAGTACTTTGCATACCTTGTAAAATAATTTCACTCCAATGCATGGGTATGCAAAGTGAATATCCATTTTTTCTTAATAATTTCTTAGTTTTATAAATTCATTTATTCATTTATTTTTCTATCAAATTTTTAAATTTACTAATAAATAGAAAGAAAATTGAAGTTGAAAATTTCATATTTTGAAAATATAAATTAAGCGGGATATTCAAATTTTAAAAACTCTAGAAATCAATCTTTAAAATGTGAAAACTTTTGAAATTTATAATAATAGGGGAATTTTGAATTTTGAAATTTCTAATAAGCGGGAAATTTCAAAATTTTAAATTACTAATAAGTGGGAAATTTCAAAATTTCAAATTTGTAATAAGCGGGATATTTCAAATTTCAAATTTCAAATTTCAAATTTTGAAACTTTACATAAGCGGAAAAATGAAGACTAGAATTTCATCTATAAATATGATGAGTTTATTCATTATTCTCATCACATTTCTCTCATCGAAATTCATCAAAAACTTCAAATTTATTCTTCTCCAAATCCTCCACAATGGATTTTTCAGGATCTAGCTCTGAAATTTTGAAAGATTTCGTACGTTTCAACTCTGATTCTGATGAAGAGCTTGATGAGTTATTTGCCATGAGAGAGGCAGAAGATGAACAAAATCGGGGAAGACAACGCCGCTATCGTGGTTCTGTTGTTGGTCGCAAATTTTATGGTCGAAATCATGCTGAAGCCCATAACAATCTTTGGAATGACTATTTCAGTCCCAATCCTCTTTACCCCGAAAGTCGTTTCAGAAGAAGGTTTCGAATGAGTCGAAATCTGTTCCTCCATGTCGTGGATGGTGTAGTAGACTATGATCCTTACTTCCAACTCAAAACAGATGCCGTTGGAAATCCCGGGCTCTCTTCAATTCAGAAGATAACTGCGGCAATGAGGATCCTAGCATACGGATATTCAGCCGATTCTTTGGATGAATACATAAAAATTGGTGAAAGCACAGCAATGGAGAGCTTACGAGCCTTTGTGAAAGCAGTTATAGCTGTATTTGGTGAGAGGTACTTAAGGGCGCCAAATCAAGAAGATGTAACTCGATTGTTGCAACAAAATGAGCAACGTGGATTTCCAGGAATGCTTGGAAGTATTGATTGCATGCACTGGGAATGGAAGAACTGTCCAACGGCTTGGAAAGGTATGTATACTGGTCATTGTCATACACCAACTATTATTTTGGAAGCTGTAGCATCATATGATCTTTGGATTTGGCATGCCTACTTTGGATTGCCTGGATCACTGAATGATATAAATGTGCTACAAAGGTCACCTATCTTTGACGCTCTTGCTAACGGGCGTGCTCCTGCAGCTAATTATACTATTAATAATCATAACTATAACATGGGATATTATCTTGCTGATGGAATATATCCACGTTGGTCTACTTTCGTAAAAACAATTCCATGCCCACAAGACCAGAAGAGTAAATTATTTGCTAAAATGCAAGAATCTGCACGAAAAGATGTGGAGCGTGCTTTTGGGGTGCTTCAAGCTCGTTTTGCTATCACTCGCGGACCGGCACGAGTATGGGATGTTGATACACTCGCAAATATCATGACTGCGTGCATCATACTTCATAATATGATAGTGGAAGAAAATCAGGATGTTGAAAATCTTGATTTTAAAGATTACACTGATCCTCCGACAATGTCACGTTCCAATACGACCCAATACAGAGATTTCATTCGACGTCATCGTCATATTAGAGATGCCTCTACTCATTCGCAGTTACAAGATGATCTTGTGGAGCATCTATGGGCTCACCATGGCTTATCAGCCTAGGAAGTTCTCCATGCTTTTATGTTATTTTCTCTAGTTGATGTTTGTTTTAGTATATTTAAGTTATGATGCTTTAATTAATGTGTGCTTTAATGTAATATGTAAGCTTTAATGTTTAATTAATGTGTGCTTTAATGTAATATGTGATAGGAAGTATCATTTAATATAATATATTTTCTATTATTCAGCTTGATTATGTGTTTATTATAATATTTTTCTTCAATCTTAATTGAAAATCAAATAAAACAGTACGAAATATATTACACAAAGACTAATATTATGAAGACATTAATAAAAAAAGATAGCTAAAGAATATTATATATAAAACATGAATTGCATTCATAAAAGGAAATAGTTCAAAGGACATTACATATGAAGCGTAAATAAAATTAAATATTAGTTGATTGAATATCTAAAATTTGAAACCCTTCTTCGCCATTATCGCCTTTCGTTCATTTTGCCAATATTGAACTTTAATTGGTGACATGCCTTGGAAGTCTTTAGTCATTACTTCAACCTCCCAGTTTCTTTCTTCAACCGCCCATCTTCTCTCCATCTCCTTTTGTTTAAGCTCAATCTCCTTTTGTTTGAGCTCTCGATCTTTTTCTTGTTCAAGTAAAGCTCGATTCTGTTGCTCGTACTTATCTTTTTCAATTCTTAACCTCTCTTGCAAAATCGCATCAGATATTGAACTACTCGAACTACTTGTAGCAAGCTTTTTAGCTGCCTTGGTCCCTATTGGTCTCTCTGTGCTAATTGATGGTTCATCACTATCCCCTAAATTAATAGTTTCATTTACATTGTTACTCTTGGGTTTTTTGTTCGAAAGACCTTCGCGCCACTTAGGCTCGTCGTTCAGTAGAGGCCAACAATGTTCAAACGGAAATGGTTTACCTTCCAAATCAAGAAACATTTGTTTGGCTTCTTGTTCCTGCGAAATATAATGCATTAGAAAATATATGAACTAGTGACTTATAATTTTTCGCAAAAGGTGGATGAAGATAAATACCCTATCATGAATGGTTTGACCGCTTGCATTTTTCCTCTCAATTTGGTTCGTATATCCAGCAAATAATTGACATTTTCGATTGATTTCGACCCATCTTTGTTTAATGGAAGGTTGAGTACGATGATTAGTTGTGTGACTATTGAAGAATGTCGTGATTCGTTGCCAATATCTATTAGAACTTTGATCGGTTCCTTGAGTTGAACTTTGCTAGTATTGAGCCACCCCGCACAAACAAGTTTGTCATCGTTTATTGAAAAGTTAGCACCCCTCCGGCTATTATTTTTAGTAGAACGAGCAACTTTATTTGGAACTTGAGTGACATCTTCTACTTCATTTGGAAATTGAGTGGTTAAATCTTCTACTTCATTTGAAAATTGATTTGCTAAATTGATGATATTTTCATCCATTGGTAGATCGTCCGCCATTAAAGAAGTGAAATAAGACATATCTATACATAAACAAAATTAAATAAGCATCAACATTTGCAAATAATACGTTATATGGTATTGAGAACATGGCATAGTGAGTATATATAATATGAAAAATTAGATTACATTTAATTTATTAAGCCAATTATAATAATTATCTCAATTAAGCCATACTTGCCTCAATTAAGTCAACATTTGCAAATTACGGTTTTATATATATACACATCTATATCACTTTTTCCAAAAGCCACACTTTAAAGCCCAAAATCATAATGAATTGATTATTAAAAAATAAAACACTTAAGCCCAACATTAAGCCCAAAAATTAACCTATATTAAACAAAAAAGAAAGGAATTGACCTGCCTTCTCTTTCAACAGAGCAGTCGCCTTCTTCTTCAAATCGTCTTCTTCAGTTCATGCCCTCTATCAATTTTCTACGCTCAATTCCTCTCTAATTCTTCAATTCCCTATATCAATTTTCGATTTTCTTACTTAAAAATCAGAAGATTTTGTGGATTTTAACTTGAAGAAGAATTGGTATTTGAAGGCAAAATTGAACAACGGCTATATCTGCAAGTTCAACGGTAAATTGTCCTTTCCCTCTTATTTTCCATACTCAGTTTCTCTCTCCTCCAAAGAATCCAAATATGCAGCCCCAAAAGTGAAAATGCAAAATGCATTCTCCTTTACATACCTCCATTGGAGAATGAAAAAGTACAAAAGTTGGATGCAATTTGGCAGTTAGGTATTTGCATACCCATTTTGCATTCACCATTGGGGTTGCCCTAAGAGCAACGAATGTGCATGTTACACACTACATGGATAAGATGGACAAATATGCTACAAAAAATTTCAGAGGGATGAATTTGCGGTCCATAAGGAGGACGAAAAACGCGATTCACTCTTTTGTTGTTTTATCAAAATATTATAAAACTATCGAGTATGCTATAAAATAAAAAGAGAGAATTGCACTTTTAATACAACGGTTTAGGTCGATTCTCACTTTAGGTATATCGTTATATGTGTCCAACACATTTGGTACCATGTATTAACAAATTGTGATACATTTGGTATTGTCGTTAAAAATCACCTTTAAGTGGTGACGTGGCAGTTAAGTCTTATTGTAAAATTGATACCACTACTTATGTTGACTGACAATTTTACCCCATAACATTTCAGGCTACAAAATAGCCCACGTCTTCAAATTTAATGAATATTTTAGTCCACTTTTTTGTCAAATTTCAAATAAATCAATACTATTGTATAAATCTAAATAGTTTAATACTATAAGAATCTAAAATTCGAAAAGAAAATATTTTCATAAGTTTTTCTTATTTATGTTAAAGTATTATTTAATTTATTAATATTGTTTATAAATCAAATTAGTTATTTAAATATAATAAATTAAATCTCCGCACGTGATTTTGTTCGAATAAATTTTGAAATTTGGGGTAAAATTTTCGGTCAACAGAAGTAATGACATCAAATTTGCAATAAAACTTAACTGCCATGTCATCACTCAACGATAATTTTTAATGGCAATACTAAATGTGTCACAATTTGTTAAAATATTGTACAAAGAATTGACCAAAAGCGCGGTACAAATGTGCAATTCTCTAAAAAAATAAAAATAAAAATCTCATCCCTGAGTGGGCTTTGGAGTTGGAGAGATCACTCTCAAATTCATCTCATATTCCAGTAGTGAAATATTAATTTTTTAAATTTGAGTACCCAAACCCAAAAGTTTCCATCCCAATCGGATATTTTAAAAAATGGGACTAGCGGAGCATGGTTCGAGAAATCGCCCGAACCGAGCCGAACCCAATGGTTCTGTCCGGATCGAATGATTCGCTCTGGAGTGATTATTGAACCGAAAATTCGGTCTGGTAATCGATCCACGAATTTTCAGGATCGAACCGACTAGGAACCAAAAATTCGGTTCGGATCATACTATTCAGACCGAATGCTCACCAAAATCATGATTGAACCGTGAAAATTTTGGTTGTTTATTTGGACCGAACCATAAAATTTGACTATTTGTTTAGACCGAACCGGACTAAAATTGATTGGACCGGACTAAACCGTTAAATTTTATGGTAAAAAATCGGAAAAATTCGGTCTGAATGCTCACCGCTCGGCCGACCCCTACCTTAAATTATTACCGGATGTATACATAAAATTATATTTTGAGATCAGTTTGCACAAATGACATCAGCAACAAAAACCGTTAGAATTCTGATCTTCATACGGAGGAGACAATAATTTGCAAAACTGAAGTAATTACAGCTACTGTTTTACAAGGGAATTTCATCGACAAATCATATACAGGTTACAAACATTTCAAAATAAGGACAAGTTTGATGAAAAATTTACAAAAGAATATATACTTCACTTTTATTTTGAATGCAAAACATGTCAAAATCACGACACTGCTTCAGGATGATGAGCTAGCATGCAAAGTTGCAAGGACAATTTTTTGTCCTATTATGTACATGTGTTTATCATCCTATCTTTATGGATATAATCCACCAGTGTAGGATGAATGTAACCGCTATATATAATTCACACTTTCATTTTGAATGCAAAACATGTCAAAATCAGGACACTTATGTTACTCGCCTTCTTCAGGATGATGAGCTAGCAAGCAAAGTTGCAAGGACAATGGGGACGGCAAACAAAGAACCGCAGATAATGGGAACGCAGAGAAACTCCGGTGGAAAAACCGAAGCCACCAAGCCACTGAACGACACAAAGACCACGATAATCCCGAGGTGTTCAATGAATTTGGATGTTCGAGGAAAGGATTCTCTCAGAAAAATTCCGTTCCAAATAGTTGCGCATCCAATTATGAGTAGGGAAAGCATGAAATGCAAAAAGAATGTATGAGATTTTCCATGGCTGCTTGATGATGATGAGAATAAGACGGCGATGGTGATGGGGATTCCAAGACTGAGTGTGAACTTGCCTAGTTCCATATCTCTAATTGGACAACTCGTGATTGGGTTGTTAGTTGTACTGTTTTGGGGTCCCGTGGGACGGCACACTTCGTCTGAATGTGCTTGGAGCTGCCGGAGGTTCCGGATCCAGTTTGCGAATCTTGATTGGGCGATATAAAGGAGGATTTTCTTGATCGGGCGATCAATTGCAGGTAATTCATTGGCATTCGATTTCGGGGGAAATGGAGGTACTGCATCGCCCGTCTCTAAGCTATAATCAGCCATACAAGGCGGTGAATGTGATGGATGATATATAATATAGTAGTACTTGCAGTTTTATGTAGCGAAGTTGTGTATTTTTTCACTATATATATAGGTTTTAAGGGGAAAATGGCTAGGCTGTTTAATTTTTCACTATTTTTTGTCCTAAAGTTTGAATAAACATAATAAATTAATAAGGAACGTCACCCAACTACAAATAAAACATATAGTATTACAAACCAACTACCTATGAATAAATATATAGGTATTGACCATCAAAACGGAGGGGATATTCCACTAACTCAAACAAATGTCTGCAAAATTTTAATAAATTTTTTGGTTGGATTTTATATCATTGGTCGAGTGAAATTTATGACTGTGTCTACATATGAATTTAAGTATTTAACATATAAAAAATACGATAAAAATTGCATATCTAGTACCATATAATAGGGCAATTTGTACTCTAGGTACGATTGAATTCGTAAATTCACATTTAGTACTACTGATTGCAATGTTCACACCATCGTCAAATAATGAATGAAAATGGACGGAATTGACCACATACACAACACGTGACCTTTATCTCATTTTTTGGAGGGAAAATTACCACATTTCTTTTATCTTACGTGTTGAATTTTTAAAATTACAAGGGAGTTTTCTATACAATAAAATTTCAAAGAACAGTTTTATGCAGTTTTTGCATCATATAGGGGAGCATCTTGCTTTTATCCATTTTTTCGACCGGACACGATATTGTGTGATTTTTTATTTGGATCAATCAAGATGCAGTCAATTACGTACATACTTTAATGCAACTAGCTGGACATGTAAACATGCCAAATATAATATGATGTACATCAGAATACATAAATTGTGACTATCACCATTCGCCCAATTCGGAAGTGGTATTAATTGTAAGTTTATTATTAATATTATTATAAATTAACTTCATAAAGTGGTCCTTTGATGTTTAATTTTTAATTTGTTTTGGAACTTTGCATTCTGAAAATATAGAATGTTGGCATTTTGCACTATAAAATTATAAAATATTGGCATTTTTTTATCCCGATTTAAATTTTTTAGCACTCTGCACTCTAAAAATATAATTTGTATGGTATTTTGCACCCTAATATGTTTTCCTTAAAAAAACTCATAGATGTCGTCAATGTAGATATAAAATGGTCATTTTTATGCACAACAATCTTAAACATGTTATTCTTAATTTATTTCACTTTATAATAACTTATTTTAACATTTTCTCTCAGTAAAAATTAGATCAAGAAAAAGATATTTTCTTCATTTTATTTTCAAGTATTCTCTAGACTATTTACTTTATATCTTAAATACGCGTTTACAAATCTAACATGTTATGCATGTTAGTTACATTATTTTGAATATCATATTAAGTCGAGGTTGAAAATGTCAAAATTTATATTTTTTGGGTGCAAAAAGCCAACATTCTATATTTTTAAGGTGCAAAGTGTCAAATCTATAGGTTTAGGGTGCACAATGAATTTTTTTTAAAAATGACTATCTTACCCTTCCATCAATGAATTTTTTTCTTCAAAACAAACTGTAGGGTGCTAATTGTATTTTCAGGGTGCATAGCGTCAAAACTTTTATGTTAAAGTGCGAAGTGTCAAAATCCTATAATTACAGGGTGCAAAGTGCTAAAAGCCCTTCTTATTTTGTATTGAATTTTTTTTTTCACAGTGAGGCTGATTTTCATTTTCTATTAATTTATTTTTTGTAACCTTTTATAACATATATAATGTAACTAGAGTTATATTTTAAAATGTTTTTAAATATCTTGAATCAATTGTTAAATGAAATTTTGGAAAAAATGACACTATATTTCTTCATTATTTGTTGGATAAAAGAAATTATTAGTATATTTTTTAACTTTTGTTGAATAAAATTATTATTTTATTTTATCTTGAATAAAATACATCCTAAAACAGACGAAAATTTATATATATTTAGATTTAAGAGGGATGAATATGTTACACTACATGGATAATTGGGACACATGGGCTACGAAAAATTTAAGAGCGATGAATGTGCATTTTACACAATGCATGGATAAGAAGGACGAATGTGTGGTCCATTAGGAGGATGAAAAATGCGATTCACTCTTTTGTTATTTTATCAAATATTAAAAAACTATCGAATATAATATAAAATGAGAGAATTGCACTTAGTACAACGCTTTAGATCGATTCTCACTTTATATACATCGTTTTATGTATCCAACACATTTGGTACCACGTTTAACAAATTATAATTTAGTACCACCGTTTATCGGTGACTTTGCAGTAAAATCTTATTGCAAAGTTGATACCACTATTTTCTTTGACTGTTAATTTTACCCCATAACATTTCAGACTACAAAAATAGCCCCACATCTTCTTCAAATTTATTGACCATTTTAGTCCACATTGTTACCAAATTCAAAATAAACCAATACAATTATATAAATGTTAAATAGATTAATACTATTATAGAAATCTTAAATTTGAAAAGAAAATATCTTCATAATTTTTTTTTAGATTTTTGTTAAATTATTATTTAATTTATTATAAATCAAATTAGTTATTTAAATATAACAAATAAAATCTCCGAACGTTATTTCGTTCGAATTAATTTTGAAATTTGACTAAAACTGTAATTAAATTTGGATATGCAGGGCTATTTTGTAAGCATGAAATATTATGGGGCAAAATTGTCAACCAACATAAGTAATGTCATCAAATTTGCAATAAGACTTAACTGCCACGTTACCACTTAATGGTAATTTTTAACGACGGTACTAAATGCATCACAAATTTGTTAAAATGTTTTACCAAATATATTAGACACGTAAAGCGATGTACAAAAAATGAAAATTTACCAAAAAGTGCAATTCTCTAAAAAATAAAAATAAAAATCTCCTACAACGATTAGAGGTGGGCACGGTGCGAGTTGCGTATTTGGAGTTGGAGAGCCACTCCCAAACTCATCTCAAATTCCCATAATAAAATATGAATTTTTAAATTTGAGTACCCAAACCCAAATATCATCCCATTCTGATATTTTTAAAAAATAGAACCGATCGAGTTTGGGTTTCCTATACGGCTATACTCAAGTCAACCCCTACCTTGAGATAATTATTAAGTCCCGGAACCGAACTTCATTTCTATCCGATTAATTCCAGTTCGGTCCGAATGCGCACCACTGGGCCCAACCTACCTTGAATTAAAAACTACCTATACATAAAATTATATTTTGAGTTCAGCTGGCACAAATGACATCAGCAACAAAATACTGTAAGAATTCTGATTTCAAATAACTGAAGTAATTACAGCTACAGATTTACGAGGCAATTTTATCGACAAATCCCTATACAGCTTACAAACATTTCAAAATCAGGACAAGTTTGATGAAAAATATACAAAAGAAAGAAAAATTCTAGGGTGCCGCTACGTAAGGTGCCATTAGTTTTTTTTTTTTTGATAATTAAAAATTAATCATTAAGAGAAATAGAAGAGTTTGTTACAATGGAAATAGAAGAACTAGAATCAAACAAAACACTAAGGGGGATATGGGAAAGGGGAACAACACCATTCCAATTGCAAGAGAGACCCCATTTTGCTAGATTGTGAGCCGCTTTGTTACCAAGGCGCGTGATCTTTTTAACTTTCCATAATGGCCATTTGAGAAGCATACGTCTAGCATGATTAACATCTGTAAAGCTGGCCCATTCAAAAGATGGAGAGGTGTTGGTGATCATAAAAACCGCATTCAAGGAATCGTTTTCAATAATGATTTTCTCATAACCGACTTGATCCGCAAATTGAAGAGCAATTTTGATGGCTGAAGTTTCAGCAGCAGTTGGATCCGCAAACAAATCTCTAGTGATTGAGGCAAAGATGAAAGAACCATTTTAACAAATTTGTTTCAGCAGTTATAACCAATAGAAATAAGACATGTCATAATAATATTACCACAATAAGTGGTACTATACCACAACAAATGATACTATACTATATATTTAGTAACATCAAATATTAAATTATTTTCTAATAAATTATTATGAAAATAAATAAATGAATGTTACAATAATATTTTAAAATAAATAATAAGTTATTATGCAAATAAATAAATGAATGTTACAATAATATTTTAAAATAAATAGTATGTAATTTTTTTTGAATAATTAATATTAACTTTGGAAAAATTGCATAAATCACCTAATATAAAATAAATACTACATGACGTGGGATCATATTAAATATATGGGGTTAAAACTACATAATGTGCCCTCGTACTATCACTTGTTAATTATACCATAGAATGTGATACACATTTCATTGTAATACCACATTATATGGAATAAATACTACATAATAAGGGGTCATACTAAATATATGGATTAATACTATGTAATGTGAACATCAATTGTCACATGTGAGTTACAACATAGAATGTGATACAAATTGCATGGTACCACTTAATTTGGAATACATACTACATGATGTGTGGTTATACTGAATATATGAGATTAATACTATGTAATGTGAGCCCGTACTGTCATATATAATTTATACCATAGGATGTGATACACATTGATTGGTATTACCACCTAATTTGAAATAAATACTACATAATATGAGATCATACTAAATATAAAGGATTAATACTAATTTGAAATAAATACTACATGATGTGGGGTCATACTAAATATATGGGTTTAATATTATGTAATGTGAGCATGTACTGTCACATGTGAGTTATACCATACAATGTGATACACATTGTGTGGTACTACCACCTAATGTGGTAAATTAGCGGCACCTAACGCAACGGCACCCTAGAATTCCCCAAGTAAAGAATATATACTTCACACTTTTATTTTGAATGCAAAACATGTCAAAATCAGGACACTGCTTCAAGATGAGGGTTTTTGGCAAGTTAACTCCCTGTGATATGTCTAATGGGAAATTTACCTTCCTGTGAAATAAAAGGAGGCAATTTAACTCCCTGTGAAATTAAATAGTGAACAACTTACTTCCTTGTGATATAAAAATAGGCAAGATATCTCCCTGTGAAATGAAATAACGAGAAATCTAACTCCCTGTGATATGAATTAATAAGCAATTTAGAGGGAGCAATGTGCTTCTTTTATAAAAATTTTTGGTCCCAAGTGGTCAGATGAGGTCTAGAGGGAGGGAGGGGGGGGGGGGATGAATAGACCTCTGGAAATTTTTTGACTTAAAAACTTTTCACTAAACTGTTAGCAGACTAAGCTGATCGTAAATAGTAATATGACTAAGCTGTTCGCACACAAAGTTTGAGCAGGAAAGTTGACCACTCTTTAGAAAAGTGCTTAGCTGATTTCATTAAAATCAGTTTTAATCAGATTACTTGCAGCGGATGTTTTAAAGTATTTTTCACAAGTAAGCTAAGTCTTGTAAAGATTTTATCCCCAGTTTGATACACCTTTTAAAATCTTTAAACAGTTTGTTCAAATGTAAGCTTATGCAAGTTTTGAATATGCAAGAAAACTTATGCAAAAATGAACACACTTATTTTTATAGTGGTTATATGGATTTAAATCCTTTAGTCCACTCTTCCAAGTCATGTAGATCTTGGGTTATACTATAATCACACAGATTACAATACACTCTGCTTGCGCCAATCAACAAATGAAAATGCCTCAAGTTCGTTACAGGAGATCACGTAGAAATCCTATACTACAAAGGTTTATCACTCGCACAGATTGATAACAGCTTCTCACAACACTCTCTTAACAGATTCACTCAGAAAATGGTTTTTCTTTTGAACTTCAACTCAGCTTTAGTTAACAAATAACTTCAGCAGGCTAATGCGTTGTTCTTGAATTTTTGAGATTTAGAAGATTTTGCTTCGCAGGATTGATCTCGGTTGTGTGTTGTATCTTCTCTCTCAAACTCACGAACTATTTATACTCTTGGTTTGAAAAATATCCGTTGAAGAAAGACAAGATTCAAATGCCTCGAGTACTGGTCCTTAAACTCTGCAAAACGGCTCTCCGCGACTGCTACAGTACTGTCTACAGTAATTTCTGTCAGCTGCATTTAATGCACCGAGCTGATACGAGGATTTCTTCAATCATTTGCCATAAATACCCTCATTCTTCAGCATTTATTACTCCAAGTGCATTTATTACCGTTGGGGAGACTTCCTGATCATCTTCACTTGGCTAATTGTGTTGGGATTCGATAAGATAAACAGCCCTAGGCACATCGAAATATAAAATTTTAGGACCTCCTACGGAATCTTGCCAGGATACTACTCTAGGTGTATATATATAAATATTAATTAAAACGATAGTATAAGTAGTTTACACGTTATACCTGTCTCCTTGCAAATCCAAGTTGGCAGTCGAGATCAAGTTTCTCCACCAGCTAAATCGATCCAAGCTTTTGTAGTAGCGCCCCATGTGTTGCGCCTCTACGAGTTGATACACCACAATATCACGAAAATTAATATAACCTAATCGACTAGAGCATAGGGTATATTAATATCTAGGATTTAGGAACGATTTAGGAACAAAAATTGAAGACGAAAAATTCTTCCAAACACTGGAAGGGTTCGGCCGATCTGGATGGGAGAGGGAGAGAAAATTTTGCTCTTGCTCAATTTTTGCTTAGAGGTGTGTGTGAAAAATAACTACAAGTTACCTACTTATAATTATCTCCCTAACCTAGTCCTATTAGGACTAGGACTCCTTTCTCCTACATGGGCCATGACCCTCTCTAATTAGAAGACTAAGTCTTCCAATTAATTCATGGCCCAGTTAATTAATTTGACCAGGTTTTATTTAATCTCCCAATTAAATAGCCCAATTAACTAACCAGTCTCCCAATTAATTAAATCAGACTCTAAGTCCATTTAATTAAATCCTTTATATAATTAATTAAATCCAACTTAATTAATTAATTCACAAATTAAATTCCAATTTAATTTATGATCCTGATCCAATTCAAATTGGATCCTTCTTTGTTCCAACTGGGTCGACCCAGTCGACCCACCATTCATAATCGACCCAGTCGATTACTCACCTAGTCGACCCAGTCGACTCGGTCATTCTTATTTCCTCGCTTTCGCTTCATGTGTATTGTGTATGCCCCCGTAGGTTCACCATATAATTGGCCGTGGGTTATAATTAAATATTATTTAATTATTCGAGTAAGACATACTCTAAATCAATCGAACACTCTGTCGACTGATCATTCCAAAATTAGCACCCCTGTCAATTTGGGAATTCTCCCACACTTCACGGTCGATGTCCAGCCACAAGCCCATGGAGCCCAATCACTGGTGAATTAATTCAGTGAACCTTTTATCATTTACAATTTCCATATACGACATAATCTCTCCATCGATCAATCTCCCAGTCGAGACTTAAGGGTATGGTCTTTCATCGGTTTCCCTTTTATTTTGTCTTGACCTTATGTATTTTGGTCTCGAAATAAATTCTCTTTAACTTAATCTTTATGAGCTACTTACATAAAGTCGTCAGATACCTTGGCCAAGGATTTTACCAGAATTGATTTCTCACAGAAATCCATAGGAGAATTTCCCATCCTATCAAGTCGGGTCAATGGATCCTTTGTTGATGATATGAATCTGCATACGAGTTCCTCTATACCCAATATGAGTCCACAGAGACTTTCTGGCGATCCCCAGTCAGTCGGAACTCATATCAAAGCATAGACGTTCTCGCACCAGATAAACCCTATCACCTCAAGTAGTTAGGGATCTTTCCTCGTATACTATTGCAAATTGGAATAACTTCAACCCCGATATGCGACTACCGCTTCCATGGTCAGTTATTTCCTAATTGGGGTATTCAGTGCGCTTGCCATCCCAGCAAGCCACCCACTTATGTGTATCGACTATCCCAGTCACGCTTGTGGACCCCAGCGTTCTCCAGTTCATCGGAGTATACACAATAGTGAGAGTCTAACCGAATCCAACGATGTCCTATCTCGATTGGATTCTACGACTCTTGAATATGTTCTAAATCACGGCCTTGGAGATCAGTCCACGGGTTGTCCCATAGAGCTGTGATCTAAGGACTTCTATCCTTATGCGTAGATATTTATTACATAAGATAAAGATGACCATTTAATAAAGTGCATTTATTAATCGAAATTGAATAGTTCCTTATTTATTACAATAAATGCTAGCCATACAGTTGGCTTGCAGGACACTATTTCTATCAATCTCCCACTTGTCCTAAAGCCAGTCTTTTATGTTCTTGAGTCCCATCTTATGCAAATGTTTCTCAAATGCCTTTTGAGGCAGAGGCTTCGTTAGCGGGTCCGCAGTATTATCTTCTGAGTCGACACTTCCATCTTAATGTCTCCTCTATCAATGATATCTCTTATCACGTGGTATCGTCTTTGTACGTGCTTGGATTTTTGATGAGATCTCGGCTCCTTTGCTTGCGCTATTGCCCCATTGTTATCACAGAAGATAGTAATGGGCTCAGCGATGCTAGGTATCACATCCAATTCCTGGATGAAGTTCCTCATCCAAACACCTTCCTTTGCTACGTCACTCGTGGCAATGTATTCTGCTTCGGTGGTTGAATCCGCGGTTGTTTCTTGCTTGGAGCTCTTCCAGCTAACCGCACCATCATTGAGGCAGAATACGTATCCTGGTGTCGACTTGAAGTCGTCTACGTCACATTGGAAGCTCGAGTCTGTATAGCCTTCCAATTTCAATTCTCCTCCACCGTATACCAAGAACAATTCCTTAGTCCTTCTCAGGTACATCAGAATTGCCTTTATGGCTATCCAGTGCTGCTCTCCTGGATCAGACTGGTAGCGGCTTGTTACGCTTAGAGCGTACGCTACGTCTGGTCTAGTACATAACATACCATACATTATGCTTCCTATCGCGGATGCATATGGTACTCGAGACATATTGCTTCTCTCTTCAGGCGTCTTCGGGGCCATAGACTTAGAGAGTGCAATTCCATGTCTCATTGGAAGCAATCCTCTCTTGGATTCTTCCATGCTAAATCTCTTCAAGATTTTATATATGTACTGGGATTGGGAGAGGCCCAACAGTCCTTTTGATCTATCTCGGTAGATCCTTATACCTAGTACAAAGGATGCTTCTCCCAAATCCTTCATTGAGAATTGTGTAGATAACCATGCTTTAGTTTCGGACAACACCTTTACATTGTTTCCAATGAGAAGAATGTCGTCAACGTAAAGCACCAAAAATTCAACTGTACTCCCACTGATCTTCTTGTACACGCAAGGTTCGAACACGTTTTTGATGAATCCAAAAGTTTGGATTGTTTCATCAAAACGGATGTTCCAACTTCGGGAAGCTTAATTCAGTCCATAAATGGACCTCTGGAGTTTGCACACCTTGTGTTCATCTCCTTTGGATGCATATCCTTTTGGTTGCTCCATGTAGATCTCCTTGTCAATGTCCCCATTGAGAAAGGCAGTCTTTACATCCATCTGCCATATCTCGTAGTTGTACCACGCAGCTATGGCCAGCAAGATTCGAATGGATTTAGGCATTGCAACGGGCGAAAATGTCTCCTCAAAGTCAATTCCAGGCCTTTGAGTGTATCCTTTTGCCACTAGTCGCGCCTTGTAGGTTATTACCTATCCGTTCACTCCAAGCTTTCGCTTATAGATCCATTTGCAACCAACGGGAGCTACTCCCACTAGTGGATCTACCAAGGCCCAGACCTTGTTTGAGTGCATGGAGTCCAATTCGGATTCCATGGCTTCACGCCACTTTCCCGAGTCTATGTCTAGCATAGCCTCCTCGTATGTCCTTTGGTCGGTTAGAGACTGTCCAGTCTCATGAAGCTGACCGTAGTACCTCTAGGGTTCTCTACGTTGTCTTTCTGACCTACGAAGTATCGGTGTACTCTCTGGTGCACTTTCATGCTCTTGTTCTCCCACTGCCTGTGGTGACGGGTCAGCTTGATCGACCTCTTCGGTCTTTTCAGCTTCGGTGACCTCATCTAGTTCTACGTTATTTTTCTTCTTGTCAACCAAGAAATCCTTCTCCAAGAAGTGAGCGTTCCTCGAGACAAATGTAGTTTGTCTTGTAGGATCGTAGAACTCGTATCCTATTGAGTTTTCCGGATACCCCACGAATTTGCACAAAGTGGATTTAGTTTCCAATTTATCTCCCACTAGCTTTTTAACGTAAGCGGGAGATCCCCATATGCGCATGGTGCGTATGAGGGTGCCTTGCCAAACCATAATTCGTATGGTGTCTTTTCTACGGATTTAGAAGGTACCTTGTTCAGTATCTTTGTTGCCGTGAGGAGGGCATGTCCCCAAAATGAAAGAGGAAGGTCAGTGGCACTCATCATGGATCGAACCATGTCCATCAAGGTTCGATTCCTTCTCTCTGCAACTCCATTTAATTGCGGTATTGCAGGAAGAGTCCACTGTGCTAGTATTCCATGCTCTACAAGATAATTTAGAAATTCGTTACTAAGAAATTCTTCACCTCGGTCAGAACGAAGAGCCTTTATCGTATGACCAAGTTGATTCTCTACTTCCATCTTGAATTCTTTAAATCGCTCAAAGGCTTCAGACTTGTGTTTCAACAAGAACACATATCCATAACGACTAAAGTCGTCAGTGAAAGTGATGAAGTAGTCATAGCCACCTCAGGCGCTTTTTCTTAGTGGTCCACATACGTCAGTAGGTATTAAGTACAATGTTTGCTTGACTCGCTTAGGGTTTCCCTTAAATGGCAACTTAGCCATTTTACCCTTTAGACATGGTTCACATGTTGGCATTTCATCAATGCAATTGATTTCAATCGCGCCAGAAGATGCCAACTTTTGAATCCTTGACTTAGATATATGTCCAAGTCTAGCGTGCCATAATTGGGCAGATATTTCATTATCTTGTTTTCTTTTGTTTTGTTGTACATGCATCACTAACTTAGGTGGTTCAATGGTATATAGTCCATCTTTTAATGAATAACGAAAAAGAACCTTTATTAATAGTAAAATTAAAACCTTCATTATCCAAAACAGGAATAGAAATAATGTTTTTCACCAAACCAGGTACATAAAGAACGTTCCTAAGGACTAATTTATTACCACCTAAATCTAACTCCACTTCGCCTATGGCCTCGGCAGCAGCTCTAGCTCCATTGCCAAATCTTAGGATCCAATCCCCAGGCCTAAGTTGCTTTGTTGCTTCCATCACCTGTAAATCATTACAAAGATGAGAACCACAAGCAGTGTCTAGCACCCATGATGCGCAGTTAATTGATAAATTAACTTCAACAATGAATATACCTTTCGAGCTCTCCAAGAACTGTTGGTCCCAAGTGATCAGATGAGGTTTAGAGGGGGGGGGGGGGGTGAATAGACCTCTAAAAATTTTAGACTTAAAAACTTTTTACTCTTCTGTCAGCAGACTAAGCTGATGAAGAACAGTAAGATGACTATGCTGATCGTGAACAATTCTTGAACAGCAGAGTGACCACTCTTCTTACAGTTTACTTAGCTGATTTCAGTGAAAATCAGTTTTATCAAGAGTATACTTGCAGCGGATGTTTGAAAGTGTTTTTCACAAGTAGACTAAGTCCTTAAAAAGATTTTATCCCCAGTTTCAAAACTTCTTATAAAATCTTTTGATAATTCAAAGTGTTAACTTATGCAATTTCAAGATATGCAAGAAAGCTTTAAATGCAAGATAACACAAATAATTTTTATAGTGGTTATATGGATACAAATCCTTTAATCCACTCTTCCAGATCACGTAGATTCTGGGTTATACTATAATCACAATGATTACAATATTTCTCCACTTATACCTAGACAACAAATGAAAAGGCCATAAGCTCACAACAGGAAATCACTCAGAAATCCTATCCTCTAAAGTAGAATCACTCACAAAGATGGATTCTAACTTTGCACAACACTCAGCTATTACAAAATTACTCAGATAATGTTTTTTGTTTTCTTCAACTGGGTTTCTCTCAACAGATGACTTCTACCAGACGAGTGAGCAGTTCGAGCTTCTTGAGACTTAGAAAAATTTCTGCTTCGAATGCGAAATCTCAGATGTTGTTGTTGTGTTTCTCTCACTTCGAAATCAGCTCTATTTATACTATGATTTGAAAATATGACCGTTGAAGGAAATCAAATCTCAAATCCATAGTCTTTAGCCCGATTCAAACGGCTCCCTGCTACAGTCCTTTCTCTGCTGTACTTTCCTGTAGCAGCATTAAATGCACTCTGCTGATCCGAGAGTTTTCTTCAATCATTTGCCATTACTACCCTTCTCTTCCAGCATTTATTACATCCGGTGCATTTATTACCGTTGAACTAATCTCTTGATCTATTCTACTCTGCTGATCGAAGCAACTCTGCTGATAGATACTCTGCTGATCAAATACTGAACTAATCTGATTTGACTCAACTGATGATCTACCCTTCTGTTCGCTGTTTCAGCATGAGATCACTAGTCTTCTGGGCTTTGAACTTTGAACTCTTCTGATGTCTTCTTTTACTTGTTCAAAATTCTTCTAAGGGAACTAAGCTTCCATACTTAGCTGATTATGATGTTTTGGAAATCATCAAAACCTTCCCTTAACTTCTTAACTTCTTTGCACTTCATCTTCATCTTCATCCAACAATTTCCCCCTTTTTGATGATGACAAAACTTCAGCTAAGTACCTGTACCTAAACTAAAGTTTTGATCCTCAAAAATTTCTGAGATAGAAATAGTCTGTTGGATTTCAAACTTGAACATTTTTATATATTCTGAAAGGATTACATGATACAAGCTTAATCAGATAAGATGTGCAAAAAAAATTTACAAGGAAATAAACATAAGCAGATTAAACAAGACTAGTCTTCTAGCTTGTCTTCTTCAGCTTCCTTGTTCCTTTCTTCTTATTCAGCAGGTTTGGAAGTTTCAGCTTCCAACTCCTCAGAGAATTTCTGTTTTAACAGCTCTAACTTCTTCTTTTTGACATCAAGGTCAAGCTGTTCTTCAGCTAAGTCCTTAGCAGCAGCTATCTCTTTGTCAGACTTAGCCTTTGCTTCAGCTTCAGTTTCTTCAGCTTCACCTTCTACTTCTGTGATCTTCTCAACTGTTGATCTGCTTGTGACTTCGTTTTCTTCATCCTTCTTTTCATTTTCAGCAGATTCTTCCAGTACTTCAGTTCCTTCTCTTTCAGAATTTTTTTCTTCATCAGAAGGTACCTTATCTTCCCTTTCTTCCCTTAGTACCCTATCTTCCCCCTTTTTGTCATCATCAGCAGGGTTGATTTGATAGTTTGGTAAGACTGGGGTGATCTGAAGTGAATCACATAAAAGCTTGATGTTTTCTTCTAGAGCATCCAGTTGAGCTTGTTGTCTCAGTTGATTGGCTTCAAATTCATCCATTCTTTTGAGAACAACTTCACCTTGGTCACCTAGCTGAATTTTGGTAGCAAGAATCCAATCAGCAGATGCCTTGAAGTCTCTCATCACATTATCCAAGGTTTCATCCTTAGCTAGGATGGCCACTTCAACTGTTTCTGTAATGTCTCTCCAACCATCAGCTGTGCTCTGAGTCCGTCTTCTGAGTACATCCATATCTTGACAAATAGCTTGGACATTCTGAGCAGTGTCCTCTATCAGATGAGTTGGAAAAGCAGCAGCTTTTGGAGTTGGTTGACTTACAGCAGCCAACACATCTGCAGTTAACTTCTCTTGCGTTTCCTTCATAGAATTTGAGATCATTTGCTAAATAGAATCCAACAAAGATGTTTGCTGTAAGCTTTGAGAAGTGGAGTCAATTGCAGATGGAATTTGAGGTAAGGCAAGAGTTGCCTCTTCAGTAATCTGATCTGCTGCTGGAGTTGGCTCTTTTGCAGTCTGATCTGCTGAACCAGAAGCAATCCCTTCTTCTTTGGTTTCATCAGCTTGACCAGAAGTGCTTTCCTTCTCCTTAGTCTGATCATCTTGCTCAGCAGCAGCCTCTTTTTCCATAATCTGATCAGCTGGAGTAGTTTCTTCTCCCTTTGACTCATCAGCTGGTTCAGACTTGTCATCTTTTTCTTTGTTCTGATCAGTGGGGTCAGGTGTACCCTCTTTGTCCTTGTCTTGATCAGCAACATCAGACGACCCTTCTTTTTCTTTGGTCTTTCCTTCATCAGCAGGTGGCTCAATTCTCTTAACAGTTTCAACTGTTTTCATCAAACCTGCATTATCTACAGTAGACCTGTGAGCAATCCAAGTAAAATTATCAAGAGGTATGAACATTGAGATTGGATTCTCAGGTAATTCTTCATATGGCCTAATGTTAGGACCATAAACGATCTGTTTCAGACTAGGCAGAGGGATCATTGAGCTTGGTTGCCCCTGCGTCTTTCTAGTCTTTTTGGCCCAAGTTTCCATCGTCTGGGAAACAGCCAACTTGATGGATCTTTCCTTGAGGTCTTCATCATCAGCAAACTCCTCAGGAACAAATTCATAGAGTTTCTTTGCTTCTGCCTTCACCACTTGACTGATCCTCAGTCTTAGCTTGTCTAGGAAGAACTCTGAGTCTAATGCTTGAGTAAGTGAACCTGTCTCAAGCCACTTCATCACCCAGGCTTCCTCATCAGCAAAGATTTTCCAGCTTGCAATCTGCTCTTTACTCTTTGTCAGACGATAATCTCTCCATCTATTGTATCTGATCTTTTCTCTGTTGAACATCGTCAGACGAGTAGTCTTCTCATTCTCAGCATCCAACCTTTTGATGTATTCTTCAAAGGCATCAGGGTCATCTCTGACAATCTCCAAAGCCAATTTGACCTCTTCTCTTCTCTTAGGTTGTATTGCTGGAGTTGGCATAGCTGGTTTGGGCTTGGTGGGATCTCTTTGTTCACCAATGACAATACCACCAGACTGCTTTGGACCATGAGAGTCCTTAGCACTTGCCTCAATAGCAGCAGCTAACTCAGCTGCTTCTATAGCATCCCTTTGCTCTTGAGTCATCTTACTGGCTTCTTCTTCCAGTCTTTTGAGCTCAAGGTTCTTCAATCGATCCTCCTCAGCCTTTTCTGCAGCTTTCTTTTTCCTTTCTGCTTCATCTTGTTTCTTCTTTTCAGCAGCAGTCACATAAGTAGCGATCTTACCAGTCCTTTTCCTCTTAGATTCAGGACTTTCAACAGCTTGAATTGGAGTTGCAGCAACAGGAGTAGGATGCAGAAGGAGTGTTTCTCCTTCAACTGTTGTGCCAGTCTGCTGTTCTTCTCTAACTTCAGCAGACACTATAGCAGATGAGTCTGTAGCAGAGACTCCAAGTTCAGCAGTAACAACTTCAGCAGGCTTAACAGCAGGCTCTTCAATAATGATTGGCCTCTCAGCTGATGCTGTGGTTTCCCTTACTGTTTCTGTTGATTCTTCAGAGAATGTCACCTTCCTTTTTACTTTAGACTTAGGAATTCTCTTTGAAGCTTCAGGTTGGGACTTAGCTTGGGGAGGTCCCCTTGCTTCTCTTTTTGTTCTCATTCTCTTCAGTCTTTGAAGAGGAACTTCTTCTTCTGATTCAGTTCTTTCAGGAGAGGAACCTGTCTCCATTTGTTCAATCTCCTTGGTGAAGTCATCAATCACCTTTTCAGGGATTACAACTTCAGGCTGTGCTGATCCAGCTTCAACAGCAGGGCTTGCTGTTTGATCAGCAGATTTACTTGTCTGACCCTCTTTCTTGCTCTTCTTAGAAAGGGTCTTCTTAGACTTTGCAGAAGCCTTTCTTTTAGGAGCAGCCACTACTTTCCTAACTGGTTCGTACAGCTTAAACTCTTTGCTACCATGGGTAACCTTTCCACCAGCCATAGGACAGTTTAGTGACATGAACAGATGACTAAGCAAGATGGCATGCGAAATCCTCTTGTCACTCAGCAGATCATAGACATGAGCTGCCCAGTTCACCTTCAGTCCATAATAGATACAAATCATGGTGTAGTACCTCTTCCTTGGTAATCCATCTAAAGAGCTCGTGCAGCAATCCAAAACCTTCGCAATGATGTCTGCGAACCTCTGATACTCATCTTTTAACTGAGTCTTCATCAGAGTCCCAGTCATCTCTTCACCCTTCTTGGCACAAATTGCCCAAAATTCTTCCTCCTTTTCAGACCCTAGGTCTGTTACGTCTCCTCCTTCATTTTTCAGTTTGTAGATCTCACTCAAAACGGCAGCAGATACATCGATTTTCTTTCCCCCAATGACAGCCGACATAACAGTGTCATCATTGGTGAATTCCCTGGTCTTATAGAAGTGATCAACATTTTCCAAGTAAACCCTGTCTTCGTGGGCTTCCAGAACTGGAACTAAGGATGCCTATTTGATTTTCTCCAAGATTGAGCGCATCAGATCAGTACCAGAAAAGTGGAATTTGCTGTAGTTCAAGTATCTTCCATCATGAATCTTCTCCATTTCTGGGATTACTAATTAGAAATCTGTGAAAGCAGTAAACTTTTGAAAGCAAGAGAGTTTGAGAGTTAGAGAATTTGAGAGTTTATGTGTGCGTAAGACGACTGTACTGTTCAGATCGGATTTTATATGTTTCCCTCTGTTTTGGTTATCGTGATTAATCTGAAACGTTGGATCAATCTGACAGTTTATTAATCGTGTGAGTGGGAGCTGCGGATTTCAATTTTATTATTTTAATGTCAGACGGGCGGGAAACTCTATCGACACTAATCTGTTACTTATAAAAGCGTGTTTCTAGAAATGCGATTTTATAACCATGCTTATATAAGATATCAGATGAGTAGAGTTTAACTTATCTGACAGACGAGTGATCTGTTATCTGATATTACTAGAGAAAGCCAATAGCTAGTAATCTTCCTCTGCTGTTTGTCAATCCAGCAAGATAAAATAATCTTCAGTCTTCAAGAATTAAGAACATATCTTCTGATAACATAACTTCAACTAACTGACATTAACAAATTTCATCTTTAGAGCAGAAGTACCGCTAGTCTTACACGTTCCCCCTGTCTTTAAGATTTCATAAGTTAACTAGTCTGTTGAGAGTTAATCCTTGAATAGAATAACGGATAACTAGGCTGTTGAACTTCAGTCTTCTGATGAGTTCCCCCTCAGCTTATGCATCCAAATTAAGTAGTCCTAGTTCAGCTCTTAGAGTTGAGAACCTTACTTCACTTAAAGGTTTAGTGAAAATATCAGCAATCTGATTGTCAGTATGAACATACTCAATCATAACATTTCCTTTTTCCACATGATCTCTAATGAAGTGATGCTAGATCTCTATATGTTTAGTCCTTGAATGACTTGTAGTATTCTGAGTAAGGCTGATTTCACTAGTATTGTCACAGTAGATTGGTATTCCACTGATCTTAATGTTGTAATCTTCTAGTTGATGCTTTAACCATAGTATCTGTGCACAGCAAGCTCCAGCAGCTATATACCACTTGTTGGTCCCAAGTGGTCAGATGAGGTCTAGAGGGGGGTGGGGAGGGGGTGAATAGACCTCTAAAAATTTTAGACTTAAAAACTTTTTACTCTTCTGTCAGCAGACTAAGCTGATGAAGAACAGTAAGATGACTATGCTGATCGTGAACAATTCTTGAACAGCAGAGTGACCACTCTTCTTACAGTTTACTTAGCTGATTTCAGTGAAAATCAGTTTTATCAAGAGTATACTTGCAGCGGATGTTTGAAAGTGTTTTTCACAAGTAGACTAAGTCCTTAAAAAGATTTTATCCCCAGTTTCAAAACTTCTTATAAAATCTTTTGATAATTCAAAGTGTAAACTTATGCAATTTCAAGATATGCAAGAAAGCTTTAAATGCAAGATAACACAAAGAATTTTTATAGTGGTTATATGGATAAAAATCCTTTAGTCCACTCTTCCAGATCACGTAGATTCTGGGTTATACTATAATCACAAAGATTACAATATTTATCCACTTATACCTAGACAACAAATGAAAAGGCTATAAGCTCACAACAGGAAATCACTCAGAAATCCTATCCTCTAAAGTAGAATCACTCACAAAGACGGATTCTAACTTTGCACAACACTCAACTATTACAAAATCACTCAGATAATGTTTTTCTGTTTTTTTCAACTGGGTTTCTGTCAACAGATGACTTCTACCGGACGAGCTGTTCGAGCTTCTTGAGACTTAGAAAAATTTCTGCTTCGAATGCGAAATCTCAGATGTTGTTGTTGTGTTTCTCTCACTTCGAAATCAGCTCTATTTATACTAGGATTTGAAAATATGACCGTTGAAGAAAATCAAATCTCAAATCCATAGTCTTTAGCCCGATTCAAACGGCTCCCTGCTACAGTCCTTTCTCTGCTGTACTTTCCTGTAGCAGCATTAAATGCACTCTGCTGATCCAAGAGTTTTCTTCAATCATTTGCCATTACTACCCTTCTCTTCCAGCATTTATTACATCCGGTGCATTTATTACCGTTGAACTAATCTCTTGATCTCTTCTACTCTGCTGATCGAAGCAACTCTGCTGATAGATACTCTGCTGATCAAATACTGAACTAATCTGATTTGACTCAGCTGATGATCTACCCTTCTGTTCGCTGTTTCAGCATGAGATCACTAGTCTTCTGAGTTTTGAACTTTGAACTCTTCTGATGTCTTCTTTTACTTGTTCAAAATTCTTCTAAAGGAACTAAGCTTCCATACTTAGCTGATTATGATGTTTTGGAAATCATCAAAACCTTCCCTGAACTTCTTAACTTCTTTGCACTTCATCTTCATCTTCATCCAACAAGAACTCTTTGCAGTTCCTCTTCCATTGTCCAGGTTTCTTGCAGTAGAAACATTTATGTTCACCAGACGAAGCTTTATGCTTCTTTCCCTTCCCTATGGGCCCAGATGGTCCTTTGCCTTTTCTTGAAGAAGCATTTCCTTTCCCTTTCCCTTTCTTTGTCCTTTTGGACTTGGATTGGGTCGAGGTAGCAACCATCACTGGCTTCTCTCTTTTCATGGAAGCCTCGGCAGTGGCAAGCATATTATCCAACTCGTGAAGTTCAACATCCATCTTGTGCATGTTGTAGTTCACTACGAATTGCTCGAATGATCTTGGCATTGATTGAAGGATTATATCCTGGCAGTAGGTTTTGTCCATCTTTACGTCTAGATGACCAAGCTTTTCAATAAGCCAATCATTTTGATGCAGTGAGATCGAACATCAGCACCTTCAGCCATCCTCGTTTGTTTCAAAGTCTTGGCAGTTTCATACCGCTCATATCTACTTTGCACCCCAAATAGACCATTCAGGTGCGTGTAGATTTCGAAAGAAGACTTCGTATGCTCGTGCTGCTTTTGAAGCTCATTCGACATGGATGCCAACATGAGACAACGTGACTGTAAGTCATCGTCAAGCCACATATCCACGGCTTCTTTCTCAGTGTCATCGGGATCCTTAGCAAGTTTGGGAGGGGGCCCATTAAGGACAAAACCTCGCTTTTCAGAAGCGAGAATGATCTTAAGGTTCCTGACCCAGTCATGGAAGTTGGGTCCAGTTAATTTGTTTTGTTCAAGTATGATGGAAATCGGATTCTTAGACATTATATCTACAAAATGACAAGAGAAGAAATAAATACGCGAAAGATTAATTTAAAATGCACAATTTACAAACATGGTTTTTATTTGTAAATTACTCCCACTATTTTAATCAAAATCTTATGCCCCCACATAAGTTTCGGGAATTTAAAATATCCTAGCGGGCTTAAGGCCCAAATGCAACCTCCTAGCTAACCCTTAAGTTCATTTAGCCTCGTTTTTCAGTATGGACCCACGACTCGTGAGACATCCATATTTACTAGCGTTAAATCATGTCCAATACTCGTGGAGAGAAATAGTTCAATCCTAGACACCCCACGACTCGTGAGACAGCGCCTAAAACCTTGCTATCCCCTCCCTTGGCACTAACTCGTGCATCGAGGCAGTAGACATATCATCTTCCTATAGCTCGACCCACGACTCGTGAGACATCGAGATATATTCGTACAATATGCCTAAGACCTAGTAATTGGATAGGCTCGGACCAAAGAGACTATTCATATGCGCCCTTAAGTTCGATTTAATATTCTAATTGAATTTTAATGTTCAATTGGAGGTTTTAAGTTTTCTTGTGCGAGGTCTCATCAGATTATGCTTTATCTTGTTTGCGTGATCTATTCTAAGCATGCAAGACATACATCAAAGAATATAAGTAAACATACATCACCTAGCAGATATGATTGATCGATTGCCTATCCTATGCGATTCATCACGAGCCTTGTGATGAATCAATTTGGTCAGTCTAGGGTGGAAATTAAATGTCCAAACTATTACAATTTTCAAAACCCATACATCATGGGCCTTCTTGTAATATCCAGCTTGATTGGGCCTCCATGTAATGAATTGGGCTTCCATGTCCTCCAAGGTTATGGGCCTCCATGCGGATCTCCAAGTCTTCATGAGGTCTTCTCGGCTCCAAGCCTAATCTAAGCCTAGCTTACAAATTTAAATGGTCCTATTCTATTACATTTGTTTGCGCAAGCAAGGGCACCAATCAGGCCCATTTAATTACAACCCATAAAATAAATAAACCAAAAACTACACAGGGCTTAAGGGCAAAATCGATCAATCCACATATTCACTCAAGAACATGCATATATTCACATAAGGGCATAAATGTAAATTTACCGACTCCTTTAATTTTAATTCTCAAAAATTATCTAAGTTAATTAATTATGAATTAACAATTAACCTCTAAGATTAATTAGCTCTTACTTGAGCTTTAAGTAATCTACAAACCTTATTTTGATTAAATTGGTTAATTAAGGTAGACTAAATCTCTAAGATTCCTACCTTATCCAAAACTCCAAGTTTCCCAAATATTCCCAATCTCCAAGATTTTCAAGATAATCCAATTTTGTTTAGATTAGTTTAATTAAGGTAGTGTTTAGGTCTAACAAAATAACCACCTTATCCAAAAACTCCAAGTTTCCTAATCTTCCAAAATTCTAAAATTTCCAGAATTTTCAAAATAGGCAGAATTAGAGTCCAACCAAAAATCAACCAGTCGAGGCCAATCACGAACTGCCACGTGGACAGCCCACGCGCGGCCACAAATTCTGCGCGTGTGCTGCCCGCTGCGCGTGGCTGCGTGCGGCAGCTGGCAGCCGCGTACAGCAGCGCATGGACAGCAGCCCGTAGGCTGCTGCCGCATGCTGCGTGTGCGGCCAGTGTGATGCTCGCACGCTGCCGTCGGCAGTGGCTAGCGGTGGCCGCCTAGCCGCGGTGCGCTGCCTGCGCACCGCTGCGTGCCACCGCGAGTTGGATCCAATTTTTTTTTTGTTTTGATTACTCGTTGATTTAATTAAACAGATCCAGTCAATTAAATCCCAATCCAAAATAAAATCAACATGATAAAATTTTCCGAATCCAAAATTAAACATTAACTCTAAGTTAACAGATCTACGTTCTAAAACATGCAAAGTTAAAGAACTAGCCACATAAATCAGACATATGATTTAATTCACAGAATTTGCAGATTTATATATATACAAAGCCTAGAGTTGGCTCTGATACCACTGTTGGGATTCGGTAAGATAAACAGCCCTAGGCACAGCGGAATATAAAATTTTAGGACCTCTTACGGAATCTTGCCAGGATACTACTCTAGGTGTATATATATAAATATTAATTAAAACGATAGTATAAGTAGTTTACACGTTATACCTATCTCCTTATAAATCCAAGTTGGCAGTCGAGATCAAGTTTGTTTGTTGGGTTGCCTCGATTGTCAGAACAACAAAAGTGCGGAATTTAAAAATTTTCGAAGCACCCAAGGTCCCATATTTTAGATCTCCATATTATGTATACGAAAGCATGAAACAAAAACACACAATGAATTAAACAAAGGGGGTTTTTGCGATTTACCTCACCACAGGTAAGGTGGTGGCAACCTCCAACTCCGACTCTGATTCTGGTTCACGGGAGTGATCCAAATGTCTCACCTCCAGAGTTTAGTCCACACCAACTGGATTCTGGTAACACCTCCTCATCGTAATCTCAGAACTAGATATAGGAGATTTGTTATTGCAGGACTGTGCAGATCTACTTGACAGAGCAAGATCTAGCACGGTGGAACAGGGGAGGATTTGCGGCGGCGTTGCAGCAGCTCACGGCCAGCAAGGTGGCGGCGGCTATTGATGGCGGCACAGGAGAGGGGGCGGCGGTGCTAGGTCAGTTAAAAGAGGCTATGGTTGTGTGCTAGGGTGTTAGCTTTCTGAGCTCTGGTAGAACTATATTTATAAGCCTCTACTTGACCTAGGTTTGCAAGACTCCTTATCGGCTTTTAATTAAAAGCCCATGTCTTGCAAGCCTTCTTTTAATTAACTTCTTTAATTAAAACCCAATCCATATTAAATCAATATTTCCTTTAATTAATTAATTAGCAATTCAATTAATTATCTTAATTAATTAAATCAACTAATTAATTAATCTCCCACTTGAATTAATACTTTAATTCATTTAATTGATTTAATTACCTTTAAATCAATTAATTCCTTTCATGTCCTTTTATAACAATCACCGTCCAATTGTATTGTGTGTGACCCTCTGTGTTCACCATCAATTGGCAGCAGGCCCACGAATTCCTCGTGATTTAATTTATGAACAATAAATTGCTCCGGTCAATTAAACAACCTTTAATTGACCACTCCTAGAATCAAATCCTCTATTAACTCAGGAGTACCCACACTTCATGGTTGATGTCTAGCCACAAGCCCATGAAACCCAACTTCAGGTGAATTGATATTTGTGAACCTCGTCTCATATAATTACCATGTACATCCGGTCCTTCTATCGACTAATATTCCCGATCAAGACTTAGGGTGTGAGAATTGATCGGCACCTCTAAATTCGTCTCGATAACTATACTTTCTAATTCAGGATAATATTCCAGTGTGACTGCTAAATTTGGAAACCCTTTTCCAAATCCGTCACCGACTGCGGCCGCAGATTCCTCGGATATATTATCTAAGAATCGTATAGGAAATTCTCTCATCCATTACGATGAGTCAATAGATTCCATATTGGTGCTAACCACCCGCGTACATGTCTATACGCACCCAACCTAGGCATGTTATGATCAAGCTAAGTGACCTATACCTAGATCTAAGTACGCACTTTCATGTACCGAATTCTCCCTAGCACCTCAAGTCATAGGACTAAATCGTACACTATAATAATCCTTGAGAAACATCCCATCACCGATATGTGTTATGCACTTCCACAATGGGTTTCTTTGTTCGGGTCGTTCGATGCGTTCAATCAACCATTGAACCACCTACTCATATGCACTGGCCTCAAATGCCTTGCTCATGAAACGCTACAAATTCACTCCATGTGAATCATGCATACTCGTACAAGTCTTGGCGATTCCTACGATACGCCGTCTCGTTCGGAATCTATGACTTGGAAAAATTTTAAGATTACGACCTTAGAGACTGTTTCATGATTGCACTCAGTACTGAAGTGAATCGTCCCATAGTCTAAGTGTAATCTAAGGATTTCATCCAATCGCTTAAATGTATTCGCGAGAGATGAAGTTTGCCATTGTTTATCCTTATACATATATAAATAAACATGCGTATTATTATAAAATCAAAGATTGTCTCATACAGAATAGACCTATTACAAGCTTATTGAATTGGCTTGCTGGGCACTATCCTATCAATCTCCCACTTGCCCTAAAGCCATTCACAGATGTTCCTAAGACCCATCTTCTCTAGATGACTATCGAACGCCTTTTGTGAAAGTGGCTTAGTTAGTGGGTCAGCCTTGTTGTCTTATGATTTGACATATTCCATGTGCATGTCTCCTCTACCAATGATCTCCCTGATCACGTGGTATTTCCTCTGTAGGTGTTTGGATTGATGGTGTGATCTCGGCTCCTTTGCTTGAGCTATTGCCCCGTTGTTGTCACAGAAGGCTACTACAGGTTCAGCAATGCTAGGAACAACATCCAGTTCTTGGATGAAGTTTTTCATCCATACACTTTCCTTTGCTGCATCTGATGCTGCGATATATTCTGCTTCTGTGGTTGAGTTGGCAGTGGTAGACTGTTTACAGCTTTTCCAACTGACTGCTCCACCATTGATGCGGAATGTATCCAGAGTTGGATTTGAAGTCATCCACGTCAGACTGGAAACTCGAATCAGTGAATCCTTCAAGTTTCAGTTCTCCACTACCACCATAGACCAAAAACATATCCTTAGTCCTTCGCAAGTACTTTAGGATTTCTTTTACGGCAGTCCAGTGCTCTTCGCCTGGATTTGACTGATAGCGGCTCGTTACACTTAGAGCGTGTGCTATGTCTAGTCGAGTACACAACATTGCATACATAATGCTCCCTATAGCAGAGGCATAAGGTATGAGAGACATTCTCGTCTTTTCTTCGTCGGTTGTAGGGCACATTGACTTAGAAAGAGAGATACCATGTCTCATTGGAAGCAATCCTCTCTTGGATTCTTCCATTTTGAATCTCTTCAAAATTGTTGATGTACTGAGATTGGGAGAGTCCTATCATTTTCTTCGATCTGTCCCTATAGATACGTATTCCCAATACGTAAGATGCGTCTCCCATATCTTTCATGGAGAACTGCGCGGATAACCATGCTTTAGTCTGCGCTAACATTTTGATATCGTCTCCGATTAACAAAATGTCATCGACGTACAAAACAATGAATTGTATCGAACTCCCACTATTCTTCTTGTACACACAAGGTTCATATACGTTTTTGATGAAGCCAAATGCTTTAACTGTCTCATCAAATCGTATATTCCAGGTTCGGGACGCTTTTTTGAGGCCATAGATTGACCTTTGAAGTTTACACAGTTTGTGCTCACTTCCTTTGGACGCAAAATCTCCAGGTTGTTGCATAAAGATCTCCTTGTCAATGTCTCCATTGAGAAATGCGGTATTTACGTCCATTTGCCATATTTCGTAGTCATGCCACGCGGCTATGGCAAGCAGTATCCGAATGGATTTTGACATCGCCACGGGAGAGAAGGTTTCCTCATAGTCTATTCCAGGCCTTTGAGAATACCCTTTCGCCACTAAGCGAGCTTTATGAGTTAATACCTCTCCATTCATTCCAAGCTTGAGCTTGAAGATCCATTGGCATCCTACAGGGATAGTTCCCTCAGGTGGATCGACCAAGGTCCAAACCTTGTTGGAATGCATGAAATCCGTTTCGAATTGCATGGCTTCGAGCCACGCACCCGAGTCTATGTCTGACATCGCTTCTTGATAGGTCCTTGGATCACTTTCAACTTTCTCGTTTTCGTGAATGAAACCAAATCGCTCTGGCTCTTTACGAATTCGATCAGGCCTTCGAAGAGTAGGTGTACTAGTAGGTTCAATAAATTCTGGTTCAGCTCCCACTGTTTGTGGGGATGGGTCCGATTCCTGGACTTCATCAAGTTCTACGATTGTCCCATTTCGATTGGTGAGGAAATCCTCTTCCAAGAAGTGGGCGTTCCTAGATACGAACATGTTACGTTCTTTAGGATCGAAGAACAGGTATCCAATGGATTCCTTTGGATACCCCACAAATTTGCACAAACTAGATCTACTATCTAGCTTATCTCCCTTCTTGTTCTTTACCCCCATACTCGTAAGTACGAATACACGGGTGCTTTACCATACCATACTTGGTGCGGTGTTGTTGGCACTGACTTCGAAGGTACTATGTTCAGTATCTTCGAGGCAGTTAATAGGACTAAGCCCCAAAATGAAAAGGGGAGATCATCGAAGCTTATCATGGAACGAACCATGTCTAACAAAGTTCGGTTCCTCCGCTCAGACACTCTATTGAGTTGGGGCGTCCTAGGGGGAGTTCGCTGTGCGAGAATTCCATTCTCTTTCAGATAATCAAGGAATTCTTGGCTTAAGTACTCACCACCTCTGTCAGATCGAAGTGCTTTAATACTATGTCCAAGTTGGTTCTCAGCTTCCATTCGAAACTCTTTGAATTTCTCAAAAGTTTCAGATTTGTGTTTCATAAGATACACATATCCATAACGACTAAAATCGTCCGTGAATGTTACGAAGTAAGAGAATCCTCCTCTCGCATTGACACTCAATGGTCCACAAACGTCAGTATGGATTAAATCCAATGTTTGCTTGGTTCGCTCGGGATTATGTACTCCACTCATTACCACTAAACGACGAAGCCAGGAGCGGAAGGAGGGACTTGAACCCTCAACCTCAGCCTTGGCAAGGCTATGCTCTAACATTAAGCTATTTCCGCCAGCTACGGTAGTGGCGAAGCACTACTGAGCAATTCACGTATCACTTAATACGGATGACTTCTGTTTTTCCGCCGGACCACAGTCTTGACCTCCGATCGAGCTGCGTGAACAGCAGCCCGAAGGCTGCTGCCTCGTGCAGCGTGTGCGGCCAGCGTACTACCAGCACGCTGCCGTAGGCAGCGGCTTGCGGTGGCCGCCTAGCCGCGGTGCGCGGCACCGCCGCGCGCCACCGCGAGTCGAAACTAATAAAAAAAAAATTTGTTTCTTCGATTACTTATGATTTAATTAAACAAACCCAGTCAATTAAATCCCAATCCAAAATAACACCAACATGATAAAATTTTCGAATCTAAAATTATCCATTAACTCCAAGTTAAAAACAAACGTCCTAAAACATGCAAAGTTAAAGAACTAGCCACACGTAAATCAAATATATGATTTATAACAAAGAATTTGCAAATTCATATACATACAAAGCCTAGAGTTGGCTCTGATACCACTGTTGGGATTGGGTAAGATAAACAGCCCTAGGCACAGCGGAATATAAAAATTTTAGGACCTCTTACGGAATCTTGACAGGATATTCTCTAGTTGTATATATATGAATATAAATAAAACGATAGTATAAGTTTACACGTTATACCTATCTCCTTGCAAATCCAAGTTGGCAGTCAGCAAAAACGAACTCTGATTTCTGCTCCAGCAAAATCGATCCAAGCATTTTGAGTAGCGCCCCACGTGTTGCGCCTCTACGAGTTGATACACCATAATTACACGAAAATAATAAATCTTGATCAGCTAGAACACAAGATATATTATGATCTAGGATTTAGGAACGATCTTGGAACAAAGTCGAAAACGAAAAATTCTTCTTAAAGGAAGACAGGGTTCGGCTATTGCAGTGTGGGAGAGGGAGAGAGTATTTTGCTCTTGCTCAATTTTTTGCTTATGGAGTTGTGTGAAAAATAACTACAAGATAGCTAGTTATAGTTATCTCCCTAACCTAGTCCTATTAGGACTAGGGCTCTTCTCTCCTACATGGGCCATGGCCCTCTTTAATTAGAAGACCAAGTCTTCTAATTAATTCATGGCCCAGTTAATTAATTTGATCAGGCTTTATTTAATCTCTCAATTAAATAGCCCAATTAATTAACTTAATCTCTCATTTAATTAAATCAGACTCTAAGTCCATTTAATTAAAATCCCTTCTAATTAATTAAATCCAACTTAATTAATTAATCCACAAATTAAATTTCAATTTAATTTATGATCCTGATCCAATTCCAATTGGATCCCATTTTGTTCCAATTGGGTCGACCCAGTCGACCCACCCATAATAATCGACCTAGTCGATTATTTACCCACTCGACCCAGTCGACTCGGTCGTTCTTATTTCCTCGCTTTCGCTTCATGTGTATTGTGTATGCCCCCGTAGGTTCACCAAATAATTGGCCGTGGGTTATAATTAAATATTATTTAATTATTCGAGTAAGACTTACTCTAAATTAATCGAACACTCTGTCGATTGATCATTCCAAAATTAGCACCCCTGCCAATTTGGGAATTCTCCCACACTCCATGGTCGATGTCCAGCCACAAGCCCATGGAGCCCAATCACTGGTGAATTAATTAAGTGAACCTTTTATCATTTATAATTTCCATAAACGACATAATCTCTCCATCGATCAATCTCCCAGTCGAGACTTAATGGTATGGTCTTTCATCGGATTCCCTTTTCTTTTGTCTTGACCTTATGTACTCTGATCTCGAAATAAATTCTCTTTGACTTAATCTTTATGAGCTACTTACATAAAGTCGTCAGATACCTTAGCCAATGATTTTACCAGAATTAATTTCTCACAGAAATTCATAGGAGAATTTCCCAACCTATCAAGTCGGGTCAATGGATCCTTTGTTGATGAAATGAATCTGCATACGAGTTCCTCTATATCCAATATGAGTCCACAGAGACTTTCTGGCGATCCCCAGTCAGTCGGAACTCATATCAAAGCATAGACGTTCTCGCACCAGATAAACCTTATCACCTCAAGTAGTTAGGGATCGTTCCTCGTATACTATTATAAATTTGGAATAACTTCAACCCCGATATGCTACTACCGCTTCCATGGTGAGTTATTTCCTAATTGGGGTATTCAGTGCGCTTGCCATCCCAGCAAACCACCCACTTATGTGTATTGACCATCCCAGTCACGCTCGTGGACCCCATCGTTCTCCAGTTCATCGGAGTATACACAATAGTGAGAGTCTAATCGAATCCAATGATGTCCTATCTCGATTGGATTCTACGACTCTTGAATATGTTCTAGATCACGGCCTTGGAGATCAGTCCACGGGTTGTCCCATAGCCCTGTGATCTAAGGACTTCTATCCTTATGCGTAGATAATTATTACATAAGATAAAGATGACCATTTAATAAAGTGCATTTTAATCAAAATTGAATAGTTCCTCATTTATTACAATAAATGCTCGCCATACAGCTGGCTTGCAGGACACTATTTCTATCAGTTCGGAATCTATGACTTGGAACAGTTTTAAGATTACGACCTTAGAGACTGTTTCATGATTGCACTCTGTACTGAAGTGAATCGTCCCATAGTCTAAGTGTAATCGAAGGATTTTATCCAATCGCTTAAATGTATTCGCGATAGATGAAATTGGCCATTGTTTATCCTTATACATATATAAATAAACATGCGTATTATTATAAAATCAAAGATTGTCTCATACGGAATAGACCTATTACAAGCTTATTGAATTGGCTTGCTAGGCACTATCCTATCAATCTCCTCCAGCTAAATCGATCCAGGCTTTTGTAGTAGCGCCCCACGTGTTGCGCCTCTACGAGTTGTTACACCACAATATCATGAAAATTAATATAACCTAATCGACTAGAGCATAGGGTATATTAATATCTAGAATTTAGGAACGATTTAGGAAAAAAATTGAAGACGAAAAATTCTTCCAAACACTGGAAGGGTTCGGCCGATCTGGATGGGAGAGGGAGAGAGAATTTTGCTCTTGCTCAATTTTTGCTTAGAGGTGTGTGTGAAAAATAACTACAAGTTACCTACTTATAGTTATCTCCCTAACCTAGTCCTATTAGGACTATGACTCCTTTCTCCTACATGGGCCATGGCCCTCTCTAATTAGAAGACTAAGTCTTCCAATTAATTCATGGCCCAGTTAATTAATTTGACCAGACTTTATTTAATCTCCCAATTAAATAGCCCAATTAATTAACCAATCTCCCAATTAATTAAATCAGACTCTAAGTCCATTTAATTAAATCATTTCTATAATTAATTAAATCAAACTTAATTAATTAATTCACAAATTAAATTCCAATTTAATTTATGATCCTGATCCAATTCAAATTGGATCCTTCTTTGTTCCAACTGGGTCGATCCAGTCGACCCACCGTTCATAATCGACCCAGTCGATTACTCACCTAGTCGACCCAGTCGACTCGGTCATTCTTATTTCCTCGCTTTCGCTTCATGTGTATTGTGTATGCCCCCGTAGGTTCACCACATAATTGGCCGTGGGTTATAATTAAATATTATTTAATTATTCGAGTAAGACATACTCTAAATCAATCGAACACTCTGTCGACTGATCATTCCAAAATTAGCACCCCTGCCAATTTGGGAATTCTCCCACACTCCACGGTCGATGTCCAGCCACAAGTCCATGGAGCCCAATCACTAGTTAATTAATTCAGTGAACCTTTTATCATTTACAATTTCCATATACGACATAATCTCTCCATCGATCAATCTCCAAGGATTTTACCAGAATTGATTTCTCACAGAAATCCATAGGAGAATTTCCCAACCTATCAAGTCGGGTTAATGGATCCTTTGTTGATGATATGAATCTACATACGAGTTCCTCTATACCCAATATGAGTCCACATAGACTTTTTGGCGATCCCATGTCAGTCGGAACTCATATCAAAGCATAGACGTTCTCGCACCAGATAAACCCTATCACCTCAAGTCGTTAGGGATCGTTCCTCATATACTATTGCAAATTGGAATAACTTCAACCCCGATATGCGACTACCGCTTCCATGGTGAGTTATTTCCTAATTGAGGTATTCAGTGCGCTTGCCATCCCAGCAAGCCACCCATTTATGTGTATCGACTATCCCAGTCACGCTCGTGGACCCCAGCGTTCTCCAGTTCATCGGAGTATACACAATAGTGAGAGTCTAATCGAATCCAACAATGTCCTATCTCGATTGGATTCTACGACTCTTGAATATGTTCTAGATCACGGCCTTGGTGATCAGTCCACGGGTTGTCCAATAGCCCTGTGATCTAAGGACTTCTATCCTTATGCGTAAATATTTATTACATAAGATAAAGATGACCATTTAATAAAGTGCATTTATTAATCGAAATTGAATAGTTCCTTATTTATTACAATAAATGCTAGCCATACGGCTGGCTTGCAGGACACTATTTCTATCAATCTCCCACTTGTCCTAAAGCCAGTCTTTTATGTTCTTGAGTCCCATCTTATGCAGATGTTTCTCAAATGCCTTTTGAGGCAGAGGCTTCGTTAGCGAGTGCGCAGTATTATCTTCTGAGTCGACACGTTCCATCTTAATGTCTCCTCTACCAATGATATCTCTTATCACGTGGTATCTTCTTTGTACGTGCTTGGATTTCTGATGAGATCTCGGCTCCTTTGATTGCGCTATTGCCCCATTGTTATCACAGAAGATAGTAATGGGCTCAGCGATGCTAGGTATCACATCCAATTCCTGGATGAAGTTCCTCATCCAAACACCTTCCTTTGCTGCGTCACTCGCGGCAATGTATTCTGCTTCGGTAGTTGAATCCGCGGTTGTTTCTTGCTTGGAGCTCTTCCAGCTAACCGCACCACCATTGAGGCAGAATACGTATCCTGATGTCGACTTGAAGTCGTCTACGTCACATTGTAAGCTCGAGTCTGTATAGCCTTTCAATTTCAATTCTCCTCCACCGTATACCAAGAACAATTCCTTAGTCCTTCTCAGGTACTTCAGAATTGCCTTTACGGCTATCCAGTGCTGCTCTCTTGGATCAGACTGGTAGCGACTTATTACGCTTAGAGCGTACGCTACGTCTGGTCTAGTACATAACATACCATACACAGAAAGTTAATTAGCTATTCACTCTCATGATAATGAGCTAGCAAGCAAAGTTGCAAGGACAATGGGGACGACAAACAAAGAGCCACAAATAATGGGAACTCAAACAAACTCCAGTGGAAAAGCCGAAGCCACCAAGCCACTGAACGATACAATGACCACGATAATCCTGAGGTGTTCAATGAATTTGGATGTTCGAGGAAAGGATTCTCTCAACAAAATTCCGTTCCAAATAGTTGCGCATCCAATTATGAGTAGGGAAAGCATGAAATGCACAAAGAATGTATGTGATTTTCCATGGCTGCTTGATGATGATGATGATAAGACGGCGATGGTGATGGGGATTCCAAGACTGAGTGTGAACTTGCCTAGTTCCATATCTCTAATCGGACAACTCGTGATTGGGTTGTTAATTGTACTGTTTTGGGGTCGCGTGGGACGGCACACTTCGTCTGAATGTACTTGGAGCTGCCAGAGGTTGCGAATCCAGTTTGCGAATCTTGATCGAGCGATATAGAGAAGGATTTTCTTGATCGGGTAATCAACTGCTGGTAATTCATTGGCATTCGGTTTCGGGGGAACTGGAGGTACTGCACCGCCCGTCTCTAAGCTATAATCAGCCATACAAGGCGGTGAATGTGATGGATGATATATAAAATAGTAGTACTTGCAATTTTATGTAGGGATGTTGTGTATCTTTTTACTAAATGTATGTATATATATATATAGGTTGTAAGCGAAAGCAAAACTTGATTTAAAACGGTACCACTATATTAGATATATTTGGATTAATTAAGTGTTATATGTAATAGAGAAACTGTCTTTCCTAAAGTTTGAATAAACATAATAAATTAATAAGAAAAGTGTGGGGATATTGGGTCTTTGGGGACTTAGGGTCTTTTTTAAGGAGGTTTTGGATGAGGGCAGGGAACAAGAGTTCAGAATATTTTGTTTTTTAAGGTAGAGTAATTAACTAATGGCGTTGGCCGGGTTTCTTTTCTAGCTTTCTAAATTTACAGCCTTTTTTAATTATAAATTTAAATTATGGTGGGATATTTTCTACTATTTATTTTTTACGTAAATTGTCCTTTCACACACATTTATCGTTCATACAGCACCCCGATGAATTGAATCCTGGTAATCAGGGGCGGATTCAGGAATTTTGGTCAGGGGGCTAAACTTATACACAAAAAAAAAATCTATCAAACAGTTAAACATAAAGTTTATATTATTCACGTAAGAACCCAAAACATCTAAATATTTACTTTAATAATTGACCACGATGATTTTTCATCTTTTGAAACCGGTCCATGATAGCATCGTTTGAAATACTACTAAATATGTCTCTCTCTATAAAGACAACTAAACTATCATTTAGCCATTGATCGCCCATTCGGTTACGAAGTCGATTCTTTACTATCTTCATAGCCGAAAAAGCTCTCTCCACTGATGCAGCTGCCACGGGTAGAATAAGCTCCAATGTCACGAGTTTGTAAACCATCGAGAATGCGACATGTCTTTTAGTTGCAACCATCTTCTTAGCAACATCACCAATCCCTTTCAAACTAGAAAAATCATCACTTGATCGAACATCCCTAATATAATTTTCAAGTTGATTGGGAAGAGCCGAGAGCTCAAGAAAAGAGAAGTCATTTGGATAAAATTCGGCAAGACGAACAAGTTTTCCTTTGTCAAAAGCTTCAAAGTGATTGGATGAGTTTAAGCATGCAACACGAAGAAGCTACTCAGTGTTTACTTAATTGAAACGGTTGTTCAACTCTTGGGTTTGGAGATGTTGGAAGTAGAGAAAAATTGGGGCTTACAATTAAATAGAGTAAGTTATTATTAAAGTGAGTTGTGTATATTAATTGGACTGAAGTTATATTTGGGTTGAAAATTCATATTGGGCTAATATATTAAATTTTTTGTAGAAAGAAGAATTACAACACACCTATATTAAAAAAAAAAAAAAGAGAAAAATTCCAAGGGGGCTATAGCTCCCCCCTTGCCCCTATCTCGGTCCGCCTATGCCGGTAATTTCTGTGGGGGTTTTTGGAATTATTTGTGTCTCCAGAGCATCTTGCATTTATCCATTTTTTCGACCGGACACGATATTGTATGATTTTTTATTTGGATCAATCAAGATGCAGTCAATTACGTACATACTTTAATGCAACTAGCTGGACATGTAAACATGCCAAATATAATATGATGTACATCAGAATACATAAATTGTGACTATCATCGTGCGCCCAATTCGGAAGTGGTGTTGACTGTAAGTTCATTATTAATATTATTATAAATCAGAGTGAATCGCACTTTTGGTCCATCTTATGACTTGACTTTATAACTTTCGTCCCTTTTAATTTTTTCGTAGCATATGTGTTGGTCCCAAGTGGTAAGATGAGGTCTAGAGGGGGAGGGTGAATAAACCTCTGAAAATTTTTAACTTAAAAAGTTTTCACTCAACTGTCATCAGACTAAGCTGTTGAAGGTCAGTGAGCTGACTAGGCTAATCGTTGAACAAATCTTTGAACAACACAGTTAACCACTTCTCTTTAAACTACTTAGCTGATTTCAGTAAAATCAACTTTTAAAAGTAGAGTACTTGCAGCGGATTTGCAAAGTGTTTTTCACAAGTAAACTCTTATCAGTTTGAAAGATTTATCCCCAGTTTTATAAGATTCTTTTCACATAATCTTTCTACAGTTTTGGTAAAGTGTTTTTATGCAATCTTGAAAATATGCAAGTAAAAATGCAGAGTAAAAACACACAGAATTTTTATAGTAGTTAAATGGATTTAAATCCTTTAGTCCACTCTTCCAAGTCACTTAGATCTTGGGTTATACTATAATCACAAAATTTACAGTATACAACACTTACGCCAAAACAACAAATGAATCTGGCCGTAAGCTCACAATAGGAAATCACTTAGAAGACCTATCCACTGAAGTTAGATCACTCACAAAGATGGTTCTACACTTCGCACAACACTCTAACAGTTTTTCACTCAGAAAATGTGTTTATCTTTGATCTTCAACTTCTGCTTGTGTCAACAAATGACAAAGCTGATGAGTGAGTTGTTCTTGAGACTTAAAGATTTTGCTTCGGATTTTCTCTCAGAGATTGTGTTGTTGTTCTTCTCTTCGTCTCATGAACTATTTATACTCCAGGATTTGAAAAATGTCCGTTGAAGAGAGACAAAATTCAAATTCCTCGGGTACTGGTCCTTAATTTCTGCGAACGGCTCTCTGCACAGTGACAGTACTGCAAACAGTACTTTCTGTCAGACAACATTTAATGCACCTAGCTGATACGAGGTTTTTCTTCAATCATTTATCATTAATACCCTCGGTCTTCAGCATTTATTACTCTAAGTGCATTTATTACCGTTGGAGAGACTTTCTGATCCTTTCCACTTGGTTGATGAGAACACAAGTCTGATAATGAACAGAGCTGATCCCAAACATGAACAAATCTGATTTGAGTCGGCTGATCTTCACTAGTCTGATTTCTTTCTTCAACAACGGATCAGTAGTCTTCTGGACCATGTTGAATTTTGACTTGTCTGATAATACTTTAATTTCATTCAAAATTCTTCTAAGAGTTTTTAACTAAGATTTCCTAACTTAGCTGGTTATGATGTTTTGGAAATCATCAAAACCTCCCTTCAAACTTTAAATTACTTGTCTTCTGATCTTCATCTTCATCAGCAACTTCAGCTTCTGCTTCTTTTGCATCAGCAGCCTTTTCTTCTGCAGCTTCGGCATCTTTTTCAGCTTCAGCCTCCTCTTCAGTCTCCTTAGCTGGTTCAGGTACTTGCTCTGTTTGCTTTTCATCTGCATCTTTTTCAACAGCAGAGTCTTCAGGTACTTGATCAGTTTCAGGTTATGGAGCGGCTTCTTCTTTTTCAGAAACTGTCTTCTCTTCCCCCTTTTTGTCATCATCCACAGGGAGAGAATTAGTAACTTGTAGATTTACAGCAGTGCAGATCCTTTGTATGTTCGCATCCAAGTTATCCAGCTTTGATGATAGTTGACTAAGTGTTGATCCTTGATTGCTGGTCTGATCATTCACGTAGTCCATGTTCAGTTGCAGAGTGGCAACTTCATTATTGACCTTTGATGCAATCCCATCCAAGTGTGCTGCCCATTCCCTTTTGAGTTCCATTTCAGCATCAGCAAGCTTGGTGATGGATCTGATGGCATTTGCAATATCAGCTTCATTACATTTAAGAGCTGTATGAAGATGATTCATGTCAGCCTTCACGTCTTCAATGTTTCCATTCATGCCAGTCAGACTTTGGATCAGTTGAAGAGAATTGTCAGCAGGCAGATTATCAGCAAAATCCTTGATTAATTTCATGTTTTCCTCCAGTAATCTTCTGTTTTCTTCTTGAGTCTGGTGGTTTTCCTCCTTTATCTCCTTCATCTCCTTTATCAGCTTCCCAATTCTGTCATCCAAGGTCTTTTCCAGCAGCAACTAAATAGACTCCATCAGACTTGAATGTTTATCAGCTTTTGGAATAGAGGTGGAAGCTGATGGCTCAACTTGATAGACTTCAATATCTGCTAAGTTTTTTTCAGTCTTTTCTTCACTTTGTTCAGACTTAGCTGGCTCCTGAACAATTGGATGAACAACAATTGCGCCAACTTCTACTTGAGCATCTTCTGGAGCCTTTTCTTCATCAGGCTTGGCAGCAGCTTGTTGAACAGTTGACTGTTCCTCTACCTTAACAGTTTCAGGCATTCCATCATCAGATATTTTAGTAGTTTGATGGATTACCTGAGTGATTTTAGGCAGGAAACTCTGAGTAGGTGCCTTAATCACTTCCTCTCTATAAGCACTAACTTCAGCACCAAAAGTAATCTGCTGAACACTAGGTAGTGAAGGCAGATCACTTGGAGATCCTTTGAAGTATCTTTAATGTTCAGACCATTTCTCCAAGGTCTGGTAGACAGCAATTTTGACTGCCCTTTGAACAGGGTCATCACGTTTTCTCCTCTTGGCAGGTGGGGACTTCTCAATCTTCTTTGCCTCCTTATAGACAATTCCTCTTGTGAGGTTGTGGAAGACATCCCTAATGTGACCAAGATCTAAGGCTTGTGAGATGGAATCAGTTTGAAAAAACTCTAGCACCCACTTCTCTTCAGCTTCAAATTCTTCCCAAGCCTTCAGCTCCGCAACAAATTTATCAACTCGGTAAGTTCTCCACTTGTTGTATCTAGTTTTTTCTTGGACGAACAGAGTGGCCTGCTGCAGTTGTCTGTCAAATTCTTGTAAGGCAGCTTTAAATCTGGCAAAGGCACCAGAATGTCCGTTGACAATATTCATAGCCCATTTGACATTAAAGGGGCACTTCTCCACTCTCATGCCTGGTGGTAGAATCCTTCTTCCCTTTAAGGATTCTCCAATCCTTATACCACCAGCATGGCGAGGCCCATGAGCATCCTTCTTGCTCATTTCAAGAACCATAGCCAATTCAGCTTTCTCAGCAGCTTGGCGTTCAGCAGGGGTCATTTTCCTTCTCCTTTCTTCTTTTTCTGCTTCTATCTTGCTAAGCCTGATAGCTTCAGCAAGTTCCTCCTTAGCCTTTTTCTCTTCAAGGCATCCTCCCTTCTTTTCTTTTCAGCTGCAGATATCTTTCTCTTGACAATCTTTTTCTTCTTAAGTTTATCAGCAGTAGCAGCAGGTTCAGGAGCAGCAGATGAAATAGGAATGGCTGCTTTGGTTCAATAATCCTCACTTCTGGATCAACATGAGGTTCATAAACCTCAGCTGTTGAAGCTTGCTGTTGGGCAGCTGTTGCATCAGCATCATAAGTCATCTTAGCAGCTGCAACATCAGCAAGTTTATCAGCTTTAACTGGCCTCTCAGCTGATTGAGGGCCTTCTCTGACTAAATTCTCAGATTTAGCAGGAGATGGTTCAAAGTCCACCTTCCTCTTAGCAGACTTCTTTGTTGCAACTTTTTCTATAACAGGCTTAGAAGTCGCAGTGTCTCTCAACTTACTTCTAGTCCTTTTTGCAACGCTTTCAGCAACTCTTTCTTCTGACACTGTCCTTGAAGGAGAACCAGCTGATATCTCCAAGACTTCATCAGTGGTCTTCTTTATGATAGCATCAGCATCAGCTTGCTATTTCTTATATGTTCTGGCTTGAACAGCAGATTTAGCTGTTTGAACAGACACTTTCCTTTTCTTAGCAGGAGCCTTCTCCTTAGCTTCCTTAACCTCTTCTTCATCAGTCTTGCTTTTTTACCCTCGCTTGACTGTTTGATAATTTGCCATTGCCTTGGATTGTGAATGACTTTCCCATGAGTCATTCCACAACCCAGATTCAGAAACAAATAGCTCAGAGTAATCCTATGGTTAGTCTGCTTCTTCTGGTGAAAGTTTGCCAGAATATACCAAATGATCACAGACCAGTTTACTTCGTAACCATAGTAAATAGCCATCATCATAAAGTATCGTTTCATGGTAACACTATCTAAGGAGAAAGTGCAATTTTCTATCAGCTTAGATACTATATCAGCCATGCGCTGATATTCATCTCTGAGCTGTTTCTTCTTGATGTTACCTGAAAGAACTTCCCCTTCCTGGGCACAGATACTCCAAATTTCATGCATTTTGTCTTCTAACATGGTAGTCACATCAGTTCTTCCTTGGTTGGACAATCCGAACTTTTCATGGAGCAGGGCAGGGGTGATGACTATGTCTTTTCCTCCGACGGTAGCCTTGATCTCAAGTTGTTGAAATCAACAACATCATTGGCATTGTAATACTCCAGAACTTGATCCTTGTACACCATCTCATCGTGAGCTTCCATGAAGTTCACTAGAGTTGCAGCTTTGAACTTCTCAAGGATCGCCTTCATTTCTTCAGTACCAGAGTGGTGATATGTATCGTAAACGAGATACATACCCTCTGCATCCGCTTCTTGTTGGGGAGTCATGATGACTCTGAAAAAGGTTAGTGAAAACGAGAGAACTTTTGCAAAATATGAGAGCAGAAATTCTCAGAAATGCTTTTCAAAGTTTTTGTGTGCGTAAAGGATTAGCGAGCTGATCAGATCTAGTTTTAAAAGGTTTAGGTGCGTCGGTTTTCGTGTTACACGCCAACCGTTAGATCTGTTTTGTGTCAGCATTGATCGTGGGGCGACAAATACGCAGTTCAAAATTCAAAAATTATTTATTGACTGGCAGGAATACGAACCGCCTTAGTCGACTAGTAAAAGCGGGTTTTAGATAAAACATTTTTAAACTCCAAGGCTTTTACATAAGCGATCAGACGAGTAAACTTAAATACTTATCTGATGGGACTATTGTCCTGATGACAGACATTACTAGTGAAAACCAATAACTAGTAATCTTCCTCGGCTGTTTGTCAATCCAGCTAGATAATTAATCTTCAGTTCTTCAAGAATTAAGATCTTCTGTTGAAATCATAACTTCAACTAACTTTCATTAACGAATTTCATCTTTTAATCAGAAGTACCGCTAGTCTTACACGTTCCCCCTGACTTTAAGAATCCATAAGTTAACTAGTCTGTTGAGAGTTAACCTTGAAGATAATAAGATGAGTAAGCTGATAAACTCCAGTCTTCTGATGAGTTCCCCCTCAGTTTATGCATCTTAGTTCAGTAGGCCTAGTTCAGCTCTTAAAGTTGAAAACCTTGCATCACTTAGAGGTTTTGTGAAAATATCAGCGTTCTGATTTTCAGTATGAACATATTCTATCATGACATTTCCTTTTTCCACATGATCTCTTATGAAGTGATGTTTGATCTCTATATGCTTAGTCCTTGAATGACTTGTAGTGTTCCGAGTAAGAGAGATTGCACTTGTATTGTCACAGTAGATAGGTATCCCACTGATTTTAATGTTATAATCTTCTAGTTGATGCTTCAACCAAAGTATTTGTGCACAGCAAGCTCCAGCAGCTATGTACTCAGCTTCAGCAGTAGATATGGATACTGAAGTCTGTTTCTTACTCATCCATGAGATCAGACGGCTACCTAAAAATTGACAGGCGCCTGTTGTGCTCTTCCTGTCAATCTTGCAGCCAGCAAGGTCAGAATCTGAATAACCTATCAACTCGAATCCAGATTCCCTAGGATACCATGATCCCAAATCTTGAGTGCCTTTAAGATAATTAAGTATCCTTTTGGAAGCTATGAGATGAGATTCTTCAGGATTTGATTGATATCTCGCACAAACCCCAACAGAGTACATAATATCAAGTCTGCTAGCTGTTAACTATAACAGTGACCAAATAATTCCTCTGTATTTGGTTATATCCAATGATTTGCCATCTTCATCTTTATCCAAACGAAGTCCAGTAGAAGTAGGACCACTAACAGTTGAGCTAATTTCCATACCAAATTTCTTGAACAGATCTTTTGTGTATTTTGTTTAATTAATGAATATTTCATCAGACAACTGTCTTACTTGCAAGCCAAGAAAATAGTTTAGTTCACCCATCATGCTCATTTCAAACTTGTTTTGCATCAGCTTGGAGAACTTGTCACACATCTGTTGATTTGTTGAACCAAAAATAATATCGTCCACATATATTTGCACAAGCAATATATGATCCTCCAATTCAACAGTGAACAATGTCTTATCTACCTTACCTTTACGATATCCTTTAATTAAAAGAAAATCAGATAGGGTATCATACCATGCTCTTGGAGCCTGTTTCAATCCATAGAGGGCTTTCTTCAAACGACACACCTTGTATTCTTCTTTGTAAGCTTCAAATCTAGGTGGTTGTTCAACATAAACTTCTTCTTGCAATTCTCCATAGAGAAAAGCTGATTTCACATCCATTTGATAGACCGTGAAATTTTTATGAGCAGCATAGGCGAGAAACAATCTGATTGCCTCTAATCTTGCCACTGGTGCAAAAGTTTCATCAAAGTCAATGCCTTCTTCTTGACAATAACCCTTGGCCACTAATCTTGCTTTATTTCTGGTGACAATACCATCTTCATTCATTTTATTCCTGAATACCCATTTAGTGCCAATTACCCTTTGATGACTTGGTCTAGGAACTAAGTACCAGTCTTCATTCCTTTCAAATTGATTCAACTCTTCTTGCATAGCTTCAATCCAATTTGAATCACTAAGAGCTTCTTCAATTTTTTAGGCTCTATTTGAGATAGGAAGCTGACAAACATTGCATCATTCGCAGCAGCTCTCCTTGTCTTTACTCTATCTAAAGGATCACCAATCACCAGCTCTGGTGGGTGATTCTTGAGCCATCTGAGATCCGGTTGCAAATCTAAATGTTGTCATTTGTTTTGATCTTGCAACACTACTGTTTGAGTTCCAGTAGTACTCTGTTGAACAGTAGTTGTCTGTTGAATAGTCTCTGGATTGTTAGCTGTTTGCAATTCGTCTGTTAGACAATCAGCAATGTGATTTTGAACAGCACTTGAATTAGCAGCTGAGTTGAGATCAGGTAGTATGATGGGTACATACTCTTCATTTCTTTCAACACTAAATTTCTGAAAATCAGTAGACAGATTTTGATCAGTGTTTTGATTCTTTTCAGAAGATTGATTTGTCTCATCAAATACTACATGAATAGATTATTCTACAAGTAAAGTTCTTTTGTTAAAGACTCTATAAGCTTTACTGACAGTAGAGTATCCTACAAAAATAGCTTCATCAGCCTTTTCTGCAAAAGCAGTAAGGTGATTTTTCCCATTATTTAAAACAAAGCATTTACAACCAAAAATCCTAAAGTAATGAATGTTTGGCTTCCTGTTGTTCCAAACATGATATGAAGTCTTGTTTTGGTGCTTGTTGATCATGCATCTGTTTTGGGTAAAGCATGCTGTATTTGTTGCTTCTGCCCAGAATCTTTGAGGCAGCTTTGCTTCAGCTATCATAGTCCTGGTAGCTTCTTTTAGAGTTCTATTTCTCCTTTCAGCAACTCCATTCTATTGAGGGGTTCTGGCAGCAGAGTACTCATGGCTGATTCCTTTGACATTACAATACTCTTCAACAGTTGAGTTTGTAAATTCAGTCCCTCTATCTGATCTAATCTTCAATATCTTCATGCTTTTTTCATTCTGGATCAGCTCCATCAGATTTGTAAGATTCTCCTTGGTTTCACTTTTCTTCTTCATGAAAATCACCCAAGTATATCTTGAATAATCATCCACAACAGCTAGGCAGTACTTCTTTCCACCATTGCTGATTGGATCAATGGGTCCAAATAAGTCCATATGTAGCAGCTCCAAGATCCTTCCAGATGATTGGTGTTTCTTGCTCTTGAAAGATGACTTGATTTGTTTACCCTTCTGACAGGCGTCACAAAGCTTATCTTTGCTCATGACTGTTTTTGGAATTTCTTCTACCAAATCATTCTTGATAAGTCTGTTTATGGTCTTGAAATTCACATGATTCATTCTTTTGTGCCACAACCAACTGACTTCACTTGGTGTTGATGCTACCAAACAAACATTAGAATTCTTGTCAACTGAATTCAAGTCCACTGTGTAGATATTTCCTTGTCGTCTTCCAGATAAAATGACCTTCTTTGTATCAATTTGTTCAACGTAGCACTTATCTGATGAGAAGATGACTGAAAATCCCTTGTCACAAAATGGACTTATGCTTAGCAAATTGTATTTGAGGCCTTTAACATAAGAGACATCAGATAACTCAATGTTGCCTTTGATTAATCTTCCACTTGCTACAATCTTGCCTTGTTGTCTCCAAAGGTTACTTTGGGACCATCCACAGCAACAACATCAGTCAGCTCATGTATGCTTCCCCACATGTGTCTTGAACAGCCACTGTCCAAGTATTAAATTTTCTCTACCTTACTCCTACTCATAATCCTAACCTACAAAAAAAAAAATTGTTTTAGGTACCCTTATTGAGAGGGTCCTGAAGGATTAGTACCACCTTTGACAACCCAAGATGTTGAAGTCTTAGGCTTCTTAGGCTTCTGAGTCTTAACAGGAGCATGAGCAGATTTATCTTCTTCATATCCATCAGATTTGTTATGTTGATAATCAGTATGATAAGAATGATGCTCATAAGCAGAATAAAATGCATGATAAGCAGGGTATGCATGCATTGGATGAGCAGGATATGGTGCATAGTAAGTTGGGAATTGAGGTGCATGATACATAGGACGATATGCAGCAGGTTGCACATAATATGAATCATTTCCATACCAAGCATTTTGATTTTTCTTGTTCTTATGCTTCTTTGGCTTACTAGATGCTTGCTCATTAACAGACGACTTAGTTTTACCACTAGTCTGATAGGTTTTAGCCTTATCAGCAGACTTCTTAGGGCTCTGCTGTCTAGTTTTACCAGTCTGTTTTCCTACACTAGGCTCTTTGCTCTTTTTAGCCTTAGGAGCTTTCTTCTCCTTTAATCCTTTCTCAGTTGAAGCAGGTTTAGTAGTCTGAACATACAAAATGACCTTATTGTTGTCAGCTGATACAAATTTTTCAGTATGGTTCAGTTCTAACTTGTCCTGTTCTAAAGGTATCTTCTATTTACTAGACATGTGAGTGGATGCAACAGATGATTTTTTATGAGACTCAATTATCTTTTCAAGTTCCATGATTTACCCTTATAAACTTCACATTCAGCTTTCAGAGATTCATTCTCTTGCTCAAGCAGTTTATATTCAGCTGATTCTTGTGGTTTTTCAACCTTAAGTTTCAGTGAACTGTTTTGCTCTCTTAGCAATATCATCTCTTCCTTACGCTTAACAAATGAATCAACAATACTTGTATTATTAACTACCATTTGCTCAAATGAATTAAATAATTCATTCTCAAGAGGAGTTACCTCATCATCCTCAGAGTTATCAGATTCCTTGGCCATTAGGCAGATGAGTGCAGGACTCTCTTCTTCAGTAGACTCTTCATCAGAAATGTCTGAATCTGAATCAGAATAGTAGATAGCAGCCAACTTCTCTGCTTCTGCTAACATCACTTTGCTTTTCTGATGCGTTCTTTCCTTTCTGATTCTCTTTTCTTCCTCTGTATACTTCTCAGCTTTAGGATATGGGCAGTCTCTGATGAAATGGCCTAATTTCCTGCAATTATAGCACATTAATTTAGATTTATAAGAATCCTTATCTAGAGAAGGAGAGGTGGGGTTAGAAGTAGAAGCATTGTTGTATTTGTTCTTCATTTTTCTTTTGTAGAACTTCTTGAAGTTGTTCATCAGCAATGCAACGTCTCCAGCTGTGTACTCCTTTTTGTTAAGTATTGTGGCTTCATCAGATGAGTCCACATCTTTACTTTTGTATGCTGGTCTTATCGGATTTTCAGTAGGGACTAGGGCAGCTGTGGGACTTGAAGTTGAGGTTTCTTCAACACCCTTTTAGGCAGTTTATACTCATACGCCTTGAGTACTGAGAACAGCTCGGTGAGAGAGATCTTTCCCAAGTCTCTTGACTCTTCCATGGCTGTTACCTTCATGTTGAACTTCGGCGGTAAAGCCTTCAACACTCTGACGGTTATCTCCTTGTCAGTGAAGGTTTTTCCAAGCTTGAGAACTTCATTTAATGTCCTTGTAAACCTTGTATCCATCTGGCCATTGGTTTCCTCAGACTTCATCTTGAAGTTGTCTAGCTTTTCCATAGCAACACTCAACTGATGCTCTTTGATGGCGTCGTTTCCTTCGCTCATGTCACAAACCTTATCCCACATTTCTTTGACTTGTCTGATTTCTTTCTTCAACAGCGGATCAGTAGTCTTTTGGACCATGTTGAATTTTGACTTGTCTGATAATACTTTAATTTCATTCAAAATTCTTCTAAGGGTTTTTAACTAAGCTTTCCCAACTTAGCTGTTTATGATGTTTTGGAAATTATCAAAACCTCCCTTCAAACTTTAAATTACTTGTCTTCTGATCTTCATCTTCATCCAACAATATGCATCTCTCTTATCAATATAGTGTATCACATTAGTTCGTCTTACCAATATAGTGTAATATATTCATCCCTCTTAAATTTTTCATAGCAGATTCGTCCCTCTTATGAATGTAGTGTAACACATTGGTCCCTCTTAAATTTAAAATACATCCTAAAATAGAAGCAAAATTTCATTTTTTACCATATAAAGTGGCTGCTTTTCAAAATTGGCCATTTATTGTGGTACCTCGACAATGAGGGAAAAACACTTTTGGTCCCAAATTTTACCCCAAAAAACACTTTTGGTACCATGCTTCGCAGAAAAACAGATTTGGTACCACAATTTAGAGAGTCTTGACACATTTAGTCATTCCGTTAAATTTTGGACGGAAATTTAGCGCGTGATCGTCACGCTCGCGTCAAGTTCAAATTGGTCACGAGTTTTGCACGTGAGAAATTCGGTCAAAACACTTTTGGTCCCAAATTTTACCCCAGAAAACACATTTGGTACCATGCTTTGCAGAAAAACAGATTTGGTACCACAATTTACATACTCTTGACACATTTAGTGTCCTTGTTAAATTGATAAAAATCTCATATAATGAACAGACAACAGTTTCTCTAAAAATTTTGATACTGAAATCATTAAAAATATTCTTAATAAAAGTACCTTGGATACCTGACTTGGTGCACTTTGACTTGCACTTGTATTCCAATGTTGATACAAGCACCAATCAAAAGTTCCATATTTTCCATCGAAAACATCGAAAAGTTTCCATTTTTGAATCAGGCGAAACGAAAACAAGATGTAATTCCGAAACTATTTATTTGCCTTAAACTCAATTATTTTCCTAAATTTAGTAACTTTTTTTACAAATTTTCATTAGTGTTTCTGAAATATTTCCGAATAGTCTCGAAAAGTTTTCAATATTTGGTTCTCCGAAACATACATTCGAAACGAAATTTTGATCCATGGATACAAGTGCAAGTCAAAGTGCACCAAGTCAGGTATCCAAGTTACTTTTGTTAAGAATATTTTCAAAGATTTAAGTGCACTTTGAGATTTTTATCAAATCTTTTAGAGAAATTGTTGTCTGTTCATTGTATGTGATTTTTATCAATTTAACGGGGACACTAAATGTGTCAAGAGTATGTAAATTGTGGTACCAAATCTATTTTTCTGCAAAGCATGGTACCAAATGTGTTTTCTGGGGTAAAGTTTGGGACCAAAAGTGTTTTGACCGATTTGTCACGTGCAAAACTCGTGAACTTAACGGGCGCGTGACGGTCACGCGCGCAAATTCCGTCCAAAATTTAACGGAATGGCTAAATGTGTCAAGACTCTCTAAATTATGGTACCAAATCTATTTTTCTGCGAAGCATGGTACCAAAGTGTTTTTTGGGGTAAAGTTTGGGACCAAAAGTGTTTTTCCCTCCCTCGACAATATATGTCATTTATTGTGTCGTCGTTATCAACTTCAGTCCTTATCATCAAAAATTTTTAATTATCGTCGAAAATCATCAATTTATGTCCAATGTGACTGAAAATTTTAATTTTTGCAAAAAATATCATTCCTCGAGTGATACTTTAAGATTAAAAATTTCATGTTATGACTCCAAAATTTTAAGTTTAAATCACGTGATAATTTGAGGCAAATGTGATGTGAATTTGACCTATTTATTTGTTTATAAATAAAAATAGGTATCTTCGATTTATGTGGGAAACGAACTTTAACCGTCTCTCTTCAAAAATTGAAGCTATAGACCTACCACATGAACTGGACTTGCAAATTGGATTAAAAATATGAAATTCTTTAATTTTAATTGGCACTCTAAAACTAAAATTTTCGATCAAATTAAACATAAATTGGTAATTTTGGGTAAACAATTTAATTTTTCGGTCAAATAAGACATAAATTGATGATTTTCGGCGTTAATTAAAAAAATTGGTGATAAGGACTAAAATTGAAGATGATGACACAATAAACGACGTATTTTGTCGAGGTAACACAATAAAATGGCCAATTTTGAAATGCTACAATTTAGAGGGCCAAAAATAAATTTTACCTCCTAAAATGGATGTAATTTGGATTTAAGAGGACCAATGTGTTAATATTCATAAAACAGAGTTATTTAGTTATTTATTGTCGGTGCGTTTAACAAGATATGCAGATCCAATTAGGTTGAAGCATTTAAGTCATCTTACTTTATGTATATAATTTTAACTACCCTCATAACTATGAGTAGTTGAAAAGATAGGAACGTTTCCCATTATACAATCTACACCGTTTATCTTATAATATTATGGTCGTTGGATCTTTACCATAGCTACTATAAATTGTCTCACGTAAATTATATTTTCTTATTGTTCCAAAGGTGAAATCGCTCACCCTAGGCGCATAAAATTAAATTTTCTATTTAAATCCAACTTAAAAACTATGATAATTTTTTCTAGAGTTAATTTGGTATGGGTGGAATTGAAAATTTTGGGTACAAAATTTTATGATAAAACTTTGAAGGATACCAGGTTGGCTCTTACTGAAGAAAACAATTATTGTACCCTTGCTGATGCTATATACGAGGCTGCCCAAATAAGGTATCTATTTTGATTTTTTGTTAGTTATTTCACTAAAAATCTATAGATCTTCTCTCTAGGATAATTTGTGTTAAAACTTTTATTGTTTTCTGATAAGCAATCGATCGGTTATATTGGAAAGTTCGAACAAAATCTCAACATATTCGTTTTAAAAAAATGTTTTCGTCGGAAATATAGTGTTTGTTTCTAATCGAGAGGAGAGTATGAACAGAAAAATATATACTTAATTATTTTACTATATTTCTTAAAAAAAAAATTATTTTACTATATATTTACTATAGAGGATTATTGGTTCCATTTTTCTTTTATTCTAATTTATTGCTTTAGTGATGTTTTCTGTTATTAATTAATTTTTAGGGAAAATAGAGGATTCTTGGTTCCAATTTAGTGATGTTTTCTATTATTGATTAATTTTGTGTGAACATTTTTTTTTTGTTTGCAATACTACTAACACAATATAGTTTCTATTATTTTTGTAACAGTATATTGGAAAACGAATTAATGTTGGTCGGACTTAACCACGTCATATTTTAACTTGTGTATCTTTGGTAAATATATATTTTTTTAAATCTATAGTCATAAAACGGCACTGTTTTGGCTGTGGTCTCGGATATTTAGTTCGTGCTTTAGTTATCGATTAAAACAATGTTGCCCATTAAGATTGATATATGTAATGTCAACGTAATGTCGATATGATATACAATAGCAATGTCACACATATTATTTCCTCTATTTTTTATACATCGATAATGTTATTACCGACTACGTACTTTACATTTATCTCCGAGTTTACTTACCAATGTTAAGCTGTGTATTGTATAGTTACTAAATACTTAGATATATCTAAGCATGACATCACTCTTGCCCGTCATCTTAATTAAAATATTTTATTTATTGTAATTCTATATGGCGGATGTTTTGGTGTTTATGCTATTCTCTTTTCTTACTTTTTAGATATTTCTTATATTGGCGGTTGCATCTTACGTATTCCAATTTTTCATCTATATTGTTTTTCATTTTCACGTATTCGTCATTTATAATATTTGTATTAACCATTTCGAAGGTTTTTTGTTCTTTTGCTTGTTTTTTTTTTTTTGTTTAGATTTTTTGCTGATCTTTCGTTATTCGGTACGTTGTTAATTTCTGCTTGTTTTATCTTTCTTGATTGGTTAATATTCATTTCATAATTTAATTCATTGTTTCGTGCATGATGCAAATCAAGAATATCCACTTCCTTTGACGAACCCAACCTTGCCAGGTGGCAGTAATACTCCACAAGGATTTTGGGGTATGCTGTTAACATGAAAAGCATTGAACCAAGTCTTCTACATTGGAGAACTAACAGCGGTTCATCCCTTCGTAGCTTTGGGATACCTCCTTAAGCTTCCATCTACTTCATGTCCACGATGATTTCGATATTAATAAATTAGTTCGGATTGTTAATTTGAGAACCGTTAATAGAAATGTTTAGGTTTATGTTCAGACCAACTATTGCAATGGTTACTATTTATCGTACTACAACCTTGATAAGACAATGTTAATTGTCTCATTGAATAGTCGTATATTTGTGAGCATCTCTGTCTTAGCAGTATAAAAATAAATGTAAAAAATTAAACGTTTGTTGCTAAAATTTCAAAACTTAAACTTTTCTGCTTGGATCATCAGATTAGTATTCGTAATAAAATAATCAAGGAAAACGATCTTCCTTTCTAAACTTAACTTTGTTGGAAAATCTCTCTCTTCAAATTAATATCAATGTTTGTATGTACTAAGTATGTTACTCTTAATAATATTATTGGAGAATGCTACCTGATTAACATGAGTTGTTTTTCAACCAGCACGGTCGATTACAATATTATTGTATCGGTCGATAGTTATTTTTCAACAATTGCAATAGTTGGACAACAGTTTGCAATCATACATAGATTTGACAAGAATTAAACATGAAATCAAATCGAAATGAATATATTAAACTTTCAAGCAAGAGCAAATAATTCCGAAAATTATATTGCGTTGTAATAACCTTTTTAAAAAAATATGATTTACGTAAATTAACTAATTATTTTTCATGAATTATGGAGATAATAATGAAATAATATTGTTAATTGAAAATAGAGTCAATAAATATATGCTATTTGTTAATTTACTACTATTTAATTCATATATCAACAGAAATGTTCTATAAAAATCTTGAAATATATTTGCTGTCGCAGTAAGTTTTACAACACAGTACATTTTGAGGAATTTTTTACGTTATACAGGGAAAACGAAACAAACAATCATAACATAAAACGTTATTTGCTTATTTATTGTCGTTACGTTTTACAAGACATGCTGGTGGACATTATGTTTAAGCATTTAAGCCATCATACTATATGTATCTAATTTAAAACTTCACTCATAAATTAGAGTAATTAAGAAGGTCGGAACATTTCCTTTATTTATTTAATATATAGTTGTATTGATGATTCAGTAGTATATAATCTATACATTCAACAGATAAGTTGTTGTGTGTGGAATTTGAATTATATTATAATCCAAGATTTGCCAATTAACTTGTATGAGTGGAATTGGGTATTTTGTGATAAAAATTTACGTTGAAACTACTTAGAGGTCAAAGTATATTGCGTTGTAATAACCTTTTTTTTAAAAATATGATTTAAGTAAATTAACTAATTATTTTTCTTGAATTATGGAGATAATAATAAAATAATATTGTTAATTGAAAATAAAGTCAATAAATATACGCTATTTGTTTATTTACTACTATTTAATTCATATATCAACAGAAATGTCCTATAAAAATCTTTAAATATATTTGCTGTTGCAGTAAGTTTTACAACACAGTACATAAGGGAAACGAAACAAATAATGAGAAAAAAACATAGGAGCGGTATGCAAAGGTTTGTGAGCAAAATCAATGAGTTGAAGAGTAAACAATTGAACAATGAGCGTATGATAGGAAAATATAAGGATAAACTTAATATTCTCCGTCAATGAAAAATATTACGTTCGTTTTGCAAAGAATTAAACATGAATTCAAATCGAAATGAATATATTAAACTTTCAAGCAAGAGCAAATAATTCCGAAAGGTATATTGCGTTGAAATAACCTTTTTTTAAATACATGATTAAAGTAAATCGAAAAGCATATCGGAATTATACTCTAAGCGAAATAGAAACAAGAGCAAATAAGTCGATATATATTATATTTATTATTTTAATGCGACGAAGGATGATATAACGCTCACAAATATCTGACTACACACCGCGTTGTGAAGGCTGTAGTGCATGGTCGAAACATAACATAAAATGTTGCAAGAGTAATTTATGTTCGTTTTGCAAAGAATTATATATTCGTCCTACCTTCCCAACCAGCGTCGTTTATTGTATTTTGTTTTCTAGTGCGTTCTATTATTGTTCGGCTCTGTATACTTTTGCCCATTTTTTAAAAACAGTATCATCATAAAACGTCGCCGTTTTCATTTTATAATTTATTTCGAAGGTTTCACTTTTTACTTTGAAGGTAACCAAGCGGTCAACAAACAGTACAACATAATTTACTTTCGATTTGTGTAAATTCGATTTAACAGAATCGACATTTTTACTAAATACTGAAAACCAATTACAATCTATTACAACTGTAGACCAAATAACTCTATCGTTTTTTGTACTATCTGATCGTCTTAGATTCCTACAAATTCAACAACCATAGTCCTCTGATATCAGTTTGATGAAGACCTCTGACGACATCAGAGCACGTCTTCCTCAATGCACCGATCAATGAGAGATAAAGCTAATTCAGCTTTATCTCTCACTGACCGACGCATTGTGGGTACGGGCCTTGAGACCCTCCATAGTCTTAGCAAAGGCCAGGGGAATCTCCTTCCTTTTATGCCAGTAGCTAGCTCGAGAAGACACACCATCTCAGTTAATGTTATGACCATGGGTGTTCGGTCTCTCTGCATTGACCGAGAGATAGAAGAGGAAAGAAGCGCTTATTAATATTTTTGCGCCTTTTTATTGTTGGATTATGTTGAATGACGAATTGAGGTAACTCATCTTTTCGATAAGTAATTCTAAATTCTTGAACAGAGTAATTGTTACCTTGTTTTTTTTTTTAACTTTACGTCAATTACTTTGTGTAGATTATTCTATGCATATATATGTAATATATATATAATATTAAAATAGATTTTCATATTCGACTGTTGAATTGTGCTACAAGAATACCTTCGAATAAAACTTAGTGAAATTGTCCTTAGTTTAATACATTAGTACTTGGCAATATCCTCCGCGCGGGAGCGTGGAGCAATTGACCTAGTATATATATATATATATATATATTCATATGTAGTTGGTTATTCAAACTTTAGGACAAAAAGTAGACAACCTAGCCATTTGCCCCTTAAAACCTATATATATAGTGAAAAAATACACAACTTCGCTACATAAACTTGCAAGTACTACTATATTATATATCATCCATCACATTCACCGCCTTGTATGGCTGATTATAGCTTAGAGACGGGCAGTGCATTACCTCCAGTTCCCCCAAATCGAATGCCACTGAATTACCTGCAGTTGATCACCCGAACCCGATCAAGAAAATCCTCCTCTATATCGCTCAATCAAGATTCGCAAACTGGATCCACAACCTCCAGCAGCTCCAAGCACATTCAGATGAAGTGTGCCGTCCCACGGGACCCCAAAACAGTATAATTAACAACCCAATCACGAGTTGTCCGATTAGAGATATGGAACTAGGCAAGTTCCACTACAACAAAAATGATATTTGGTGGCATCAAGCTTGATGGCATTTTGGAGAAAATGTGAGAAAAAATGAATACAGTTACATTTTTAAAAAATGTCAGGAATTATAAATGTTAAATATACTATTTAGTGACATTTTATAATGTTACATCTTGTTATGATAGTGACATTTAACTTTTAGTCACACCGCTACAAGTGGCAGTTTGGAAAATGTCGTTATATATAAAATGTCACTAGCAAAGTGCCACTTGTAGCGGTGTGGCTAAATATATCAATGTCACAATTATAGTTAAAAGTAACATTATAAAATATCACTATAGTATAAAAATGTCACTAATCAGTAAAATTAACACTTATACATTGTGGCATTTTTCAAAAATATGACTATATTAATAATTTGTGATATTTTTTTTTAAAATGTTATCAAGCATGGTGCCACTATAGATCATATTTGTTGTAGTGTTCACATTCAGTCTTGGAATCCCCATCACCATCGCCGTCTTATTCTCATCATCAAGCAGCCATGGAAAATCACATACATTTTTTGTGCATTTCATGCTTTCCCTACTCACAATTGGATGCGCAACTATTTGGAACGGAATTTTGTTGAGAGAGTCATTTCCTCGAACATCCAAATTCATTGAACACCTCGGGATTTTCGTGGTCTTTGTGTCATTCAGTGGCTTGGTGGCTTCGGCTTTTCCACCGGAGTTTCTTTGCGTTCCCATTATCTGCGGTTCTTTGTTTGTTGTCCCCATTGTCCTTGCAACTTTGCTTGCTAGCTCATCATCCTGAAGAAGGCGAGTAACATAACTTAAGTGTCCCGATTTTGACATGTTTTAATTCAAAATAAAAGTGTGAAGTATATATAGCGGTTACATTTATCCTATACCGGTGGATTATATCCAAAAAGACAGGATGATAAATACATGTGCATAAAATGACAAAAAATTGTCCTTGCAACTTTGCTTGCTAGCTCATCATCCTGAAGCAGTGTCCTGATTTTGACATGTTTTGCATTCAAAATAAGGGTGAAGTATATATTCTTTTGTAAATTTTTCATCAAACTTGTCCTCATTTTGAAATGTTTGTAAGCTGTAATTACACCAGTTCTGTGAAAGTCATAATTCTAACCTTTTTTTTGTGCTGAATGCTGATGTCATTTGTGCCAGCTGAACTCAAAATATAATTTTATGTATACATCCAGTAATAAAATAATAAATTAATTCAAGGTAGGTTGGGCATTTGGGCCTAGGGGTGAGCATTCGAACCGAACTGGAATTAATCGGATATAACTGAGGTTCGGTTCCTGGACTTAATAATTCATGGTAAGGGTAGGCTTGAGTATAGGCAACCCATATCGATTGGTCCTATTTTTTAAAATATCCGAATAAGATGGGAATATTTGGGTTTGAGCACTCAAATTTAAAAAATTCATATTTCATTATGGGAATATGAGATGAGTTTGGAAGTGGCCTCTCCAACTCCAAATACGCAACACGCCCCTTGCCCGACCCTAATTGATGGGGGAGGAGATTTTTATTTTTATTTTTTCAGAGAATTGCACTTTTTGTCCCGCGCTTTTGGTCAAGTCTCATTTTTTGTATGTGCCCAGCATATTTGGTACAACATTTTAACAAATTGTGATGCATTTAGTACCACCATTAAAAATTACCGTTAAGTGGTAACATGGCAGTTAAGTTTTATTGCAAATTTGATGCCATTACTTATGTTGATTGACAATTTTGCCCCATAACATTTCATGCTTACAAAATAGCCCTGCATATCTAAATTTAATTACGATTTAGTCAAATTTCAAAATTAATTCGGAACGAAATCACCTGTGGAGATTTTATTTGTTATACTTAAATAACTAATTTGATTTATAATAAATTACATAATACTTTAACATAAATCTAAAGAAAATTATGAAGATATCTTCTTTTCAAATTTAAGATTTCTATAATAGTATTAATCTATTTAAAATTTATATAATAGTATTGATTTATTTTGAATTTGGTAACAATGTGGACTAAAATGGTCAATAAATTTGAAGAAGATGTGGGGCTATTTTTGTAGGCTGAAATGTTATGCGGTAAAATTAACAGTAAAAAAAATAGTGTTATCAATTTTGCAATAAGATTTTACTGCCAAGTCACCACTAAACGGTGGTACTAAATGTATTACAATTTGTTAAACGTGGTACCAAATGTGTTGGATACAAAAAACGATGTATCTAAAGTGAGAATCGATCTAAAGCGATGTACTAAGTGCAATTCTCTCTTTTCATATTATACTCGATAGTTTTTTAATATTTGATAAAATAACAAAAGAGTGAATCGCATTTTTCATCCTCCTTATGGACCGCACATTCGTCCCTCTTAAATTTTTCGTACCAGATTCGTCCTTCTTATCCATGCATTATGTAACATGCACATTTGCCGTTCTTAAATTTTTCGTAGCCAATGTCTCTCACTTATCCAATATATGAGTCTTAGATTTTGTTATATAATATGTGCTTAAGATGTTTATACAAATAATATTTTTTTATTACTATCTTCTACAGAGAAAATGACAAAATAGGGTCACTTATGAAGTTTTCTGAATATGCTGACATATGTTAGCCGGCACCATCCTGCCTCAGCCACGATTAGTAGTCACATACACCTGTGTTATGACCGTGCAATACTCTAAACTTAAGTCTAACATAATTTTTTGGAACAAAATCATCAACTATAAGTACAGCTTCATCATCAGAATCGGTTGGGTCACATTCTATTTTATTCTACTTAACTAACTGTGTATTTTTTGTTTATCTTTTACCTCGATGTTCATCCTTTTTTCCAACTATATGGATCAGAACAAATTTCAAAGTTAAATATTTTATATCGTTTTAGTAAACAAAATAAATATTGGTTTTGTTATGTATTTGGACAATAATAAATAATTATATTTATGTATATTTAGATAATAAAGTAATTGTATATATAGAGTATTAATAATAATAATAATAATAATAATAATAATAATAATAATAATAATAATAATAATAATAATAATAATAATAATCTGCAATTTATGTTTCTTGGAAAACGAGACTGAATAACTGTAAGAAAATCTGTAATACAGAAATAATCTTTATAGGTAAAGGTTTATTGTGACATGTTCTGCAATCGTGGTGTATTCATATGTATAGGTCGTACACGGTTAATTAATAAATAATAATAGAAAACAAGTTGAACAATAATTGAAATCACTAGAAAAAAAAATTTATTTTGTTGGAAAATTAGGTCGAATATAATTTATCGTAACACAGGTATAAACGAAAACAGTTAAATAAAAGCAAGATTAATTAATTCCGGACTAATATACGAGCCTTGGATTTTGTTTTATAATATGTGCCTAAAATGTTTGTACAAATAATATTTTTTTTTATTATGTTCTTCAGAATTATTTCTCGCTGCCTTTAAAAAACAGAAAAAAAAATTAATTTGTTGTTATTAAAAATAGGTAGTAATAATTTTGTTGTACACAAAATAATAATATATAATATTGAATTTAGTTCGAAGGCAATGGGAATTTAAAAAAAAAAATATTATGCACAGACAAGATGGAAAAGTACAAGTCAGAACCATACCATAAATTAAACTATTTAATGGTCTCGTAATTTTAGATTATCCGTTTAGGTTGACAGAAATACTACTATGTTTACTGAAATGTGTCAAACAATACCTAATTTTAAAATGTTCAAGGATCGCTTGAAAAGTACTAAAGTGAAACAAATAATTAATAGTACGGAATAAAGTGGGAAAAATAACATAAGAGGGACTATTCTGTAAAAAGTTAACGATAAGAGGGACCAGAAGTATTGTTTACCCAACAATAAAATATAATGAATCTATATTGTTTAGCCATCCAATTTAATTAGCTTAGGATAAAATTGGTAGTATAAGTAAATTAACAACTAACATCTTGCATAAAAATAACAAAGAAGCTGTGACTTAGCTTGTTTGTCGAAAAACATATTCGTATTCAAAGGAAACGTTCAGTAGAATAACATATGGGAAAAATTATTTTTTTGTACTATTTACCCCCTATGAAATGCATAATGTCCAATTTATCTCTCTATAATTTTAAAAAAATCAATTTACCCCCTATAAAATTTTAATGAAACACTTTACTCCATTCAGCCGGAGATTATAACTCATTTGCTGAAATTTAGAATATGCATGCAAACTATTTTATTTAACATAGGGGAATAAACCTATGGTACCAAAAAATCAATTTTCCCGATTCTTATTGAATACAACGCTAACGTATACTTTTTTTCAAAATTAAATATTTTAATGATTTCAGTAACAATTAAATATTAGATACAATTTATAGAGCATAAATTACATAGCAATTAAATATATTTATTTTGGTCCCTTTTCTATAGCATTAGGTCAAAGTCTAAGTGACCTATCATATTATAAATGATTCACATATTTTGTGTATTATAAACATATTAATAATTAATAATTAATATATACGACGTCATATGATATTATCCACTTATTAGTGAAATATATTAATCAAATTATGTATTACGTCCTCAACTTTTTCTTTTATCATTCCTGCTACGTTTAGGATATTCTTGTCAATTCGGCTTCTATAAATAGCTGGTTAAATTAAAAAAATTGCACGCTTATTTCAGCTTCTATAAATAGCGGTTAATGTTTTTTATATCTGCACGCCTCTTTTGTGAAGCAGCAATCCCCTGTAAAAGTACATAATAAAGGTCGATAAATTAGAAAAATTTGAGTATAAACGAATATGAAGAACGATTCGAACGGGTCGAACGGTTCCAAGGGCAGCTTCTTTGCTAAAGCAAAAAAAGGTTGTATCCGAACCACTAGTCCGAATAATCTTCCCAAGAAAAAAGCCAGGATAGAGGAGCCAAGTAATGCAAATACAATAGTTGCAGATAAAATTGGAAAGGAAGTGTCTTCGCAAGAAAATATTGCGACCAAGTCTCCTACAAATCTTGTAACTTCTCTGGGTGAGAAGGATGTTTTGAATGCCATTAGCAATACAAGGACCACAGAAAGCTCTTATGCTGTCATCGAACAGCCCGTGGATGAAAATAATGCTCCCCCTGTAAAATCCCCAATTGAGCTGAATAACCCTTCGGTTCAGATTAATTCGGTTGGTGTTGTTTCTCACAACGAGGAAATCCTAAGAAGTTCCGAAAATTGGGCGGATGTATATGCTATTGCAAGTCGGACTTTTGAAACCGAGCAGAATTCGCAAACAAATCAACTTATTGAATCTGTTGTGAGTAATAACCAAAAAAATAAAAGTATCGTGGCAGATATTGAGGTAAAAAGGGATTTTCCAAATGTTCTTGATGATCCTTCGATAATTGATGAACGTTCTCTTAGTGTTCAAATTGAGGAGATTAAGGAACTTAAAACTGAGCGTTCTGGGGGAGTCTCGTACAGTGCAATGATCCCTTCTTCTACTGAGCTAGATGGAGTGTCGTGGAATTTAGGCTTTGGCACTATTTTGCCTCGCGAAATGGAAAAGTTAGAAGACCATTCTCCTTTGTACCTTGTTCAATCAAGTTTTAATCAAATAGAACTGGTATTTTTAAAATTATTGTTTTTAAGTATCCTGTTATACATATCTTCATTTTTGCCTAAAATGTTTTAATTTAAATATATATATATATATATATTTAAAGCATAAAATTGCGCAGCTTGGGAAGCTAGTCGAAGATGTTTCATTTTCTCGGTCTATTGCAGATACTAAACTGGCTAATATGAATAATTCTCATCGAGCAATGATAACCGAAGTGGAATTACTCCGAGCGGAAAATGAGAAGCTATTGAAGTTGAACGCTGATATATCTTCCGAGAAGCAGAAAGAGAACAACGATTTAAAAGAGCAGATCGAGCAAGCAAAGAAATCTGAATTTAGTAAGGGATTTCAACACGGATATAAGCAAAGAACAAAGGAAATGGTTACTTATCTTGGTCAAGCTATTTCTCCTGATAATAATCTTGAACTGTGATTGTTGCATTTCTTAGATTTTCTGTTTAACAATTTAACAATTTGTTTTTTAATTTGATTTGGCATGTATTAGTTAGTTCCATTTAATACCGTGATCTAGTAGTATTATTTTATTTGAACTTTTCAGTAGTCTCGACTTATCTACTTTCTTTGATGTTGCTAGTCGTATATAAGTTTGTAGTATATTAATTCCGGGAGTATCTGTTAAAGCTTTAGGTAAATTTTTTAAAAATTAGTAGAACGTCTTGTTATTTTATTATAACATATAGTATAACTGTTTTAACATACTGAACTATTGCAGACAATAAATGAAAGGATATTATTAATATATTAACTAAACTGCAAACATGTTCGATATATAAATAAAGTTAGTAACAGTACTAAATTTATTCGATTAACTGCTATGCTGATACATAATATATCATGCTCTCTGCTTCTTGCCATATACAATGAAGAAGAGTATATGTTTTATCATCATTCAACTTTGATCGAACTACTTCAGCTATTTCACCATCGTTTATAATCATATATAAGCACGTTCTTATCTTACTCGAAAATTTAGTGTTGTCACATACTGAACTTTAAAACTTTGGCTCTGAATATCTACAAATTCAATTAATATTGTTAACGATTAATCATTTTTAATTTTTAAATATTTACTTTAAAAGATAAATTTACCTTGTTCTGCCAAGACCGTAATTTGAAGACTCTGGTACATCGGCACTGGTTTGTAGCATATTCTCCGCAGCAATACTATTTATGGAATTATTTAGATTATTAAGTAAAGTAGTATGATAATATATATCTATATAAATTTATTTAGAATGCTTACTTGATAATTAGTTGTGTATTATGCTCGTGTAGTCTCTTGATGAAAGCCATTGATAGATTGAATTTTTGAAACATGCATAAATTTTGTTCAAGTAGGTTGAGGCGTATCCAGATTTCTAGACCGTTAAATTGAGAAATAATGTTTTTTATGAAATGGAGAAATTCGGTTTTCAGGAGTTCCATATAAACACATGAATGGCATTCTCGCTGAAGTTGTTGATGCGGCTCAACACAACATCCTTGAACTATGCATGTTTCATATGTAATTCCTTGGCCTCCAATTATGCTCATTTTCTATATTTAAAAAAATATTTATTCAAGTAGTTTAGTTAGATATATATATGCAATAATTATCTTACTAAAACAATATTAGGTATTAAGAATTTGTACTAAAGTAAATAAATTATTTCGTAAATAATATAAAAAAATTTTGAACATAAACAAATTGGTAACGCAAAAATCACACAAAATAAAAGTCTTATTGCGAGCCCACACGTTGCAGTCAGAACATATATAAAAAGAAAATCCATATTAAAGAGAGAGCAAATAATTTAGTAGAATGGAGAAAAAAAAAAAAAAAAGGGGTTGTGCTTAAACTATGTTAAAATAAAAAAATAAAAAAATTAGCCTAGAATATTTTTTGACCGCTTGGTATGTTTTTTTACAAGAAAATTAAATTACAAATTAAACAACTCAGCATTAAACGAAAACATTGAAAGCGACAGTAATAAATTAAAACAGGAAACAATGAATCATAATATCAAATGGAAATGAGGAATAAATGCTATTAAAGAAAGAATTTGATAAAATAAAAATCCAAATCATTTCAGATAACTTATCTCGTGAACATATAAGTGCGAAAAATTAAAGCAAAATATTAACCAAAGTTCAACAACATACCGACTAATGAAAGATCAGGAAGAAACCTTGATAACGAAAAACAGAGCATAAGAAAAATTATTTTTACACTAGTGATAAGAATAAAATATATACAGAATATATATGTAATGATAAGAGAGAATATAGATTAGACACAGCAATATGTAAGACGCAACCGACAATATAAGAATTATCTAAAAACTAAAAATATAATTAATAAAATATTTTAATTAAGCTGAAAAGCATTATTCATTTTGCTGAAGTTAAATATTTTTAATAATTATAACAATAATAATAATCATAATAATAATAACAATATTAATTCTATTTTGCTGAAGAATGAAATTGACATTTAAATATATGCATATAAAAAATTTAATAATATATTACCAAAGTTTAATTTTGGACTTGTTACTATTACAAATTAATCGACAATTAACACAAATATAAAAAGAAATGCATGGTAAAAAATAAATTTAAATGAAAGCAATAAAGTTAAATGTCGTTAATCTAATTTGATTTTATTGTTTTATCATATTCTATTTAATAAAGTAATTAATAATTAAGTTTATATATTCAGACATGAGATCGACTGCTTAAAATTAAAATTTAATTCAAACAGTTATGTAAATTATGTTTATTCAGATAATAGAATAATTGTATATATATATATAGTAATAATAAAAAAAAATTAATAATAATCTACAATAGATTGGTGATTCAAACGCATTGGGATCGATAACACTATAGTATATATCTGAATATTATAACATATTTACCAAAAGAGTCGTACTTAATTTATATATATGTAGATAAACAGAAAAATATACGATGGTATATAGGACGAAATATTATTTTATCGATGCGATTAAAAAAATATTTGTTATATATGTTATAATGAAAAGTTATATTTGAAGTTAAATGATTAGTTTTTACTAAATACTATTGTTTTAGTAATAAAGATATAAAAAACTATATTAGCTAAATATTTTATCCTGGTAGACGCTAAGTTTTTTATGTGTCGATTAAATAAAACATTCTAATTAAATTTAGTAAATTATATTTATTTAGTAAATTATATTTATTTAGTAAATATATTATTATTTTCTTTAGAATTCGCGGTGGTTAGTTTTTTAGTAATGGTGGACGAGCACTGAATTCGTAAAGTATATTTATTTTTTCCATTTTTATTGATTTTTTTAGATCGGTAAAATAGTGGAGCTATGGTAGCATAGTTATGATATAATTTATATAACTTTGTTAGTATGATATAATTAATCAAAACAAGACTATTATAAGAAGAGAGTTCGCACAAAATATCCTATAAGATATTTGTCTTCAGACGACTATAAGTACAAGAAATATAATAAGTTTCATAGATCGGATATTTTTTTTCTTGTTGGTTGATTCATTCATAATGATTTATTGTATAGAGTATTTTGATAATTAACGTTTTAATTTCATTATATTTTTATGCTTATATGTACGGTTCCAGTATTTTAATACATTAATAGTGAACGAACATTTTTTTTTATTAACGTAATTAAATGGCTACGCTAAATAATTTGATTTGTAAATGACAAGCTATTCATTTATAAAATCGCAATATTTCGGTCAATATAGTAAATTTATATAGAGGAAGATATATTACGTTAATCTTATTAAGCATGCAATTAATCATTCGATAATTTTATAATTAAGCAAATTCACTCTTCATGTATTAATCCTTAACCCAGCCAACATACCCATAAGTTTATACAACATCGACATATGGTTCATCAATCATTTGAAGAAAAATATGCAACAATATTTTCTAATAATAATAATAGTATAAATAATATATTTTAAATCTTTACAATAGATAATTTACGTAAACTGATTTGTAGTAAATATATTAATGCAAATCATTTAATAAATAATTTTTTTTAAAAGCATATAAAAATATTATTAATGCTCCCAGAAATTACACGCATTGAATAACAAAATACTCGTCTGATTTACAGTATTTAAGTTAACATTATATTTTTTTTGCATAACAAAGTATGGTATATAGCATATCTATATAGAAGTAAGCACGGTCTAGAGATATATTATAGTTTCTTTATATATTTAGCACATTCTTAGAGAAACATAGCAAAACAACATTTAATGTAAATATATTGTATATAAAAAAAAAAGTAAACAAAACTTTTATTTGCACGAAGCATTATGACAACGTTTTTCATATAAATAATTTAATATTCACAGACATTCTTTATTAAATAAATAATATAGATATACTATTACTCTTTCGTCCAATTCTATCATTCAATTAGGCAGCAGAAAAAGTACTCGTCTCATATTTCTTGATCGTCGGAAACATACATTTTTATAGTAATAATTCCAATATCTTTATCGTTTGACGGGAGATCTCCGTATATATTTCTGAAGAACAGCTCGTAAAAATTTAATGCGTGCAGACATTTACTGTTACGCTTTGTCTTTAGTGCTTTTAAAATAGTGTTTCGCACTTACCAGCATACTCGTCTCATAATTTTAATATCTTCGTTGTTTGAAAAAATATGTTCATATATATATCTGATGAACTACTAACCCAGATAGTAATTTGTTGTTCTACCTAACTTACAATTAAAATGTTCTTCCAAAAATTTAGTCATGAAACAAAATGTTTTAATTTGTACAAACTAAAAAGCAATAAAACACAGGACAATCGTAGAAATTTTTTATACTAAAAACCAATAAAACACCAGTGATATAATTATTTTATACTTCACATATTAACCAAGCTTTTTTTATATACATTTTGTTATAGAATACATTACAGGGAAATGTACCAATATAGTTAACTCTGTTTTTTAAATTAAGTTGTATTTCGAAATATATAATATATGCAGTCAGATAATTTTTAAAACGTACTTATATTAACCAAGGACTCTTATATTCCACAAATATGTGATTACATGTTAAATTAGACAAATTAATTGTTTGAAAACAAAAAAAAATTAAGATAGTATATAAAATATATATTCCTTTAATATTTGATTACATGTTAAAACATTTATATAATATATAAAAAAATATATAAATATATATATACACACTGCTGTAGACGTAAAATCATTATTCGTATTTGCGTGTATCGGAAAACGGAATAAAATATAGTAACAGAAACAGATGTCTTGTCATTCAATTGACTTAATTGGATTATTTAGAAATTGTTTAACCTTTCTTATTGTGAGTGGTTAAACATCCTTATTTTACTCCTACAAGAAGCGGTTATTTTATAGATATTCGAAAATTTTTTTATCAAAAAATTTATTGCAGCCGAACATGGATTCGATCTCAGATTATGACTCCACAAAAAAAAAATTAAGCAATGTAAACAGCAACATAAGCACCAATATAACTTCCAGCGAAGAGGAATCATATTGGAGTACGATGAACTTGTACTCTGTTTACCGCAACCAGGTAGAGATAGAAAACATTTCTTATTTAATGGAATCTCCAAATGACCTAACCTCAAATATTGCGCCATGTATTCAACTGAGGAATATTTTTTCAAATGCTCCTGATAATCCTTCGCTAATAGATGAATGTCCTCTTAGTGTTCAAATTGAAGATATTAAGAGATCGGAAAATCTATGTTCTGGGGGAGTATCCAACAGTGCATTGATACCCGCTTCCACCGAGGTAGATGGGGTATCATGGAAGTTAGGGCTGGGTACTATTTTGCCCGGTGAAATAGACAAGTTGAAAAACAAAGGTCATTTGGAGCTTGTTCAATCGACTTTTAAACATATTGAACTGGTATTTGCTAAATCCTTATTTATTTTATTATTTTCTTTTACTTATATTAAAGTCTTGACTGTTGAAATTTATATTTATTAGACAAAGCATCGAATTGCTCGGCTTGGGCTATTGAATGAACATATGTTTCAAGAGCTAGAAAAACTTAAAGCAGAGAATGAGAACCTGCTGAAGGAAAAAGCATATATGGAAATTGAAAACAGTAATATATTGAAGGAAAAAGATCGTCTTTCTACTATAAACCAGAAATTAAAAGATACTCTGAATGTGCAGATCGAGAAAGAAAAGCAAAAATGTTATGAAGAAGGATTTTCTCGTGGATATAAAACAAGGACGACGGAAATGCTTGATTACCTTGATAAACCTACATATTTTCGTAATGATTATGAACAATGATATTTGTAATTTTTTTTTTTTAAATACTTGCATATATGAATCATACAATTAGATTTTGCTATTAGTAAACATTTTTTTTGCATAATTTGTAGCACTCTTACTGTTAATTTTCTTCGTAACTCGTAACTCTTGTTGATTTTCATCCTGCATATTATTTTTTTCACGGTTATTTTTTAGTAAAAACTGTTTCTTCCAATTTTCAACTTCAACTTAATACGATAATCTTAATAATATAAATATACAGAAATATATTAAGAATTCAATATGTCGTATAAATTATATTTGTAGATTGAATTCTTAATATATTTAAATTATATGTTGGGGCGAGAATCACCAACATTTTATAAGCAAGGAGAGCAAAATCCTAGCGTACTAAATATGTAGGAAACCAAATATTTTATTGCTAAGTTAGAAAGTCAAATAAAAGAAAATAAACACACTACTCTTCTGATGAATTTTATCAGTAAAACATATTCTATGGTGCAAATTATTAAATAAATTATATTTTAAATATAAATTTCGTTATAAATATGAGTAGTTGGAAAATTTTAGTTTGCTTAATTTTGTTTGTACGCTTTGTCGATAAGACGATGTTTATTCTTGTCCGAATCCTTAAAATAATCGACTAAGAAAAAAAGATAAAACAAAAATAATAATAACACACCTAATAATATATTCAAATTAATAAGTAAACAAGCTGATGAGAAAAAAATATATATATGGTTTAACTGTCACTCAGAATTGTTGTCAGCATAATTGGTTATACAAATTATTCAGTCTGGTCAATTTTCGTTTTGTGTTATAGATAGACTCAACTTCTTTATTAATATAAATATAATAAAAAAAAATTTAAACAAATATTAAAGCTAAGGTCAACCTATAAAAAACAATTGATTTTACATCTAAAACAATATCACTTAATTCGACATTACATATATATAGATATCCTCTTATATTACCAATTAAGAATAATAAAAAAAAGTTAAAAGTATTATTTAAGTTTTCATTATCATCTAAACTTGCCTGTATTGTTAAGAAGAAACACCTAAAAATATTTTAATTAATAACATGAATTTTACTCTTTATTTTCTCATAATATTGAATTATTTATTGGCTTAATCCCACTTTGCACCCTGCAAATGTATCAATTTGGCACTTTGCACCCTCAAAAAAAATAAATCCCACTTTGCACCCTCAAAACATATATTGTATTTCACTTTGCACCCTGGATGAATTTCAAGACAAAAGACAAGGGTATTTTCGCCACTCTCTTAAAAAATCAACACATATTCCCTCTAAAATATAATAATGTGACATATATGTAATATTAATAGTATTATACATTAAAATAACTCTGGAAAAAATCATTTTTAGGGCAGTTAAATGAATAATTTACTACTCTTAACCCGACCTAATATAAAATATTATTCTAAATAATTATTTATATAACTTAAAATAAGAAAATATAATATCAATGCATAAATAAAACATAGTCTTGTTTTTACAGTAAAGTGGTGGAGTATAAGTAATTATATGGTGCCAAACAACCATCGAAAATACTTGTCACTCGAAAATTCATCAAAAAAAATTCCGACACGATATTTTTCGACGAAATGTTTCGGTCCCAAGCCGCGACAAATTTTACGTTTTTCTTGTAGTGAGCTAAAAATTTAACGTAGTTGGTTAAAATTATGTTCCATACGAAATATAATATATGAAGGTCTATGTAACAATATATATATTAGAGCTTTGTGCATTTAAATAACATTAGGATCCCTAAACTCCAACATGGGCAAACATATCATATGATATCGTTCTTTTTAAATTTATATTTACAACATGTGACATCTCATTTTTTTTAATGTTTTTCTCGGAGTTGTTTTAATGGATAATTATCAATTTTACTCTTAACTGCACATGAATTAAAACATTAAAACCCTAAATTCAAATTTATATTAACATGTGACGTCTCAATTTTTTTTATGTTTTTTTCGGAGTTATATTAATGGGCAATTGTCAATTTACTCTTAATTGCACATGAATCTCACATTAGTACATTTTGGAGGAAATATATGTTGATTTTTTAATGGAGTGACAAAAATACCCTTGCTTTTTGGCCTAATATTCACCTAGGGTGCAAAGTGAAAGACAATATATGTTTTGAGGGTGCAAAGTGGGATTGATTTTTTTCGAGGGTGCAAAGTGCCAAACTGATGCATTTCTAGGGTGCAAAGTGGGATTAAGCCATTATTTATTTGAACAGACGAATAATGATTTACAAAACATCATCATTATATAGCCTGCGTGTCTAGTTAGATATACCCAAAAAAATAAACTGCACATCTATCGTTTCCCGAAAAAGTCATGATGAATACTGATTTGACCAGGATGAGGCGATTTATTTCAAAGGTTAACATATTTTAAATAAATATAGAAGCATATCCTATACTAACTTAATCAAAAATTTATATTTTTCCAATAATAAATAATACTTTATTTAAGTATATATTGAAATAATAATATAGTTTATAATTTGAATAGAATATTTCTATTATCGAAGTAAATTTTTTTATAAAAAAATAACTTCTTAAATATATGTTTAGTATAGGTTAACTTATATAATATCGAGGCAAAAGACAAAAAAAAAAATACCGAGTTAATTAAGTAGAATGTAATGGTAGCAATAAGACTGGTCGATAAATAAAGCTGAATATGATTTATGAAAACGATGGTATAAACGATAACAACGAAATATGTTGCCTACATAAAATATCGAGTAACTTGGAATCATAAGATACCTTAACAAAATAGAATACTACAAATTATACACCTATTCCTGCAGAATTAATTACAGTACACGAACATGGATGCGAAGACGTATAAATATAAATAAATATCTTAAAACATATTTGGTAATTTTTTACAACACTTATTCTTGCAGAATGAATTATAGTACACGAACATGGATGTGAAGAAGCGATCAGTTTTCGTTCGAGTTCTGAGTTTTGACTAGCTTTCCACTTCTGGAAGACTATCTGGAAAAACCACAATGACAACCCTCCTCAAAGAAATACAATATACGGGTCGTCATTTGTTGGTATTCTAGATGTGATCCCATTTTGAAGGGATCGGATTACTTATCATTTGTTGGTATTCCAGACGAATAGCAAAATATACAATATCGTACTGCTTGTAAAATAGTACGGATATGGATTTCAAACAGTTGTTTAGGAGATAGCGGGGTGTATAATAAGTTAGAAACAACCATATTCATAAATTTCTGTGAAGTGATAATTCATTCTGCTCAAGTAAGATAACTAATTTATAGCAAAAAAAATTTTAATCCAACGGTTGAATTATCATATATAAACGGCCAAGATCACACCATTAATTTAAATATTTGTTTCGTTTCCTAAATATATCTGATCCTCCAGCGAGCGAATATTTTTTTTTTGTTTTATGTAAAATATATCAGGTCGATGCAAATGTAGAACAAAAACATCAGTTCTAAACTATGCTACTACATCACGTGAAAGCAAAACCTTATGTTAGATAATAGAAAATATATTTTAACATACAAAAATTATATTGAGGAAAGGGTATTTTTCGAGCTTTTATTATCTACAACATCTCCGATAAATAAAATTAGTGAATAATGAGAAGGTGAAGATATAATTAATCCAATTGCATTATAATATTATGATTAATTAACAAAACAATTTAATAAAATATAACTTCTTAACTATATATTATGTAAATATTATAAGACAATATTACACTTTGTTATATAATCATTAGATTATATTAATTAAAGGTTTAATTTTTTTTTGTTACAATTAAATTAATGTTGGTCCCAAGTGGTCAGAAGAGGTTTAGAGGGTGGGGGGGGGTGAATAAACCTCTTTAAACTTTTCTTCAAATTTAACTTTAAAACTTTCACTTTAACTGAACAGACTAAGCTGATCAGATTAGTTAGTTACAACTCTGTTCGCGAACAAATCTTTGAACAGCCATGTTGACCACTCGTCTGATTATTACTTAGCTGATTTTGCCAAAATCAGTTTTAATACTTAGAGTACTTGCAACGGATTTTCAAAGTGTTTTTCACAAGTAATCTTAGTAGTTTGAAAAATGTTTCCCCAGTTTTATAAACTCCTTTAAATTCTTTTTCAAACAGTTAAGTTAATGTGTTTATGCAACAGAAAATATGCAAGTAAAATGCAAACAAAACACAGGCAATTTTTATAGTGGTTATATGGATTTGAATATCCTTTAGTCCACTCTTCCAAGTCACATAGATCTTGGGTTATACTATAATCACTAAGTTTACAGTATACTCTGCTTGCGCCAATCAACAAATGAAACGGCCACAAGTGCGCAGTAAGAAATCACAAAGAAATCCTACTTCTCTGAAGTAATATCACTCACTTAGACGGATATCTACTTCTCACAACACTCTTGATTACAAAATCACTCAGAAGATGTATTTTTCGTGATTCTTCAACTCTGCTTTCGTCAACAAATGACTCGGCTGATGAGTGAGCTGTTCTTGAGACTTAAAGAATTTTGCTTCGGAAATTTCTCTCAGAAAGTGTGTTGCTTGTTTCTTCTTCGTCTCTTTCAGCTATTTATACTTGAGGATAGAAAAATGTCCGTTGAAGAGAGACAAGATTCAAATTCCTCGAGTACTGGTCCTTAAAATTCGCGAACGGCTCTTTTGCAGTCTGACCGTACTATGAACAGTACTATTCTGCAGGCAGCATTAAATGCACCCAGCTGATGTGAAGCATTTCTTCAATCATTTGTCTTTAATAACCTTGTACTTCAGCATTTATTACTCCAAGGGGCATTTATTACCGTTGGGAACACTTCATGATCTTTTTCACCTAGCTGACGAAACTACAAGTCTGATGGTGAACTCGGCTGATCTCAAACTTGAACAAATCTGATTTGAGTCGGCTGATCTTCATCAGTCTGATAACTTTACTTCAGCAGATCAGAAGTCTTGGACCTTGAGATTTTGACTCTTCTGATGTCTTCATTACTTAGTCAAAAATCCTTCTAAGGGATCATCAGCTAAGTTACTCCATACTTAGCCAATCTTGAAGTTTTGGAATCCTTCAAAACCTCCCTTTACAAATTGTCTTCAGAGCCTTCATCTTCATCCTTATCCAACAATTTCCCCCTTTTTGATGATGACAAAACTTCAGCTAAGTACCTGTTAAATACCTAAGCTAAAGAATGTAATCCTCAAAATTTTCTGAGATAGAAAAAGTTTATTGGATTGAACTTGACTTTTCATTAATATTGAAAAAGAGTTACAAGGTACAAGTTCATCAGATGAGATTTCTGAAGAATAGATAGAAGTGAACTGATTACAATGAATTTATAATTTCTAACTATCAGCTTCTTCATCTGATCCTTCAAGCTCTTCTACATACTCATAAGATGACTCTTCGTCATCTTCTTCTTCTTCATCAGCTTCTTCTTCCAAGATTGCTTTGGCAGCTTCCATCTTCTCTTTGAGTTGCTGCTCTTTAATCAGCTCCATTGCTTTCTTGGCAGATTCAGTCTCCTTGTACTTGGTAGTTTCTTTTTCAATCTTTTCTTCTTCTTCTTCTACCTTTCCAAGTTTTTCTTCAGTCTTGTCAGCAGTGTCTTCAGTTTCCTTGGCTTCAATAGTTGCAGCAGCAGTTTCCTTAGCTGTTTCTTCCCTTTTATCTTCCCCCTTTTTGTCATCATCAGCTTTGATGACATTAGAAGGTGCAACAGTAGGGTTGAGGGCAACTGTTGGAATCTTCACTCCAGCACACAAAGCCTTTAGATTCTGATTGACAACATCGTGACTGGCTGTAAGATGATGAATATCAGTGCTGATGATGTCAGTCTAGTCATTGAAGTAGTCAATATTCAGGTTTACAGTTGCAATTTCATCTTGGACTGCCTGTACAACATTTCCCATTTCATGCAACATTCCTAAATTGACTGCCTTCTCCTCTTCACTGACTTTGATGAAGGTTGCAGTCAGATCAGCGATCTTGTGTTCAGCTCTTGTAAGTGCAGCATGAAGATGATTAACATCACTCTTCACATCCTCCACATTTCTGTTCATTTCATTTAAGCTGTTCACTAACTGCAAGGAATGATCTTGAGGAATAGGAATACTTGTGATTTCATTCTTGATGATCTTTTCTGTAGACTGTTGCACAGTTTCCAGTTGAAGTTTGTTTGATTCTGCCAAATCTGTATTGAGCTCATTCTTCAACTCCTCTTTGACCTTCATCAGCTGCTGTTGATGCTTCTCTTCCAGTTCCTGCATAGAATTTTCCAACAACATCTGGAAAGCTTCCATCAGTGATGAGTGTTCATCACCTGATGAAGCAGAAGCAGCAGCTTCATCATTTTCTTCAATTTCCTGGTGGACAGGAATATCTTCCATCTTTTCGTCTTGATGATCTTCAGAATCCTTAGCATTCCACTCAATGGCTAGGGGTTCATCAGCAGCCTTTTCAGCAGACTTGTCTTCAGTCTGATCAGCAGCCTTATCAGCAGTTTGATCAGCAGGCTTGTCAGCAGTTTGATCAGCAGGCTTGTCTTTAATCTGATCAGCAGACTTATCAGCAGTTTGATCAGCAGGCTTGTCAGCAGTTTGATCAGCAGGCTTGTCTTCAATCTGATCAGCAGACTTGACTTCAGGCTTGTCCGCAGCTTTATGTTCATCAGTTACATCATCATAGACTAAGTTGGTGATAGTGCCATCATCATTGAAGCAAGTGGTTTGTCTGATTTGCCTCACAATGATCTAGGGGTTAATGAAAGCATTATTCCCTTTTGGCACTTCATAGTACGGTTGTACTTCCTTGCCAAAAATGATTTGCTGGATACTTGGCAGCAGTGGTGATGGGGGCTATTTCGCACCCTATATATTACTCGATTCGGATGAAGAAGTTAAGGTCGATCCGACCAATCCAAACAGATCGGGATCCCCTCGCAGACCCGGCAAGACGCAGCTCTCTTCGACCAGAAGATGATACTCCGGACCCATGAAGGATAATTGGGCCGAGTCCTATTAGGACTATGTTTCTATGTAACGCTAGGTTTAACATTGTATAAATACCTAGCTAATCATTGTATGAAACAACTACGAAATCCTCTACTTTAAGGAATACTCATATATTCTCTGCCTAAGGCATTACTACTGAATAAGAATCAATATTATTCATAGTATTTCGATCTCCAGATTAAAGTGTTATTAGCTTTCTTTGTGGTTTTGCTTCTTGTTCTTAATCATTGCTTTTCTTTGTGTTTGATCCATCCGGAATAAAGTAACAGAGCCCTACATAATATATATACACAAATATCGTAATCCCCACCGATATTACGAATTCACTGATATACAATTAACCCGACGAAATCCGGTTAAATCAGTTGGCGCCCACCGAGGGGCTAGGTTAATTATTCGAATCGACACATGGCTCGCCCGAGGAAAAGCGCTCGCGTTGGAGCGAGAAGCAATACGACCACAGGTCACAACACATCTGAAGATCCACAAGACAACAACGATAACAACAATCAAAACACCAATGAAAACCTCCCAGATACCCGTTCCCGTCAGCAGGGACACCAAGGAGGTCTTACTGGTACAATACCAGAAGAACCGGAGCTCCCCGAAATACCCGCTCCTCTCCCTGGCGCTCAGGAAAAACTGAAACAAATAGCGATGCTCTTCAAGTCACTCTCTCCAGAAGAATTGCTGGTTTTAGACCAAATTCCTCGAAACGTTACGGCTCCCGGAGCTGCTCCTGCGACAGGAGTGCCAAGGCCGAACGAACGAACCTCTCAACAAGCTGACAGCCCAGCAAGTGAGCGTCGCTCGCTGCACAGCCCACAGCAGGTCAATTCTAAACCCTCCGACAACCGTCCCCAAAGAAGAACTGGTCGAAGAGTACCACAAGCAGTTCGCAGTGGATCGGAGGAACGAACGATCATCCCAATCGAAGATGATATAGATGATACAATCCCCAATCGACCAAGAGCGACTCGATTCTCAGAACGAGAAATTGAAAGGATGGTACAGGAGCGACTCGAACAACGATTACGATCTGCACAAAACCCCTGGGCCCGGACTACAGAACTCCAGGAAAGCCTTGCGGCTTGCTCTCCCTTCTGCAGGGAAATAAAAGAAGCACAGTCCGCAGGACAGGTCCCGGGAAGACTACCCCGATATGATGGAACCACTGACCCGGACGATTATATCTTTAGCTTTACGAACATAATGAATTTGTATGCTCACTCCGCCGAATTCACCGCCAAGCTAATGGTAACAACATTCGAAGGACTCGCGCTAGATTGGTTCGCCAAACAGCCGGCCAACTCTATATTCAGTTTCCGGGAATTATGCAATAAACTAATACAGCAATTTGCCAGTCAGAGGAGGCAAAAACTTCCGATGAGCTACCTAGGAACTATACACCAACAAGAGGGAGAATCCCTAAGAAATTGGTTGGCAAGGTTCAACGTAGAATTACTCAAAATCGACTCACCGAATATCGATTACATAATTTCTATCCTCTTCGACCTCACTAAAAATAGGCAGTTCGGAAACGCCCTCAGTCGAAAACAACCAAGAACATTTGCCGACATTATGAGCTTGGCTTCTAAGTATATGACCCAAGAAGAGATGAATTCCTTTAAGGATAAAAACAAAAACAAAGCCACCACCTCAAGCTCCAAACGGCACGATAGATTTCCTACCCAAAAAGCTTCGGATTACGAGCGATCTTCCAAGAGAGGTAATGTTTTCCACCGACTGGAATACAACAAAGCCGATCATGACAGACAACCTAATTTCTACCAAAGACCAAGAAACCATGATCAACCAATAAGAAGCAGGGTGAATCAAGTAGAACACCCAAGGTTAAATATTCCAATGGAAGAAATATTGGAAGTCCTAGAAAGAAATAACTGGATCCCCGAAGCGAGGAAAATTGCGCAGCCAAGACCAGGCTCTCGAAACTACGATCAGTACTGCAAATACCATAGGGCACATGGACATCGAACGGAGAATTGTTTTCACCTTAAGAGAGAAGTTGAGAAACTTATCGAGCAAGGAAAACTCGACGAATACATAGAGCGAAATAATCATAGAAGGGAAAGAAGTAGAAGCCCTCGGAATGTTGATCGAAGGAGAAATTCTCGTCAAAGGTCACCCGAACGCCGACCTATTCCGGAATCGAATCACGACCAGATCAATGGGACTATCCATACGATCTCCGGGGGTCCTGCGGGTGGAGATAGTCGTAACGCCCGGCGGAGAACTGCCAGGTCCATCATTGGAAACTCAAAATACCCAAAAGAAATTTGGACCCTGGAAAGCAGGCCATCAAGCGATCAACAGATCAGTTTTAATGAAGGCGAAGCGCCTAAAAATATTGTCTGGGACGCAAGAGAGGATAACCCTGACTTCCCTATGGTAATATCGCTAGAAATAGCAAATTACAATGTCAAGAGAATCTTAATCGATAATGGGAGCTCAGCCAATATTATCTCCCGAGAAGTTTTAGCCCAAATGGACTTGGGACAGATAAACTTGCAGAAAGTAGCTACGCCATTAATAGGATTCGGGGGGTCCGAAATCATCCCCAGCGGAACGATAACCTTAAGCGTATCGCTCGGAAAAATACCCCACCGAACAGTAAAGCTAGTGAAATTTTTAGTAGTAGAGACCCCATTCGCTTATAACGCGATATTAGGACGACCTGCACTCAATCTATTCCGAGCTGTTGTCTCTACTTATCATCAGAAGATAAAGTTTCCAACCGATACAGGCATCGGAGAAATAACAAACGACCATTGCATGGCTTGGGACTGCTATAGTACTTCGTTAACGATGAAAGAACATCCTAAGTCCGTTACTCCGAGCAAGAGAAAGATCGAAGGAGATCTCATTAGAAACGAGGTTGAAATTCCTAGTACTGATCGACTAGATAAAAAGGGGAAAGAACCGCTAGACTTATCTTTGAAACCCCCAGAACACAAAGATATAATTCTAGTAGATGGCGACTCATCCAAAAAGACGAGAATTGGTACAGAGTTAAGTGAAGAAGGAGAAATAATGCTGATCGACTTCCTCAGAAACAACGCCGATGTCTTCGCTTGGAGCGCAAATGACATTGAAGGAATTGATCCTCGAATAATAAAGCATTCCCTAAAAATAGATCCTTTGGCGAAACCCGCCAGACAGAAGAAGAGAAATCATGGACCGGTGAAAGATAAAATTATCAAAGCCGAGGTAGAAAGGTTGCTCGAGGCAAAACAAATCCGAGAAATTCATTTCTCGGAATGGCTATGCAATGTCGTACTAGTCGCTAAAGGAGATAAAAAAGATAATAAATGGAGGATGTGTAATGATTTCACCGACCTTAACAAGTTGTGTCCACGTGACCCATATCCCCTCCCAAGGATTGACTTATTGGTCGACTCAACCGCTGGCTTCGCGTTATTCAGTATGATGGACGCCTTCCAAGGGTTTTACCAAATATACATGGATGAGCGGGACCAAGAGAAGACCGCGTTCATAACCGAGCAGGGAGTTTATTGTTTCATAGTGATGCCGTTCGGCTTAAGAAATGCCGGAGCTACTTATCAAAGGTTAGTAAACCTAATGTTCAAAGAACTAATCGGAGAGCTAATGGAAGTCTACGTGGACGACATGCTGGTCAAAAGCATGAACGAAGCAGATCATGTAAGGCATCTCGATCGATGCTTTCAGATCTTAAGAAAATATCGTATGAAGTTAAACCCAGCAAAATGCACCTTTGGTGTCAAATCAGGAAAATTCTTGGGATATCTAGTCCACCAACGCGGAATAGAAGCCAACCCAGAAAAAATCCGAGCCATAACTGAAATGAAACCTCCTAAAACAATCTCTCAAGTACAAAGCCTAGTTGGAAAGATCGTAGCATTAAACAGGTTTATATCAAAGTCTGCGGACAGAAGCCTCCCTTTTTTCCAAACTCTCCGAAAGGCAAAGAACTTTGTTTGGACCGAAGAATGCGATCAGGCCTTCGAGCAGCTCAAAGAATATTTGACGACACCCCCGATGTTAGCAAAACCAACAGAAGGAGAACCATTGTTTATGTACATCTCCATTTCCGACGTAGCAATTAGTTCAGTACTAATTAAAGTCGAGGGCTCAGAGCATAAGCCCGTATATTATCTCAGCAAGTTATTACAAGGGGCGGAGAAGAATTACTTAGAAATAGAAAAATTCACGCTGGCCCTAGTGGTGGCCGCACGAAAACTCCGACCTTACTTCTTAACTTACAAAATCATCGTTCTGACGAATCAGCCACTAAGGCAAGTTCTAGCAAAACCGGAAGCTTCCGGTCGACTAATCAAATGGGCCATCGAACTCAGTCAGTTCGAGGTAGACTACAAACCGAGGATTGCCATCAAGGCCCAAGTGTTGGCCGATTTTATATTAGAAACACCGACACAGGCTACTGAATCATCAAGCTGCCTCAGCAACGATGTCCTGATCATTGAAGATCAAACTTGGCTAATGCACGTCGATGGTGCTTCATGCCGAGAAGGAGGAGGCGCCGGAATCAACTTCACCGGACCAAACAAGGAAGATTTAAATTACGCAATAACACTGGAGTTCGTTGTGACAAACAATGAAGCTGAATATGAAGCGTTAATCGCAGGAATGGAAATGGCAATCAAAGCCAATATAAAAAGTCTTAAAGTACTAACTGATTCAGAATTAGTGCAAAGGCAGATAGAAGGCCTATACGACGCTAAGGAATTCAACATGGTCAAATACCTCGCCAAAGTGAAGACTCTGGCCGAGAAATTTGAAAGTTTTAGTATCCAGAACATCCCACGTTCGGAAAATAAATGGGCCGATCAGTTATCAAAATTCACGGGATCCCATGACGGAAAGACCGAACGGGTGATCAACTGGTTGATCTCTAATACACCAGCAATTGACATCGATGAAACACCAGCAGTGGATATAATGGAAATCGAAGAAGCCGAAGGGAACTGGATGACCCCTATGATAGACTATCTTCGAGAAGGAAAATTACCACCCGACCAAAATGAAGCTCGGAAAATAAAATATCGAGCTCCGAAATATACACTCATAGAAGGAAAACTCTACCGAAGATCAGTATCAGGGATTCTTCTAAAATGCGTACCTGAATCACAAACCCTCGATATACTACGAGAAATACATGATGGGGATGCAGGAAATCACAGCGGATCAAGAGCATTGGCTTTAAAATGTCTCAGGACAGGTTACTATTGGCCGACCATCAATAAAGATGCCGCTCAATATGTCCAAGAATGTCATCACTGCCAGATCCATGCTAACATATGCCATCGACCAGCAGAAAACATGCACCCTATTCCAGTTTGTTGGCCATTCGATCAATGGGGAATGGATATCGTGGGACCTTTCCCAGTGGCCAGATCGAAGAAATCTTATGTCCTGGTCGCCGTAGAGTACTTCAGCAAATGGATAGAATGCGTCGCCCTCGCACGAATAACTCAATTCCAAGTCATCAATTTCCTATGGAAATTCATAGTTTGTCGATTCGGCATCCCAAGGGTCCTTATCTCCGATAATGGAACTCAATTCGCGGGAAAACAAATAATAGAATGGTGTACAAAACTTGGAATTCAACAGAATTTTACCTCCGTAGGACATCCTCGAGCAAATGGACAAACTGAAGTAGCAAACCGAGAAATAATAAAATCTTTGGAAAAAAGATTAGGAGCAGCTAAAGGAAAATGGCTAGATGAACTCCCAGGAGTATTATGGGCTAATCGAACCACGGTAAGGAACTCAACTGGGGAAACCCCATTTAGCTTGGTATATGGGTCGGAAGCGGTTATCCCTGTGGAAACCCTAATCCCAACGCCAAGAGTAGAAATGTTCGATGATAAAGAAAATGAAAAGTCAAGAGAAAACGACATTGATTTAACAGAAGCTTTAAGAGATAAAGCTGCTGTACGCTTACAAGCCACTAAAGCTAATATGGAGAAAGCATACAATCAAAAAGTACGCATTCGAACCTTCAAGGAAGGAGATTTGGTCTTGAAAAAGGTAGAAGTATCCAAACATGTGGGAAAGTTACAACAAAATTGGGATGGACCTTACATCGTCATTGGCGTGGGGAAGAAAGGTTCATACAGAATTGCACACTTGGATGGAACTGCCTTACCAAGAACCTGGAATGCTGTCAACCTTAGGAAATATTATGGTAAATAAATTTTAGCAGGTTATACTGCATTATTTTACTTTTTACTTAATCAGATTTCAATCTTTGTAATAAAGGCCTAGGCCTAAAGTTCAATTATTAAAGATTTCTTTGGCATTTTATATATATCGATTATATCGGTTAAACATTCATCGGAATCGCACAATCATATTGCCAGAAACGAAACGAGTAGAGTAAACATTGATCCGCTCAATAAAAACTCCTCGATATATCAAAAAGACTTTTTGGTTAAAAACCTAAGTCTATTTAAAAACGAGTCGAGTAAACATTGATCCGCTCAATAAAAACTCCTCGATATAATCAACGATCAAAGAAGACTTTTTGGTTAAAAACCTAAGTCTACAATCAAAAACGAGTCGAGTAAACATTGATCCGCTCAATAAAAACTCCTCGATACATCAAAAAGACTTTTTGGTTAAAAACCTAAGTCTACAATCAAAAACGAGTCGAGTAAACATTGATCCGCTCAATAAAAACTCCTCGATATGTCAAAAAGACTTTTCGGATCAAAAATCCAAGTCTACTCAAAAAACGAGTCGAGTAAACATTGATCCGCTCAATAAAAACTCCTCGATACATCAAAAGACTTTTTGGTTAAAAACCTAAGTCTACAATCAAAAAACGAGTCGAGTAAACATTGATCCGCTCAATAAAAACTCCTCGATACATCAAAAAGACTTTTTGGTTAAAAACCTAAGTCTACAATCAAAAACGAGTCGAGTAAACATTGATCCGCTCAATAAAAACTCCTCGATATGTCAAAAAGACTTTTCGGATCAAAAATCCAAGTCTACTCAAAAAAGAGTCGAGTAAACATCGATCCGCTCGATAAACACTCCTCGAACTATTTACGACGATCAAAAGGACCTTTTGGGTTAAAAACCTAAGTTCTAAATCATAACAAGTCAAGTAAACATTGATACGCTCAATAAAAACTCCTTGATCTGTTCCTAACGATCTAAATGATCTGCTAACACTCCTGAAGTTTTGAAGATAGACAAAGAATAACACAGTCTGCTCAGATAAAGCTACTCATAAGTAAATTATGACAGAATTAACGACAAGGAAGATATAAGGAATAGAGTATATTTTATTCATCAAATTTGTTACATACAAATGTCTTACGTTACAAGGATCTACATACTACTTAAAGATCATTACAATGATTTAAATGAGATAATCCTCTATTATCAGCGATCTTCACGACAATGTCCACGGAAACACCAATCTCCTCCCTAGTACCTCGTCGATTATAATAAACCACCTAAGAAGCATGCTGCTCAGGATGGTCGACTTCTTTGGTTCGACGGCCAGGCTCTGAAGATCAAATGTTCTTCCAGACGAAATGAACATTACCAGCCAGATAGCTAAGTAATGCTCACTCATCCGAAAGAAGATACTGCTTTTACTTTATCTATAAAACATTTTACTCTAGAGCAGCATCTCTTCGGGACCGTCGTGAGACGGTAAATTTACCAGCCACCCCGGTGGTCTATCACTCCTGAGGTTACATCGAAGAACAGAGGTGGCTGGCAAGTATGAACCCACCATGTGCAAACGGAAACCACGGACCTCAATTTGATGAAGACAAAAACTGAGATCTCATGGGACCCGTCGATACAAGGTAGGGCTGACATGGGACCCGTCAATACAAGACTGGGAACAACTTCACTATTTTGAATAAATAAATCATGATAATGTGATTTTTTGAAGACAATGGGATCAGAGGGCAGAATAAAATCTAAGGAATTCGTGATCTCCATCCTTTTTGGGAAATTGCAAATGAAGAATATAAGTCACCCCCTATTTATAGGGGCAGATCTAAGGGATCCAACGGCTGAAAAATATTTGATCAACGGATACAGATACGACCCTTTGACTCCCCGTAGTAAATGCTAATAAGTTGGAACGGCACCATCTATTCGCCTCAACTGATCGACAACGGGAAAAGTCTTGGATCGAAGCGATCACCAAATAACACAAGTAAACCTAAAGAACTCCAGACCGGTCATACTGGAACGATCATACTTCACGGTCGATAGCTTAAAAACCTAGAAGCCACGAACGATCTTGAAAATCACAGCGAAAAGGACAGTTGCTCGATAAAAGATATTATTGAAAAAAGACCACACCCTTAACCATACTAGGGACGTCACTGCCTCATACATCATATGGAAGACCATTGACTGAGGTATACAAAAACTCCTATGGAGTCCAAGATATCTGACATGGAAATCAGGAGAATAGTCCTCCTTGTCCGAAACAGCACGGACGTAACTGCCTCACATACCAAAGAATTGCTTAAGGAGGTCTGAACAAGATAGATCTGACCATGAATACTACATTTTCCAATTCCTCCCATATCAAGAAAGTGATATAATGGTACACTAGCCAAGGAGCATATTGTTCAAAAATTGATTCTGGGAAATATAAGGATTTGGAAAAGATTGAAAGGGACATTTCTCGGTAGAATGACATAAAGAAAACCAAGGATCAACAAAGGGATAATAACCTCCTTATATAAGATTCGGATCACAAAAAGACAAAAGTAGAAAGCGTAGATTGAGCATCGACCAAGATGATGCACTTTTTCGATATGGATAACCTATTGTCTAAATTAAGACTAAAACATGCTAAGTGCATGAAAAACATTTCTACTATACTGGATTTGATCAACAAACGACTCAGAAGCTAACAATATATATACGAGCACAGAGGAAGAACGAGCATAACAAAGTATATATACAGAAGGTAATTGATCAGGCAAGAACCTGCCTACAAAACGATCATCAGTTCCAATCTCCTACACCTCCCATTACAAAAATTTCCGCCCAAATGAGTGCACAAACGCCGGGCAACAATAACAAAAAAAAAAAAAAAAAAAAAAAAAAAAAAAAAAAAAAAAAAAAGAGACAGTCCAAGGCCTGCCATGTCGAGCAAAGGTCACTGAGAAGGACGGTCGGCGGGCCGACTACCAGAAACAGTTTTCCGAGGAGTCAGACTCCCAGCAAAAGCCATCAATTCTTCTTGACGCTTTAGATAACCAGCGTCATAACCTTCCTCATAGGACTGCCGACGGGATTCTTCCGCCAAAACAGCTGCCTGAGCTAAATTATTTTTCTCCTTTTCAAGGACAACTTTTTCGGCCTCCAATTTTTGAAGATCATCTCTATCAAGTTGCAGCTGCAACTCCAAACCTCTGCTTTTAGCTTTCTCGGACTCCAACTGACCCTGAAGAACTCTCCGACTATTCCACAGTTCGTCATTTTGCACACCCAACTGGAGCGCAAAATATTTGCCCTAAGAACAGAAAGAATAAGAGAAATCGCCTTACAACTAGAAATTCTAAACAAAGAACAGGAAAAATATTCGAAATATGTTTACCTGCTCACATATCTTCACCAAAGATTGAACAAGACGAACATTTGAGGCACCTTCGAGCTTCCTCAACTCGCCAGGCAAAATAGTACTCATGCCTAGGTCCCATGACAAAGCATCAGGTTCAACAGAACCAGGCAGTTCGCTGGCCAAAGGGACACCATCAGAGCGAGGAGTCTCCGACAAAAGAATGTCTTCAACTTGCTGAAGGATGCATCGCTCATCTAATTGACGAGGAGATTCTCTCCCGTCGGGACTAACAGTGGTCTCCTTACCCGAAGCAGAAATAATGGTTCGGCGGCCAGACCCGGAACCAGTTCGACCTCCGGAAGGTCCTCCAGACTCAAAGGAGGTAGTCGTCACAGTAGTATCATTAAACAAAAATTCTGGGCAATCCTGCACAATAGATTGTGCTACGGGAGGATTAACAAATAAATTATCGCCAGTTTGCCCTCCGCTAGTGATTGGGCAGTGGAAATAGACAAAGGAAGGGAGATAGCAAAATCCCCTCCATGAAAAACATGCTCAAAGGAAGGAGCATTTGAACTAACAGCAATATTATAAGCCGGTTCCTCGCTCGACATATCGCCAAAGGCATACCGACCAGGAGAAGGCATTCTTCCTACTTGAGTGGAAGCAGGAAGGATTGGTTCAGAAAACGACGAGTCTACCGCAGAGAAAGGCTCGGAAACAATAACACTGGTATCGATCTCCGACCTAAATGTTTGGGACGAACGAGGAGGTTCCATCGACGGACCATCTCTTCGATGCCTTTTGGATCTATTATCACGAGCGCTCTCTCGAGAAGGTCGCTTCGAAGTATTGCCAAAGAGGTTACTCATGGTCGGATTATGAAGAAGCACAATTTAATATCGAGAAGATTTATCGACTAACTAAAAGACGAGTATTCTATCCAAGAGAGAAGTATAGCAGTAAAAACAAGTCAAGATTTTACCTTTCGTATTTATACTACGCGAAAGGACGCGACAGACCTAAAGAAAGGGCGCGAAACAGCAAATAATGACCTTGGAGCAAACGCTGGAATATGAAAAGACACACGCATAATGATTACGGCCAGATTTAATGACTTGTCTGAATTATTACGGCGAAGCCGAAAAGACACGACTGTCAGAATACAAAACGTTTCGCGTACAAAGAGAAGAAAAGGCAAAATTACAATTATTACTACGAGTAAAATAATTACAAGATTATTCAAGAAATCACTATCTTAAAGAGCCTGCTCACTATCGAAACTCACTGGTCGGTACCGACGACCTCCAGTTGTACCAATGTCCACTTCCTCTTCTTCCTCAACTTCGGGTCAACAAAAGTATTATCGAGCTCTTCATTGACGTCGAAGGAGGAATGGGCAATGGATTTCCAAATTCTTCGACAAGGTGAGCTAGAGGAAGACCTTGATATAGAACATCTGGGACCTCGGAAGAAGAATAAAGTTCACATACCGATTCAATCGAATATGAGCGGCCTTGAAATACTCTTTTCGACGATCATCAAT
>CM064879.1:58938344-58998066 GCA_003313485.2 Penstemon barbatus | reverse complement strand
CATCAGCTCACTGTTGCATTGAAAAACTTGATAACTTCAAGATGAAGACTGGAGAAACCATCGATCAGATGGATACCAGATTCACCAGGACTCTGAATGAAGTTTTAAAGTTGGGAAAGACCTTCACAGACAAAGAAATAACCAACAGAGTACTGAAGGCGCTACCTCCAAAGTTCAACATGAAAGTTACAGCAATGGAAGAATCAAGGGATTTGGGAAAAATCTCTCTTACAGAGCTGTTTTCTGTACTCAAGGCTTATGAGTATAAACTGCCTAGGATGGGAATTGAAGAAACCTCAACTTCAGGACCCACAGCTGCACTGGTTGCTGCTGAAAACACCAGAAGACCAGCACAGAAAAGCAAAGAAGTGGACTCATCTGATGAAGCCACTCTACTCAACAAGAAGGAGTACACTGCTGGAGACGTTGCACTGTTGATGAACAATTTCAAGAAGTTCTACAAAAGAAAAATGAAGAACAAATACAACAATGCTTCTACTTCTAAACCTAACTTTTCTTCTCAAGATAAAGATGATTATAAATCAAAACTAATGTGTTACAACTGCAGGAAATTGGGACACTTCATTAAAGACTGCCCATATCCAAAAGCAGAAAAGTACACTGAAGAGGAGAAGAAAGTAAGAAAAGAAAGAAAGCATCAGAGAGGAAAAGCAATGATGGCTGAAGCAGAAAAGCTTGCTGCTGTCTACTCATCTGATTCAGATTCAGACTCGTCTGATGAAGAATCTTCTGATGAAGAAAAACCTGCTCTCCTGTGCCTGATGGCAAAGGACTCTGATGACTCTGAGGATGAGGTAACTCCTCAAAACAATGAATTGTTTGATTCTCTAGAGCAAATGATGTTAAATAATACTACTATTGCTGGAGAATTTGTTAAGCTTAAGGAAGAGATGATCCTGCTAAAAGAGCAAAACAGTTCACTGAAACTTTTAGCTGAAAAGCCAAAAGAATCAGCTGAATATAAACAGCTTGAGCAAGAGCATGAATCTCTGAAAGCTGAATGTGAAGTTTATAAAGGAAAAATCATGGAACTTGAAAAGATCATCGAGTCTCATGAGAAATCATCTGTTGCATCCACGCATACATCTAGTAAACAGAAGATGCCTTTAGAACAGGATAAGCAAGAGTTGAACCATACTGAAAAATTCATATCAGCTGACAATAGCAAGGTCATTCTGTATGTTCAAACTGCTAGACCTACTTCACCTGAGAAAGTATCAAAGGAGAAGAAATCTCCTAAGGCTAAAAAGAGCAAAGAGCCTAGTGTAGGAAATAAGACTAGTAAGATCAAACAGCAGAGTCCTAAGAAGTCTGCTGATAATGCTAAAGTCAATCAGACTAGTGGTAAAGCTAAGTCTAAACAAGTTGAGCAAGCACCTAGTAAGCCAAAGAAGCATAAGAATAAGAAAAATCAAAATGCTTGGTATGGAAATGAGTCATATTATGTGCAACCTGCTGCATATCATCCTATGTATCATGCACCTCAGTTTCCTAGTTACTATGCACCTTACCCTGCTCATCCAATGCATGCATATCCTGCATATCATGCACCTTACCCTGCTTATGAACATTATTCATATCATACTGATCATCAACATGACTTATCTGATAATTATGATAAAAATGAAACTGTTCATGCTCCTGTGAAAACTCAGAAACCTAAGAAGCCTAAGACTTCAACATCTTGGGTTGTCAAAGGTGGAACTAATCCTTCAGGACCCTCTCAATAAGGGTACCTAAAACAATTTTATTTTTGTTTTGTAGGATAGGATTAGGAGTAGGAGTAAAGTAGAGAAGATTTGGTACTTGGACAGTGGATGTTCAAGACACATGTGTGGAAACATACATGAGCTGACTGATGCAGTTGCTGTGGATGGTCCAAAGGTTACTTTTGGGGACAGCAAAGAAGGCAAGATTAAAGCTAAAGGAAGATTAATCAGAGGAAACATAGAGATATCTGACGTCTCATATGTCAAAGGCCTCAAATATAATCTGCTGAGCATAAGTCAATTTTGTGACAAGGGATATTCGGTCATCTTCTCAACAGATAAGTGTTTTGTCGAACAGATTGGTACAAAGAAGGTAATTTTATCTGGAAGACGACAAGGGAATGTCTACATAGTCGACTGGAATTCTGCTGACAAGAATTCAAGCATTTGTTTGGTTGCATCTGCACCAAGTGAAGTTAGTTGGCTGTGGCACAAAAGGATGAATCACTTAAACTTCAAGACCATAAACAGATTAATCAAGAATGATTTGGTAGAAGGGATTCCAAAAGCAGTCATGAGCAAAGACAAGCTCTGTGACGCCTGTCAGAAGGGTAAACAAATCAAGTCATCTTTCAAAAGCAAGAAGCACCAATCTTCTGAAAGAATTTTGGAGCTATTACATATGGACTTATTTGGACCCATTGATCCAGTCAGCAATGGTGGAAAGAAATACTGCCTAGCTGTTGTGGATGACTTTTCAAGATATACTTGGGTGATTTTCATGAAGAAGAAAAGTGAAACCAAGGAACATCTTACTAATCTGATGGAACTGATCCAGAATGAGAAGACTATCAAAATATTGAAGATCAGATCAGATAGAGGGACAGAGTTTACAAACTCTACTGTTGAAGAGTACTGTAATATCAAAGGAATACATCATGAGTACTCTGCTGCCAGAACCCCTCATGTGTTGCTGAAAGAAGAAACAGAACACTAAAAGAAGCTGTCAGAACTATGATAGCTGAAGCTAAACTGCCTCAAAGATTTTGGGCAGAAGCAACAAATACAGCATGCTATACCCAGAACAGATGTATGATCAACAAAAATCAGAACAAGACGCCATATGAAGTTTGGAACAACAGGAAACCAAACATTCATTACTTTAAGATTTTCGGTTGTAAATGTTTTGTATTGAATAATGGGAAGAATCACCTTACTGCATTTGCAGAAAAGGCTGATGAAGCTGTTTTTGTAGGATACTCATCTGTTAGTAAAGCTTATAGAGTTTTCAATAAAAAAACGTTACTAATAGAAGAATCTATCCATGTAGTATTTGATGAGCCAAGTCAATCTTCTGAAAAGAATCAAAGTGCTAATCAAGATATGTCTGCTGATCTACAGAAGTTAGACATTGGAAGAAATGAAGAATATGTTCCCATCATACTACCTAATCTAAATTCAGCTGATAACTCAAGTGCTGTTCAAAATCACAGTGCTGATTGTCTAACAGACGAGTTGCAAACAGCTGACAGACCAGAGACTGTTCAACAGACGGCAAATGTTCAACAGACTACTACTGTATCTCCAACAGTAGTGTTGCAAGATCAAGACAGAGGACAACATTCAGACCTGCAACCTGATCTCAGATGGCTCAGAAACCACCCACCAGAGTTGGTGATTGGTGACCCTTTAGATAGAGTGAAAACAAGAAGAGCTGCTGCACAAGATGCTATGTTTGTCACCTTTCTATCTCAAATAGAGCCTAAGCAAATTGAAGAAGCTCTAAATGACTCCTTCTGGATAGAAGCTATGCAAGAAGAGTTAAATCAATTTGAAAGGAATGAAGTCTGGTACTTAGTTCCTAGACCAAGTCATCAAAGGGTAATTGGCACTAAGTGGGTTTTCAGAAATAAGATGAATGAAGATGGTATTGTTACCAGAAACAAAGCAAGACTAGTGGCCAAGGGTTATTGTCAAGAAGAAGGAATTGACTTTGATGAAACTTTTGCACCAGTAGCAAGACTTGAAGCAATCAGACTGTTTCTTGCCTATGCTGCTTACAAGAACTTCACTGTCTACCAGATGGATGTGAAGTCTGCTTTTCTCAATGGAGAATTGCAAGAAGAAGTGTATGTTGAACAACCTCCTGGATTTGAAGTCTATCAAGAAGAGGACAAGGTATATCGTCTGAAGAAAGCCCTCTATGGACTGAAACAGGCTCCAAGAGCATGGTATGATACCCTATCTGATTTTCTTTTAATTAAAGGATTTCATAAAGGTAAGGTAGATAAAACCTTGTTCACAATTGAATGGGAAAACCATATATTGATTGTGCAAATATATGTGGACGATATTATTTTTGGTTCAACTAACCAACAGATGTGTGATAAGTTCTCCAAGCTGATGCAGAATAAGTTTGAAATGAGCATGATGGGTGAACTTAATTATTTTCTTGGTTTACAAGTCAAACAGCTACCTGATGGAATCTTTATAAATCAAGCAAAATACACAAGAGATCTGTTCAAGAAGTTTGGTATGGAAACTAGCTCTACTGCTACTATTCCTATGTCTACAAGTCTTCGTTTGGATAAAGATGAAGATGGCAAATCAGTGGACATAACCAAATATAGAGGCATTATAGGGTCACTATTATATCTAACAGCAAGTAGACCTGACATAATGTACTCAGTTGGAGTATGTGCAAGATTCCAATCAAACCCCAAAGAATCTCATCTCTTAGCTGCCAAGAGGATATTGAAATATGTTAAAGGCACTCAAGAATTGGGATTGTGGTATCCTAGAGAATCTGGATTTGAGCTTATTGGTTATTCAGATTCAGACCTTGCTGGCTGCAAGATTGACAGAAAGAGCACAACAGGTGCTTGTCAGTTCTTAGGTAGTCGTCTGATCTCATGGATGAGTAAGAAACAAACCTCAGTTTCTATATCTACTGCTGAAGCTGAATATATAGCTGCTGGAGCTTGTTGTGCACAGATACTTTGGTTGAAGCATCAACTAGAAGACTACAATATCAAGATCAGTGGAATTCCAATCTACTGTGATAATACAAGTGCAATTTCTCTTACTCAGAATACTACAAGTCATTCAAGGACTAAACATATTGAGATTAAGCATCACTTCATTAGAGATCATGTGGAAAAAGGCAATGTTATGATAGAGTATGTTCATACTGACAATCAGATTGCTGATATCTTCACTAAACCTCTAAGTGAAGCAAGGTTCTCAACTCTAAGAGCTGAGTTAGGACTACTTAATTTGGATGCATAAGCTGAGGGGGAACTCATCAGAAGACTGGAGTTCAACAGCTTAGTTATCCGTTATTTATTCAAGAATTAACTTTCAACAGACTAGTTAGCTTATGGATTCTTAAAGACAGGGGGAACGTGTAAGACTAGCGGTACTTCTGCTCTAAAGATGAAATCTGTTAATGTCAGTTAGTGAAAGTCATATTGTCTGAAGATCTGTTCTTAATTCTTGAAGACTGAAGATTATTTTATCTTGCTGGATTGACAAACAGCAGAGGAAGATTACTAGCTATTGGCATTCTCTAGTAATATCAGATAACAGATCACTCGTCTGTCAGATAAGTTAAACTCTACTCATCTGATATCTTATATAAGCATGGTCATAAAACGCATTCTTAAGAAACACGCTTTTATAAGTAACAGATTAGTGTCGATAGAGTTTCCCGCCCATCTGACATTAAAATAATAAAATTGAAATCCGCTTCTCCTATACACACGATTAAAAACTGTCAGATTAGATCAACGGTTCAGATAAATCACGGAAACCTAATCAAAAGGAAACCTATAAAATCCGATCTGAACAGCACTGTCGTCTTACGCACTCAAAAACTCTCAAACTCTCTAACTCTCAAACCCTATTGTTTCGAAAGTTCACTGCATCTTTGTAGATTTCTACTCTCAAAATTTCAGATATGGAGAAGATTATCGAAGGAAGGTACTTCAACTACAGCAAATTCCATTTTTCGGGCACTGATCTGATGCGCTCGTTACTGGAAAAGATTAAGGAAGCTTCGTTAGTTCCTATGTTGGAGGCTCACGAAGACAGAGTCTACTTAGAAGATGTTGAGCACTTCTATACAACCAGGAAATTCTCTAAGAATGACACGATCATGACTGCTAAAATAGGTGGAAAGAAGATTGCGGTCTCAGCTGCTGTTCTCAGTGAGATCTATAAACTATCAAATGAGGGAGGAGATGTGACCAGTCTAGGGTCAGCAAAGGAAGAAGAGTTCTGGGCTATTTGTGCTAAACCTGGAGAAGAGATGACTGGGTCTCTGATGAAGACTCAGCTGAAAGGTCTGCAGTGGACAATGAAGGATTGATGAGGACAGTTGAAACTGTCAAGAAGATTATATCACCTGCTGAGAAAGAAGGAGCAGAGTCCTCTGATCAACCAAAGCAAATTGAGGGTACATCAGACCCATCTGATCAAGACAAAGTGCAGGATGATAAGTCTGATGCTGCTGAGGAATCAAAGAAGGAAGAAGAAATTCCAGCAGATCAGCTAAAGGAGAAAGAAGTTGCTGCTGAAAGAGATGATCAAGCTATGGAGAAGGAAAGCACTCCAAGCCTTGCTGATGAACCAGCAGATCAATCTCTTGCATTGACAACTCAACCATCAGAGCAACTCATGAAAGATACACCTGCTGCTACTTCAAATATGCCTTCAACTTCTCATGGTGTTCAGACAAATCTGTTGGACTCCATCCAGCAAATGATCACCAATTCTCTGAAGGATATGAAGAAAGAATTAGCTGCAGAAGTGATAGCTGCTGTTAAACAACCAGTTCAGAAAGCTGCTGTTGTCCCAACAGATTTGATAGAAGACACTGCTTATAATGTTAAATCCATCTGTCAGGATATGGATATTCTTAGAAGAAGGACTCAGAGCACTACTGAAGGTTGGAAGCAGATTGAACAAACTGTTGAATTGGCTCTCCAAGCAGAAGATGAAGTCATGGGAAACATGATGAAAGACTTCACTGCTTCATCAAATTGGATTTTGGGATCTCAAATTCAATTGGGTGATCAAGGAGAAGACTTGCTAAAGGAAGTCAAAACTGTTAAGGCCAATCAACTTATTCAACAAGCTCAGATGAATGCTATGGAAGAGAACATCAAGCTTCTCTGTGATTCACTTCTAATTACTCCAATCTTACCAAACTATCAAATCAACCCTGCTGATGATGACAAAAAGGGGGAAGAGAGGATATTTGGACAGAAAAGAGTTGAACCTTCTGTTGTATTGGAAGCTGAAGATGATGCTGAAGGAACAGAAGTCTTAGAAGAGTCTGCTGATGAAAATGATAGGAATGAAGCAGCAAATGAAGGCACAAGCAGATCAGCAGAAGAAAAGATCACAGAAAAAGAAGAAGATGATAAGGAGACAGCTGAAGAATATGAAGATACTGAAGCTGAAGCAAAAGCTAAATCAGATAAGGAAATAGCTGCTGCTAAGGATTCAGCTGAAGAACAGCTTGATCCTGATACTAAAAAGAAGAAATTAGAGCTGTTGAAGCAGAAATTGGAAGTTGGAATTTCCAAACCTGCTGAAGAAGAAAAAGAAGACAAGGAAGCTGAAGAAGAAAAGAAGAAAGAAGACTAGCTTAGACTAGATTTCTTTACCTTTAAAACCTTGTAATCTTTTACTTTGCATCTTTTACTTCTCAAAACTTGTAAAATGTAATCAATTCAATATCTATAAAATTGCAAGTTTGACTCCAACAGATTATTTCTATCTCAGAAATTTTTGAGGATCAAAACTTTAGTATAGGTACAGGTACTTAGCTGAAGTTTTGTCATCATCAAAAAGGGGGAAATTGTTGGATGAAGATGAAGATGAAGTGCAAAGAAGTCAGAAATTAAGGGAAGGTTTTGATGATTTTCAAAACATCATTATCAGCTAAGTATGGAAAGCTTAGTTCCCTTGGAAGAATTTTGAACAAGTAAAAGAAGACATCAGAAGAGTTCAAAGTTCGAAGCTCAGAAGACTAGTGATCTCTTGCTGAAACAGCGAACAGAAGGGTAGGTCATCAGCCGAGTCAAATCAGATTAGTTCAGTATTTGATCAGCAGAGTATCTATCAGCAGAGTCGTTTTGATCAGCAGAGTAGAAGAGATCAAGAGATTAGTCCAACGGTAATAAATGCACCTGGCGTAATAAATGCTGAAAGAGAAGGGTAGTAATGGCAAATGATTGAAGATATCCTCGGATCAGCAGAGTGCATTAAATGCAGCATTAAATGCGATGGACAGAAAGGTACTGTACACTGTACGACTGCTGCAGGGAGCCGTTTCAAAAAGAGCTGAAGATTGGATTTGAAGATGTGATTTCCTTCAACGGTCATAAATTCAAATCCAAGTATAAATAGAGCAAAGTTCGAAGAGAGACAAACACAACAACAATCAGAGATCGAAATTTTGAAGCAGAATTTCTCTAAGTCTCAAAGCTCGAACAGCTCACTCGTCTGGTGGACGTCATCTGTTGACAGAAACCCAGTTGAAGAAAACAGAAAAACATTATCTGAGTGATTTTGTAAAAAGCTGAGTGTTGTGCGAAGTTAGAATCCGTCTGAGTGAGTGATTCTACTTTAGTGGATAGGTTTTCTTTGTGAATTCCTATTGTGAGCTTACAGCCTTCTCATTAGTTGTTTAGGTGTAAGTGGAGAAATATTGTAATCTAAGTGATTATAGTATAACCCAGAATCTGTGTGATCTGGAAGAGTGGACTAAAGGATTTTTATCCATATAACCACTATAAAAATTCTTTGTGTTATCTTGCATTTAAAGTTTTCTTGCATATTTAAAGCATTGCATATTTAAACACTTTGAATTATTTGAAAAGATTTTAAAACAAAAGGAGTTTGTATAAAAACTGGGAATAAAATCTTTCAAGAACTAAGTCTACTTGTGAAAAACACTTTGAAACAATCCGCTGCAAGTAAACTCTTTGAAAAACTGTTTTGCTGAAAAACAGCTAAGTTACTGTAAGAAGAGTGGTCAGTCGTCTGTTCAAGATTTGTTCACGATCAGACTAGTCTGCTTACTGTTCTTCATCAGCTTAGTCTGCTGACAGAAGACTGAAAAGTTTTTAAGTTCAAAAATTTTCAGAGGTCTATTCACCCCCCCCCCCCTCTAGACCTCATCTGACCACTTGGGACCAACATATTTTGATTTACATAATTAACTTTCAGAAAAAAAAAAATTTTACTGACAAAATTACATAAGACTTCCTAAATAAATAAACCACTTAATAATTATAGTTAGATCCGGATGAAGAAACGGAAAAAGAACCGGATGAAGAACTGGATGAAGATTGTTTACGCCGATAATAATTACGAGATGGCTTATACAGCTTACGGGTGTCGGACCGTAATATAGCAAATCCATTCGACGAGCCTTCATTCAAGTTTCTAATTGCCTTCTTCATTAGCATTTCGTCCAAGCAAGTTTTTGGCATTGGCACTCCTATAGGAAGATGTGTTTTCTGGGATTGCGAGTAAATTTTTATTTCTCTTAAGCCAGCTAACTGAAAAATATCAAACAGGGGCACGATATCTTCATCACCATTGATACAGCGCAGTCCTTCACGAAAGTTCGTATTTGGTAAGCGATACCAAATACCGGCTGGTGCCGGAAGTTTCAACTTTAAATGTGCATCAACGAGGTGGTAGTAGTTGAAAGTGTCTCTATCAATGTCAAGCACCCTACATTTGCTAAAATTTTCATATTCAATGCCTCGTTTGCCATCTACAAAGACTCCTCCCGCACTAATCAACAACGTGTACATATATTTTTCCATTATAGGAAGTAGGGCAAAAAAATAAGTTATTTATAATAAAAACAAAATAAAAGAATCAAAGATGGCGATACGACGGATAGGATAACTTATGCAGAGTACATTTTCCAAATCATTCAATTATAGTGATAAAGAAAGATAAGGTGTATGTTCCTGTCGTTTTCTGAATAAGTGATCTATATTTATTTATTATTACAAAATTATTTTTGGAATTTGCGTTGGCCCCCATTTTAGTGATTGTGGATTTGTATTAAGTCATACTTGTTGATTTGTATCAGACCTCGAGACAAGAACAATCTACTCTCTCCATTTTCCAAAGCAGCTTTTTTAATTATATAAATAATAGAAAGATAAAAACTTCAAATTTAATCATAATCAAAATTATATATGTAAACAAGATAAATAAATGTGTATGACACACCCAAAAACAAACAAAATATTAACTTGCTTTATGACAGTTGATCTGCTTTCCTTATTGGAACAAATAATGAAAGTTGATTTGACAAACGAGGACACGATTTTTTTTTATATAAAACAAATTACAGCTTCTCGTATTATTGATAGAGTTCAATTATATAAAAGGTTTATTATTATCAAGCATTGCCTATCCAATAAAACATAGTGAAAATAAATAAGCAAATATATTTTGTTTGTGATTGTTTATCTCCTTCTTACCTAAATATTTTATTTTAACAGATCTTACACAAATATTTTTGTTTATATTTTAATCTAAATATTAAACTGTCAATATCGTTTTTCAATAATAGAATATTAATTTCAATATATGCATCTTGTAAATCTGTAAACATATCAGCAAAGTTCAGATCAGGATTTTTAATTGTTTTAAATTAACTAACAATTTAATAGTTTTGTAATATTTAAAATTTTAGCTTAAAAAAAATAATGAATAACATTGAATAAAAAAAATTTAAACTAACTTATTTATTTGTATTTGCTGAGTACATTTATGGACAGATTGGAATACCTAGGTATGTCAAACGAGTATATATCATGTTGTATGGACACTTAATGTTTTATGTCGTCAGACGATTTTGAAATTAAAATTTCCATACTAATTGATGTTGGCCGTGATACGATTAAATATTAGTTGAATTATTTATAAGCTTTATTGCAATCAGAACTTTCGTGTCTTGTCAAACACCCCCCAAAAAAAATATATATTTATATAAATTATGACAGACGATTCTTGTCTCCACAAATATAATAATGATACGAATGTTCGTCTGTCATTTCCCGAAATATTTTAACAAATTTTACATGTCTCTTTACAAATTTTATTCAAAATATTGAAATGACAATATTATTATTTAATAATAAAATATTAATTTAATATATGCATATTCAAAATATCCCAACATATTATCAAATTTATATAAAGAAATTTTTAATTTTTTTTGTCTATTTCAAATTAATTGACAATTTTACAAACATTTATTCTAAAAGAAATAATGCTTAACATTAAAAAAAAAGGTACAAATTTGTTTATTTACGAAGTTAATTTATGGACAGTTTGCAATACTTATGCGTGTCGAACGAGTATACTTAATGTCCTTAATTAATTTTAATAATTAAAGAAGACGGAATACGTAGCATTTTTTTGTTACTATTTAACCGAGCGTTTCCACTGTTTAAATAATACTGAGAACCTATTACAATCTATTAAGTAAACAATAACCTTTATTACTATCAGAACTTGCGTGTCTTGTTAAACACCCCCCAAAAAATAAATATTTATGTATATTATAACAGACGATTCTTGTCTCCACAAATATAATGATGATACGACTATTCGTCTGTCATTTCCCCAAATATTTTAACAAATTTTACACCTCTTTACAAATTTTATTCGAAATATTGATTGAAACGACAATATTATTATTTAATAATAAAATTTTGATTTAATATATGCATATTGAAAATATCCCAACATATTATCAAATTTATATAAAGAATATTTTTTTTTTGTGTATTTCAAATTAATTGACAATTTTACAAACATTTATTCTGAAAAAAATAATGCTTAACATTAAAAAAAATAAGTAACTAATTAATTTATTTACGAAGTTAATTTATGGACAGTTTGCAATACTTAAGCGTGTCAGACAAGTATACTTAATGTTCTTAATTAATTTTAATAATTAAAGAAAATAAGACGGAATACGTAGCATTTTGTTTTTACTATTTAACCGAGCTTTTCCACTCTTTTTAAGTCCTGCGTTTCACTATTTCGAACTTGCACAACTTCAAATGAATTCTAATAAAGTAGTCTCCGAACAAGAAAAGGACGATGCTTACTGGTAAAATATAAAAATATATAAATATTTATTTTCGTTTAGATAATTTAACAAATTTTTTTTTTATTCAGGGAAGCTTTTGCCGAAGAGATGGAGAAATGGGTTAGAGAAATTATCGATGAAGAACGGAGAGTAGCTGAACGACGACCAACTGACCAACATCTTTCAGACGATGACCAGAAAAATGAAGAAATCAAAATAGGAAAACAACAAAAACAAAAAAGAGAGCATATTGTTCGAGAAGTGGATGAGAAAGACAATAGTGACGATGATGAGGAAGACAAAATGGATGAGATTGACGAAAGTGAAGATGAAGATGAAAGGAAAAAAAATTTATGATGGAGGAAGATTCCGATGATTCCGGTAACGAATCTGGGATGGATTATGTTGAAAATTTTATTTTAAAATAATATTTTAGTTTTAATTTTTAGTATTGTTTATTATATTATTTTATGTTTGAAGTTAATATATATTTCAATATTTATAAAATTAAGCACGTTATTATTTTTGTGCATTGATTAGTTTAATACTCCTATTTATATAACAACATATTACTAAAATTATAAAAAACAAAAATAATTTTTACTAACAAAAGCCAATGTAGATAAATATATTTTATTTAGAATATTGAACATACTGTTGTTAAATATATGTTATGTAAATGTTATATAAAAAAAAAAAAAAAAATAAGCAGCCCTTATTAAATGCTAAAACCTTTCTCTTTTTAAAACTATTGGATGTGTCCATTAATTTTAAAAGAATGTGACTTATCATATACTACGAAAAGAAAATACTTAAACAAAATATATATGGCAGTTATTGAATATTTGGTAATACAATCCAAATTTGTTGGTATTCTAGATGTGATTCTATTTTGAAGAGATCGGATTACTTATCATTTGTTGTTATTCCAGAGAAATAGCAAAATCTACAATATCGTACTGCCTATAAAATAGTACGGATACGGATTTCAAACAGTTGTTTAGGAGATAAAATTCTGTAAAGTGACAATTCATTCTGCTCAGGTAAGATAACCAATTTATAGCAAAACAAATTAGATCCAACGGTTGAATAATAATATATAAATAGCCAAGATCATACCATTAATTTATAGATTTGTTTCGTTTCCCAAATATTACTGATCCTCCAGCGACTGAATTTTGTTTGTTTTTTTATTCGTAAAATATTTCAGGTCGATACAAATATAGAACAAATACATTGGTTCTAAACTATGCTACTACATCACATGAAAGCGAAACCTTATGTTTCATGAAAGTCCATATTTGCATATTTTGTAACAATATGTTAAATATACGAAAACAATGATGAACCCTATTTTCTGAAAATTTTATTTTAAAATTAAATATTTATGAAAACAATATACTAAAAGAATTAATGAAAACAACTTTTAAGTTAGATACTATAAGAATATACAATCAACATAACATTTTGTAACAATATGTTAAATATACGAAAACAATGATGAACCCTATTTTCTGAAAATTTTATTTTAAAATTAAATCTTTACGAAAACAATATACTAAAAGAATTAATGAAAAAAACTTTTAAGTTAGATACTATAAGAATATACAATCAACATAATTTATAAATTTAGTTTAAAATGCTTTATTAATATCGAGTCAATAATAAAAAAAAAAAAATTCAACTGATTTTTTGTTATTCCTCTTCATAAGTTAATAGGGTTTGGGGTTTATCCCCCTTTTACCTAGTGAAAATAAATAAGCAAATACAATTTTGTTTGTGATTGTTTATCCCCCTTTTACCTCAATATTTTAACAGATTTTACACAAAATTTTAACTTGAAAAAAATAACGAATAACATTCAATAAAATAATATTTAAACTTACTTTTGTATTTGTATTTGCTGAGTACATTTATGGATAGATTGGAATACCTAGTTATGTCGAACGAGAATATATCATGTTGTATAGACACTTAATGTTTTATATCGTCAGACAAGTTTGAAATTAAATTTTCCACCCTAATTAATGTTGACCGTGGTACAATTAAATATTAGTTGAATTATTTATAAGCTTTATTACTATAAGAATTTGCGTGTCTTGTTAAACACCCACCAAAAAATAAATATTTATGTATATTATGACAGACGATTCTCGTCTCCACAAATATAATGATGAGATACGACTGTTCGTCTGTCATTTCCCCAAATATTTTAACAAATTTTACACGTCTCTTTACAAATTTTATTCAAAATATTGAAATGACAATATTATTATTTAATAATAAAATATTGGTTTAATATATGCATATTGAAAATATACCAACATATTATCAAATTTATATGAAGACTTTTTTTTTTTTTTGTGTATTTCAAATTAATCGACAATTTTACAAACATTTATTCTGAAAAAAATAATGCTTAACTAAAAAAAAAAAGTAACTAATTAATTTATTTACGAAGTTAATTTATGGACAGTTTGCAATACTTAAGCGTGTCAGACGATAATACTTAATGTCCTTAATTAATTTTAATAATTAAAGAAGACGGAATACGTAGCATTTTTTTGTTACTATTTAACCGAGCATTTCCACTATTTTTAAGTCCTGCGTTTCACTATTTCGAACATGCACAACTTCAAATGAATCCTATTAAAGTAGTCTCCGAACAAGAAAACAACGATGCTTACTGGTAAAACATAAAAATATATAAATATTTCTTTTCGTTTAAATAAAAACACAAATATTTTTTTTTATTCAGGGAAGCTCTTGCCGAAGAGATGGAAAAATGGGTTAGAGAAATTATCGATGAAGAACGGAAAGTAGCTGAACGACAACCAACTGACCAACATCTTTCAGACGATGACCAGAAAAATGAAGAAATCAAAATAGGAAAACAACAGAAACAAACAAGAGAACATATTGTTAGAGAAGTGGATGAGAAAGACAATAGTGACGATGATGAGGAAGAAAAAATGGATGAGAAAGACGATAGTGACGATGATGAGGAAGGAAAAATATTTTTTAAGATGGAGGAAGATTCCGATGAATCCGGTAACGTATTTGTAGTATTGTTTATTAAGTTATTTTATGTTTTAATTTAATATTTAATTCAATATTTATAAAAGTAAGCACTTAATTATTTTTTTTAATATGGAGAAAGATTCCGATGAATCCGTTAACGAATCTGGGAAGGATTATGTTGAAAATTTTATTTTAAAATAATATTTTAGTTTGATTTTTTAGTATTGTTTATTAAGTTATTTTATGTTTTAAGTTAATATATAATTCAATATTTATAAAATTAAGCACTTTATTATATTTTTGCATTGATTAGTTTAATACTCCTATTTATATAACAACGTATTACTAAAATTAGAAAAAACAAAAATAAATTTTACTAACAAAAGCAATGGTAGAAAAATATATTTTAGTTAGAATATTCAACATACTGTTGTTAAATTTATGTCATATAAATGTTATATAAAAAAATATAACTACCTATATTCAATAACAACAGATTAATAAAATAAAAACGAAAAATAAAAAAAAAATTAAGGCAGCAAGAAATAATTCTGAAGAGGATAGTAATAAAAAAATATTATTTGTACAAACATCTTAAGCATATATTATCAAACAAAATCTAAGACTCATATAAAAAAAAAAAAGTTGATAGATTTTCTTTATTCGAAAGATATACATGTACAATAGTTCGACAAGCTAAAAGCATTATAGTCCATCGATAATTGTACATTTTATTCTAGTCAAAAGATGTACATATACAATGCAGATTTGATTTTGATACAATGGCATTGCATCAGGAATACCATTTAATGACCGCCTCAACAAGTTTATTTTCTTTCCTTTCTTTCTCCTTTCTATGCTCTCATAATAGATATTGATCCTGTAACGTAATGGAATTAATAAACAACCAAACCATCTGGAATAAGAAGGGATTTTTTAATTATTAAACTGCAATCAAATAAAAACTAAAAATAAATTGGCTTAGATTTACAAATCAATGGATCAAACGTTATCGTTTAATTATTAAACTTAAAAAAAAAAATTACCTTTAATAAATTATAATAAATTGTTGGTACTGGCACTCCTTGTCCAGATGGTTTAGATCGGTTACCTTCTCCATAAGGTCAAGGGATCAAGTGCTAGTACGAAAGCAGAGGACGGAAAAAGGGGAAAAAAATATATTTTTCTTATAGAGGTTATCATTAAGAGGTATCCCAGATGCGATCCAATCTTTCAAGGATTAGATAATACATCATTTGTTGATATTCTAAACGTATAACAAAAAACACGGTGTATAATTGGTCGCAAAGAACACTTCATTGAACTACGAACAATTATGAACAATTACAAACTCAATTAAATTGTGTACAAGAAAATTAGAAAAATTATTTTTATTAAATTTGCAAAGGAATAGACAATTTATTTTGACGCTGGTAACACGAGCAATTTATAGTAAAACAAAGTTTGATCCAAGGGTTGAATTTATTACAGATGAACAGCCAAGATGATCGTATGATGAAAACAGGAATTCCACTTCCCAAAAATTAAGCAATGTTCGGCAATAATTTAAACCCTTGGATAAAAATATGTTTTACAACTTGACACCTTTGGATCCCAAAAATATATATTATACAATTTAATTATATTATCATCATCGGTAGACAAAAAATATAGTATTATAAACAAAGTATTTGTTAAAATAAATATTATGTATAATGAATTCTTACATTAGAAAACTGCTAAAGACTATTATTTTGAACGTATATACACAACGATCTATAAAATTATTGATTCGACATCTATCACAAATCTCACGTCAATAAGCAAAACTACAACTCGATATAATAAATTATATATTAACTTTTTTAGAATTTAAGGAATTTGAGAATGGACAGCCAGGATAAACGCATGATTAGAACAAGAATTAGGAAGGTAATCGAGCCCAGTAACACTGGACAATAAACTGTTTAAATTGCTAAACCAAACTTGCACGAGCACAAATCCCCTGCCGGGCCTACAGCTTGCAAACGGACGGCCAAGAAAGCATTAAATAATAAGAGAAAATAAATTCAACGAAGAACAAATAATTCCGGAAAATAGATTTTCATTTAACCTTGGGGAGGTGTATGTAGTTATTCCAATTTAATTATAATAACTTATGAAAAATGTATTTAAATATGCAACAATTAACTTTAAATATTAAGTAGCATTTTTTAATATACTATCTATCTATATATATATATATATATATATATATATATATATATATAAATTTCTCAAATTAAATAAATTTAAAAAATACCCATAATTATATCACGTATAAAAAACTTTCATTACAAAATATCGAAAAATAACCTATAAATATAAACTCATAAATTAATATATTTTTTATTTTATTTTGGCGTGCATGATGGTGAAGTTTCGATCTCTCCCCTATTTTTTATTTATTTATATTTAATTATTTGCTGTGAAAAATTCCTATTCTGTTACTTTCTCCTTTATGATTTGGCAAGGAGTTTTGAGATAGTAGTTGAAAATCGTAAGAGATTTTGGTACTTTATATTTTTTGCCTCAAATTTTTTGAGAATATAAGTTATCCGCAAAACTTGGGTCGTAAATTACAATCCAATATAGTTTCTGGAATTATTTGCTTTTGAGGTCAAATGAGCTTTTATCGTAGGCATCGTCCATTCTGGTCGATTGGGTCAGAAATGTTGTCGAGACTAATTTTACATTACTTACAAAATATTTGCCTATTCACGGTTTTTTTTTTTGTTCAAAAACTAATTATCTTGTGTTTTAAAGAATATTATTGAAAAGTGATTAATAATTTTTAAGTCTTCCGTAGAAAAATTACCAAATTATATTATATTATACCTAAATATATTTATACCAATGGTCAGAAATTTCGCAAATTTGAAACAGTATAATCATAAAACGATTCTGTTTTCGTTTGATTCTTTCATTATGACTAATATCTCTATCTCGACCCTAGATTTAACTTTGGTGCTTTAATTATGTTTCCTAGTACATTTTATTATTAGTCAGACTTCAGGTCGTCATATTTCAACGCGCGTACTTTACGTAAATAAATAATACGAATATCTCAAAAAAATATTTCATAAAATCTCATTAGATTATTAAGAAAATAGACAAAAAAATATAAAAAAAAATTGATTTCTTAAAATAAATGTTAAGTCTAAAGGATTCTTACATTAATCATAGAGTAAAGTTGTTTAGAATCTTCATCACAATCTAAAATTGCTTCTCTCATAAAACCTACTGAAAACAATAATTTATCTTGTATGTACAATACTCTATAAAATGATTGATTTGACATCTATCACAAATCTCACGTCAATAAGCAAAATCACAACTCAATATAAATTATATATTTATATATTCTATTAATGATCATTTAAAAAATATTTGTTATGGGTGAAATTGGAAAATTTGGTAAAACTAATTACTTATGTTTATTCGATTAAATATTTTATTTTTCCAAATACACGATCAACAAAATTCGAAATATATTGTAGCAATTTTTCGACAAAAAGATTAAACAGAAGAAACTTACTTTTTTAACTACCCACAAGTTTAAAAAAATAATTAAATTTGGGCCTTTGAATCAAATTAAAAGTGACTAAATTTTGTTAATTTATTCTTTTAAATCTGCAATAATTTTTATACTCAGATAATTACGTTTTATATACGTTTCCATCGATAAACATTGTTTAATTCCGATTTGATTAATATTTTCCACTCTGACCAACTATTGCGATGGTAAATAACTAATTATCGACCAATACAATCATATGGTTATCGACCTTACATTTAACCCTTCACAACGCAGTGCTAATTGGCTAATTGAATATTTACATATTTATGAGCGTCATATCGTCCTTGTCCGAATTATTTAAATAATAATAATAAAAATAATAAATAATAGTATATAAGTCGTTTTTTTTTATTTAAAATCTTTAGATATTTTATTATTTTTCATTAGCGGTTGCATCTTACATGTTAATAATTTTTTATAAGTTCACCCCATTATTTTCGTTACTATAAGTCATCCTTCGACTAACTTTATGATCGGCTCCAGATCATATCTTTAAACTAAATATTTAAATATTTCTAAACATCACATAATCCACGCTGATCGGCCTAATCAGAAGGTATTTTATTATAAACAGCGTCTTAACATATTGTCATGCTTTATCTTTATTATATCTTCAATATATAGGTAAATTCCATCTCTGTTAATCGTACGACCCTTCAAGAAATTACATATAACATTAAATACACTATATTCTCACAATAAATCATCAATACATAGAGAAATCTAAAGTTTACATAAAATAAAAATGTAGTTAATTTCACACAAAATTAAATTCAAAACTTAGGATACAAAAAAAAAAAAAAAAAAAAAAATTGAACTTCATGCGCCTCACTGATATTAATCTAAAACTCAAGCAGACAACTTTGCAATTGAGTAATACCCAATATAGAATTTTTGTAAGATAATTATCTAAGTCAATTTAATATATTCTAGTAAGATGACATTCAAATTTAGAAACATTACTTTTAATCGAACTTCAATTAAGTAGAAATGAAGTTCGCAAATCTCACTTCACTATTGTAGAACCATTCCTTCTAATCAAAATATTAGTACAATAAGTTACATTATACACACTCATTTTTAAATTCGACATTATTATTTGTCGAACCAGATTCATTTACTTCATCAAAAATAACTGCTGAATCTTCAATATTGTCTTGGGAAATAGTATATTCTTCGTCCACCTCATGTTTATCTTGTTTTTCTTCTTTTACCGTTTCAATACGGCTTAAATTACCAACAGCATACACATTTCTTTCCATGCCACCAATAGTACGCTTTCGCTTTCTAATCTTCATAAGAAAAACTTCCGAATTAAGCGTTTGATTAATCCTATTGACAGAAGGAGAGCTTTCCTGGAACAATAATTATTTAAAATGTTGAAGATATATTAAGAATATAATTAATATAATAAAAAAATATTTATAAATTAGGATATTACCGCATTGCATAAATCCATGCACATCACAGAATCCATTTTGAGAATCTTTATAGCTTGGGGCCCAAAAACAGTCACATCTAAAGAACCACTCTGATCGAATATATTGAGCTGAACTTTCTCTCTAAAAATGATTAAAAAACCATATATAATCTCACAATAACAACCAAATTAATTAGATAAGAAAATACATTTTCTGTACCTAGGTTCTGCTTTGGTAGACCGTTTGCAAGATACGCAAGTGTACTCATACTTATACTCAGCATTTATGCCACTATAACATTTACCGCATGCCATGTAGAAAAATTTCTGATCAACGTCAACTATTTTAGCATTCACTTGCAGCGTAAACTTATCAACCTATAAAATAAAAAAAAAAACAATTTATTATACTTAAATCTAAAATTTAAAAAAAATTAAGATAATATATATCTATTATATATAAAATATAAATATAAGAACATATTACCTTTTCATTTTTCAAAACATCTTCTATCAAGAATATTTCTTCCTTCGGCAAACCTTCCGAAGATTCAGTATGCACAAAATGATCTTCAACAGAAGTTTCAACAATATATTTCAAGTTATTCGAACGCCTGAAAAATATACACGTAATGAATTTAATAGAGTTTATCTGATGATTTATGAATACATATATTTAAAAAAAAAAAAACCATATTCGAAGTTCGTTGGCCTCCGGGATATCAGGATCTATTACAACTGCGGTAGATGGAGTGGAACCAAGCGAACCATCTATAATAAAATAAAATTGTGATTATAATCTACATAATTTTTTTGTTGCATATATTATGATTTTTTAAAGGATTAATATAAATTAATACCATAATGTGAAGATACAGACAAGTTTGACACTCTGAGTACAGGATAACTATCAAAAGTACTATCAATGATTTCTCCTTCTGACTCTGCCACTGCATTCCAGAGTGTAAGAATAACCACTTTCTTCCTAGAGATTAAGAAACACATAATTTATCCAACAACTTTCTAAAATAAAAAAATACATGTTAAACAAATCAAATATAATATATAAACTTACTCTTGGTTAACTATAGCATACTCTTTTACTGTATATTCTTTTTCTCCGGCAGTAAACACGCGTTGATCTTTCTTATCAACAGCGATGGCAATAATATCTTTGGACATATTATGTAGATTATTTATACAAAATAAGAAAAGATTATATATATAATTAATATAAAAAAATACATACCTACAACGTTATCGTTGCCAATTTGTTCCTTCAAATTTATAAAAGGAGCAAACTGTAGATTCAAGACCGATTGAGGAATACAGTTTTCTGTCTCGGGATTGTGAGCAGTTTTTAAGTTAATTGTCCACTGATATGGATAACTAAATTTATCATATTTAGGATCACAATGCTTCACTTTTGCATTAGGAACAACGTATGTATTGTACAGACGGAAAGAATCTTTAAAAAATCCAATATCAGATCCAAATATTGTTGCCACCACTTTCTGACCCTGAAATTTATTTTAGATAGATAAAATATATATATATAAGTATTTAAATAATTCTCCCGTCTACGAAAATACCATAGACAAATATTTCCATTTATTCTCGTAAAAAACATTGGAACATTTCCGTTTTTTAATCAAGCAAAACTAAAACAATACGAAATTTCGAGACTATAAGTTTATATTAATCAGCGAAAATTTCGAAAGTTTAGTTCGGTTTAATAAAAAAATAGTACCGTTTTGTTATTTACAAATCCCAACACAATATACCGTTTCATCGGCTAGTACAAGACGCTGATATTGAACAGAACCTCCAGACGAAGAACGTGGCTGCGTCTTCTCTTCCACAATAACTCTTACTTTCCAAGAATCAATTACATCAGTAACATCTTTAATAGACATCATTTTAGTAGACATATTTCTAAAGCAGATAAAAAATTTGTCGAAATAATTCAGGATAGAGCACAACGATAAGAAGAAGATATAAATAAGCAAATATTGAGTCGGTGTAAGTAAAAAATTCCGAAAAGATAAATTAAACTTATAAAATAATATTTGTAAGTTGTTATAAAAAGAGTAGGCTTATAAATTTAAATTCAATAAATAATAAAATAAGGATTTCTACGAATATAATAGTGGAAATCCAAAAACTTAGGACAATATGATGCTTTGAAAGGTACTTTAGGACCGAAAAACAATCTTCGTGACTCGATCTACAAGTCAATCTTGTTAGTAAAAGTTCGTAATATCTAAATTCATAACATTAATCGTACAATTTATAACATAGATCGAAGTTCAATAACATTTGAACATATGGTTTAGATTGAATCAATAAGCTAACAATTAGAAAAGTACGTGTCAAATATAAAGTTAATAACTACTCGGTTTGACCTCGTTTAATACAATATCGTTTGAGATCAGTTCGATTAAAATAAATAAATCTCAAGTACAAAATTTTATAGTCGGAAAAAAGCAAAACCTTGATTACTAAACGTTCCAGTAAATGTTTGAGAACACGACATTGAATGTCGCGGAAAATTGGTTATATATTGTTGAAGTAACCCCCGAATTTACAAAAAATGTCATTGTCAGAATACTATATACGATCTCAGTGAGAAAACACAAGTAATAAAACTCTCATTCAACCTAGCAAATGGAAAAAACAAAAAAAAATTATTTCTTTGCTAATCGCCCTTGTCACTATAAGTTTTTTTTGGTTGCTTGTTTTCAAATTTTATTTTGTTTCACTTTGTATAAGTATTTAATTTATCATATTTTCATTTACTACTTTTTCTTAAATAAACGATTCATTACTCTTCTCTAATATTTTTAATGTTAAATTGATATTATAATTATTATCAATACATATACGATTTATTACTCTACACATAAATTGTAACTCCAATTAAACGTTTCACTAAAACAATAGCTACAACTTGAAAATAAAGATTAGCAATCGCCTAAAAAAAATTCATAAAACACATATCCTTAATTTAATATTACACACTTTATCCAAGCAAAATATTTTACATAAAATATATGTGTAACATGGAAAAAAATGAAATATTTTGTAAAAAATTTTTTAAGCCTATCAAAAGTTAAATTTGTGCTTGTACAAATTATAAACTAATCAAAGATGAAAAAGAAGACCCGAAATTTTGTGAACAATGCGGCTTTATACCAAAGAATAAATTATTAGGAAGGAAACATTATGTAATAAATTTAAATTTTACAAATAAATTAAAATTTCATCGTCTACAAAAATAGAACAAACTCGTATTAAAATATTCGATTAGGATAGAAGCTTAAATCTATTGTATTGTAGAAATTTCTTACATAATTTAACATATCTAACAATAAGCATTAAATTAAAAACATAATCCTTTTTTTAGGCACCTGCTATAAATATATATTAAATATAGGTAGATAATTTGAGGATTTTTTTTTTGTATGAGTAATAAGCATTAAATATTAAAAAATTATAGTACTAAGCCAAGTTGTTCTTGCAATTACTTGAATAATAAGAATATAAAATACAAACTAAAAAAAATGGAAAATAAAATATAACAGGGTAGTTCATTCACAGCAATAAAATTTTCGACAATAAATTATTGAAATTGTAACCAAGAGCAAATAAACCAACAAATAAAGATAATACTCGAGTTGAATGCCAGGAAAATCATTGAAAATAAAAATTACTTCTTAAGAAGAGATGATTTTAGCATCCTAAAAATAATATACTAACCTCCTTCGCAGAAACATACAAAAAAGTCAAATAAACCTCAATTCAAATACCACTGCCCCACTATATTTTCGTCCTGTGTATTATAAGAATATTCAACAAATACTTGAAGACAAACACTAAATATAATTAATGCTAAGAATATTTTTTTCAATAAATAATAATGTAATATAAAGAAAAGCATAAAATTAAATTATATACAGTATACAACGTAAGCATTTGATAATAATAAATACTACCAATATTTTGTAAGTAAACATTCCAATAGTAAATATATAGACATTATAAAAATACATAATACTCCAAATATAACATCCTGTCCATAATAATATTATAAAAATGTAATAACAATACCACGATAAAACAAATAAATTTGCATAGATATTACATAAAAATATATATACATAGTCTTTAAATTATGGCATAGAAAAAAAGTTCCAATTTAAAAAAATTAATTGGTGTCAATAATTTATCTCTCGAAAAATATACCAATCTAAGAATTATATAATATTCATTAACATAAATAAAATTCCATATCCGTTACATAAATATCGACTAAACAAACAACAACAGCGAGGTCAACTTAATTTAACTAATATACGCAAGTAAACTACACAATATATATTATCCAGTTAATCGCTCTAACAGAGAAATAAACAAATTTTATTTAAAAGCTTGTTAAACATCAATCAACGTAAAACAGAATTAATTTAAATTACCAATTTCCTTTTTCTTCCCGAATTGCCACCATTATTTTTCCTTTCAACTTCAGTTTGGCTGTTCATATGATCTGTCATTTCCTTAAGCTGAAGACTCATCTGTACAATAAGCGCATTGCTGGCTTTTGATTCTTTCATTTGATCTGCTATGGCAGCTGACAGTATACGCTGGTTATTATCTAAAATCATCAGATAATTCCGCATTTCTCTAACATCCTTAATATATTCTTTGATTTCCTTCATCTCAGTAATCACTAATTTATTCAACCTATCAATTTTTTTATCATTTAAAATGAAAATTGAGCTAATTTTCTCTTCAGCATGTGATAGCCTAGACGATATTTCCCTAATATTACCAGCAACATCTTCTCGTAAATTCTGAACAGAACATCTCATCTGGGCTATTTCATTAGCTACATTGATAAAAGAATTCTTATCCTGAGTAGATAACCCCAACTCCATTGATTTAGCATGAATCGACTCAGCAATACTGACGAAATCTTTATATCTTTGCTCATTATTGTTTTCTGATTACTAAAATATCCCCTCAGCCTATCTTCAAAGTCTACTATCCTATGAAACCCCATACCAGTCATATTACGACATTCTTTCAACATCTTAAGACAGCTGTTTAGATAATCCTTAAATTCCTTCGCAGAACATCTATCTATATTCACATCTTCATCTTTGTCAGATATCAGAATCTCATCATTGACACTGCCAAATTTATCTTTCTCATAACTTCCATCAAGAGAATCTCCTTTTCTTAATTCATCAAACATAACATCATCATTTCCCAACAAACAAGATGAGTCTGAATTGTGATCAAACAGTGAATTCACAGAACTTAGTTGCTCGTCTTTTGCAACTTGTTCTGTTGAACTCAACAAATAAACTGTAACATTATCAGAAACACGATTAACTTCCATACAATCATCAGAACCACTGCTTCTCAGATAAAACAAAGGAAATCTATCATGAATTTGCAATCTTCCAAGTTCCTGCTTCAACACTTGGTTGTACAAGTCCGTTAACAACTGTCTATCAATAATGAAACTTTTCATTGACCTACAAAATAGCTCCCTCTCGGCTTCATCTTTTAGGGAAATAATAGATTTATAAAGAACATATCTATGAGGATACCAATAAGAATGATCTATTGCTACCTCTCGAAAGCTAGGTAAACAGAGCAGATCATATTTCTCACCAAACGAAATTTTAAAATCCCTCGTCCATTTTAAAATTACGGAAATCACAGCTGTCCTCACATCTCTCTCAAATCCATTTGCAGGCAGCGAATACACCAATGCATCTTTGATGGTGATAAAATTTTCTTTCATCTTCTCATAAAGCACATCCATAAATTTAAACTCATCCAACGCACTTTTCCGTGATGAAGCATTCATAAATTTGATAACCCAACAATCAACTTTCTCAAAATCCTTCCACTGATTCATTTCTTTCAAGGACCGGTTCATTCGAAATTCTCTCCACTTAAAGTATGCTTTTGCAACCTTATGAAAATTATTTTCTGTCTGCCATTTTGTATTTACATCTTCTAATAATCGAGCATACATATCAAACATATATGGATTGTTCATAAAAGATCTAAATGCAGCATTATCTTTAGCATCAGCTTCCCTAAATATATCAAATGCAGACAAACTTTGTGTACAAAAGGTCAAGATCATGGGCATATACCTTTTGATTCAAAGCATCAGCACCAGTAGAATCTTCTAAAAGTAGAGTGTTCCCAGATGGAAATCCCAACGATGGTTGTACAGCGAAAGATGAAACAACAATGACCTCAGTTTCTGGATCATCAACATCAATTGTAATGCCCTTACCTTCTCTTTGAAGATAATCTTGATGACCATGAACAACATAATGATTTTTTTCCACAGCAGTGTGCGCTTGAGAAAAAGAACAATCATGAACCATGACTTCACGTTCTTCATCTACATCAATTACCATGCATATTCCTTGTTTTTGCAAAGATTCTTCACAATTTTCAATAGCAGTATCATTCGTTGTCAAAACACAATTACCTCGAGTTAACAAATCAGAACACAAAACAATTTCATCAATGGTTTTAATTTTTTTAATTTTTCTACTGCTTTTTTTCTGATGTTCAATGTCACTCCTATATTCTCCATCAGAACTGTGAACTATCGATCCAGTTAATATTTTACAACATTCATCTGATATTACGATTCCGTTAGCATTGCTAAAATTTGCATTATCCATTTCCTGAGATGTTTCATCAACAACTAAAGCTTGATTTCTTTCCAACACAGCAGGCACGTTCACATTGCCTCTGTTAATTAACCTCTCACAAGCAGAAACCTCAAAACCCTCATCAAAGCACTGAAAGGATGCAGCACCTATTTCCGTAACCAGAGACTTTTTTCTAGGAATCCTAAGTTTCTTTGTCGCAACCCCACCCTTTGTTTCCTCAATTTTAGCTTTCCTCTTTAATTTTCTTACATTTTCTGAAGGAGGTTCGTATTTCTTCATCTCCTTATTAGCGTGAAGAATTTTTCCAGTATTACAAGGTATATCCAACTTCTTGAGTAAATAACTTAAAGCAATACCATGGTGGTAAATGCCCCTCCGAACTTTAACACATAAACTCCTAAACACTACTTCAGCCCAATTTATTTTCTGACCATACCAGATAGCAATCATCAGATGCAATCTCTCTCCAGTAAAACCATCAAAAGAGCCAGCTTTTGTCTCAAAAATTTTAGATAATATATCAGCAAATCTTTGAAACTCATCTTTCAACTGTCCTTTTGTCACTAAACTACAAAGCTGCTCACCAGGTTTAGCAGCTAATGCCCAAAATTCTTGTTCAAAATTTACAGCATATTTACGAATATCTACTATTCCAGATTTAGGCAACTGAAAAACTTCACATAGAGAATTAACTGAAACCCTAACTTCTGTACCATTAACATAAGAAATTATTATATTATTGTTCACGACCTTACCCATGGTGTAAAACTGCAGAACATCTTCCTCAAACACAAAATCAGCATGCGAAGACAAAAATCCCTCTAAGCCAGAGGCTACTATTTTGTCAATTATCTCTTCCATAAGTTCAGTACCCGAAACTTTGAATGCATCGAAATTAAGCCACATTCCAGCGATCAATTTTTTTGGTTTAGGACCTACGTTGTTAGATTTTCTTTGGCTAACTAATTTTGAAACCATAATTAAGGAATTATAACTAAAAAGAGCGTAAAAAAGTATACCACTGTCTCCAATATATTTTTTTGTTTTCAATTTGGGGAAGAAACGAATAGAGAACCAAATTGTTATTAAATAGTTAACTAAGACTATAAGTAATTTTCCGACTTGCATAAAATGTCATAGATTCGAGAAAGATCATAAATGTTTGGTGTACTTAAATATTGGAAGAACCGAGCATAACTAACAAATTTATTTATAAGATAAAGTAGTAACGAAGTAATGGGATAACCGTAAAGTCATACAAAAGTAGCAACATGACGCAACCGCCAATGAAATATATCTAAAGACTTAAAATAAAAACCAAACCGACTTATAAGATATAATATATATTATTCATATATTATTTATATGACGAGAAGGATGATACAACGCTCACAAATATCTGATTATTCAATTAGACTTATATATATACTATTATATTATATATTATATTATATTTTATATATATATATATATATATATATATATATATATATATATATATATATTATATTTTCTATTTGTATGCGGTCCACGAAGGATGATATGACGCTCACAAATATCTGTCTATTCAATTAGCCAATAAACACCGCGTTGTAAAGGCGGTAGTGCAAGGTCGATAACAATATGATTGTACCGGTCGATAGTTATTTATCAACCATTGCAATAGTTGGTCATAACAGAAAATGTTGCAAGAGTAATTTATGTTCGTTTTGCAATCCTACATAAATTTGACAAGAATTAAACATGAATTCAGATCGAAATTAATATATTAAACTTTCAAGCAAGAGCAAATAATTTCGAAGACTATATTGCATTGTAATAACCTTTTTCTTTAAATATGATTAAAGTAAATGGAAAAGCAAATCGGAATTACACTCTAAGCGAAATAGAAGCAAGAATATGACGAGAAGGATAATACGACGCTCACAAATATCTGACTATTCAATTAGACTTATATATATACTATATTATATTTTATATATATATATATATATATATATATATATATATATATATATATATATATATATATATATATATATATATATATATATATATATATATATTATATTTTTTATTTTTATGCTACGAAGAATGATATGACGCTCACAAATATCTGTCTGTTCAATTAGCCAATTAACACCGCATTGTGAAGGCAGTAGTTAACGGCCGATAACAATATAATTGTACCGGTCGATAGTTATTTATCGACCATAGCAATATTTGGTCATAACAGAAAATGTTGCAAGAATAATTTATGTTCGTTTTGCAATCCTACATAGATTTGACAAGAATTAAACATGAATTTAGATCGAAATGAATATATTAAACTTTCAAGCAAGAGCAAATAATTCCGAAAACTATATTGCGTTGTAATAACCTTTTTCTTTAAATATGATTAAAGCAAATCGAAAAGCATATCGGAATTACACTCTAAGCGAAATAGAAGCAAGAACAAATAAGTCAGTATAATCATGAAATGGTGTCGTTTGGCTGACGAATATATATATATATATTTTTAAAAGAATATATAATGAGAAAAAACGATGATTAATAAAACGTATAATTTTGATCTTACTTTCCGATCTGTACTTATCAGGTATTTGTTTTTTATGTTAAACAACTAAAACAATCAATAAGAAAACGCATAATCAAATATATTAGGTCGGCGTTTAGTAAGAAGTGAAAGCCTCCAAATAAATTATAAAACCAAAACGGCGACGTTTTATGATGATACTGTTTTTAAAAAAGGGCAAAAGTAACGCTGGTCGGGAAGGTAGGACGAATATAATTTATCTAGAAGAAAGTATAAACAAAAACGTTGGCATTTAGTAAGAAGTGAAAGCCTACAAATAAATTACAAAACCAAAACGGCGACGTTTTATGATGATACTGTTTTTAAAAAAAGGCCAAAAGTATACAGAGCCGACCAATAATAGAACGCACTAGAAAACAATCAACGACACTGGTCGGGAAGGTAGGACGAATATAATTTATCTAGAAGAAAGTATAAAAAAAACGTTTATAAAACATAAGTTTATTTCTCATAAGTTAAACATACAGAATGAAGTTCGAAAATACATGTGTCGATCGAAATGCTCAATATAATATGTACATTGCAATAATATAGCATTTTCTGTTTAAATTAAAATACACGATCTAAAAAACGACTACAATATATACAGTATAATGATGATATTTCATCTGTACAACGCGATGCTGGGGAAAATATATTTTGTTGCATTGAACAACAGACCGGTAAAATAATATTGAGCAGCATACAGATGAACAACCATCATTACACTAAACATATTGTATTTAGATTATTTTACAAGTTTATTTAATTGCAGCAAGCATAAAAATATCTTTATACACAATATTTTTCGTAAAATCTACACATCCTTGCATTTTCGAGTCTGGATGAATAAGAATCTTCACAGAATTTGATGTTTTGGCACGAGATATTCCAACATAGAACTGCCCATGCGAAAACACAGGCTCTCGTAAATAAATACCAACAAAATCAAGAGTCTGACCCTGAGCTTTGTTGATGGTCATAGCAAAACATGGTCTTACAGGAAACTGACGCCTCTTGAAAGGAATTGGACACAGTCCTTTATCAGAAGATTCTAAAGGAATTCGAGGAAGAAAGACATGATGACCCTTGAAATCGCCGGTACTAATTTCAGCACCGATAAAATTATCTCCCAATTGTTTACAGATCAAACGAGTACCATTGCACAAACCTTTAACTGGGTTTAAATTTCTCAACAACATGATTGAGCAATTCTTTTTCAACTTCAAAATATGTGGAGGAAGTCCACTAGCTGATATGGTCGTTAGATAATCATCGTACTCAGCCTGTTGTAAAGCATCATTAGTTCTATTAAAACTAACATACTCCTTTGCCTCGCCTGGAAATCAATCCATCAAAAGATCATTTAGTTCAGCAACACAATCATTCTTCGGAGTCAAGAGAGCTCTTCCAACTAACAAATGTGGATCCGTTACAAAAGCATCGAAGGAAGGAAAAACCCATCTAATCAGTTCATCCAGAGAACTATTGATATCAACAAATGGTACTAACATCTGAGATGGTATCCGAATATTTTCATCATAGATGTACGGAATATCCCCATTACCCACATGCAATAAAAAATTAGTAAATAAAGGATCCTCTCTAGCTCGCATATTCTCATGCAAATATAACTTCTCCACACCCTTCCAAAGACGAGAACTTACGAAGCTAGCATCAATTAATGCTTGTCTTGATCCTCTAACTATTATAGGAAGTGTCTGACGAAAATCACCACCAAACAAAACAATTTTACCACCAAATGGCTTTGAGCTATCACATATATCACTGAGAGAAAAATTCAGCGACTCTATAGAATATCGATTTGCCATTGAAGCCTCATCCCAAATAATTAATTTCGCCTCATAGATCATCTTAGCAAGAGAGCCTTGTTTGCTTATTTTACTGTTTGATTTATCCTCCGCATCAAATGGAAGTTTAAACCGCGAATGTGCAGTACGTCCTCCAGGTAACAGAGATGCAGCAACGCCGGAACTTGCAACTGCCAAAGCAATTCCACCAGTTGAACGTACAAATGCAAGTAAAGCTCGATAAAGAAAAGTTTTTCCAGTCCCTCCAGGGCCATCCAAGAAGAAAGACCCATGTCCACCACTAACAATCCTATGACTTATCTTGTCATACACAGCTCGCTGCCCAGCATTCAAATGATCAATAGACAGCATATCCTCATCAGAAACTTTTATTGAACATTCATGCATATAGTCTTTGCTATACTTATCAAGATGAACCAAAGATTTATGGACAAACTTAATAGGAAAATCATATATGCACTTATCCATTGTCATAAGAACTGCATCAACAGCAGAAACAGTCTTGCGTAGCACATCAAAAGCTGAACATAAACCATCACGAGCAAAGTCTTCAGATAATGCAGGATAATATTTGTCCCACAATTTCTGAGTATCGCCAGTAATTCCATACACAAGTAGCATAGAAAACAACGATCTCAAACAATAAGGCATCTCAAACAAAGCAGCCTCAGATAAACAACTATCGACATACTGATCAGACTCCAACAAGCCTCTACGAACACAAGCTTCTCTGAATGAACTATATTGATGTCCTGAAACCATTTTCAAATCATCAAAGGACGTCGGACACCGAATATTAATCAACAGCAAGCGCAAAAAATACCGTTCACCCTCGAATGGACTCACTGTACACAAACGACCAACTACTGTTTGACGTTTACGCAACTTCCACTTCCTTTCAGCTAATAACCAAACAAAATATTCTGGAAAATCCTTGTACAAAATATTCAAACGAGAAGCATCTGGATCAGAACTGTTCATTGAGAAAAATTCAGTGAGCATAGTTTTCCCAGATAAAGGATTGTTAACAATCATTTCCAAGGGCTGTTTGATGCCAAAACGTAGAGGTTGGTGATCCTCTAGATGAACAGGCAACACTATGACAGGGGGATATATTTCACTCATAGGAAAACCAAATATCCTCCAGAAAGCTTCAGGAGCTGAAATCCATCGACCCTCTTGAAAATCCTTGATTTCATCTCGTAATTCTTGTTGTATGCCAGAGATAACATTATACGATAGCCTATCATGTCCTTTATAGATATACTTATAGAGATATTTAACCAACTTCATATCACCACATATTTCAAGATTAATATGAGCATCAAATTTTGCTAACAAGTATGGACAATAAGGTATAACATACCTATTATCAAGCATAGTTTTTTTATAGAGAATAGACTTTCCATCATTCCTTCTTCTATAATTTGGATAAGAGTTAAGTGCATCGCTGGTAAACTCAGCAAATTGTTTCGGATAGTAGCTTCTGCACTTCCCATCTTGCATACATACATTATTCGGATTGGACAGACCACAGGGTCCATGCATCATATGCTTAACAACATAAGACCGTAAAAAAGGATGCAAACTATCTGGCAGTTCAGCGCAAATAATTTCATCATAGGTAGTAGGAGATATTATTTTATGACATTTAGCAAGAATGATAACCCAGTGAGCATGTGGCAAACCCCTTTTCTGATACTCAACCGCATAAACATATCCTGCAACCTCACCAAAAATCTTCTTCTTCACAATCTCATCCTTTAATTCCTCAAGCTTTGCTTTGAAAACACGTGCTATCAAATCTGGCCTATCATGAACTTTTTCAGAAGGAAGCAAATGTTCCGTTATCTCAGACCATCCAGGATTGCAAGTCATCGTCAAGAATAGGTCAGGTTTCCCAAATTTTTGCACCAATGTCATTGCATTCACATATCGCTTCTTCATATCTCTTGGCCCACTAATAAATGAACAAGGCAAAACAACACGTTGACCTACGTTCGAAGGATTAGTCTGACCATCAACAGATAGGCTATCCACTATTGCTCGATAACTCTCAGTGCGATATTCCATTTGGCGTATCTCCGACCGATAATAATCGAGACGAGAAGTTTCTATCTTAATATACATGTCAATAATATATTCTTGGCCCAATCTTCCTGCATGCAATAATAAGCATCTATTATTCAGACGAATTTGCGATTGGTAACAGGTATACTCCCGACACGAAACATTCAGTCGACACTTCTTATTTTCTTGTAAACCTGCAAAATACATTAACAAAATAAACATAATCAGAAAATACAGAATATCTAAAAACAAATTTAAAAAAAAAAAATAAGCAAACAACACACATTCTTCTTCAGCAGCAAGCATATGTACAGCAGATCCAAACGACGGAAAACCATCGTCAACTGATGAGGAAGAACATTCTTTACGCTTAAAAGAACCTGAAATCAATCCACGCTTATTTTTTTTAATACCCGCATGCCAACCAGGCTGTCCATAAGGAAATAACAAAGGATATTGCAAAGGATTGTAACACGAGTAATAATAGCTAACTTTGTGAGTACGACCATCCTCAGTATACACACGAATATCCCTTTCAGATATATCAGCGGTTTGGTCACCATCTTTCCAAACACCAGCTACTTGGTCAACTGTAGGTATATTACAATTACGTTGGTCCAACACGGGTCCAGTTCGAATAATGATTTGTGCATTAGTAAGATCATCCCACGAACGCAATCGCTTGAACACTTTGCTATAAGGATTGTCAGATAAAGCTTTAATCAAAAGTGTCATTACATCAACACGTAGATCTCGATCTACTACGACACCTACATTTAAATCATCAGCCGTGTCCAGGAAAAACAATTGCAGCAGACGATGCACATCAATAGAACCATGTACATGATTAAAAAAGTGCGTCACCTTCCCAAGAACTTTCAAAGAATATATTCCTTTTTTAGCCCAAGCAGAGTCCGGATCAACATGCATACCAATGGAAGTAAAAGAAAACGCATGATTATACGAACGATTCTTCCTACGAAATTCACAAGCAACTTCAGAATCAGGATCAGTAAATAAGAACCACATAATTGGATTAATCACTGTAGGACTGAGATGAATCTGACCACTTGCACAACAAAAACCTGGAACCTCTCGGTATAAACGATGAGCACCACAGAACGAGCAACCTTCCTGCTTAGGCAAACACCACAAAACAGTAGGAATATTATGTATCCTGTCAAAACGTCCTGAAAAATTTTTAAACAAATAAATTACCATGAGAAAATACAGCAAAAAAAAAACATATATATCACAGTTAAAATATTTCCATAGTTCAAATACCCGAGATAGAAGGTCTAGCTAATTCATCTACATTAGCAGATTCACCAGTTCCAGGCAGCACAGTAGGAACATTCAACGACAACAAAGGCGTCTCAACATTACATCGAACCTTCCTTTTTCCCAAATAGCGATTTTTTTTTCAGCCGTCAATGCAGCATAACGAATCCTCGATTTTTCATTTCGAGCTAACCTAACATAATCCGAAGATCTACCGGAACTGTTACCTGAAACCAATCATAAATAAAATTCAACACATGTATAAATATAATTCTTATAGTTTAGAGCTTCAACCACGGATATATCACAGTTAAAATATTTCCATAGTTCAAATACCCGAGAGAGAAGGTCTAGCTAATTCATCTACATTAGCAGATTCACCAATTCCAGGAAGCACAGTAGGAACATTCAACGACAACAAAGTCGTCTCAACATTACATCGAACCTTCCTTTTTCCCAAAAGACAATTTTTTTTTTCAGCCGTCATTGCAGCATAACGAATCCTCGATTTTTCATTTCGAGCTAACCTAACATAATCCGAAGATCTACCGGAACTGTTACCTGAAACCAATAATAAAATAATTTTCAACACATGTATAAATATAATTCTTATAGTTTAGAGCTTACTTTCAATAGAAGTAACATGAGGCAACGAATCAACCAAACGATCATCCAATCCAACCGAACTTCCACTGCCATCTATAATAATATTGTTCGATATTTTACTACAGCCTGTACAGATATTAATAAAAAATTAAATATTATACACAAAAATAATAAGAAAGCCAAAACTCCAAACTAATAATACCTGAAACAGAGGAAGATTGTGATAACTCGAAGGACCCCCCAACAACATTAGTTGATTCAACAAAAGCAGATTCATTTAAATTAGACGATTCAGCAATCAAAGGTAGCTCAACCGCGACATCCGACGACCGAATACATGTCGATAATTCGAACGACCCCCCAACAACATTAGTTGATTCAACAAAAGCAGATTCATTTAAATTAGAAGATTCAGCAATTAAAGGTAGCTCAACCGCGACATCCGACGACCGATTACTTGTCGAAAGTTCCTTACGTCGAACCCTCCTCTTCTTCAACATAGCAGATTTTTCTTCAGTAGTGAAGGCAGCGTAACGAAGCCTAGCCTTTTCATTCCGAGCCAACCTAACAGACTCGAAATCATCAACAGCACGGTTTCCTGAAGCCAATCATACAACATAAACATATAAAAAGGTAAAAATAATACAAGATTATTAATGAATGTTAAAAACCAAAAATAAATATCTAATTTAAGAAAACTTGGTTAGTAGCTCACTTAGATTCACACTAGAATGATCCACACAAAAGAGAGCAGGGCCAAAAACAACAGTAGAAGCAGAAGAAAGATCAACAGTATCATCATCCAATCTAACATTACCTCCACCGGAATCCATAACCTGTTAAAATAAAAAGACAAAAAAAAATGATCATAATTAATATTAAAGGCAACACCAAACAATGAATCAAATTATGAAATGAATATTAACCAATCAAGAAAGAAAAAAAACAAGCAGAAACCAACAACTTACCGAATAACGAAAGATCAGCTCAAAATCTAAACAAAAAAAAAAAAAAAAGCAAAAGAACAAAAAACCTTCGAAATGGTTAATACAAATATAATAAATGACGAATACATGAAGATGAAACGATGCCGTTTAGGACTATATATTTAAAAAAATATATATTTACCAAAGATACAGGCGTTAAAATATGACGAGGCTAAGTCCGACCAACATTGATTCGTTTTCCAATATACTGTTACAAAAATAATAGAAAGTATATTGTGTTAGTAGTATTGCAAACAAAAAAAAAATATGTTCACACAAAATTAATTAATAATAGAAAACATCACTAAATTGGAACCAAGAATCCTCTATTTTCTCTAAAAATTAATCAATAACAGAAAACATCAGTAAAGCAATAAATTAAAATAAAAGAAAAATGGAACCAAGAAACGGAGCCGTTCATGATCATACCGTTTTTAAAAAATGTATTCATCGGAAATATGGTGTTTGTTTCTAATCGAGAGGAGAGTATGAACATAAAAATAGGTACTTAATAAACGACGCCGTTTCGTGATTATGCCGAATTTTTAAAAATTGAAAGAAAATTGGAAGCAATAAGGCACATCGGAAATGTAGTTGTTGTTTTTAATCGAGATTAAAGTATGAACAGGAAAAGAAAAAACTAATCACGAGACGGCACCGTTTCGTGATTATTCCATTAAAAATTAAATTGCAAAACCAAACTCGCACGACCAAAATTCCCCTGGCGGGGCCACAGGTTGCAAACGGACGGCCAAGAAAGCATTAAATAAAAAGATAAAAGAAATTAAACGAAGAGCAAATAATCCCGGTAAATAAAGAAACGGCGGCGTTTTTCGATTAAATCGATTTAACAAAAATCGAAAGTAAATTATGTTGTACTGTTCCTTGACCGCTTCGGCTCTTATAAGCTATAGTAAATATATAGTAAAATAATTTTTTTTTAAGAATTATAGTAAAATTATTTTTTTTTAAAGATAAAGTCAAGAAACGGAGCCGTTCATGATCATACCGTTTTAAAAAAATGTATTCATCGGAAATATGGTGTTTGTTTCTAATCGAGAGGAGAGTATGAACATAAAAATAGGTACTTAATAAACGACGCCGTTTCGTGATTATGCCGAATTTTTAAAAATTGAAAGAAAATTGGAAGCAATAAGGCACATCGGAAATGTAGTTGTTGTTTTTAATCGAGATTAAAGTATGAACAGGAAAAGAAAAAACTAATCACGAGACGGCACCGTTTCGTGATTATTCCATTAAAAATTAAATTGCAAAACCAAACTCGCACGACCAAAATTCCCCTGGCGGGGCCACAGGTTGCAAACGGACGGCCAAGAAAGCATTAAATAAAAAGATAAAAGAAATTAAACGAAGAGCAAATAATCCCGGTAAATAAAGAAACGGCGGCGTTTTTCGATTAAATCGATTTAACAAAAATCGAAAGTAAATTATGTTGTACTTTTCCTTGACCGCTTCGGCTCTTATAAGCTATAGTAAATATATAGTAAAATAATTTTTTTTTAAGAATTATAGTAAAATTTTTTTTTTTTAAAGATAAAGTCAAGAAACGGCGCCGTTCATGATCATACCGTTTTTAAAAAATGTATTCATCGGAAATATGGTGTTTGTTTCTAATCGAGAGGAGAGTATGAACAGAAAAATAGGTACTTAATAAACGACGCCGTTTCGTGATTATGCCGAATTTTTAAAAATTGAAAAAAAATTGGAAGCAATAAGGCACATCGGAAATGTAGTTGTTGTTTTTAATCGAGATTAAAGTATGAACAGGAAAAGAAAAAACTAATCACGAGACGGCACCGTTTCGTGATTATTCCATTAAAAATTAAATTGCAAAACCAAACTCGTACGACCAAAATTCCCCTGGCGGGGCCACAGGTTGCAAACGGACGGCCAAGAAAGCATTAAATAAAAAGATAAAAGAAATTAAACGAAGAGCAAATAATCCCGGTAAATAAAGAAACGGCGGCGTTTTTCGATTAAATCGATTTAACAAAAATCGAAAGTAAATTATGTTGTACTGTTCCTTGACCGCTTCGGCTCTTATAAGCTATAATATATATATATAGGTATTGACCATCAAACCATAGGATATTCCATTATCTCAAACAAAAGTCTGCAAAATTTTAATAAATATTTTGGTTGGATTTTATATCATTAGTCGAGTGAAATTTATGACTGTGTCTACATATGAATTTAAATATTTAACATATCAAAAATACGATAAAAGTTCCATATTTAGTACCATATAAGAGAGCAATTTGCAGTCTAGGTACGATTGAATTCGTAATTTGACATCTAGTACCACTAATAGCAATGTTCACACGGTTGTCAAGTAAATGAATGAAAATGGACGGAATTAACCACATGCACAACATGTAAAAGTTAACTTATTTTTTGAAGGGAAAATTATCACATTTATTTTACGTTATGTGTTGAGTTTTTAAAATTACAAGAGAGTTTTCTATGCAATAAAATTTTCATATGAAACTATAGAGAAGTATCTTGCATTTATCCATTTTTTTGGACCGGACACGATATTTTATGATGTTTATTTGGATCAAGCAATATGCAGTCATCGTATGATTTTAGACATACTTTAATGCAACTAGCTGGAAATGTAAACATGTCAACTAGCTTAATATTTATGTTTAAGTTACAAATAGGCAAAAATTTAATTTTGGTACCATAGAACTGGAAAAATTTCATTTTTCATACCAAAAGTTAAAAAATAACACCAGTTCCTACTCAGCCGTTTTAAAAAAGGCACTTCCGTTAATTTTCTTAACGTTTCTGCCACGTGTCCGTTAAGTTTTCGTGGGCGGGCTGAGCACGTGGGTCGGATTCTGCCCGTTGGAACATAAAATTCAATTTTGGTACCATAGAACTGGGCAAATTTCATTTTTCATACCAAATTCCGTTATGTTTTTCTTTTTTTGAAATGGTTGTGGTGATATGTTTGAATTGGTTTGTTCTACAGTAGACTAGTAGTCATGTTAATTTTTTTTTCATTTTATTTTAACAATAAGCTTAAAAAAGAAAAAGTTTAATTTGCACAATTTAAATTTGCAACTTAGATTCCCTGGACTCCCGAACCCGTCCCGAAATCCCGAAATTAAATCGATTACCCGAAACCCACGGGACCTTGGTTGATCTAGCGGGTTTCGGGACTTAAATTTGAAATCCCGAAACCCAAAATTCCGTCCCAAAATATCCGAATTCCCGAAAACCAGTCCCGATCCCACCCCTACGACCGCCGGCTCCGGTGGCTTTTGGTCGGAATTGGTTGAGGGTTTATGTTCCCCTTGTCGTGGAGAACTCGTACATATAAAGATCTTTTCAATCCTTTGAGTAATCTATTCGAATTTTGAGTTCTAATTTTCGAATTGTAGGTCAAAATTTTCGAAATTTCAGATTGTGATTTCTTCTTCGATTCTTAACCAAACTTCGTAATTCTTGTTGCATTAGTTTTCCCTGACCGTGGGCATCATTTTCCATAGGTTTATCGTAGCTGCCATAGACGGTTGAGCTCCGCCCAAGTGGCTGCCATAGACGGTTGAGCTCCGCCCATGACAAGAGGAACAAAAATATTCAACCAATTTCGATAAACGGCCACCGGAAGCCGGCGATCATCCATAGGAGGAAGAAGGCAATAATTGCAAAAACAACCTGCTCAATTTTAGACAATTGCATCTCCCCGCTATTGAAACGGCTGAGTGAGAATTGGTATGATTTTTGGACTTTTGGTAAGAAAATTGAAAATTCCCCAATTCTACGGTACCAAAATTGAACGGGCAGATTAGTGCCCCACGTGCCCCTCACATGCACTTAACGGAGGAGACTAAACGGCCGTGGCAAAACTTAACGGCTGTATAATTTTTGAATTTTTGGTATTAAAAATGAAATTTGCCCAGTTCTATGGTACCAAAATTGAATTTTAGCCGTTACAAATATATTTAAATTTCTATCTTTCTAATTTTATGACATCTTGTTTGTTTCAATTACACAACTATCTTGTTTTATTCAATTGGAATTGAAATTCATGCTAATTCCTCTTTATATTATATGATTGTATATGTATAAAATTCAAAACATATTTTATGGTAAAGGGGAATATATTTTTCATCATAATATTTCAGGTTTAAATTAATTTGGTCATGCTTATTTTGTTGTCACATAATTAAACTTATTTTAGTGATTTTTTAATTTTTGTCAATCAAAAAAGTATTTTTTTTTTATCGCCAAACAAATTTATGTGATAATTTTACAAAAAAAAAATGAAAATTGGAGGTAATATTATTTATCATTTTTGTTAATAAATGATCAAGGGATAAAGTTAAAAACTGTGATGCAATTTGTCTAATGAAAAAAGAGAGAGGGCTTGGATGACTAAAGATGAAACATGATGATTAGAAAATTAGGACTAAATCTAAAACTTTTTGTCCACAATTATATCCAATTTTAAGCTCATTTGTAACTTGTATAAAAAAGAATTAAATGCTAACCTCAGTTGATGCACTAACAAAATATTATTTCTAAAGTAGAACTAAAATGAGCTAAAATGCTTAGTTTCTTACAAAAAATAACACAAACTTTATGCTCATTGTTTGTTTTCTCCAGAAAATTGAATATGACTTAAAAATTCAATTTTCAAAAAAATAAAAAATAAAAAAATCTACTAGTCACTCTGTACTTTCTTTTCCAAAAAATATGCTAGATACATAACAGATAATTTGTTTAATTTGATTTTGATTCACAGTGAAGAAATGATTATATATTCATCTTGAAAGTAAGAAATATACTTTTTAAAATGAGTTGCATATAACAACAACAAATAAATATTGGTAATATCTTTAAATCTACATAAAAGACAATGAAAACAAAGTTTATATAGTTTCTTCAAAACATTGTCAGTATTACAATAAATTATTTTAGTCTAACAAAGGAACACAAAACAAGAAACCATTAACGTTGCATTCTGAGCAAGCCCATATTTGAAACTAATCAAAACGGCGAATACCTACATTAATATATATCTTCTTATCTTTTTTTACAAACTCGCAAAGGCATACATCATTTGGTCAAACTGATTGCATTCTGCACAATAAACTCCATCCTCCAACATACATTGCTCTTCCGTCAGCCCATTTTCTATATTTTGATTTGTACTTCCTCCCATCAGGGTCAACGAAGGTGATCTCCTCAGGAAGTTTAATATGACTATTTCTCGTTATATTTTGAGGAATGTACTGACATGCTAAATAAACAGTATTAGTTATAACACACACGTGTATATATATATATATCAAACTCCATAACAACAATTACAAAGAATTATAGCAGAAAGTTGAGTTTTTTTTTATGTAAAGAGTAAGCAAAATGAATATTATATATTTTTCTTAATCAGAAAATATATAAATAAAAATTTTAAAATAATAGATTTAGTAAATAGAATAAATAAATAAAAATCTCAATCCTAGCCCCTTTGTAGGAGGGTGGTAGGCGTGGGCAAAATTGAAGAGGATTGTAGTTTGATGATTTTAATTTGTTGAAATATTTAAGATCAATTTAGTCTCTATTATAAAAATTTTAAAAACAAATGGCATAAATAATATATATAGTTTAAAAGAATATACTTTTTAAAAGCATAAACAGTCTTTTCGCCCTTAAAGTTATGATTATGAGTAAATTTTTCATTAGATATATCAAATGGAGGTACTATGAAATTCACTCCAAATAATTTTGTAATTCAATATTAAAACGAGACAAGCAAATAGATATGAAGCTCCAAGCAATAAACTTAACAGTTCATCCTTACGTTCTTTTACGTTTGTCAGAAAATAAGGATTTCTAGGTATAGGAACTCTGCAAGAGGTAAGTAGCTCCACACCATACTTATCTGAAATTCTCTTCCTGTGAAGAATTATTTTACTGGTACCAGCTCCATCTAAATGAAATAAATTTCTCATTAACATCAGAATCCAAATTAATTTAGAAATTATGTTGGGTTAATTAGTTTTTGAACAAAATATTTTTTTAGAACATACCATTAGTACCCCTTTTCGCTTGTTCACACTCATCATCTTCTTCGTCATCTTCATCATTATTATACATATGATCATCATTTTCAATTTTCACTTCACCCTCTTCTATATCTCTGTCTTTATGTTTTATAACTCTATTCTTCTCACAACCCGATAGGCCAAAGAATCTGACATTGAAAACCCTAGGAGAAACATATTCAAACACTAACATGTCCATACTTTCAACCTTATTATCATGAATAATTTTTTTCCAACCATCTTGAAAGTGCAATTTATCATGTACTCTTTTCAATTTAACTTGCCACAAATTATCATTTTGGTCTCTAAGATCTACTTTTTTGGCATCTCTCCTTGAAGCAGATTAGTAAAACCTGGAGGAAATTCCTAAACAAACAATAATATAATATCAAATCAATTAAATAACCAGTCAACTGTAACCTTAAAAAACAAAAATTAACCAAGCCAATATGCATAAAATGAGTACGCATCTGTATTAATTTTAGAGAACATTTATATAAAATATTGGTGTCTATAGTGGAAATCAAATGTTTAAATTAATGCACACATAATCTTATTGTGCAAAGCTACGATACACTATAAATGACATTCATAAATAAATATACCTTTGTCACTTTGGGGGAAATGCAAGATGACCCGTTATTAAGCGAAACATCCTTGAAACTAACTTGTAAAATTTTTATTGCATAGAATATCGGTGTACTTTAAAAAACTCTCCAAGAAACCCCCAACATATTCTAAATTGGTGGTTTTAGATCATCTTATTTTAAGTGAAATAATAACTATTTAATAATTTAGAAATAATAACAAAATTAATTAGACAACAAAAAATTAGATAATAAATTCAAAGCATGTGAACTCGATACATAAATTACTAAATTACTTTAATAGTAAAAGATGATAAAAATACCATTTGTTTTCTTGAAAATGCTGGTAAGAAAAATTTAACGAATACAAGTCGATTCGACATAGATCCATCCATGATTAGATCCCTCATAGCTCGAAGCAACAATCTGTAAAATGCGAAAGAGTTTGTTGAGTCCGATTTTAATTTGTTGAGTCCGGATCAGCTCCAATCCGAGAAAAAAATCCGAATCCGAAAAACAAACAATACTAAGATATCTTCAATATTCAGTCAACACTTCTCCATATTCAACAAAAAGTAGAGGATAAAAGAATTTTTAACCCAAATGATAAACAAAAGAGAGCATAAAGATTATAGAAGCTACCCTATAAAACTAAAGCATTTAAATTAAATTAACTATGCTATATATAAAACTAGAGAGCAAATAAATAAGGAAGAAAGATAGAAATCGACCTAAGATAATTCGGAGGCCTAGTAGCACGAATATCAAGGCGGTAGAAACTATCACCAAAAATAAACTAAGAGGGATCAAGAGATTTTAATCTTATAAAGAAGATTTATCTCTTTGCTGGTGTGTTTGAAAAGAAAGAAGGGGAACTCTATTTATAACACTCAGAAGGGGAGAACTTATCTTTCACAAAAAATGTGGGAGAGTTACTTTAAAAAATAAAAATTGGGGGTAATAGTTATCTTTCACAAACAATGTGAAAGAATTACTTTTAGTCAAATGGGCTTAAAATCCCAATTTCTCTCCTTTTTGGGCTTTAATACCCAAGACTTCTTTTATTACATTTAGTGACAATTTTTTTGTTCACCTAAGCTAATAATCATAGTTAATTAAATCATTTTCCAACAATTATAAACATCATATAAAATTAAATCTCTGAATTATAGAACTTGATTAGTTTAATTGTATATACATTCATTTTTCTTTTTGTCATCATCAAAAAGGGGGAAATTGTTGGATAAGGATGAAGATGAAGGCTCTGAAGACAATTTGTAAAGGGAGGTTTTGAAGGATTCCAAAACTTCAAGATTGGCTAAGTATGGAGTAACTTAGCTGATGATCCCTTAGAAGAAATTTTGACTAAGTAAAGAAGACATCAGAAGAGTCAAAAGTTTCAAGGTCCAAGACTTCTGATCTGCTGAAGTAAAGTTATCAGACTGATGAAGATCAGCCGACTCAAATCAGATTTGTTCAAGTTTGAGATCAGCCGAGTTCGCCATCAGACGTGTACTTTCGTCAGCCAAGTAAAGAAGATCATGAAGTGTTCCCAACGGTAATAAATGCCCCTTGGAGTAATAAATGCTGAAGTACAAGGTTATTAAAGACAAATGATTGAAGAAATGCTTCGCATCAGCTGGTTGCATTTAATGCTGCATTAAATGCTGCCTGCAGAATAGTACTGTTCATAGTACGGACAGACTGCAAAAGAGCCGTTCGCGGATTTTAAGGACCAGTACTCGAGGAATTTGAATCTTGTCTCTCTTCAACGGACACTTTTCAATCCTCAAGTATAAATAGCTGAAAGAGACGAAGAAGAAACAAGCAACACACTTTCTGAGAGAAATTTCCGAAGCAAAATTCTTTAAGTCTCAAGAACAGCTCACTCATCAGCTGAGTCATTTGTTGACGAAAGCAGAGTTGAAGAATCAAGAAAAATACATCTTCTGAGTGATTTTGTAAACAAGAGTGTTGTGCGGAGTTGTGATCCATCTTTGTGAGTGATCAAACTTCAGAGAATAGGTCATCTGTGTGATTTCCTATTGCGAACTTGTGGTCGTTTCATTTGTTGTTCGACGCAAGCAGAGTATACTGTAAACTTTGTGATTATAGTATAACCCAAGATCTGTGTGACTTGGAAGAGTGGACTAAAGGATATTCAAATCCATATAACCACTATAAAAATTACTTGTGTTTTTACATTGCCTTTAAATTTGCATACTTTCTGTTTGCATAAAAACACATTTAAGTTAACTGTTTGAAAAAGAGTTAAAAAGGAGTTTATAAAACTGGGGAAACATTTTTCAAACTACAAAGATTACTTGTGAAAAACACTTTGAAAATCCGCTGCAAGTACTCTAAGTATTAAAACTGATTTTAGCAAAATCAGCTAAGTAATAATCAGACGAGTGGTCAACAAGGCTGTTCAAAGATTTGTTCGCGAACAGAACTGTTAATAACTAATCTGATCAGCTTAGTCTGTTCAGTTAAGAGTTAAAGTTTTAAAGTTAAATTTGAAGAAAATTTTTAAAGAGGTTTATTCACCCCCCCCCCCCTCTAAACCTCTTCTGACCACTTGGGACCAACAAGTGGTATCAGAGCGGGTGGTTCATTAGAATCAGCTGCCTGATCAACGAGCTTGATCCAAGTGTTTTTCAAAGGTTTTCAAACTTTTTCAAAAGAGCATATTTTTGAAAAATCAAAACTTTTTGAAAAATGGATTGTATCAGTCATGTTCCCCACATTGCTGGTATGTCCTTTGAGGACTGGAAGATTAGAATGGAAATCTTTCTAGCAGCCTATAATGACAACATGTACACATGTATCATTAAAGGTCCATTCAAATTCACCAAGACCATCATAGTAGATGAAGCTGAAATGGTGGTGGAAAAAGATCTGACAGAGATGACAGCCGAGGAAATAAAGTTGTTCAATCTGGATAAAGTTGGCCGTTTTATCATGACCAAAGCCCTGGATAATGATCGGTTTGACAAGGTCAAACATTGCAAAACTGCAAAGGAGATGTGGGACAAGGTTCGTGACATGAGTGAAGGAAACGACGCCATCAAAGAGCATCAGCTCAGTGTTGCCTTGGAAAAGCTGGACAACTTCAAGATGAAATCTGGAGAGACCATTGATCAGATGGATACCAGGTTTACCAGAACGTTGAATGAAGTCCTAAAGCTGGGAAAGACCTTTACTGACAAGGAGATCACCGTCAGAGTTCTAAAGGCCCTGCCCCCCAAGTTCAATATGAAGGTGACAGCTATGGAAGAATTAAGAGATCTGGGGAAGATTTCTCTTACAGAGCTGTTTTCTGTACTCAAGGCATTCGAGTATAAACTGCCTAGGATGGGTATTGAAGAAACCTCAACTTCAGGACCCACATCTGCCTTAGTTGCTGCTGAAAACACCAGGAGACCAGCACATAGAAGTCAAGATGTGGACTCATCTGATGAAGCATCACTACTCAACAAGAAGGAGTACACTGCTGGAGATGTAGCATTATTGATGAACAACTTCAAGAAGTTCTATAAGAGAAAGATGAAAAACAAATACAATCATGCTGCTTCTACTTCTAAACCTAACTCTTCTTCTCAAGAAAAAGATGATTATAAAGCAAAACTAATGTGTTATAACTGCAGGAAATTGGGACATTTCATCAGGGACTGCCCATATCCAAAAGCAGAAAAATACACTGAGGAAGAGAAGAGAATCAGAAAGAAAGCATAAAAGAGGAAAAGCAATGGTAGCTGAAGCAGAAAAGCTTGCTGCTGTCTACTCATCTGATTCAGATTCAGACACGTCTGATGAAGAATCTTCTGATGAAGAGAAACCTGCTCTCCTCTGCCTGATGGCTAAGGAATCTGATGACTCCGAGGATGAGGTAACTCCTCCAAATAATGAACTGTTTGATTCTCTAGAGCAAATGATGTTAAATAATACTACTATTGCTGGAGAATTTGTTAAGCTTAAGGAAGAGATGAGCTTGCTAAAAGAGCAAAATAACTCACTGAAACATAAAGCTGAAAAGCCTAAAGAATCAGCTGAGTATAAACAGCTTGAGCGAGAGCATGAATCTCTGAAAGCTGAATGTGAGGTCTATAAAGGAAAAATCATGGAACTTGAGAAAATTATCGAGTCTCATGATAAGTCAACTGTTGCATCCATGCCTACATCTAGTAAACAGGAGACACCTTTAGAAAAGGATAAATTAGAATTGAATCATACTGAAAAATTCATATCTGCTGACAATAGTAAGGTCATTCTGTATGTTCAAACTTCTAAACCTACCTCATCTGAGAAAGTGGTAAAGGAGAAGAAATCTCCTAAGGCTAAAAAGAGCAAAGAGCCTAGTGTAGGAAAACAGACTAGTAAACCCAAACAGAAGAGTCCTAGGAAGTCTTCTGATAAGGTTAAGACTAATCAGACTAGTGAGAAAACTAAGTCGTCTGTTAATGAGCAAACTGTTTGTTGGTCCCAATTGGTCAGATGAGGTCCAGAGGGGGGGGTGAATAGACCTCTGAAAATTTTTGAACTTAAAAACTTTTCAGTCTTCTGTCAGCAGACTAAGCTGATGAAGAACAGTAAGCAGACTAGTCTGATCGTGAACAAATCTTGAACAGACGACTGACCACTCTTCTTACAGTAACTTAGCTGTTTTTCAGCAAAACAGTTTTTCAAAGAGTATACTTGCAGCGGATTGTTTCAAAGTGTTTTTCACAAGTAGACTAAGCTTCTTGAAAGATTTTATCCCCAGTTTTTACAAACTCCTTTTGTTTTAAAATCTTTTCAAAATAATTCAAAGTGTTTAAAAATGCAAACTTTAAATATGCAGGAAAACTTTAAATGCAAGATAACACAAAGAATTTTTATAGTGGTTATATGGATAAAAATCCTTTAGTCCACTCTTCCAGATCACACAGATTCTGGGTTATACTATAATCACTTAGATTACAATATTTCTCCACTTACACCTAAACAACTAATGAGAAGGCTGTAAGCTCGCAATAGGAATTCACAAAGAAAACCTATCCACTGAAGTAGAATCACTCACAAAGATGGATCCTAACTTCGCACAACACTCAGCTATTACAAAATCACTCAGATAATGTTTTTCTGATTTCTTCAACTTGGTTTCTGTCAACAGATGACTTCCACCAGACGAGTGAGCTGTTCGAGCTTTTGAGACTTAGAGAAATTCTGCTTCAAAATTTCGATCTCTGATTGATGTTGTGTGTGTCTCTCTTCGAACTTTGCTCTATTTATACTTGGATTTGAATTTATGACCGTTGAAGGGAATCACATCTTCAAATCCAATCTTCAGCTCTTTTTGAAACGGCTCCCTGCAGCAATAGTACAGTGTACAGTACCTTTCTGTCCATCGCATTTAATGCTGCATTTAATGCACTCTGCTGATCCGAGGATATCTTCAATCATTTGCCATTACTACCCTTCTCTTTCAGCATTTATTACACTAGGTGCATTTATTACCGTTGGACTAATCTCTTGATCTCTTCAACTCTGCTGATCAAGAGGACCCTTCTGATAGATACTCTGCTGATCAAATACTGAATTCATCTGATTTGACTCGGCTGATGACCTACCCTTCTGTTCGCTGTTTCAGCAAGAGATCACTAGTCTTCTGAGCTTTGAACTTTGAACTCTTCTGATGTCTTCTTTTGCTTGTTCAAAATTCTTCTAAGGGTACTAAGCTTTCCATACTTAGCTGATAATGATGTTTTGGAAATCATCAAAACCTTCCCTTAATTTCTGACTTCTTTGCACTTCATCTTCATCTTCATCCAACAATTTCCCCCTTTTTGATGATGACAAAACTTCAGCTAAGTACCTGTACCTAAACTAAAGTTTTGATCCTCAAAAATTTCTGAGATAGAAATAATCTGTTGGAGTCAAACTTGCAATTTTATAGATAGTGAACTGATTACATTTTACAAGTTTTGAAAAGTAAAAGATGCAAAGTAAAAGATTACAAGGTTTTAAAGGTAAAGAAATCTAGTCTAAACTAGTCTTCTTTCTTCTTTTCTTCTGCAGCTTCCTTGTCTTCTTTTTCTTCTTCAGCAGGTTTGGAAGTTCCAACTTCCAATTTCTGCTTCAACAGCTCTAATTTCTTCTTTTTAGTATCAGGATCAAGCTGTTCTTCAGCTGAATCCTTAGCAGCAGCTATTTCCTTATCTGATTTAGCTTTTTCTTTAGCTTCAGTATCTTCATATTCTTCAGCTGTCTCCTTATCATCTTCTTCTTTTTCTGTGATCTTTTCATCTGCTAATCTGCTTGTGCCTTCATTTGCTGCTTCATTCCTATCATTTTCATCAGCAGACTCTTCTAAGACTTCTGTTCCTTCAGCATCATCTTCAGCTTCCAATACAAGAGAAGTCCCAACTCTTTTCTGTCCAAATATCCTTTCTTCCCCCTTTTTGTCATCATCAGCAGGGTTGATTTGATAGTTTGGTAAGATTGGAGTAATTAGAAGTGAATCACAGAGAAGCTTGATGTTCTCTTCCATAGCATTAATCTGAGCTTGTTGATTAAGTTGATTGGCCTTAACAGTTTTGACTTCCTTTAGCAAGTCTTCTCCTTGATCACCCAATTGAATTTGAGATCCCAAAATCCAATTTGATGAAGCAGTGAAGTCTTTCATCATGTTGCCCATGACTTCATCTTCTGCTTGGAGAGCCAATTCAACAGTTTGTTCAATCTGCTTCCAACCTTCAGTAGTGCTCTGAGTCCTTCTTCTAAGAATATCCATATCCTGACAGATGGATTTAACATTGTGAGCAGTGTCTTCTATCAGATCTGTTGGGACAAAAGCAGCTTCCTGAACTGGTTGTTTAACAGCAGCTATCACTTCTGCAGCTAATTCTTTCTTCATATCCTTCAAAGAATTGGTGATCATTTGCTGGATGGAGTCCAACAGATTTGTCTGAACACCATGAGAAGTTGAAGGCATATTTGAAGTAGCAGCAGGTGTATCTTCCATGAGTTGCTCTGATGGTTGAGTTGTCAATGCAAGAGATTGATCTGCTGGTTCATCAGCATGGCTTGGAGTGCTTTCCTTCTCCTTAGCTTGATCATCTCCTTCAGCAGCAACTTCTTTTTCCTTTAACTGATCTGCTGGAATTTCTTCTTCCTTCTTTGATTCATCAGCAGCATCAGACTTATCATCCTGCACTTTGTCTTGATCAGATGGGTCTGATGTACCCTCAATTTGCTTTGGTTGATCAGAGGACTCTGCTCCTTCTTTCTCAGCAGGTGATATAATCTTCTTGACAGTTTCAACTGTCCTCATCAATTCTTCATTGTCCACTGCTGACCTGTTAGAAATCCAAGTAAAGTTATCAAGAGGTATAAAAGTAGATGTTGGTTCCTCAGGCAGCTCTTCATAAGGTTTTATGTTTGGACCATAGACAATGTGTTTGATGTTTGGAAGTGGGACCAGTGAGCTTGGTTGTCCTCTTAACTTCCTTGCTTTCTTTGCCCAAAGCTCCATTGCTTGAGCAATAGCCAACTTGATAGTTCTTTCTTTGAGATCTACTGAGTCATCAAAATCCTCAGAAATGAATGCAAAGATCTTCTTGGCTTCTTCCTTGACTATGTGACATATCCTCATCCTTAATCTGTCCAGAAAGAACTCTGAATCAAGTGCTTGAATGAGTGAATTTGTCTCAAGCCATTTAAGTATCCAGTCTTCTGTAGCCTTGAATTCTTTCCATTTGGCCATTTCAGCAGGACTCTTTGTGAGTCTGAATTCCCTCCATCTGTTGTATCTAATCTTTTCAGAATTGAAGAGTGTCAGACGGTTGACTCTTTCATTTTCAGCATCAAGTCTTTTGAGAAATTCTTCAAAAATTGCAGGATCTTCCCTGACAATTTCAAGAGATAGTCTGATTTCTTCTCTTTTCTTTGACTTTATCTTGGGTGCAGGCATAGCTGGGATTGGTTTGTTTGGATCCCTTGGTTCACCAATAGCTATCCCACCAGTATGCTGATGTCCATGAGCATCCTTGATGCTTGCTTCAATAACAGCAGCCAACTCTGCTGCCTCAATAGCATCTCTCTGCTCTTGAGTCATTTTGCTGGCTTCTTCCTCCAGCCTTTTTAATTCTAGGCTTTTCAGCCTATCCTCTTCTGCTTTCTCTGCAGCTATCCTTTGCTTCTCAGCATCATCTAACTTTTTCTTTTCTGCAGCAGTTACATAAGTTGAAAATTTCCCAGGCCTTTGTCTGATTGGATCAGGGCTTTCAACTGCTTGAAGAGGAACTGCAGCAACTGGAGTAGGATGCAACAAAGGTGCATCTCCTTCAAGTGTTGAACTAGTCTGCTGTACATTTTGAACTTCAGCAGATAGTGCAGCAGATGAGTCTTCTGTTTGTACTCCAATTTCAGAGATAACTTTATCTTCAGTAGCAGCAGCTTTAGCAGCTTCAACAGCAGGTTCTTTAATTGTTAATGGCCTTTCTGCTTCTGTAGTTGTTTCTCTTACAATTGCAACAGGTTCTTCAGAGAAATTTACCTTTCTCTTTGCTTTGGACTTAGGAATTCTCTTGGCAGGAGGGTTTGCAACAGGAGGTCCCCTTGCCTCACTCCTAGTCCTCAATCTCTTCAACCTTTGAATAGGAACTTCTTCATCAGATTCTGTCTTTTCAGATGAAGAGCCAGTCTCCATGTTCTCAACTTCAGCTGTGAAGTCATCTATCACCTTTTCAGGGACTTCAAATTCAGGTTGTGCTGATTCAGCCACAACAGCAGACTGTGCTGTTGGCTCAGCAGATTGACTTGTCTGACCCACCTTCTTGCTCTTCTTAGAAGGGGTCTTTTTGGATTTTGCAGGGGCTTTTCTCTTAGGTTTCTCCACTATTTGTCTGACAGGCTCGTAGAGTTTGAACTCTTTACTGCCATGAGTTTGCTTCCCACCACCCATAGGGCAATTTAGTGAGGCAAACAGATTACTCAGTAAAATAGCATGAGAATGCCTTTTATCACTTAACAGCTCATACACGTGAGCAGCCCAGTTAACCTTAAACCCATAATAAATGCAAATCATTGTGCAGTATCTCTTCCTAGGTAATCCATCCAGTGAACCTGTAGCACAATCTAATATCTTTGCAATAATATCAGCAAACCTCTGATATTCACCTTTCAGCTGAGTCTTCATCAAAGACCCAGTCATCTCTTCTCCAGGTTTAGCACAAATAGCCCAGAACTCTTCTTCCTTTGCTGACCCTAAACTGGTCACATCTCCTCCCTCGTTTGATAGTTTATAGATCTCACTGAGAACAGCAGCTGAGATCGCAATCTTCTTTCCACCTATTTCAGCAGACATGATCGTGTCATTCTTAGAGAATTTCCTGGTTGTATAGAAGTGCTCAACATCTTCTAAGTAGACTCTGTCTTCGTGAGCCTCCAAAACAGGAACTAACGAGGCTTCCTTAATCTTTTCCAGTAACGAGCGCATCAGATCAGTGCCCGAAAAATGGAATTTGCTGAAGTTGAAGTACCTTCCTTCGATAATCTTCTCCATATCTGAAATTTTGAGAGTAGAAATCTACAAAGATGCAGTGAACTTTCGAAACAATAGGGTTTGAGAGTTAGAGAGTTTGAGAATTTTTGAGTGCGTAAGACGACAGTGCTGTTCAGATCGGATTTTATAGGTTTCCTTTTGATTAGGTTTCCGTGATTTATCTGAACCGTTGATCTAATCTGACAGTTTTAAATCGTGTGGTTAGGAGAAGCGGATTTCAATTTTATTATTTTAATGTCAGATGGGCGGGAAACTCTATCGACACTAATCTGTTACTTATAAAAGCGCGTTTCTTATGATACGATTTATGACCATGCTTATATAAGACATCAGATGAGTAGAGTTTAACTTATCTAACAGACGGGTGATCTGTTATCTGATATTACTAGAGAATGCCAATAGCTAGTAATCTTCCTCTGCTGTTTGTCAATCCAGCAAGATAAAGTAATCTTCAGTCTTCAAGAATTAAGAACAGATCTTCAGATAATATAACTTTCACTAACTGACATTAACAGATTTCATCTTTAGAGCAGAAGTACCGCTAGTCTTACACGTTCCCCCTGTCTTTAAGAATTCATAAGCTAACTAGTCTGTTGAAAGTTAATTCTTGAATAAATAACGGATAACTAAGCTGTTGAACTCCAGTCTTCTGATGAGTTCCCCCTCAGCTTATGCATCCAAATTAAGTAGTCCTAACTCAGCTCTTAGAGTTGAGAACCTTGCTTCACTTAGAGGTTTAGTGAAGATATCAGCAATTTGATTGTCAGTATGAACATACTCTATCATAACATTGCCTTTTTCCACATGATCTCTAATGAAGTGATGCTTGATCTCTATATGTTTAGTCCTTGAATGACTTGTAGTATTCTGAGTAAGTGAAATTGCACTTGTATTATCACAGTAGATTGGAATTCCACTGATCTTGATATTGTAGTCTTCTAGTTGATGCTTCAACCAAAGTATCTGTGCACAACAAGCTCCAGCAGCTATATATTCAGCTTCAGCAGTAGATATAGAAACTGAGGTTTGTTTCTTACTCATCCATGAGATCAGACGACTACCTAAGAACTGACAGGCACCTGTTGTGCTCTTTCTGTCAATCTTGCAGCCAGCAAGGTCTGAATCTGAATAACCAATAAGCTCAAATCCAGATTCTCTAGGATACCACAATCCCAATTCTTGAGTGCCTTTAACATATTTCAATATCCTCTTGGCAGCTAAGAGATGAGATTCCTTGGGGTTTGATTGAAATCTTGCACAGACTCCAACTGAGTACATTATGTCAGGTCTACTTGCTGTTAGATATAACAGTGACCCTATAATGCCTCTATATTTGGTTATGTCCACTGATTTGCCATCTTCATCTTTATCCAAACGAAGACTTGTAGACATAGGAATAGTAGCAGTAGAGCTAGTTTCCATACCAAACTTCTTGAACAGATCTCTTGTGTATTTTGCTTGATTTATAAAGATTCCATCAGGCAGCTGTTTGACTTGTAAACCAAGAAAATAATTAAGTTCACCCATCATGCTCATTTCAAACTTATTCTGCATCAGCTTGGAGAACTTATCACACATCTGTTGGTTAGTTGAACCAAAAATAATATCGTCCACATATATTTGCACAATCAATATATGATTCTCCCATTCAATTGTGAACAAGGTTTTATCTACCTTACCTTTATGAAATCCTTTAATTAAAAGAAAATCAGATAGGGTATCATACCATGCTCTTGGAGCCTGTTTCAGTCCATAAAGGGCTTTCTTCAGACGATATACTTTGTCCTCTTCTTGATAGACTTCAAATCCAGGAGGTTGTTCAACATACACTTCTTCTTGCAATTCTCCATTGAGAAAAGCAGACTTCACATCCATCTGATAGACAGTGAAGTTCTTGTAAGCAGCATAGGCAAGAAACAGTCTGATTGCTTCAAGTCTTGCTACTGGTGCAAAAGTTTCATCAAAGTCAATTCCTTCTTCTTGACAATAACCCTTGGCCACTAGTCTTGCTTTGTTTCTGGTGACAATACCATCTTCATTCATCTTATTTCTGAAAACCCACTTAGTGCCAATTACCCTTTGATGACTTGGTCTAGGAACTAAGTACCAGACTTCATTCCTTTCAAATTGATTTAACTCTTCTTGCATAGCTTCTATCCAGAAGGAGTCATTTAGAGCTTCTTCAATTTGCTTGGGCTCTATTTGAGATAGGAAAGTGACAAACATGGCATCTTGTGCAGCAGCTCTTCTTGTTTTCACTCTATCTAATGGATCACCAATCACCAACTCTGGTGGGTGGTTTCTGAGCCATCTGAGATCAGGTTGCAGGTCTGAATGTTGTCCTCTGTTTTGATCTTGCAACACTACTGTTGGAGATACAATAGTAGTCTGTTGAACATTTGCCGTCTGTTGAACAGTCTCTGGTCTGTCAGCTGTTTGCAACTCGTCTGTTAGACAATCAGCACCGTGATTATGAACAGCACTTGAGTTATCAGCTGAATTTAGATTAGGTAGTATGATGGGAACATATTCTTCATTTCTTCCAATGTCTAACTTCTGTAGATCAGCAGACATATCTTGATTAGTACTTTGATTCTTTTCAGAAGATTGACTTGACTCATCAAATACTACATGGATAGATTCTTCTATTAGTAACGTTCTTTTATTGAAAACTCTATAGGCTTTACTAACAGATGAGTATCCTACAAAAACAGCTTCATCAGCCTTTTCTGCAAATGCAGTAAGGTGATTTTTCCCATTATTCAATACAAAACATTTACAACCAAAAATCTTAAAGTAATGAATGTTTGGTTTCCTGTTGTTCCAAACTTCATATGGCGTCTTGTTCTGATTTTTGTTGATCATACATCTGTTATGGGTATAGCATGCTGTATTTGTTGCTTCTGCCCAAAATCTTTGAGGCAGTTTAGCTTCAGCTATCATGGTTCTGACAGCTTCCTTTAGTGTTCTGTTTCTCCTTTCAGCAACACCATTCTGTTGAGGGGTTCTGGCAGCAGAGTACTCATGATGTATTCCTTTGATACTACAATACTCTTCAACAGTAGAGTTTGTAAACTCTGTCCCTCTATCTGATCTGATCTTCAATATTTTGATGGTCTTCTCATTCTGGATCAGTTCCATCAGATTAGTAAGATGTTCCTTGGTTTCACTCTTTTTCTTCATGAAAATCACCCAAGTATATCTTGAATAATCATCCACAACAGCTAGGCAGTATTTCTTTCCACCATTGCTGACTGGATCAATGGGTCCAAATAAGTCCATATGTAATAGCTCCAAAATTCTTTCAGAAGATTGGTGCTTCTTGCTTTTGAAAGATGACTTGATTTGTTTACCCTTCTGACAGGCGTCACAGAGCTTGTCTTTGCTCATGACTGCTTTTGGAATCCCTTCTACCAAATCATTCTTGATTAATCTGTTTATGGTCTTGAAGTTTAAGTGATTCATTCTCTTGTGCCACAGCCAACTAACTTCACTTGGTGCAGATGCAACCAAACAAACACTTGAATTCTTGTCAGCAGAATCCCAGTAGACTATGTAGACATTCCCTTGTCGTCTTCCAGATAAAATTACCTTCTTTGTACCAATCTGTTCGACAAAACACTTATCTGTTGAGAAGATGACTGAATATCCCTTGTCACAAAATTGACTTATGCTCAGCAGATTATATTTGAGGCCTTTGACATATGAGACGTCAGATATCTCTATGTTTCCTCTGATTAATCTTCATTTAGCTTTAATCTTGCCTTCTTTGCTGTCCCCAAAAGTAACCTTTGGACCATCCACAGCAACTGCATCAGTCAGCTCATGTATGTTTCCACACACGTGTCTTGAACATCCACTGTCCAAGTACCAGATCTTCTCTACTTTACTCCTACTCCTAATCCTAACCTACAAAACAAAAATAAAATTGTTTTAGGTACCCTTATTGAGAGGGTCCTGAAGGATTAGTACCACCTTTGACAACCCAAGATGTTGAAGTCTTAGGCTTCTTAGGTTTCTGAGTTTTCACAGGAGCATGAACAGTTTTATTTTCATCATAATTGTCAGATAAGTCATGTTGATGATCAGTATGATAAGAATAGTGTTCATAAGCAGGGTAAGGTGCATGATATGCAGGATATGCATGCATTGGATGAGCAGGGTAAGGTGCATAGTAACTAGGAAATTGAGGTGCATGATACATAGGATGATATGCAGCAGGTTGCACATAATATGACTCATTTCCATACCAAGCATTTTGATTTTTCTTGTTCTTATGCTTCTTTGGTTTACTAAGTGCTTGCTCAACTTGTTTGGACTTAGCTTTACCACTAGTCTGATTGACTTTAGCTTTATCAGCAGATTTCTTAGGACTCTGCTGTTTGGTCTTACTAGTCTTATTTCCTACACTAGGCTATTTGCTCTTTTTAGCCTTAGGAGATTTCTTCTCCTTTAATTATTTCTCAGGTGAAGTAGGTCTAGCAGTTTGAACATACAGAATGACCTTGCTATTGTCAGCTGATATGAATTTTTCAGTATGGTTCAACTCTTGCTTATCCTGTTCTAAAGGCATCTTCTGTTTACTAGATGTATGCGTGGATGCAACAGATGATTTCTCATGAGACTCGATAACCTTTTCAAGTTCCATGATTTTTCCTTTATAAACTTCACATTCAGCTTTCAGAGATTCATGCTCTTGCTCAAGCTGTTTATACTCGACTGATTCTTTTGGCTTTTCAGCTTTAAGTTTCAGTGAGTTATTTTGCTCTTTTAGCAAGCTCATCTCTTCCTTAAGCTTGACAAATTCTCCAGCAATAGTAGTATTATTTAACATCATTTGCTCTAGAGAATCAAATAGTTCATTATTTTGAGGAGTTACCTCATCCTCAGAGTCATCAGAGTCCTTTGCCATCAGGCACAGGAGAGCAGGTTTTTCTTCATCAGAAGATTCTTCATCAGACGAGTCTGAATCTGAATCAGATGAGCAGACAGCAGCAAGCTTTTCTGCTTCAGCCATCATTGCTTTCCCTCTCTGATACTTTCTTTCTTTTCTCACTTTCTTCTCCTCTTCAGTGTACTTTTCTGCTTTTGGATATGGGCAGTCTTTGATGAAGTGTCCCAATTTCCTGCAGTTGTAACACATTAGTTTTGATTTATAATCATCTTTATCTTGAGAAGAAAAGTTAGGTTTAGAAGTGGAAGCATTGTTGTATTTGTTCTTCATTTTTCTTTTGTAGAACTTCTTGAAATTATTCATCAACAGTGCAACGTCTCCAGCAGTGTACTCCTTCTTGTTGAGTAGAGTGGCTTCATCAGATGAGTCCACTTCTTTGCTTTTCTGTGCTGGTCTTCTGGTGTTTTCAGCAGCAACCAGTGCAGCTGTGGGTCCTGAAGTTGAGGTTTCTTCAATACTCATCCTAGGCAGTTTATACTCATAAGCCTTGAGTACAGAAAACAGCTCTGTCAGAGAGATCTTCCCCAGATCCCTTGATTCTTCCATTGCTGTCACCTTCATGTTGAACTTAGGAGGTAAGGCCTTCAGTACTCTGATGGTTATCTCCTTGTCTGTGAAGGTTTTTCCAAGCTTCAGAACTTCATTTAATATTCTTGTAAACCTTGTGTCCATCTGATCAATGGTTTCAGAGGACTTCATCTTGAAGTTATCCAGCTTTTCTAGAGCAACACTCAGCTGATGCTCCTTGATAGCATCATTGCCTTCGCTCATATCTCTGACTTTGTCCCACATCTCTTTTGCAGATTTGCAATGTTTGATCTTGTCAAACCGATCATTATCCAGGGCTTTAGTCATGATAAATCTTCCAATCTTGTCCAGGTTGAACAGCTTGATTTCTTCAGCTGTCATTTCGCTCAAGTCTTTTTCCACCACGGTATCAACTTCATTGATTTTTATCGTCTTGGTGAACTTGAATGGACCTTTTGTAATGCAAGTGAACATGTTGTCATTGTAGGCAGCGAGGAAAATCTCCATCCTGATTTTCCAGTCTTCGAAGGACATGCCAGCAATGTGGGGAACATGGTTTATGCATTCCATTTTCAAAAAGTTTTGATTTTCAAAAAAATGCTCTTTTGAAAAGTTTTCAAAAACCTTTGAAAAACACTCGGATCAAGCTCGTTGATCAGGCAGTTGATTCAAATGAACCACCTGCTCTGATACCACTTGTTGGTCCCAAGTGGTCAGATGAGGTCTAGAGGGGGGGGGGGTGAATAGACCTCTGAAAATTTTTGAACTTAAAAACTTTTCAGTCTTCTGTCAGCAGACTAAGCTGATGAAGAACAGTAAGCAGACTAGTCTGATCGTGAACAAATCTTGAACAGACGACTGACCACTCTTCTTACAGTAACTTAGCTGTTTTTCAGCAAAACAGTTTTTCAAAGAGTATACTTGCAGCGGATTGTTTCAAAGTGTTTTTCACAAGTAGACTAAGCTTCTTGAAAGATTTTATCCCCAGTTTTTACAAACTCCTTTTGTTTTAAAATCTTTTCAAATAATTCAAAGTGTTTAAATATGCAAACTTTAAATATGCAAGAAACTTTAAATGCAAGATAACACAAAGAATTTTTATAGTGGTTATATGGATAAAAATCCTTTAGTCCACTCTTCCAGATCACACAGATTCTGGGTTATACTATAATCACTTAGATTACAATATTTCTCCACTTACACCTAAACAACTAATGAGAAGGCTGTAAGCTCACAATAGGAATTCACAAAGAAAACCTATCTCTGAAGTTTGATCACTCACAAAGACGGATCAACTTCGCACAACACTCAGCTTTTACAAATCACTCAGATAATGTTTTTCTGTTTTCTTCAACTTGGTTTCTGTCAACAGATGACTTCCACCAGACGAGTGAGCTGTTCGAGCTTTTGAGACTTAGAGAAATTCTGCTTCAAAATTTCGATCTCTGATTGTTGTTGTGTTGTCTCTCTTCGAACTTTGCTCTATTTATACTTGGATTTGAATTTATGACCGTTGAAGGAAATCACATCTTCAAATCCATCCTTCAGCTCTTTTTGAAACGGCTCCCTGCAGCAATCGTACAGTGTACAGTACCTTTCTGTCCATCGCATTTAATGCTGCATTTAATGCACTCTGCTGATCCGAGGATATCTTCAATCATTTGCCATTACTACCCTTCTCTTTCAGCATTTATTACGCCAGGTGCATTTATTACCGTTGGACTAATCTCTTGATCTCTTCTACTCTGCTGATCAAAACGACTCTGCTGATAGATACTCTGCTGATCAAATACTGAACTCATCTGATTTGACTCGGCTGATGACCTACCCTTCTGTTCGCTGTTTCAGCAAGAGATCACTAGTCTTCTGAGCTTGAACTTTGAACTCTTCTGATGTCTTCTTTTACTTGTTCAAAATTCTTCTAAGGGAACTAAGCTTTCCATACTTAGCTGATTATGATGTTTTGGAAATCATCAAAACCTTCCCTTAATTTCTGACTTCTTTGCACTCATCTTCATCTCTCTTCATCCAACAT
>CM064879.1:58640565-58724019 GCA_003313485.2 Penstemon barbatus | reverse complement strand
GTGTGGTCTTTTTTCAATAATATCTTTTATCGAGCAACTGTCCTTTTCGCTGTGATTTTCAAGATCGTTCGTGGCTTCTAGGTTTTTAAGCCATCGACCGTGAAGTATGATCGTTCCAGTATGACCGGTCTGGAGTTCTTTAGGTTTACTTGTGTTATTTGGTGATCGCTTCGATCCAAGACTTTTCCTGTTGTCGATCAGTTGAGGCGAATAGATGGTGCCGTTCCAACTTATTAGCATTTACTACGGGGAGTCAAAGGGTCGTATCTGTATCCGTTGATCAAATATTTTTCAGCCGTTGGATCCCTTAGATCTGCCCCTATAAATAGGGGGTGACTTATATTCTTCATTTGCAATTTCCCAAAAAGGATGGAGATCACGAATTCCTTAGATTTTATTCTGCCCTCTGATCCCATTGTCTTCAAAAAATCACATTATCATGATTTATTTATTCAAAATAGTGAAGTTGTTCCCAGTCTTGTATTGACGGGTCCCATGTCAGCCCTACCTTGTATCGACGGGTCCCATGAGATCTCAGTTTTTGTCTTCATCAATTTGAGGTCCGTGGTTTCCGTTTGCACATGGTGGGTTCATACTTGCCGGCCACCTCTGTTCTTCGATGTAACCTCAGGAGTGATAGACCACCGGGGTGGCTGGTAAATTTACCGTCTCACGACGGTCCCGAAGAGATGCTGCTCTAGAGTAAAATGTTTTATAGATAAAGTAAAAGCAGTATCTTCTTTCGGATGAGTGAGCATTACTTAGCTATCTGGCTGGTAATGTTCATTTCGTCTGGAAGAACATTTGATCTTCAGAGCCTGGCCGTCGAACCAAAGAAGTCGACCATCCTGAGCAGCATGCTTCTTAGGTGGTTTATTATAATCGACGAGGTACTAGGGAGGAGATTGGTGTTTCCGTGGACATTGTCGTGAAGATCGCCGATAATAGAGGATTATCTCATTTAAATCATTGTAATGATCTTTAAGTAGTATGTAGATCCTTGTAACGTAAGACATTTGTATGTAACAAATTTGATGAATAAAATATACTCTATTCCTTATATCTTCCTTGTCGTTAATTCTGTCATAATTTACTTATGAGTAGCTTTATCTGAGCAGACTGTGTTATTCTTTGTCTATCTTCAAAACTTCAGGAGTGTTAGCAGATCATTTAGATCGTTAGGAACAGATCAAGGAGTTTTTATTGAGCGTATCAATGTTTACTCGACTTGTTATGATTTAGAACTTAGGTTTTTAACCCAAAAGGTCCTTTTGATCGTCGTAAATAGTTCGAGGAGTGTTTATCGAGCGGATCGATGTTTACTCGACTCTTTCTTGAGTAGACTTGGATTTTTGATCCGAAAAGTCTTTTTGACATATCGAGGAGTTTTTATTGAGCGGATCAATGTTTACTCGACTCGTTTTTGATTGTAGACTTAGGTTTTTAACCAAAAAGTCTTTTTGATGTATCGAGGAGTTTTTATTGAGCGGATCAATGTTTACTCGACTCGTTTTTGATTGTAGACTTAGGTTTTTAACCAAAAAGTCTTTTTGATGTATCGAGGAGTTTTTATTGAGCGGATCAATGTTTACTCGACTCGTTTTTTGATTGTAGACTTAGGTTTTTAACCAAAAAGTCTTTTTGATGTATCGAGGAGTTTTTATTGAGCGGATCAATGTTTACTCGACTTGTTTTTTGAGTAGACTTGGATTTTTGATCCGAAAAGTCTTTTTGACATATCGAGGAGTTTTTATTGAGCGGATCAATGTTTACTCGACTCGTTTTTGATTGTAGACTTAGGTTTTTAACCAAAAAGTCTTTTTGACATATCGAGGAGTTTTTATTGAGCGGATCAATGTTTACTCGACTCGTTTTTGATTGTAGACTTAGGTTTTTAACCAAAAAGTCTTTTTGATGTATCGAGGAGTTTTTATTGAGCGGATCAATGTTTACTCGACTCGTTTTTGATTGTAGACTTAGGTTTTTAACCAAAAAGTCTTTTTGATATATCGAGGAGTTTTTATTGAGCGGATCAATGTTTACTCTACTCGTTTCGTTTCTGGCAATATGATTGAGCGATTCCGATGAATGTTTAACCGATATAATCGATATATATAAAATGCCAAAGAAATCTTTAATAATTGAACTTTAGGCCTAGGCCTTTATTACAAAGATTGAAATCTGATTAAGTAAAAAGTAAAATAATGCAGTATAACCTGCTAAAATTTATTTACCATAATATTTCCTAAGGTTGACAGCATTCCAGGTTCTTGGTAAGGCAGTTCCATCCAAGTGTGCAATTCTGTATGAACCTTTCTTCCCCACGCCAATGACGATGTAAGGTCCATCCCAATTTTGTTGTAACTTTCCCACATGTTTGGATACTTCTACCTTTTTCAAGACCAGATCTCCTTCCTTGAAGGTTCGAATGCGTACTTTTTGATTGTATGCTTTCTCCATATTAGCTTTAGTGGCTTGTAAGCGTACAGCAGCTTTATCTCTTAAAGCTTCTGTTAAATCAATGTCGTTTTCTCTTGACTTTTCATTTTCTTTATCATCGAACATTTCTACTCTTGGCGTTGGGATTAGGGTTTCCACAGGGATAACCGCTTCCGACCCATATACCAAGCTAAATGGGGTTTCCCCAGTTGAGTTCCTTACCGTGGTTCGATTAGCCCATAATACTCCTGGGAGTTCATCTAGCCATTTTCCTTTAGCTGCTCCTAATCTTTTTTCCAAAGATTTTATTATTTCTCGGTTTGCTACTTCAGTTTGTCCATTTGCTCGAGGATGTCCTACGGAGGTAAAATTCTGTTGAATTCCAAGTTTTGTACACCATTCTATTATTTGTTTTCCCGCGAATTGAGTTCCATTATCGGAGATAAGGACCCTTGGGATGCCGAATCGACAAACTATGAATTTCCATAGGAAATTGATGACTTGGAATTGAGTTATTCGTGCGAGGGCGACGCATTCTATCCATTTGCTGAAGTACTCTACGGCGACCAGGACATAAGATTTCTTCGATCTGGCCACTGGGAAAGGTCCCACGATATCCATTCCCCATTGATCGAATGGCCAACAAACTGGAATAGGGTGCATGTTTTCTGCTGGTCGATGGCATATGTTAGCATGGATCTGGCAGTGATGACATTCTTGGACATATTGAGCGGCATCTTTATTGATGGTCGGCCAATAGTAACCTGTCCTGAGACATTTTAAAGCCAATGCTCTTGATCCGCTGTGATTTCCTGCATCCCCATCATGTATTTCTCGTAGTATATCGAGGGTTTGTGATTCAGGTACGCATTTTAGAAGAATCCCTGATACTGATCTTCGGTAGAGTTTTCCTTCTATGAGTGTATATTTCGGAGCTCGATATTTTATTTTCCGAGCTTCATTTTGGTCGGGTGGTAATTTTCCTTCTCGAAGATAGTCTATCATAGGGGTCATCCAGTTCCCTTCGGCTTCTTCGATTTCCATTATATCCACTGCTGGTGTTTCATCGATGTCAATTGCTGGTGTATTAGAGATCAACCAGTTGATCACCCGTTCGGTCTTTCCGTCATGGGATCCCGTGAATTTTGATAACTGATCGGCCCATTTATTTTCCGAACGTGGGATGTTCTGGATACTAAAACTTTCAAATTTCTCGGCCAGAGTCTTCACTTTGGCGAGGTATTTGACCATGTTGAATTCCTTAGCGTCGTATAGGCCTTCTATCTGCCTTTGCACTAATTCTGAATCAGTTAGTACTTTAAGACTTTTTATATTGGCTTTGATTGCCATTTCCATTCCTGCGATTAACGCTTCATATTCAGCTTCATTGTTTGTCACAACGAACTCCAGTGTTATTGCGTAATTTAAATCTTCCTTGTTTGGTCCGGTGAAGTTGATTCCGGCGCCTCCTCCTTCTCGGCATGAAGCACCATCGATGTGCATTAGCCAAGTTTGATCTTCAATGATCAGGACATCGTTGCTGAGGCAGCTTGATGATTCAGTAGCCTGTGTCGGTGTTTCTAATATAAAATCGGCCAACACTTGGGCTTTGATGGCAATCCTCGGTTTGTAGTCTACCTCGAACTGACTGAGTTCGATGGCCCATTTGATTAGTCGACCGGAAGCTTCCGGTTTTGCTAGAACTTGCCTTAGTGGCTGATTCGTCAGAACGATGATTTTGTAAGTTAAGAAGTAAGGTCGGAGTTTTCGTGCGGCCACTACTAGGGCCAGCGTGAATTTTTCTATTTCTAAGTAATTCTTCTCCGCCCCTTGTAATAACTTGCTGAGATAATATACGGGCTTATGCTCTGAGCCCTCGACTTTAATTAGTACTGAACTAATTGCTACGTCGGAAATGGAGATGTACATAAACAATGGTTCTCCTTCTGTTGGTTTTGCTAACATCGGGGGTGTCGTCAAATATTCTTTGAGCTGCTCGAAGGCCTGATCGCATTCTTCGGTCCAAACAAAGTTCTTTGCCTTTCGGAGAGTTTGGAAAAAAGGGAGGCTTCTGTCCGCAGACTTTGATATAAACCTGTTTAATGCTACGATCTTTCCAACTAGGCTTTGTACTTGAGAGATTGTTTTAGGAGGTTTCATTTCAGTTATGGCTCGGATTTTTTCTGGGTTGGCTTCTATTCCGCGTTGGTGGACTAGATATCCCAAGAATTTTCCTGATTTGACACCAAAGGTGCATTTTGCTGGGTTTAACTTCATACGATATTTTCTTAAGATCTGAAAGCATCGATCGAGATGCCTTACATGATCTGCTTCGTTCATGCTTTTGACCAGCATGTCGTCCACGTAGACTTCCATTAGCTCTCCGATTAGTTCTTTGAACATTAGGTTTACTAACCTTTGATAAGTAGCTCCGGCATTTCTTAAGCCGAACGGCATCACTATGAAACAATAAACTCCCTGCTCGGTTATGAACGCGGTCTTCTCTTGGTCCCGCTCATCCATGTATATTTGGTAAAACCCTTGGAAGGCGTCCATCATACTGAATAACGCGAAGCCAGCGGTTGAGTCGACCAATAAGTCAATCCTTGGGAGGGGATATGGGTCACGTGGACACAACTTGTTAAGGTCGGTGAAATCATTACACATCCTCCATTTATTATCTTTTTTATCTCCTTTAGCGACTAGTACGACATTGCATAGCCATTCCGAGAAATGAATTTCTCGGATTTGTTTTGCCTCGAGCAACCTTTCTACCTCGGCTTTGATAATTTTATCTTTCACCGGTCCATGATTTCTCTTCTTCTGTCTGGCGGGTTTCGCCAAAGGATCTATTTTTAGGGAATGCTTTATTATTCGAGGATCAATTCCTTCAATGTCATTTGCGCTCCAAGCGAAGACATCGGCGTTGTTTCTGAGGAAGTCGATCAGCATTATTTCTCCTTCTTCACTTAACTCTGTACCAATTCTCGTCTTTTTGGATGAGTCGCCATCTACTAGAATTATATCTTTGTGTTCTGGGGGTTTCAAAGATAAGTCTAGCGGTTCTTTCCCGTTTTTATCTAGTCGATCAGTACTAGGAATTTCAACCTCGTTTCTAATGAGATCTCCTTCGATCTTTCTCTTGCTCGGAGTAACGGACTTAGGATGTTCTTTCATCGTTAACGAAGTACTATAGCAGTCCCAAGCCATGCAATGGTCGTTTGTTATTTCTCCGATGCCTGTATCGGTTGGAAACTTTATCTTCTGATGATAAGTAGAGACAACAGCTCGGAATAGATTGAGTGCAGGTCGTCCTAATATCGCGTTATAAGCGAATGGGGTCTCTACTACTAAAAATTTCACTAGCTTTACTGTTCGGTGGGGTATTTTTCCGAGCGATACGCTTAAGGTTATCGTTCCGCTGGGGATGATTTCGGACCCCCCGAATCCTATTAATGGCGTAGCTACTTTCTGCAAGTTTATCTGTCCCAAGTCCATTTGGGCTAAAACTTCTCGGGAGATAATATTGGCTGAGCTCCCATTATCGATTAAGATTCTCTTGACATTGTAATTTGCTATTTCTAGCGATATTACCATAGGGAAGTCAGGGTTATCCTCTCTTGCGTCCCAGACAATATTTTTAGGCGCTTCGCCTTCATTAAAACTGATCTGTTGATCGCTTGATGGCCTGCTTTCCAGGGTCCAAATTTCTTTTGGGTATTTTGAGTTTCCAATGATGGACCTGGCAGTTCTCCGCCGGGCGTTACGACTATCTCCACCCGCAGGACCCCCGGAGATCGTATGGATAGTCCCATTGATCTGGTCGTGATTCGATTCCGGAATAGGTCGGCGTTCGGGTGACCTTTGACGAGAATTTCTCCTTCGATCAACATTCCGAGGGCTTCTACTTCTTTCCCTTCTATGATTATTTCGCTCTATGTATTCGTCGAGTTTTCCTTGCTCGATAAGTTTCTCAACTTCTCTCTTAAGGTGAAAACAATTCTCCGTTCGATGTCCATGTGCCCTATGGTATTTGCAGTACTGATCGTAGTTTCGAGAGCCTGGTCTTGGCTGCGCAATTTTCCTCGCTTCGGGGATCCAGTTATTTCTTTCTAGGACTTCCAATATTTCTTCCATTGGAATATTTAACCTTGGGTGTTCTACTTGATTCACCCTGCTTCTTATTGGTTGATCATGGTTTCTTGGTCTTTGGTAGAAATTAGGTTGTCTGTCATGATCGGCTTTGTTGTATTCCAGTCGGTGGAAAACATTACCTCTCTTGGAAGATCGCTCGTAATCCGAAGCTTTTTGGGTAGGAAACCTATCGTGCCGTTTGGAGCTTGAGGTGGTGGCTTTGTTTTTGTTTTTATCCTTAAAGGAATTCATCTCTTCTTGGGTCATATACTTAGAAGCCAAGCTCATAATGTCGGCAAATGTTCTTGGTTGTTTTCGACTGAGGGCGTTTCCGAACTGCCTATTTTTAGTGAGGTCGAAGAGGATAGAAATTATGTAATCGATATTCGGTGAGTCGATTTTGAGTAATTCTACGTTGAACCTTGCCAACCAATTTCTTAGGGATTCTCCCTCTTGTTGGTGTATAGTTCCTAGGTAGCTCATCGGAAGTTTTTGCCTCCTCTGACTGGCAAATTGCTGTATTAGTTTATTGCATAATTCCCGGAAACTGAATATAGAGTTGGCCGGCTGTTTGGCGAACCAATCTAGCGCGAGTCCTTCGAATGTTGTTACCATTAGCTTGGCGGTGAATTCGGCGGAGTGAGCATACAAATTCATTATGTTCGTAAAGCTAAAGATATAATCGTCCGGGTCAGTGGTTCCATCATATCGGGGTAGTCTTCCCGGGACCTGTCCTGCGGACTGTGCTTCTTTTATTTCCCTGCAGAAGGGAGAGCAAGCCGCAAGGCTTTCCTGGAGTTCTGTAGTCCGGGCCCAGGGGTTTTGTGCAGATCGTAATCGTTGTTCGAGTCGCTCCTGTACCATCCTTTCAATTTCTCGTTCTGAGAATCGAGTCGCTCTTGGTCGATAGGGGATTGTATCATCTATATCATCTTCGATTGGGATGATCGTTCGTTCCTTCGATCCACTGCGAACTGCTTATGGTACTCTTCGACCAGTTCTTCTTTGGGGACGGTTGTCGGAGGGTTTAGAATTGACCTGCTGTGGGCTGTGCAGCGAGCGACGCTCACTTGCTGGGCTGTCAGCTTGTTGAGAGGTTCGTTCGTTCGGCCTTGGCACTCCTGTCGCAGGAGCTGCTCCGGGAGCCGTAACGTTTCGAGGAATTTGGTCTAAAACCAGCAATTCTTCTGGAGAGAGTGACTTGAAGAGCATCGCTATTTGTTTCAGTTTTTCCTGAGCGCCAGGGAGAGGAGCGGGTATTTCGGGGAGCTCCGGTTCTTCTGGTATTGTACCAGTAAGACCTCCTTGGTGTTCCTGCTGACGGGAACGGGTATCTGGGAGGTTTTCATTGGTGTTTTGATTGTTGTTATCGTTGTTGTCTTGTGGATCTTCAGATGTGTTGTGACCTGTGGTCGTATTGCTTCTCGCTCCAACGCGAGCGCTTTTCCTCGGGCGAGCCATGTGTCGATTCGAATAATTAACCTAGCCCCTCGGTGGGCGCCAACTGATTTAACCGGATTTCGTCGGGTTAATTGTATATCAGTGAATTCGTAATATCGGTGGGGATTACGATATTTGTGTATATATATTATGTAGGGCTCTGTTACTTTATTCCGGATGGATCAAACACAAAGAAAAGCAATGATTAAGAACAAGAAGCAAAACCACAAAGAAAGCTAATAACACTTTAATCTGGAGATCGAAATACTATGAATAATATTGATTCTTATTCAGTAGTAATGCCTTAGGCAGAGAATATATGAGTATTCCTTAAAGTAGAGGATTTCGTAGTTGTTTCATACAATGATTAGCTAGGTATTTATACAATGTTAAACCTAGCGTTACATAGAAACATAGTCCTAATAGGACTCGGCCCAAATATCCTTCATGGGTCCGGAGTATCATCTTCTGGTCGAAGAGAGCTGCGTCTTGCCGGGTCTGCGAGGGGATCCCGATCTGTTTGGATTGGTCGGATCGACCTTAACTTCTTCATCCGAATCGAGTAATATATAGGGTGCGAAATAGCCCCCATCAAGCTAAGGAAGTAATGGAAAAACTGAAGGAGCAGCAACTCAAAGAAAAAATGGAAGCTGCCAGATCAAACCTGCTTTTGGATGAGGATGCTGAGGAAGATGAAGAAGAAGATGATGAAGAATCATCTTATGAATACGAAGAAGTGTTAGAAGGATCTGATGAAGAAGCTGATAGTTAGAATATATAAATCTTTTGTAATCAGTTTACTTTATCTGTTCTTCAGACATCTCATCTGATAAACTTGTACTTGTAATATTTTCATTATCAATAAAAAGTCAAGTTTACTCCAACACATCTTTTCTATATCAGAAAATTTTGAGGATTACAATCTTTAGCATAGGTATTAACAGGTACTTAGCTGAACTTTTGTCATCATCAAAAAGGGGGAAATTGTTGGATAAGGATGAAGATGAAGAACACTGAAGACAATTTGTAAAGGGAGGTTTTGATGAATTCCAAAACTTTAAAATCTGCTAAGTATGGATTAGCTTAGTTGATATCCCTTTGAAGAATTTTTGACTAAGTAAAGAAGATATCAGAAGAGTCAAAATTCAAGGTCCAAAGGCTACTGATCTGCTGAAGGAAAGAAATCAGACTGGTGAAGATCAGCCGACTCAAAACAGATTTGTTCAACTTTGAGATCAGCTTAGTTCGCCATCAGACTTGCACTTTCTTCAGCCAAGTGGAAAAGATCAAGAAGTCTTCCCAACGGTAATAAATGCCCCTGGAAGTAATAAATGCTGAAGCACGAGGCTATTAAAGACAAATGATTGAAGAAATGCTTCGCATCAGCTGGGTGCATTTAATGCTGCCTGCAGAAAAGTACTGTTGACAGTACGGACAGACTTCAAAGAGCCGTTCACGGAAATTAAGGACCAGTACTCGAGGTTTTTGAATCTTGTCTCTCTTCAATGGACATTTTCAAACCTCAAGTATAAATAGCTGAGAGAGATGAAGAGAAATAACAACAAAACAATCTCTGAGAAAATTTTCGAAGCAGAACTCTTTAAGTCTCAAGAACAGCTCACTCATCAGCTTAGTCATTTGTTGACAAAAGCAGAGTTGAAGAACAATGAAAAATACATCTTCTGAGTGATTTTGTAATCGTGAGTGTTGTGAGAAGTAGATATCCATCTTTGTGATTGATATTACTTCAGAGAGTAGGAGTTTCTGAGTGATTTCCTACTGCGCACTTGTGGCCTTTTCATTTGTTGATTGGTGATCTTACGGATTTTCGTCGGAGATCAAAATAATAAGGTAGAGCATGCAAGATACACTATGATGTGAGATAGAAGATCAATAAAGTATATTTTGAACGTGAGTGTACATATTACAAGTAATGAGGGTCCTATTTGAGCATTATAGGATGCTGTACAAGCTAGAGGGTAAATACATACAACTATGGTGATTTAATCTAACTCAAGAGAAAATCCGAGCAGAAGGCTTCGACCAAGGAGCAGCCCAAAAAAGTCCCCTTCCTTCATAAATGCGAGTGGTATTTATAAATGAGGCGGTGTGCTAGGTGAACCATCCTTAGGAGAGCATTTCTTGGCCCAAAGGCTTGGGCCTGGGGTTGGCCCAATGATAAATTCGACCATGAGCCCCTCTGCTGGCGATCGGACTTAGCTAATTGGAGTTCAAAGCTTCGGGATCAAAATTATGCCCTCAAGGTCCAAATCAGGGTCTTCAAGGAGCTCAAGGTCAAACTCAGGGTCATAAAGGAGCTCAAGGTCGAAATCAGGGTCTTCAAGGAGCTCAAGGTCGAACTCAGGGTCATCAAGGAGCTCAAGGTCGAACTCAGGGTCATCAAGGAGCTCAAGGTCGAACTCTGGGTCATCAAGGAGCTCAAGGTCGAACTCAGGGTCACCAAGGAGCTCAAGGTCGAACTCAGGGTCATCAAGGAGCTCAAGGTCAAACTCGGTCATCAAGGAGCTCAAGGTCGAACTCAGGGTCACCAAGGAGCTCAAGGTCGAACTCAGGGTCACCAAGGAGCTCAAGGTCGAACTCAGGGTCACCAAGGAGCTCAAGGTCGAAATTTAGAGTCTTCAATGAGCTCAAGGTCGAAATTATGCCTTCAGTGAGCTCAGGGTCGGATTTTAGGGTCTTCCAAGAGCTCAGGGTCGAAATTTGTACCTTCAGGGTTGGATCCAGGGTCCTTCATGAGCTCAGGGTCGAAATTTAGGTTCTTTGATCCATCATGAGCTCCAAGAATAAAGATTCCAAAGTACCCCTCATCAATACTCATCCACTTCTCGAGCGTAAAGTGAAGCTGAAGCTCGGAGAAGTAGAAAATGCTCGAGGATCGCTATTTTGTGTTTCGGATATGCCTCGTTAAAAACCTAGCTCGGAAAAACCCAGTGGGATAAAAACCGAACCAGGGAAAAAGAGTGCATATCTTAAAAACTCCAAAATATATTAGGGATCAGAATTATGCATTCGGGGTCGGATTTTGTTGTGTTTGATCACACATGACTTATAATTCAGGACCAAAATTATGCCTTCAAGGTTGGATCCAGGGTCTTCCATGAGCTCAGGGTCGAAATTTGTGCCTTCAGGGTTGGATCCAGGGTCTTCCATGAGCATAAGGTCGAGATCTATGCCTCAGGGTTGGATCCAGGGTCCTCCATGAGCTCAGGGTCGAAATTTGGGGTCTTTGATCCATTATGAGCTCCCAGAATAAAGACTCCAAACCCGTCGATGGTTACAAAGGTTACGACTTTTATCCTTTGTCATTTTTTTATCAGAGAATTTGATCTTGGAGATATAAGAATTCGATCTTGGAGATATAAGGATTCGATCTTAGAGATCTAAGAATTTGATCTTGGAGATCTAAGAATTCGATCCTGAAGATATAAAAAATTCGATCATGAAGATATAAGAAATTCAATCCTGAAGATATAAGAATCCGACCTCGGAGATATAAGAATTCGATCTTGGAGATCTAATAATTCGATCATGAAGATATAAGAAATTCAATCCTGAAGATATAAGAATCCGACCTTGGAGATATAAGAATTCGATCTTGGAGATCTAATAATTCGATCATGAAGATATAAGAAATTCAATCCTGAAGATATAAGAATCCGACCTTGGAGATATAAGAATTCGATCTTGGAGATCTAATAATTCGATCATGAAGATAATAAAATTCGATCCCGAAGATATAAGAATCCGACCTTGGAGATATAAGAATTCGATCTTGGAGATCTAATAATTCGATCATGAAGATAATAAAATTCGATCCTGAAGACTGAGGATTTGATCCTGAGGGTCATAGAAACGACTTTCACCCCTTAGCTTTAATCGGTCATAGCAACAGCTTTCACCTGAGGGTCATAGCAACGGCTTTCACCCTTTAGCTTTAATCGGTCATAGCAACAGCTTTCACCCGAGGGTCATAGTTTCGATCTAAGGGGCATAGCAACGGCTTTCACCCTTAGTCGTTTTTCTTGAGCGTTTTTGAGCTCGAGGGTCGTCACCCATTTTTGCTGATCCAAGGGGCGTAGCAACAGCTTTCACCCTTGGTCAATTTTCGAGGGTCATAGCAACGGCTTTCACCCTTTAGCTTTAATCGGTCATAGCAACAGCTTTCACCTGAGGGTCATAGCAATGACTTTCACCCTTTAGCTTTAATTAGAGAATTTGATCAGGAGATCTTAAAATTCGATCAGAAGATCATAAAATTCGATCAAAAGAATTCGATCAGAAGATCATAGCAAAGGCTTTCACCCTTGGAGACATAAAAATTCGACCAGAGGATCATAAAATTCGATCAGAAGATCATAAAATTCGATCAGAAGAATTCGATCAGAAGATCATAGCAAAGGCTTTCACCCTTGGAGACATAAAAATTCGACCAGAGGATCATAAAATTCGATCAGAAGATCATAAAATTCGATCAGAAGATCATAGCAAAGGCTTTCACCCTTGGAGACATAAAAATTCGACCAGAGGATCATAAAATTCGACCAGAAGATCATAAAATTCGATCAGAAGATCATAGCAAAGGCTGTCACCCTTGGAGACATAAAAATTCGACCAGAGGATCATAAAATTCGATCAGAAGATCATAAAATTCGATCAGAAGATCATAGCAAATGATTTCACCCTGTAGACATAAGAATTCGACCAGAAGATCATAAAATTCGATCAGAAGATCATAAAATTCGATCAGCAGAATTCGATCCTGAAGATAATAAACTTCGATCCTGGAGATCATATTGTAATTAGTATGGCCGGTCTGGTCTTATAATGTTTCCTATACCTGCAAACATTGATAAATATTAATGACTTGTTATTATAAAAATATAATATAATTAATTTTTTGCCATATGGGTGTTTTTGAAGATTGAGAGTTTGATCCTGGAGATAATAAATTTTGATCTTGAAGATCATAGAATTTGATCTTGTAAACCCAAGAATTTGATCTTGGAGATCCACGAATTTGATCCTGGAGAGATAAGAATTCGATCCTGATAATTTGATCATGGAGATCTAATAATTTGATCCTGAGAATTTGAGCTTGGAGATCTAAAAATTCGACCTTGGAGGTCTAACAATTCGACCTTAGATACCTGATAATTTGATCACAGAGATCTAATAATTTGATCCTGAGAATTTGAGCTTGGAGATCTAAAAATTCGACCTTGGAGGTCTAACAATTCGACCTTAGATACCTGATAATTTGATCACAGAGATCTAATAATTTGATCCAGAGAATTTGAGCTTGGAGATCTAAAAATTCGACCTTGGAGGTCTAACAATTCGACCTTAGATACCTGATAATTTGATCACAGAGATCTAATAATTTGATCCAGAGAATTTGAGCTTGGAGATCTAAAAATTCGACCTTGGAGATCTAAAAAATTCGAGCTCCTCCTGCATAAGAAGATTCCCCCTTGATCGTACGTGAATTGCCTCGTAGTAGGCATATTTCGATCTAACACCCAAATAAGGCCCCTCGGTGGGCGCCAATTGATCTTACGGATTTTCGTCGGAGATCAAAATAATAAGGTAGAGCATGCAAGATACACTATGATGTGAGATAGAAGATCAATAAAGTATATTTTGAACGTGAGTGTACATATTACAAGTAATGAGGGTCCTATTTGAGCATTATAGGATGCCGTACAAGCTAGAGGGTAAATACATACAACTATGGTGATTTAATCTAACTCAAGAGGAAATCCGAGCAGAAGGCTTCGACCAAGGAGCAGCCCAAAAAATCTCCCCAAAAAAGTCCCCTTCCTTCATAAATGCGAGTGGTATTTATAGATGAGGCGGTGTGCTAGGTGAACCATCCTTAGGAGAGCATTTCTTGGCCCAAAGGCTTGGGCCTGGGGTTGGCCCAATGATAAATTCGACCATGAGCCCCTCTGCTGGCGATCGGACTTAGCTAATTGGAGTTCAAAGCTTCGGTATCAAAATTATGCCCTCAAGGTCGAAATCAGGGTCTTCAAGGAGCTCAAGGTCGAACTCAGGGTCATAAAGGAGCTCAAGGTCGAAATCAGGGTCTTCAAGGAGCTCAAGGTCGAACTCAGGGTCATCAAGGAGCTCAAGGTCGAACTCAGGGTCATCAAGGAGCTCAAGGTCGAACTCAGGGTCATCAAGGAGCTCAAGGTCGAACTCAGGGTCATCAAGGAGCTCAAGGTCGAACTCTGGGTCACCAAGGAGCTCAAGGTCGAACTCAGGGTCACCAAGGAGCTCAAGGTCGAACTCAGGGTCACCAAGGAGCTCAAGGTCGAACTCAGGGTCACCAAGGAGCTCAAGGTCGAACTCAGGGTCACCAAGGAGCTCAAGGTCGAAATTTAGAGTCTTCAATGAGCTCAAGGTCGAAATTATGCCTTCAGTGAGCTCAGGGTCGGATTTTAGGGTCTTCCAAGAGCTCAGGTTCGAAATTTGTGCCTTCAGGGTTGGATCCAGGGTCCTTCATGAGCTCAGGGTCGAAATTTAGGTTCTTTGATCCATCATGAGCTCCAAGAATAAAGATTCCAAAGTACCCCTCATCAATTGGAGCAAGCAGAGTATACTGTAAACTTTGTGATTATAGTATAACCTAAGATCTGAGTGACTTGGAAGAGTGGACTAAAGGATATTTAAATCCATATAACCACTATAAAATTTCTGTGTGTTTTTACTTGCATTTTATCTGCATATTTTCAGTTGCATAAAAACACTTTGATTTAACTGTTTGAAAAGTTTATAAGGAAAGGAGTATTATAAAACTGGGGAACAAACTTTCAAACTACTAAAAATTCACTTGGTTAACTACAAAACTAGAGGCTACGTTAAATTTCAATTCATTCTTAATGTAACAAAATATTACTCAAGAAAAATTTCAAATACAGGAATAAATTTTTATCAAACTCAAAGATTAATTAACTATCTAAATCGGGATTTACAAGTTTTTTTCAAGTGTTCATGTCGGTTAAACATAGATTGAAACCGTTTGATGATTGAATCATTCAAAACTGTATCAAATACATCATTATATATATATATATATATATATTGTAACTCAAGGCTCACTTTGTAACCATTGACTTAGTTTTCTTAATTACATGAATGATGATGATTTGGTCCAATATCTATTCTATATTAAAGGACAATGTCACAAAAATAGTTTATCAGTAAGTTTAATGTGCATAGAAATCGAATTAAACAATCGTTCATTAAATCAAAACATGGACCCCGTGCTATACAATTTTTAACATTATTCGGTTGGGTCCATTAATAGTTATTTCAAAGTGGGACTGCTTTTTTCCGAGGGTGAAAAGGGTCAAACTAATACAATTTTAGGGTGCAAAGTTAAGCTAGATTTGATTGCATAGTTCTTTGAAATATTTCATAGCTATCTTCGCTTCTTTTGCTACACGATCTATTTGCAAAATACATCACCAAGATTTTGGCTCTACTGGTATAAGCTGAGTATCAAATTTAATTTTTGATTTACATATGTAATTTATGATAAAAGAATATAAATTTAAATTATAGTTGTAGTATCACAAAATCTCCAAATAACAATATTAAACATGTTTATCAATAATATACTTCAACAGTCTATAAGAAATTCATGGTAATTCCAGTTTATATTATATACGATCGTATATGTATAAAATTCAAAACATATTTTAGGGTGAAGGGGAATATATTTTTCATCATAATATTTCAGGTTTAAATTAATTTGGTCAAGCTTATTTTGTTGTCACATAATTAAACTTATTTTAGTGATTTTTTAATTTTTGTCAATCAAAAAAGTATTTTTTTATTGCCAAATAAATTTATGTCATAATTTTACAAAAATGAAAATTGGAGATAATATTATTTATCATTTTTTTTTATAAATGATCAAGGAATAAAGTTAAAAACTGTGATGCAATTTGTCTAATGAAAAAAGAGAGAGGCCTTGGATGAATAAAGATGAAAGAGTGTACTGCAACTCCAATAATAAAACTTAAAACATGATGATTAGAAAATTAGGACTAAGTCTAAAACTTTTCGTCCAAAATTATATCCAATTTTAAGCTCATTTGTAACTCTTGTAGAAAAAAGAATTAAATGCTTACCTCAGTTGATGCACTAACAAAATATTATTTTTAAAATAGAACTAAAATGAGCTAAAATTGTTTGTTTTCTTCAGAAATTTGAATATGACTTAAAAATTCAATTTAAAAAAAAAAATTTATCAACTTGTCACACTTTACTTTCTTTTCCCAAAAACATGCTAGATACATAACAGATAGTTTGTTTAATTTGATTTTGAGTCACGGTGAAGAAATGATTATATATTCATCTTGAAAGTAAGAAATATACTTTTTAAAATGAGTATACATATAACAACAACAAATAAAATAATATCTTTAAATCTACATAAAATACAATCAAAACAAAGCTTATATAGTTTCTTCAAAACATTATCAGTATTACAATAAATTATTTTAGTCTAACAAAGGAACACAAAACAAGAAACCATTAACGTTGCATTCTGAGCAAGCCCATATTTGAAACTAATCAAAACGGAGAATACCTACATTAATATGCATCTTCTTATCTTTTTTCACAAACTCGCAAAGGCATACATCATTTGGTCCAATTGATTGTATTCTGCATAATAAACTCCATCCTCCAACATACATTGCTCTTCCGTCAGCCCATTTTCTATATTTTGATTTGTACTTCCTCCCATCAGGGTCAACGAAGGTGATTTCCTCAGGAAGTTTAATATGACTATTTCTCATTATTTTTTGAGGAATATACTGATATGACAAATAAACAGTATTAGTTATAACACACACACGTATGTATATATATATATATATATATATATATATATATATATATATATATATATATATCAAACTCCATAACAACAATTCCAAAGAATTATAGCAGAAAGTTGAGTTTTTTTTTTTTTTGTAAAGAGTAAGCAAAATAAATATTACACATTTTTCTTAATCAGAAAATATATAAATAAAAAATTTGAAGTAACACATTTAGTTAATAGAATAAAGAAATAAAAATCTCAACCCTAGCCCCCTTGTAGGAGGGTGGTAGGCGTGGGCGAAATTGAAGACGATTGTGGTTTGATGATTTTAATTTGTTGAAATATTTAAGATCAATCTAGTCTCTATTATAAAAAATTTAAAAACAAAAGGCATAAATAATATATATAATTTAAAAGATTATACTTTTTAAAATCATAAAAAAATAATTTTGTAATTCAATATTAAAACGAGACAAGCAAATAGATATGAAGTTCCAAAGTTCATCCTTACGTTCTTTTATGTTTGTCAGAAAATAAGGATTTCTAGGGATAGGAATATTGCAAGATGTAAGTAGCTCCACACCATACTTATCTGAAATTCTCTTCTTAGGAAGACTTTTTTTACTGGTACCAGCTCCATCTAAATGAAATAAATTTCTCACTAACATCATAATCCAAGTTAATTTAGAAATTAAGTTGTGGTTAATTAGTTTTTGAACAAAATAATTCTTTAGAACATACCATTAGTACCACTTTTCGCTTGTTCATACTCATCATCTTCTTCGTCATCTTCATCATTATTATACATATGATCATCATTTTCAATGTCCTCTTCATCCTCTTCTATATTTATGTCTTTATGTTTTATAACACTATTCTTCTCACACGCCGACAGGCCAAAGAATCTGACATAGAAAACCCTAGGAGAAACATATTCAAACACTAACATGTCCCCACTTTCAACCTTATTATCTTGAATAAATTTTTCCCATCCATCTTGAAAGTACAATTTATCATGTACTCTTTTCATTTTTACTTGCCACAAATTATCATCTAGGTCTCTAAGATCTACCTTTTTTGGCATCTCTCCTTGAATCAGATTAGTAAAACCTGGAGGAAGTTCCTAAACATACAATAATATATTATCAAATCAATTAAATAACCAGTCAATGGTAACATTAAAAAACAAAAATTAACCAAGCTAATATGCATAAAATGAGTATGCCTCTGTATTAATTTTAGAGAACATTTATATAAAACATTGGGGCCTATAGTTGGAATCAAATGTTTAAATTAATGCACACATTATCTTATTTTGCAAAGCTACCATACACTATAAATGATATTCATAAATAAATATATCTTTGTCACTTTGGTGGAAATTCAAGATGACCCGCCATTAAGCGAAATATGCTTGAAACTAACTTGTAAAATTTTTATTGCATAGACTATTCATTGTACTTTAAAAAACTCTCCAAGAAACCCCCAACATATTCTAAATTGGTGGTTTTAGATCATCTTATTTTAAGTGAAATAATAACTATTTAATACTTTAGAAATAATAACAAAATTAGTTAGACAACAAAAAATTAGATAATAAAATTCAAAGCATATGAACTCAATACATAAATTACTGAAATACTTTAATAGTAAAACACGATAAAAATACCATTTGTTCACTTGAAAATGCTGTTAAGAAAAATTTAACGAATGCAGGTCGATTCGACATAGATCCTTCCATGATTAGATCCCTTATAGCTCGGAGCAACAATCTGTAAAATGAGAAAGAGTTTGTTGAGTCCGTTTTTAATTTGTTGAGTCAGGATCAGCTCCAATCCGGAAAAAAAATCCGAATCCGTAAAACAAACAATACTAAGATATCTTCAATATTCAATCAACACTTCTCCATATTCAACAAAAAGTAGAGGATAAAAGAAGTTCTAACCGAAATGATAAACAAAAGAGAGCATAAAGATTATAGAAGCAACCCTATAAAACAAAGGGTAGAGGATAAAAGAAGTTCTAATTGAAATGATAAACAAAAGAAAACATAAAGATTATAGAAGCTACCCTATAAAACTAAAGCATTTAAATTAAATTAACTATGCTATATATAAAACATGAGAGCAAATCAAGAAGGAAGAAAGATAGAAATCGACCTAAGAGGATTCCGAGGCCTGGTAGCACGAATAGCAAGGCGCTAGAAACTATCACCAAAAATAAACTAAGAGGGATCAAGAGATTTTAATCTTATAAAGAAGATTTATCTCTTTGCTGGTGTATTCGAAAAGAAAGAATGGGAACTCTATTTATAACATTCAGAGTGGGAGAAGTTATCTTTCACAAACAATGTGGGAGAGTTACTTTTAAAAATAAAAATTAGGGGTAAAGTTATCTTTCACAAACAATGTGGAAGAATTACTTTTAGTCAAATGGGCTTACAATCCCAACTTCCCTCCTTTTTGGGCTTTATGACCCAAGACTTCTTTTATTACCTTTTCAGTGACAATTTTTTATTCACCTAAGCTAATAATCATATTTATTTAAATCATTTTCCAACAATTATAAACATCATATAAAATTAAATCTCCGAATTATAGAATTTGATTAGTTTAATTGTATATACATTCAAAATTCTTTTCTTTTCGTTTTTTCCCTCATATAGTGGGAGTATGATAATACTAATAATTTGATTTAATTATTTCACACTAAATTTTTATTTTATTGTTTAGGAAAATATAATTTCGGATCCAGTGGAAACATTTGAAAATAATGAATCAAACAAGAACCCCCACCCATTTCTCGAAAATTGAAGGCGATAGATTATTGAGCCTCAAAGGATAAAAATGGGCTCACCAATAAACATTATTCAACCAACACTCCATACTGAAAATTTCAGATCCAAATTAAAGTCACCTGTATTTCCCTTCCACCATACATAATAGTATAATTTGATATGGCTAATTAAAGAAACAACTAAGCTAACTACATACACAACTTAATAATTTTGTATATAAGTCGCATTCAATTCCCATGTGATTGATTAATTTAATTTAATTAAATTTAATTTGTTGATGTGTGTCTAATTCTATGTATGTATGTATAGTTCATGTTACCAGTGATGGCGAAAAGCAAGGAGGAAGCAATGGGGAAATGGACATAAAAAATGTCAAATTTTAAATTAATATAATCAACGAACAACTCTATCAATGATTTGGAAATATTTTTGATATTGCACTAGTATTTTTGCACTTGACTAAAACATAATAATTATTTGATAATTTAGAAAACATAACAGAATCAATTAAACTAGAAGAATAGATAATAAATTCAAATCACAAGATCCGGATGCAGAAATTACAGAAAATATAAATAGAAAAGCCGATAAGAATACTATTTTTTTTTTAAAATGCTGGTAAAAAATTTAGAAAAATAGATAATAAATTCAAATCACGAGATCCGGATGCAGAAATTACAGAAAATATAAATTTTAAAAGCAGATCAAAATACCATTTCTTTTCTGAAAATGGTGGTAAAAAATTTAGCGAATGCAGATGGATTCAGTTCTGGTCCATCCATGATTTGATCACTTATAGCTCTAAACAAAAATCTGCAAAATGAGAAAGAGCCGAGTACGTTTCATTGATTTGAAAAAGAGAAAAAATAATTTATAGAATTTTTTGAAAAGGGAGCGTTACATCTGATGTTGTGTGGCTGCGAATAAGAAAAGATTGAGTTACTAGGTTTTATATTAGAAGGAGAAATTTTTCATACAACGGCGTCAACATTACGATACGATAGCATAGTTTAATTTTTGGGAGAATTACACCAAACTACCCCTAAGATTTAGTGTTTTTACACATACCACTCTTCATGTTTAAAAAATTACACAAACTACCCTTGATGATAATGTATGTCAAAATATACCTCAATTTATTTTCTATACATTTGTTTCAAGAGGACCCTAAATTTCTATTCTAACTAAACATTTCAACTTGCAATTCCAATATAAAAATTGAGACAAATGTAATATTATAGATTCAATAGTTGGACTTTAAATTTAAATCGAAGCCACTCCAGATAACATATATATTAGATTGAAGTCTACATTAGATGTTAAGAGCTATTTTTACATTAAACTTGAAAAAGAATATTTGGCATTATACTCAAATATTAATAAATGTGTTCCATATAGCATTCATTGAAATTTTGATTGAGTTCAATTCCAAAAGATATATTTATATAAGTGTTAAAAGGAAATTTACCCCATGTGATATATATAATATCTAATGTTTACTCTTGTCAAATCCTTCACATTGATTTATGGCATACTTATATTGGCAAGAGTCTTCTTCAGGACCGACCCTACACTTTTTGAGGCCCTAGGCGAAATTCAAATCCGGGACCCCAAAAAGTTTTTTTTTCTTATTTTAAAACATGCCAACAATAATTTTCGTTTTTGTTTTTTTGTCAAAGAATTGAATTTATTATTTCTTTCTTGGTTGTAAGCCAATTTTTTAACTTTTATATTTTGTCAAATTTCAATCTCAAAACAAAATCTTACCGAGTGAGTCTTTTTTAAAATTAAAAACGTTGTACAATTTTCATAATACATTATATGTTTTTTTGTTGATTTATGACAAGTCAATTTACAAAATTAATAAAATAAGAAATATGATATCGAAGTTAAAAACTTAATCGCGTTTGATAAATAGGTGACATATAAAATTGAAACTTGAGAACATTAATAAATTAATATAATATGAAACATTTGTAGGTTGTAGATTGAGATTGAGAAAAAAAATAATTCATAAATAGAAGAGCGAAAAATCAAAAGAAAAAAGATAAGAAACCAGTAGAAACATAAAAAATAATTATTTGAAAAAGAGGAAATATAGAATTCAATACATAATTCTTGCAACTCACATATCTTTCTATGAATATATATACAAAATGGTAATATTGTAATTGGCCTTTTTTTAATGGAAATATGATAACGGACCTTTTATATAGACCATAATAATATACATGTATGAAAATAATCACATGTATTTTGGGACCCCTAGATGTTGAGGCCCTAGGACCAATGTTTTGATTTTTTTTTCCTTGATCCATGACTAATCAATTGTAATCCATTTGTTTATAAATGATAAGCTACATGATTGTCTAATATATATATATATATATATATATATATATATATATATATATATATATATATATATATATATGGAGATGTTGCAGTCAAGTTAAAGCTTTCGTGTATTGGGTATATTATTTAGTTTTACAATATTTGGTAAGACTAATAAATTGGCCAACTGTATGGTCAGAGCACTAGTTAGTGTCAAACAAATTTTTAATTTTGACTAATTTATTATTATTTACCTTATTTATTGTACGAGTAAAAAAGGAAAATTAATTAATATTTCCTTAGAATTGACCAATTAGTATTCATCCATTCAAAATCTCTCAAATTATTGTCATATAAATAATTTTTCAATTTTGTTTTTTTAATTGAATTCATTATTCCTCCATGATTTATTTAGATAGTTAATTTAACTTAAATCTATTGTTGTACTAAAAGACAAGAAAGAAAAAAAGCTCATACAAATAATTACGTATATAAAATGTATATACCGATTTAATGTAATCGATATTATTGATTTTTTTAGAACACGATATTATTGAGTTAATTACATATTTACATGTCTTATATGGAGAGGTCGTGTTGAAGTTAAATATTTTGTAAATTAGGTATATGTATTTGCTTTATGATTTTTAGTAAGTTGTATATTGGCCAGTGATATTACCAAAGCACCAATTGTTGGTGTTAAAGCAAATTTCTATTTTTGACTAGTTTATCATTATTTACATTCTTTATCGTATGAGTAAAAAGGAAAATTAACTATTGTTTCCTTAAAATTGACCAATAATATTTTCATTTAAAAAATTGCATTAATATTTTTTCTTAAATATGTTTATTCACTTTACAATTTAATTTAATTTTAACTAACATGTTAAAACATCATTTACTAATATTCATATTTTTAAATAAAAATATTGGTTAAAATAAATTGTTGGAAGAATATATTAACTCAAGAACAGCTAAGTGATCTTATCAGTTGAGTTAAATAAGTTAGTTAAAGGTTTTGAAGATAACAAAAAGGTGTCATCAACTAAGTTACGTAAGCTTAGTAAGCCTTTGAAGATTGGATACTTGGTTTAAAAGATAATCATTCAAGAACAGAAGTATTCAAGAAATGAAGATTCAATCTTATGAGAAGAGTGAAAATCAGATTAGTGGAAGATTGAAAATCAGCTTAGTGGAAAAAGATGAGTGATCATCAGACTAGTGCATAAGACTAGTGATCAGACTAGTGCATCAGACTAGTGCATGAGACTAGTGATCAGACTAGTGCATGAGACTAGTGCATCAGACTAGTGCATGATCAGACTAGTGCATCAGACTAGTGCATGAGACTAGTGCATCAGACTAGTGCATGAGACTAGTGATCAGACTAGTGCATCAGACTAGTGCATGAGACTAGTGCATGATCAGACTAGTGCATCAGACTAGTGCATGAGACTAGTGCATCAGACTAGTGCATGAGACTAGTGCATCAGACTAGTGCATGAGATTAGTGATCAGACTAGTGCATCAAACTAGTGCATGAGACTAGTGCATCAGACCAGTGCATGAGACTAGTGATCAGACTAGTGCATCATCAGCGGAGTGGATCCCATCAGCTAAGCAAAATCGGTCAGAAAGCTCTCCAACGGTAACAAGCTAAGTGCATTAAATGCTGCTGATAGAAAGTACAGCAGAGTGTACAGTAAACAGTGCAGAGAGTACAGCAGAGTGTACAGTGAACAGTGCGACAGTCTGCAAAAGTTACCATTCAAATTATGACCGTTGCTCAAGGACTTAAATGCAATTTTGCCAACCTTCAACGGGCAAAATTACAAATCCAGGAGTATAAATAGATGGTAAACTGAAGATTCAAATGAGACTTGCACACTTTCAAGATCAAATCTTTAGAGCAAGAATCCATCAGTTGAGTCATCTTATCATAAGCGGAGTCATCTTATGACGAAGCTGATTGTTGAAGAACAAGAGTGAACCCTTGTATATCTGAGTGATATTCAACTGAGTGCTGTGAGGAGTAGATATCCATCTTTGTGAGTGATATCACTTCGGAGAATAGGTCTTCTATGTGATTTCCTATTGTGAGCTTATAGCCTTTTCATTTGTTGTCTAGGTATAAGTGGAGATATATTGTAAACTGTGTGTTTATAGTATAACCCAAGATCTGTGTGACTTGGAAGAGTGGATTAAGAGGATTTGTTCCTGTATAACCACTATAAAAATTCCTTGTGTTATTTACTTTATTTATCTTGCATTGCATATTTCATAAGCATAGTAAATACTTTAAAAGAAGAGTCTTTTAAATTGAGGAATTTCCAACTTGGGGTAAAACTTTCCTTGTGCTTTAAAAGTTTAATTGAGTTGAAAACATTGTTTGAAAAACATATATACATTATCCGCTGCATCATTGTTTGAAACTCTGATTATATAAGTTTGATGAGCAAAATCAGCATAGTAGTCTACTTTACTGAATAAGCTAAGTGCTAAATCAGCATAGTAGTCTCACGAATAAGATCAGCTTACTCTGCTGATAAGCTGAGTGCAAAATCAGCTCAATCATCTTATTTTGTTGATGAGTGAACTCTACTTATAGAAGAAAAGTTTAAGAAATTTTTTAAAGTCTTGAGGTCTATTCACCCCCCCCCCCCCCCCCCCCCCCCCCTCTAGACCTCAACTGACCACTTGGGACCAACAAGTGGTATCAGAGCGGGTGGTTCATTAGAATCAGTTGCCTGATCAACGAGCTTGATCCAAGTGTTTTTCAAAGGTTTTCAAACTTTTTCAAAAGAAGCATATTTTTGAAAAATAAAAACTTTTTGAAAATGGAGTGCATAAGCCATGTTCCTCACATTGGCCATATGGATTTTGATGATTGGAAAATCAGAATGGAAATCCTTCTTGCTGCTTATAATGATAACATGTTTACATGTATTACACAAGGACCATTCAGGTTTAAGAAGATTGTGAAGGTTGCTGACCAGCCTGATCAGATCATTGACAAAAAGCTAGATGAACTAACCCCCGAAGAAGTCAGATTAGTCAATCTAGACAAGGTGGCTAAGTTCATAATGTTCAAAGCTCTAGATGAAGACAGATTCCAGAAAGTCAAGCATCTCAAAACAGCCAAGGAGATGTGGGATAAAGTCTGTAAGCTGAGCGAAGGAAACGACGCTATCAAAGAACATAAGCTTAGTGTGGCTCTTGAGGAGTTTGAAAATTTCAAGATGAAGTCTGGTGAAATGATTGATCAAATGGATACCAGATTTACCAAAACTTTGAACGAAGTTCTAAGGCTTGGTAAAAAGTTTTCAGACAAGGAGATCACCATGAAGGTTCTCAAGGCTCTTTCACCTAAATTCAACATGAAGGTGACAGCCATGGAAGAATCAAGGGACTTAGGGAAGATTTCCCTTTCTGAACTGTTCTCGTCACTCAAAGCTTATGAGTTTAAGATGCCTAGAATGGGAATAGATGAGTCATCTGGTTCAGACCCTACTGTTGCTCTTATCGCGTCAGACAAGTCAAGAAAATCAGCGGACAAGTTCGAAGAGAAGACTCTGCTGAATTCAGAAAAAGCATACACTGCTGACGACGTTGCCCTACTTCTGAATGATTTTAAGAAGTTTTATAAAAAGAAAATGAAATTAAAATATGAAAATGCTATTTCATCTTCTTCTGATCATTTTCAGGAAAACAGGGATTCCTCAAAAGCAAAACTTGGAGACCAAAATTGCAAGGAGTATGGACTCTTCACCAAAGATCGTCCGCATCTAATCTCTCAAAAGTTTGCTAACAAGGAAAAAGGTGCCAAAAAGGAGTATAAGCCAAGTAAGAGCAAAGAAAAGTTAGCTAAGGCAGCAAAGCTAACAAACTCCGGCATATCTTATTCAGACAACAAGTCGTCTGATAAAGAATTTGAAGAAGTACCCGAAACTCTATGCTTAATGGCCAAGGAATCTGATGATTCTGAAACTGAGGTAACTTCTACAAATTAATGAACTTGCATTATTTGAATCGTTTGAACAAATATTAATTTCAAATTCAAATATTGTTTGAGTATTTGCCAAGCTTAAGGAAGAGATGACTCTGCTAAAAAGAGCAAAACAGATCACTGAAACTTCAGGTTGAAAAACCTCAAGAATCAGCTGACTACAAAAAGCTTGAGCATGAGAATGAAACTCTAAAAGTTGAGTATGCAATTCGTATAGAAAATATAAATGAACTTGAAAGAAGTAATTGCATCATTCTCTAAAAAGAAATCAGAGGCTAAAGAGAAGAAGCCTACTGAAGCTCAAAAGGTTAAGAAACCTAGTAAGCAACCTAAGACTAAACAGACTAGTAAAACTCATCAGCTTAGTAAGCTGAAAGATGCTGCTGATAGGAGTGAAATTAAAAATGTTAAGTCTGCTGAATCTATAGGAGAGTTATTAGTTAACTCAGCTTATCACTTACTTCATGCTTCTTACCTTGCTTATGAGCATTGTTTTCATCATGAAAATTATTACCATGCTAAACTTACTGAAATTCACGATAAAACAAAGTCACAAATCATCACATGTTAAAGGTTATACTAACCATGCAGGACCCAATATAAGGGGTACCAAAAACAGTAATCTGTTTTGTAGGAAAAACACATGTGTGATGACACAGGTGAGTTGACTGTCCTTGCTAATTTCAACAAGTTCAACAAGTGATTTTACCATCGAATGGGAGAATATCAACAATTGGTATCCAGTACTGTATCAACATGTGATATCAACCAACAAGTGGTAGCCGTGTTGTTTGGAAATAACTAGAAAAGCAAGATTGTTTGAACATTTGAAGTTTGTCAAGAGAATCAACGTTTGTATCCAACAAGTGGTATAGTCAATCATGTGACAACAATCTTTCAGCTCTCAAGAGTTGAAAATGGGTTTCTTGAATTTGGATTCATGAGCTGATGGGGAACATATCAGAAAAATCATCTCAACAGCTTACTGGAATTCAACGGCTAGTATCTTTCGAGATTGACTCTCATAAGGCTACTTGACCACAAATTCTTGAACTCAGGGGGAACGTGTACGACGAGCGGTACTCCTGATTAGAGATGATGTTCTCAATAAGTCAAATGAAGTTATCAGAAGACTGCTTCTCATCAGCCGACTGAAACTCAACAACCAAGTGACATTCAAGAATACACTTCAAAAAGGGTGAAGGAAGTATCCAACAAGTGGTATCAATTCTTGAAGTCAGGGGGAACAGTTATTCTAACTGGAGTGATAAACAGCAAAGAAGACTACAAACTGCTGGCTTGCGTATAAAGAAGAATTAATTAACAGCCAACTACCCCGAACAGCTAAGTATTCACCTACTTGTCTTCAGCATACTAAGTTTTGGTGTTGATGACAAAAAGGGGGAAAAGTGAGATGCAACTAAGAACTCTCAAATGTTGCATTGGATCTAATGATTTTAATCCTAGAGTATGAAGACTAAACTGAAGACTTGGAAGACGTTCTTAGTTGAAGGTTTTGTCATCATCAAAAAGGGGGAAATTGTTGGAAGAATGTATTAACTCAAGAACAGCTAAGTGATCTTATCAGTTGAGTTAAATAAGTTAGTTAAAGGTTTTGATGATAACAAAAAGGTGTCATCAACTAAGTTACGTAAGCTTAGTAAGCCTTTCAAGATTGGATACTTGGTTTAAAAGATAATCATTCAAGAACAGAAGTATTCAAGAAATGAAGATTCAATCTTATGAGAAAAGTGAAAATCAGATTAGTGGAAGATTGAAAATCAGCTTAGTGGAAAAAGATGAGTGATCATCAGACTAGTGCATAAGACTAGTGATCAGACTAGTGCATCAGACTAGTGCATGAGACTAGTGATCAGACTAGTGCATGAGACTAGTGCATCAGACTAGTGCATGATCAGACTAGTGCATCAGAGAAGTGCATGAGACTAGTGCATCAGACTAGTGCATGAGACTAGTGATCAGACTAGTGCATCAGACTAGTGCATCAGACTAGTGCATGATCAGACTAGTGCATCAGACTAGTGCATGAGACTAGTGCACCAGACTAGTGCATGAGACTAGTGATCAGACTAGTGCATGAGACTAGTGCATCATACTAGTGCATCAGACTAGTGATCAGACTAGTGCATCAAACTAGTGCATGAGACTAGTGCATCAGACCAGTGCATGAGACTAGTGATCAGACTAGTGCATCATCAGCGGAGTGGATCCCATCAGCTAAGCAAAATCGGTCAGAAAGCTCTCCAACGGTAACAAGCTAAGTGCATTAAATGCTGCTGACAGAAAGTACAGCAGAGTGTACAGTAAACAGTGCAGAGAGTACATCAGAGTGTACAGTGAACAGTGCGACAGTCTGCAAAAGTTACCATTCAAATTATGACCGTTGCTCAAGGACTTAAATGCAATTTTGCCAACCTTCAACGGGCAAAATTACAAATCCAGGAGTATAAATAGATGGTAAACTGAAGATTCAAATGAGACTTGCACACTTTCAAGATCAAATCTTTAGAGCAAGAATCCATCAGTTGAGTCATCTTATCATAAGCGGAGTCATCTTATGACGAAGCTGATTGTTGAAGAACAAGAGTGAACCCTTGTATATCTGAGTGATATTCAACTGAGTGCTGTGAGGAGTAGATATCCATCTTTGTGAGTGATATCACTTCGGAGAATAGGTCTTCTATGTGATTTCCTATTGTGAGCTTATAGCCTTTTCATTTGTTGTCTAGGTATAAGTGGAGATATATTGTAAACTGTGTGTTTATAGTATAACCCAAGATCTGTGTGACTTGGAAGAGTGGATTAAGAGGATTTGTTCCTGTATAACCACTATAAAAATTCCTTGTGTTATTTACTTTATTTATCTTGCATTGCATATTTCATAAGCATAGTAAATACTTTAAAAGAAGAGTCTTTTAAATTGAGGAATTTCCAACTTGGGGTAAAACTTTCCTTGTGCTTTAAAAGTTTAATTGAGTTGAAAACATTGTTTGAAAAACATATATACATTATCCGCTGCATTATTGTTTGAAACTCTGATTATATAAGTTTGATGAGCAAAATCAGCATAGTAGTCTACTTTACTGAATAAGCTAAGTGCTAAATCAGCATAGTAGTCTCACGAATAAGATCAGCTTACTCTGCTGATAAGCTGAGTGCAAAATCAGCTCAATCATCTTATTTTGCTGATGAGTGAACTCTACTTATAGAAGAAAAGTTTAAGAAATTTTTTAAAGTCTTGAGGTCTATTCACCCCCGCCCCCCCCCCCCCCTCTAGACCTCTACTGACCACTTGGGACCAACAAGTGGTATCAGAGCGGGTGGTTCATTAGAATCAGTTGCCTGATCAACGAGCTTGATCCAAGTGTTTTTCAAAGGTTTTCAAACTTTTTCAAAAGAAGCATATTTTTGAAAAATAAAAACTTTTTGAAAATGGAGTGCATAAGCCATGTTCCTCACATTGGCCATATGGATTTTGATGATTGGAAAATCAGAATGGAAATCCTTCTTGCTGCTTATAATGATAACATGTTTACATGTATTACACAAGGACCATTCAGGTTTAAGAAGATTGTGAAGGTTGCTGACCAGCCTGATCAGATCATTGACAAAAAGCTAGATGAACTAACCCCCGAAGAAGTCAGATTAGTCAATCTAGACAAGGTGGCTAAGTTCATAATGTTCAAAGCTCTAGATGAAGACAGATTCCAGAAAGTCAAGCATCTCAAAACAGCCAAGGAGATGTGGGATAAAGTCTGTAAGCTGAGCGAAGGAAACGACGCTATCAAAGAACATAAGCTTAGTGTGGCTCTTGAGGAGTTTGAAAATTTCAAGATGAAGTCTGGTGAAATGATTGATCAAATGGATACCAGATTTACCAAAACTTTGAACGAAGTTCTAAGGCTTGGTAAAAAGTTTTCAGACAAGGAGATCACCATGAAGGTTCTCAAGGCTCTTTCACCTAAATTCAACATGAAGGTGACAGCCATGGAAGAATCAAGGGACTTAGGGAAGATTTCCCTTTCTGAACTGTTCTCGTCACTCAAAGCTTATGAGTTTAAGATGCCTAGAATGGGAATAGATGAGTCATCTGGTTCAGACCCTACTGTTGCTCTTATCGCGTCAGACAAGTCAAGAAAATCAGCGGACAAGTTCGAAGAGAAGACTCTGCTGAATTCAGAAAAAGCATACACTGCTGACGACGTTGCCCTACTTCTGAATGATTTTAAGAAGTTTTATAAAAAGAAAATGAAATTAAAATATGAAAATGCTATTTCATCTTCTTCTGATCATTTTCAGGAAAACAGGGATTCCTCAAAAGCAAAACTTGGAGACCAAAATTGCAAGGAGTATGGACTCTTCACCAAAGATCGTCCGCATCTAATCTCTCAAAAGTTTGCTAACAAGGAAAAAGGTGCCAAAAAGGAGTATAAGCCAAGTAAGAGCAAAGCAAAGTTAGCTAAGGCAGCAAAGCTAACAAACTCCGGCATATCTTATTCAGACAACAAGTCGTCTGATAAAGAATTTGAAGAAGTACCCGAAACTCTATGCTTAATGGCCAAGGAATCTGATGATTCTGAAACTGAGGTAACTTCTACAAATTAATGAACTTGCATTATTTGAATCGTTTGAACAAATATTAATTTCAAATTCAAATATTGTTTGAGTATTTGCCAAGCTTAAGGAAGAGATGACTCTGCTAAAAAGAGCAAAACAGATCACTGAAACTTCAGGTTGAAAAACCTCAAGAATCAGCTGACTACAAAAAGCTTGAGCATGAGAATGAAACTCTAAAAGTTGAGTATGCAATTCGTATAGAAAATATAAATGAACTTGAAAGAAGTAATTGCATCATTCTCTAAAAAGAAATCAGAGGCTAAAGAGAAGAAGCCTACTGAAGCTCAAAAGGTTAAGAAACCTAGTAAGCAACCTAAGACTAAACAGACTAGTAAAACTCATCAGCTTAGTAAGCTGAAAGATGCTGCTGATAGGAGTGAAATTAAAAATGTTAAGTCTGCTGAATCTATAGGAGAGTTATTAGTTAACTCAGCTTATCACTTACTTCATGCTTCTTACCTTGCTTATGAGCATTGTTTTCATCATGAAAATTATTACCATGCTAAACTTACTGAAATTCATGATAAAACAAAGTCACAAATCATCACATGTTAAAGGTTATACTAACCATGCAGGACCCAATATAAGGGGTACCAAAAACAGTAATCTGTTTTGTAGGAAAAACGCATGTGTGATGACACAGGTGAGTTGACTGTCCTTGCTAATTTCAACAAGTTCAACAAGTGATTTTACCATCGAATGGGAGAATATCAACAATTGGTATCCAGTACTGTATCAACATGTGATATCAACCAACAAGTGGTAGCCGTGTTGTTTGGAAATAACTAGAAAAGCAAGATTGTTGGAACATTTGAAGTTTGTCAAGAGAATCAACGTTTGTATCCAACAAGTGGTATAGTCAATCATGTGACAACAATCTTTCAGCTCTCAAGAGTTGAAAATGGGTTTCTTGAATTTGGATTCATGAGCTGATGGGGAACATATCAGAAAAATCATCTCAACAGCTTACTGGAATTCAACGGCTAGTATCTTTCGAGATTGACTCTCATAAGGCTACTTGACCACAGATTCTTGAACTCAGGGGGAACGTGTACGACGAGCGGTACTCTTGATTAGAGATGATGTTCTCAATAAGTCAAATGAAGTTATCAGAAGACTGCTTCTCATCAGCCGACTGAAACTCAACAACCAAGTGACATTCAAGAATACACTTCAAAAAGGGTGAAGGAAGTAACCAACAAGTGGTATCAATTCTTGAAGTCAGGGGGAACAGTTATTCTAACTGGAGTGATAAACAGCAAAGAAGACTACAAACTGCTGGCTTGCGTATAAAGAAGAATTAATTAACAGCCAACTACCCCGAACAGCTAAGTATTCACCTACTTGTCTTCAGCATACTAAGTTTTGGTGTTGATGACAAAAAGGGGGAAAAGTGAGATGCAACTAAGAACTCTCAAATGTTGCATTGGATCTAATGATTTTAATCATAGAGTATGAAGACTAAACTGAAGACTTGGAAGACGTTCTTAGTTGAAGGTTTTGTCATCATCAAAAAGGGGGAAATTGTTGGAAGAATGTATTAACTCAAGAACAGCTAAGTGATCTTATCAGTTGAGTTAAATAAGTTAGTTAAAGGTTTTGATGATAACAAAAAGGTGTCATCAACTAAGTTACGTAAGCTTAGTAAGCCTTTGAAGATTGGATACTTGGTTTAAAAGATAATCATTCAAGAACAGAAGTATTCAAGAAATGAAGATTCAATCTTACGAGAAGAGTGAAAATCAGATTAGTGGAAGATTGAAAATCAGCTTAGTGGAAAAAGATGAGTGATCATCAGACTAGTGCATAAGACTAGTGATCAGACTAGTGCATCAGACTAGTGCATGAGACTAGTGATCAGACTAGTGCATGAGACTAGTGCATGAGACTAGTGCATGATCAGACTAGTGCATCAGACTAGTGCATGAGACTAGTGCATCAGACTAGTGCATGAGACTAGTGATAAGACTAGTGCATCAGACTAGTGCATGAGACTAGTGCATGATCAGACTAGTGCATCAGACTAGTGCATGAGACTAGTGCATCAGACTAGTGCATGAGACTAGTGATCAGACTAGTGCATGAGACTAGTGCATCATACTAGTGCATGAGACTAGTGATCAGACTAGTGCATCAAACTAGTGCATGAGACTAGTGCATCAGACCAGTGCATGAGACTAGTGATCAGACTAGTGCATCATCAGCGGAGTGGATCCCATCAGCTAAGCAAAATCGGTCAGAAAGCTCTCCAACGATAACAAGCTAAGTGCATTAAATGCTGCTGACAGAAAGTACAGCAGAGTGTACAGTAAACAGTGCAGAGAGTACAGCAGAGTGTACAGTGAACAGTGCGACAGTCTGCAAAAGTTACCATTCAAATTATGACCGTTGCTCAAGGACTTAAATGCAATTTTGCCAACCTTCAACGGGCAAAATTACAAATCCAGGAGTATAAATAGATGGTAAACTGAAGATTCAAATGAGACTTGCACACTTTCAAGATCAAATCTTTAGAGCAAGAATCCATCAGTTGAGTCATCTTATCATAAGCGGAGTCATCTTATGACGAAGCTGATTGTTGAAGAACAAGAGTGAACCCTTGTATATCTGAGTGATATTCAACTGAGTGCTGTGAGGAGTAGATATCCATCTTTGTGAGTGATATCACTTCGGAGAATAGGTCTTCTATGTGATTTCCTATTGTGAGGTTATAGCCTTTTCATTTGTTGTCTAGGTATAAGTGGAGATATATTGTAAACTGTGTGTTTATAGTATAACCCAAGATCTGTGTGACTTGGAAGAGTGGATTAAGAGGATTTGTTCCTGTATAACCACTATAAAAATTCCTTGTGTTATTTACTTTATTTATCTTGCATTGCATATTTCATAAGCATAGTAAATACTTTAAAAGAAGAGTCTTTTAAATTGAGGAATTTCCAACTTGGGGTAAAACTTTCCTTGTGCTTTAAAAGTTTAATTGAGTTGAAAACATTGTTTGAAAAACATATATACATTATCCGCTGCATCATTGTTTGAAACTCTGATTATATAAGTTTGATGAGCAAAATCAGCATAGTAGTCTACTTTACTGAATAAGCTAAGTGCTAAATCAGCATAGTAGTCTCATGAATAAGATCAGCTTACTCTGCTGATAAGCTGAGTGCAAAATCAGCTCAGTCATCTTATTTTGCTGATGAGTGAACTCTACTTATAGAAGAAAAGTTTAAGAAATTTTTTAAAGTCTTGAGGTCTATTCACCCCCCCCCCCCTCCCTCTAGACCTCAACTGACCACTTGGGACCAACATAAATATTTAAACAAGTTATATATTACTATCTTCTTAAATTGACAGGGAAATATTATTAATGGTACTTACTTTCATAAAATATTTATAAATAAATATATTTTTTTTAATTTTTAATTGGATGTGGATCTTTAACGGATCGGATCGATCTAAATCCATATTCGATCCATATGTTTTGGATTTATGTCAATCGAATCTCTAATTGAATAATTATCCTAAAAAATTGATTCAAATTCGGACGGATCCGGATTGAAACCCGCCCCATTGATAGCTCTAGGGATAATTAAGAGTCAACAAGAATTGAACAATATATTGTGAATTTTTTATTGGGTGTTGTTTATATCGAACTTGAGAATATAAGTGTACTTGTTTGATTTTCATATGAATTGACTTGAACTAGCTTTGATTGAGTAGAATTCAAGTATCTTGAAATTTTATTTTTTAAATGTATTTGTTATTTTCTTAATTATTGAGTTAAATTTGAATCAAGTTTCAAAAGGTCTCACACGAATATATAATTCAAAGTTTGTTTGATAAATGAAGATAACTCAAATATATTTTTATCAGTTAACTTAAGACAAATATAAAAATAAGTTAATTTAATATGAAGCGAACTCGAATATATTTTTATCAATCGGAAATTATATGCAGTAGACATAATATAAAGACAAGGTGGTCAAAGTCAGGGTGGAGGCATATGGGGTGCGGGTGGCCCCAACCAAAAAGGAAATTCAATATTGTTGTATTCCTATTTCCTTATCTTTTTTAATAAATTTCATAGGCCATTTGTATACATTACAATAATCAAGCGAAATTACATGGAGCTCATAACTATATGTATAAAGGTAAGTCATGACATATTTGTCGTCGACATAATATCGTGAGACATTTACTCTCAAATAGAATAATCTCCATTTACTCTGTGAAGTCAAAACAAAAACTCGCGGATCCATTTACTAAAGGTCTATCTAGTGAGAGAGTAGAATGTGCATTAAGGGGAATGGGCTTAAAGCTTAAATTAGACTAAGTTACCTCATACGATAACATACCCTGGCTACTGAAGATCCCACGAACCATGTTCAATAGGACAAACAATCTTGGCTAACTTAGAAGAAAGCACTTGAGTGTTTAACTGTGTCTCATTCTTATGATGCAATAAGTGCATGCCTTTCGCGTTTAAAAGGTTAAGCTAGTGCTTTAATGACGCCTATACCTTGTCCAAAAACAAGTAGAGTATTGTAGGATACTTTTGATAGACGCGGTCACCTATGTTAGTGTGAGTTGGGATGGCTCGTTGATAAGGTTTTTATAGCCTGAATTCTCTAAAGCACTCGTAGAACCCAAGTATGTTCAGGATCAAAATGAAAACAACCAGGATTTTGGAAACAAATTTCTCTAATACTGTGTTTGGTTTGTTTTCTTGATTTACACCAACAACTGTTCGAGATGAAATGTTCACCGATTGGCTAAATAAATCCGATAAGCTTCAACTAGGGAAGGCTCAAGATGAACGTTTTCATCCCTATGTGATATTACTCCTAAAGAACACTTCGACATGTTGTGCGATGATAAAATGAAAAACCATTTCATTCATGTGAGGGATTGTTGGAGTAATTGGAATAATATGAAAAACCATTTCATTCAAGTGGTGGATTGATGGTGTAATTGGAATAATTATAACTAATTGTAGTGAGTCTAATTAGCCATAGTTCATTATACCTTAATGAATAAAATGAGGAGAGAAGATTGTATGTCTTCATCTCACATGGGAAAGAAGAAAAATTTGAGTTTCAAAATTGCTATAAGAGGGTACCAAACTTTCAAAGGGAAAAAGGCTTTTGTAGGAATGTGCCTAGATAGTTTCAGGGCCCAATAATTATTTAAAGTTCAAACTTTACATAAAGATCCGTGGGTGATCCAAATAGGATCCGTGTATGATCTGAATAGGATCTACGAGGCCCGTTTCTAGAAGGTCAGAAGAGGATTCGTATTTTTCCACCAAATTTTTGAATAAAAGGGTGTGTTTAGTCGGATTTTGAACCGAACGGATGGCACCGTTCGGATCCAGCCATTGTTTAAGTTAAATCCGAACTGTTGTGACCCTCTGGCAACATTTTTGCAATTTCTATAAATATTGTCTTAATATTGTTTGTGGTATTTAACAAACTTTGTAATAAAAATATATTCACACTGTATTTCTTATAACTATACTAATTATTAACCATAGTTCGAATAAACGACAAAATAAAATATAATATAATATATATATATATATATTACAACATATAAAGGGCTCACCCCCTATTTTACAGTAAAAATCCATTTTTTTCCTCACGCAGCTTATAATTTTCTTTTTCTGCCGTCTTCTTCAATTTCTCTCTCAAAGTAAATTTTTTTTCGGCCATCTTTTTCAATATCTCTCTCAAATTGAACACGGAATTACATTGCAGAGCATTGTTTCCTTCGGCCAAGTGAACAGTGGCAGCATGTCGTCCGTCTTCCTGCTTCATCAAAATAATTTTTTTTTTCGTTCAAGTACCAAATGACGTCGTTTTAGGAAAATGACAGATGTCGTTTCAAGGGGAAAGCCAGCGGTTATCTAGATGTCTCTTCAGTCCCTCTCTTCTCCCACAATAATCACTTTTTGCGCTCTTTTTTCTCCTCTTCTTCTTCTTCCGTCTGTCGAAATTATCTCCACAAGATTTCAATCTATACTTGGGTTCTGTTGCTTGAAATATGAAAAAAAATGAAAAAAAGAAGAGGGGCTGGCCTATAATAGTTTTCATCGGAGGTTGTACATATTTTTCTTTCTAGGCTAAAGTTGTAAAAGGACTTTTTTTCAGGGATTCAGACTTGCGAAATTATCTTCACAAGATGTCAGTGAATGTGATTGCATAAAAACTTTACCATTTTCTTCGTTTATTCCCTGAGTTTAATTGTTGTTTCTTTTGGAGGGATTCGATATTTTTAATTTGCTGCCAATTGCTTCCATTTTTTTTCAGCAGCAACGTGCATATGCTAAAATTATGCCACAGAAACAGTTTCTTTTATGAAGAAAATAGAATTGGAATATGAATTTAATACATTATAAAAATGCACATTACAAGCTTCAGATTTTCAAATTTGTCTTAATTCTTAAATTCTTAATTGATATCCTAAGATCATGCCTCCAAAATATTTATCCATAATTACGGAATTTAGTATTGAAATATATATCCGAAATATATAGTTCATTGTAAAAATCAACTTCTTAAAAAAATTTTGCTCCGAACATTGGTCAGGCTTTTGCTTATTCTTTAGTTTCAAATCCTTTTCCTCTTCAATTATTTAACCTACTTTGTTTCTCCATATTTTTTTTTACTTTCTTTTACATTATAGACTAACCATGTATTTTTTTTTTCAGGTTCGTGTTTGAATGTCTTGAACTTTTGCTCATAATAATATTCTTCGTGCCTTTGCACATTGTTTTAATTTCATATCCTTTTTTCCTTCGATTATTTAATTTGCAATGTTTCTCTATTTTCCTTTATTGAATTTTTAGATATCGTTAAATCTAATGTTGTTTTTTATGCAGGAAAAGTTTCAGTGAATTGAACTTAATGAAATGTAAGTTTTCGGCTGGTAGCCTAATTTTCATTGTAGCATCATAGAATATTTTCAGATCCTAAGATCAAATCTAAATTTTTGAATTATTCATATCAAAAAAATTTATTTGCTTTCAGCTAATTATATTTATGAACATTCTGGATTCTATGTTAACTAAAAACTAAGGTATATAGATTTGAAGAAGGGTTGGAGAAAATAGTCCTATGCAATGATTACTTATTGAAATTGACACATCACAATTAGCTTCTTATTATCTTTTAATTGTTTGATTTTCTTGATATTTATGATGAAATTTATGGTCTCATATGGATTTTAGGACCTTTGGAATTTATTTATGAAACTTATGATATTCATCTTATTGGTTTATTTTTTCTCGTCTCAGTTTTTATTCTCTCTTTATTTATTTCACTTTTGTTTAGCAAAATCAATTATTTATTAGTGTTTCTGAAAATAAGAAACGAAAAGCCAATTTGCAGAGCAAGGTCGCTTGATGTTTTCATCGATGACGAATCACATGCATTGAAGGTTGGCCATATTTTGAGCAATTCTCCGTGCCTTTCAAATCTCTTTTCGTTTTGATTACGGCCTCGAACAATCGCTACATCTTCTATTTATCAACTTATATATTTTACCGACAGGTGATTGGTTTAGTGGAAGGGACTAATCACTACAAAGTAGCGGACTCAGGTTCGAATCCCTGTTGGGAGAGGTTTCCACTTTATGTGCCCGACGCGCATCGAAAGGGATTAATCCATTGGGAAACCAAAAAATATTTCTTTCAATTTTTTTAGAATTTATCATCCATTAATTATTTCCTTCTTCAAATTTATCTTTTGTGTTAATTTTATTTTCAATTTCAAGTGATCAATTTTATGATTTTATATGAATTTTAAGGCATTTTTTAGGTTCCCTGAGTTTTATGACATACATGTTATATTTTTTCCACTTTGCATTAATTTATTAATTAATATATTCTGTAACCAAATGGAATATTTTTGTAATTGCATTACATCTTAAGGTGTGTGTAGGCAATTGTCTCTAGCAAATAGCTACAAGCTGGTCACTTTGGCATTTTGCATTCCGTAATTATAGGATTTTCGCACTTTGCATCATGATTTAAAAGTTTTTGTATTTTGCACCATAGTGTGTGTTTTTGTGAGATTATTCTTTAGTAGAAGGGTATAATAGTTATTTTCGATTTTCTTTGGCATTTTGGGCACCAGCAATATAGATTCCGCACCCTATAAATATAGAATGTTGATATTTTACATCCCTAAAATTATAAAATATTGCGCTTTTCACCCCGACTTAAAATTTTTTGCACTCTGCCAAACATTATATATGTTTTAAGGCAAAAGTTGACATTCTATATTTTCAGGGTTCAAATGACTAATCAATTGTAATTCTCTTGTTTATAAATGACAAGCTATGGATTGTCTAATATATTCATAGATGGATAAGTTGCAGTCAAGTTAAAGTTTCGTGTATTGGATACATTTATTAGTTTTACTATATTTGGTAAGACTAATAAATTGGTCAGCGAAATTGTCAGAGCACTAGTTGGTGCCAAACAAATTTTAAATTTTGATTAATTTATCATTATTTACCTTATTTATCGTACGAGGAAAAAAGGAAAATTAATTAATATTTCTTTTAGAATTGCCCATTTAGTACTCACCCATTCTAAATCTCTCAAATTAATCATATAAATAATTTTCCAATTTTATTTTTTTAATTGAAGTCATTAATCCTCCATGATTTATTTAGGTAGTTAATTTAACTTAAATCTATTGTTGCACTAAAAGACAAGAAAGAAAAAAGCTCATACGAATAATTACTTATATAGAATGTATATTACCAATTTAATGTAATCAGATATTTTGATTTTTTTTAGAACACGATATTATTGAGTTAATTACATATTTACATGTCTTATATGAGAAGGCCGTGTTGAAGTTAAATATTTTGTAAATTGAGTATATGTATTTATTTTATGATTTTTGGTAAGTAGTATATTGGCCAGTGATATTACCAAGGCACCAATTGTCGGTGTTAAAGTAACTTTCTAATTTTGACTAGTTTATCATTATTTACATTCTTTATTGTACGAGTAAAAAAGAAAATAAATAACTACCATTATTTACATTCTTTCTTCTTAATTTAAGTCATTATTTCTGCATGATTTTTTTAGATAGTTAATTTAACTTAAATCTATAGCACTAAAAGACAAAAATGAAAATGGGCATACCCATAATTTATGTGTAAACATGTATATAACAATTTAATGTATTGCGATATCATTTGAGTTAATTACATATGTACATGTCTTATTAATTAAAACAAGGATCTAGATTGTTTTATCTTGAAAGACTACTGGGGAACATCGTGTGCACCGTAGACAGCCTCATAAATGTTGTCTTAAGATTGTTGGTGGTATTTAACAATCTTTGTAATAAAAATATATTCACTTATAACTATACTAATTATTAACTATAGTTCGAATAAACGACAAAATAAAATATAGTATAGTACTATATATATATTACAACATATAAAGGGCTAACCCCTATTTTATAGTAAAAAAATTTGTCGCCGAAATTTGTTTTTTCTTTTTTTTTTTTCTCACGCAAGCTCAAAACGACGTAGTTTTGAGCCTCTTATAATTTTCTCCTTCTGCGGTCTTCTTCAATTTCTCTCTCAAAGGATTTTTTTCTGTCCTCTTCTTCAATTTCTCTCTCAAATTGAACACGCAATTACGTTGCATAGCATTGTTTCCTTCAGCCAAATGAACAGTGGCAGCATGTCGTTCATCTCCTGCCTGCTTCATCAAAATAATTTCAAGGGGGAAGCCCGCGGTTATCTAAATGACTCTTCAATCCATTCTTCTTCCACAATAATCACTTTGCGCTCTTTCTTCTCCTCTTCTTCTTACGTCGGTTGCTTGAAATATGAAAAAAAGAAGGCTGGCCTATAATAGTTTTGATAGGAGGTTACATACTTTTCTTTCCAGGCTAAAGTTGTAGGAGGACTTTCTTATAGGGATTCAGACTGGCGAAATTATCTCCACAAGACATTAGTGAATGTGATTGCATAAAAACATAGAGTTTGTGTATTTACTTCATCATTTTCTTTGTTATTCAGGTTTCTGGAAGACTTCTGAAAGTTGAAGAAATTATACGGTAACTTTTATTATGAAAATTAAAGTGCTTGAGAAAACTTTATATTATAAAACATATTTTATTCATTTTGTTTAATTAACATCACTTAAATTATGTGGTGATGGTGCCTAGGGAGGTGGAGGTGGTGGTTGCGTTGTCGGAGGTGAAAAGGTAGACGGTGATGGGGAATTGAATTGCAAAATACTCCGCCTAATTTTGAGGTATTTTAGCCTAATTGCAGATAGCCCCCTAAAGAGTTGAAGATGGTGACTTAACTACCACGTGAGTGGCACGTGATGTTTTCGGTCAAAAAATTAACGGAGAAAGGAAATGTGACGAGGCGGTTGAGGTTATGGTATTAAGTATGTTTTTTCAGAAAGTTTGGTATCAAAAGTGCTTTTTCATCCTTGGTAATATGCTCCGTCTACAACCAATGTCGTAAGGATTGGAGAAGTGTTGGATAAAGATGAAGATTGAAGGACAAGGAAGTTAGAAGAAAAATGAAGGTTTTGATGATTTACAAAACATCATAATCAGCTAAGTAAAGAATACATAGTAAAATCCCTTTAGAAGAATTTGGATCAACTTAAAGACAAATCAGACAAGTCAAAATTCAACTTGGTCCAGAAGACTACCGATCTGCAGCTGAAGGAAGAAATCGGTTTGTTGAAAATCAGCCGACTCAAATCAGATTATTTCAAGTTTGAGATCAGTTTTGTACATCATCAGACGAGAGATTCTAATCAGCCAAGTGAAGTCGATCAAGAAGTCTCCCAGACGATAATAAATGCACTTGGAGTAATAAATCTTGAAGAAGGAGGGTATTTATGGCAAATGATTGAAGAAATCCTTGTATCAGCTCGGTGCATTAAATGCAGCTGTCATAAAGTACAACGGATTGTGCTGTAGCAGTCGCAGAGAGCCGTTTGCAGAGTTTTAGGACCAGTACTCGAGGAATTGAATCTTGTCTTTCTTCAACAGACATTTTTCAAAACCAAAAGTATAAATAGTTCATGAGTTTGAGAGAGAAATCAAGCTACAACACAACAACTGAGATCATTCTGCGAAGCAAAATCTTGTAAATCTCAAAAACTCAAGAGCAGCTCACTTGCCTGCTTAAGTTATTTGTTAACTAAAGCGGAGTTGAAGGCAAAAGATAAATCATTTTCTGAGTGAATCTGTTAAAAGATTGTTGTGAGAAGCTATTATCCATCTTTGTGAGTGATAAAGCTTTGTAGTATAGGATTTCTGAGTGATCTCCTGTAACGAACTTGTGGCCTTTGCATTTGTTGATTGACGCAAGCAGAGTATATTGTAATCTGTGTGATTATAGTATAACCCAAGATCTAAGTGACTTGGAAGAATGGACTAAAGGATTTAAATTCGTATAACCACTATAAAAATCATTGTGTTCATTTTGCATAAGTTTTCTTGCATTCTTTAAAATTTGCATAAGCTTACATCAACTAGGTACTCATCTAAAGAGTGGTCAACTTTGCTGCTCAAACTTTGTGTCTGAACAGTTTAGTCAGCTTACTGTTTATGATTAGCTTAGTCTGCTAACAATTAAGTGAAAAGTTTTTTAGTCAAAAACTTTCAGAGGTCTATTCAACCCCCCTCCCCCTCTAGACCTCATCTGACCACTTGGGACCAACAAGAAGATTTTAAAATGCCTGGAATGACTTCTCCAAAGCTCCACTGATTTAGAGTCAAGCACAATCTTGTAGATTGTGGAAGCTTCCTACCCTTTTCCTCCATCACTTGTAAATATCTTGAAAAATCATATAAAAGAAATATAAACTAGATAAGTAAAAATGCATTCATTTGAAGAAGAACTCAAATAAAACAAAAGGAAAAATTACATAATTATTATGACGTGTCATTTTCAGATAAATTATTTTATTTGGTGATTAGAAAATGTGATCAGAATGAGAATGTTATAAACTACATAGGCATATATATTGCACCATAAATAAAATAAGTCACCGAGAAGTGTAGATGGCATAGCCAGAATAAAAATTCACTTGGTTAACTACAAAACTAGAGGCTACGTTAAATTTCAATTCATTCTTAATGCAACAAAATATTACTCAAGAAAAATTTCAAATACAGGAATAAATTTTTATCAAACTCAAAGATTAATTAGCTATCTAAATCGGGATTTACAAGTTTTTTTCAAGTGTTCATGTCGGTTAAACATAGATTGAAACCGTTTGATGATTGAATCATTCAAAACTGTATCAAATACATCATTATATATATATATATATATATATATATATATATATATATATATATATATATATTGTAACTCAAGGCTCACTTTGTAACCATTGACTTAGTTTTCTTAATTACATGAATGATGATGATTTGGTCCAATATCTATTCTATATTAAAGGACAATGTCACAAAAATAGTTTATCAGTAAGTTTAATGTGCATAGAAATCGAATTAAACAATCGTTCATTAAATCAAAACATGGACCCCGTGCTATACAATTATTAACATTATTCGGTTGGGTCCTTTAATAGTTATTTCAAAGTGGGACTGCTTTTTTTAAGGGTGAAAAGGGTCAAACTAATACAATTTTAGGATGCAAAGTTAAGCTAGATTTGATTGCATGTTCTTTGAAATATTTCATAGCTATCTTCGCTTATTTTGCTACATGATCTATTTGCAAAATACATCACCAAGATTTTGGCTCTACTTGTATAAGCCGAGTATCAAATTTAATTTTTGATTTACATATGTAATTTATGATAAAAGAATATAAATTTAAATTATAGTTGTAGTATCACAAAATCTCCAAATAACAATATTAAACAAGTTTATCAATAATATACTTCAACAGTCTATAAGAAATTCATGGTAATTCCAGTTTATATTATATACGATCGTATATGTATAAAATTCAAAACATATTTTAGGGTGAAGGGGAATATATTTTTCATCATAATATTTCAGGTTTAAATTAATTTGGTCAAGCTTATTTTGTTGTCACATAATTAAACTTATTTTAGTGATTTTTTAATTTTTGTCAATCAAAAAAGTATTTTTTTTTATTGCCAAATAAATTTATGTGATCATTTTACAAAAATGAAAATTGGAGATAATATTATTTATCATTTTTTTTAATAAATGATCAAGGAATAAAGTTAAAAACTGTCATGCAATTTGTCTAATGAAAAAAGAGAGAGGCCTTGGATGACTAAAGATGAAAGAGTGTACTGCAACTCCAATAATAAAACTTAAAACATGATGATTAGAAAATTAGGACTAAATCTAAAACTTTTCGTCCACAATTATACCCAATTTTAAGCTCCTTTGTAACTCTTGTAGAAAAAAGAATTAAATGCTTACCTCAGTTGATGCACTAACAAAATATTATTTTTAAAATAGAACTAAAATGAGCTAAAATTGTTTGTTTTCTTCCGAAATTTGAATGACTTAAAAACTAAATTTAAAAAAAAAAATTATCTACTAGTCACTCTTTACTTTCTTTTCCCAAAAATATGCTAGATACATAACAGATAGTTTGTTTAATTAGATTTTGAGTCACGGTGAAGAAATGATTATATATTCATCTTGAAAGTAAGAAATATACTTTTTAAAATGAGTATACATATAACAACAACAAATAAAATAATATCTTTAAATCTACATAGAAGACAATCAAAACAAAGCTTATATAGTTTCTTCAAAACATTGTCAGTATTACAATAAATTATTTTAGTCTAACAAAGGAACACAAAACAAGAAACCATTAACGTTGCATTCTGAGCAAGCCCATATTTGAAACTAATCAAAACGGAGAATACCTACATTAATATGCATCTTCTTATCTTTTTTCACAAACTCGCAAAGGCATACATCATTTGGTCTAATTGATTGTATTCTGCACACTAAACTCCATCCTCCTACATACATTGCTCTTCCGTCAGCCCATTTTCAATATTTTGATTTGTACTTCCTCCCATCAGGGTAAACGAAGGTGATTTCCTCAGGAAGTTTAATATGACTATTTCTAATTATTTTTTGAGGAATATACTGATATGATAAATAAACAGTATTAGTTATAACACACACACGTATGTATTATATATATATATATATATATATATATATATATATATATATATATATATATATATATATATATATATCAAACTCCATAACAACAATTCCAAAGAATTATAGCAGAAAGTTGAGTTTTTTTATTGTAAAGAGTAAGCAAAATAAATATTACACATTTTTCTTAATCAGAAAATATATAAATAAAAATTTTAAAGTAGGCGTGGGCGAAATTGAAGACGATTGTGGTTTGATGATTTTAATTTGTTGAAATATTTAAGATCAATCTAGTCTCTATTATAAAAAATTTAAAAACAAAAGGCATAAATAATATATATAATTTAAAAGATTATACTTTTTAAAAGCATAAAAAAATAATTTTGTAATTCAATATTAAAACGAGACAAGCAAATAGATATGAAGTTCCAAGCAACAAACTTACCAGTTCATCCTTACGTTCTTTTATGTTTGTCAGAAAATAAGGATTTCTAGGGATAGGAATATTGCAAGATGCAAGTAGCTCCACACCATACTTCTCTGAAATTCTATTCTTAGGAAGACTTTTTTTACTGGTACTAGCTCCATCTAAATGAAATAAATTTCTCACTAACATCATAATCCAAGTTAAATTAGAAATTAAGTTGTGGTTAATTAGTTTTTGAACAAAATAATTCTTTAGAACATACCATTAGTACCACTTTTCGCTTGTTCATACACATCATCTTCTTCGTCATCTTCGTCATTATTATACATATGATCATCATTTTCAATGTCCTCTTCATCCTCTTCTATATTTATGTCTTTATGTTTTATAACACTATTCTTCTCACACGCCGACAGGCCAAAGAATCTGACATAGAAAACCCTAGGAGAAACATATTCAAACACTAACATGTCCCCACTTTCAACCTTATTATCTTGAATAAATTTTTCCCATCCATCTTAAAGTACAATTTATCATGTACTCTTTTCATTTTTACTTGCCACAAATTATCCTCTAGGTCTCTAAGATCTACCTTTTTTGGCATCTCTCCTTGAATCAGATTAGTAAAACCTGGAGGAAGTTCCTAAACATACAATAATATATTATCAAATCAATTAAATAACCAGTCAATGGTAACAATAAAAAACAAAAATTAACCAAGCTAATATGCATAAAATGAGTATGCCTCTGTATTAATTTTAGAGAACATTTATATAAAACATTGGGGCCTATAGTGGGAATCAAATGTTTAAATTAATGCACACATTATCTTATTTTGCAAAGCTTATATACACTATAAATGATATTCATAAATAAATATATCTTTGTTACTTTGGTGGAAATTCAAGATGACCCGCCATTAAGCGAAATATGCTTGAAACTAACTTGTAAAATTTTTATTGCATAGACTATTCATTGTACTTTAAAAAACTCTCCAAGAAACCCCCAACATATTCTAAATTGGTGGTTTTAGATCATCTTATTTTAAGTGAAATAATAACTATTTAATAATTTAGAAATAATAACAAAATTAGTTAGACAACAAAAAATTAGATAATAAAACTCAAAGCATATGAACTCGATACATAAATTACTAAAATACTTTAATAGTAAAACACGATAAAAATACCATTTGTTCACTTGAAAATGCTGCTAAGAAAAATTTAACGAATGCTGGTCGATTCGACATAGATCCATCCATGATTAGATCCCTTATAGCTCGGAGCAACAATCTGTAAAATGCGAAAGAGTTTGTTGAGTCCGTTTTTAATTTCTTGAGTCCGGATCAGCTCCAATCCGGAAAAAAAATCCGAATCAGTAAAACAAACAATACTAAGATATCTTCAATATTCAATCAACACTTCTCAATATTCAACAAAAAGTAGAGGATAAAAGAAGTTATAACCGACATGATAAACAAAAGAGAGCATAAAGATTATAGAAGCAACCCTATAAAACAAAGGGTAGAGGATAAAAGAAGTTCTAATTGAAATGATAAACAAAAGGAAACATAAAGATTATAGAAGCTACCCTATAAAACTAAAGCATTTAAATTAAATTAACTATGCTATATATAAAACTAGAGAGCAAATCAATAAGGAAGAAAGATAGAAATCGACCTAAGAGGATTCCGAGGCCTGGTAGCACGAATAGCAAGGCGCTAGAAACTATCACCAAAAATAAACTAAGAGGGATCAAGAGATTTTAATCTTATAAAGAAGATTTATCTCTTTGCTGGTGTATTCGAAAAGAAAGAATGGGAACTCTATTTATAAAACTCAGAGTGGGAGAAGTTATCTTTCACAAACAATGTGGGAGAGTTACTTTTAAAAATAAAAATTAGGGGTAAAGTTATCTTTCACAAACAATGTGGAAGAATTACTTTTAGTCAAATGGGCTTACAATCCCAACTTCCCTCCTTTTTGGGCTTTATGACCCAAGACTTCTTTATTACCTTTTTAGTGACAATTTTTTATTCACCTAAGCTAATAATCATATTTATTTAAATCATTTTCCAACAATTATAAACATCATATAAAATTAAATCTCTGAATTATAGAATTTGATTAGTTTAATTGTATATACATTCAAAATTCTTTACTTTTCATTTTTTTCCTCATATAGTGGGAGTATAATATAGAAAATAGTGTAATACTAATAATTTGATTTAATTATTGCACACTAAATTTTTATTGTATTGTTTAGGAAAATATAATTTCGGATCCAGCAGAAACATTTGAAAATAATGAATCAAACAAGAACCCCCCACCCATTTCTCGAAAATTGAAGGCGATAGATTATTGAGCCTCAAAGGATAAAAATGGGCTCACCAATAAACATTATTCAACCAACACTCCATACTGAAAATTTCAGATCCAAATTAAAGTCACCTGTATTTCCCTTCCACCATACATAATAGTATAATTTGATATGTCTAATTAAAGAAACAACTAAGCTAACTACATACACTACTTAATAATTTTGTATATAAGTCGCATTCAATTCCCATGTGATTGATTAATTTAATTTAATTAAATTTAATTTGTTGATGTGTCTCTAATTCTATGTATGTATGTATAGTTCATGTTACCAGTGATGGCGAAAAGCATGGAGGAAGCAATGGGGAAATGGACATAAAAAATGTCAAATTTTAAATTAACATAATCAACGAACAACTCTATCAATGATTTGGAAATATTTTTGATATTGCACTAGTATTTTTGTACTTGACTAAAACATAATAATTATTTGATAATTTAGAAAACATAACAGAATCAATTAAACTAGAAGAATAGATAATAAATTCAAATCACAAGATCCGGATGCAGAAATTACAGAAAATATAAATAGAAAAGCCGATAAGAATACTATATTTTTTAAAAAATGCTGGTAAAAAATTTAGAAAAATAGATAATAAATTCAAATCACGAGATCCGGATGCAGAAATTACAGAAAATATAAATTTTAAAAGCCGATCAAAATACCATTTCTTTTCTGAAAATGCTGGTAAAAAATTTAGCGAATGCAGATGGATTCACTTCTGGTCCATCCATGATTGTAGCTCTAAACAACAATCTGCAAAATGAGAAAGAGACGAGTACGTTTCATTGATTTGAAAAGGAGAAAAATAATTTGTAGAATTTTTTGAAAAGGGAGCGTTACATCTGATGTTGTGTGGCGGCGAATAAGAAATGATTGAGTTACTAGGTTTTATATTAGAAGGAGAAATTTTTCATACAACGACGTCAACATTACGATACGATAGCATAGTTTAATTTTTGGGAGAATTACACCAAACTACCCCTAAGATTTAGTGTATTTACACATACCACTCTTCATGTTTAAAAAATTACACAAACTACCCTTGATGATAATGTATGTCAAAATATACCTCAATTTATTTTCTATACATTTGTTTCGAGTGGACCCTAAATTTCTATTCTAACTAAACATCTCAACTTGCAATTCCAATATAAAAATTGAGACAAATGTAATATTATAGATTCAAAAGTTGGTCTTTAAATTTATATCGAAGCCACTCCAGATAACATATATATTAGATTGAAGTCTACATTAGATGTTAAGAGCTATTTTTACATTAAACTTGAAAAATAATATTTGGCATTATACTCAAATATTAATAAATGTGTTCCATATAGCATTCATTGAAATTTTGATTGAGTTCAATTCCAAAAGATATATTTATATAAGTGTTAAAAGGAAATTTACCCCATGTGATATATATACTATCTAATGTTTACTCTTGTCAAATCCTTCACATTGATTTATGGCATACTTATATTGGCAAGAGTCTTCTTCAGGACTGACCCTACACTTTTTGAGGCCCTAGGCGAAATTCAAATCCGGGACCCCAAAAAGTTTTTTTTTCTTATTTTAAAACATGCCAACAATAATTTTCGTTTTTGTTTTTTTGTCAAAGAATTGAATTTATTATTTCTTTCTTGCTTGTAAGCCAATTTTTTAACTTTTATATTTTGTCAAATTTCAATCTCAAAACAAAATCTTACCGAGTGAGTCTTTTTTAAAATTAAAAACGTTGTACAATTTTCATAATACATTATATGTTTTTTTGTTGATTTATGACAAGTCAATTTACAAAACTAATAAAATAAGAAATATGATATCGAAGTTAAAAATTTAATCGCGTTTGATAAATAGGTGACATATAAAATTGAAACTTGAGAACATTAATAAATTAATATAATATGAAACATTTGTAGGTTGTAGATTGAGATTGAGAAAAAAATAATTCATAAATAGAAGAGCGAAAAATCAAAAGAAAAAAAATAAGAAACCAGCAGAAACATAAAAAAATAATTATTTGAAAAAGAGGAAATATAGAATTCAATACATAATTCTTGCAACTCACATATCTTTCTATGAATATATATACAAAATGGTAATATTGTAATTGGCCTTTTTTTTAATGGAAATATGATAACGGACCTTTTATATAGACCATAATAATATACATGTATGAAAATAATCACATGTATTTTGGGACCCCTAGATGTTGAGGCCCTAGGACCAATGTTTTGATATTTTTTTCCTTGATCCATGACTAATCAATTGTAATCCTCTTGTTTATAAATGACAAGCTACATGATTGTCTAATATATATATATATATATATATATATATATATATATATATATATATATATATATATATATATATATATGGAGATGTTGCAGTCAAGTTAAAGCTTTCGTGTATTGGGTATATTATTTAGTTTTACGATATTTGGTAAGATTAATAAATTGGCCAACTGTATTGTCAGAGCACTAGTTAGTGTCAAACAAATTTTTAATTTTGACTAATTTATTATTATTTACCTTATTTATTGTACGAGTAAAAAAGGAAAATTAATTAATATTTCCTTAGAATTGACCAATTAGTATTCATCCATTCAAAATCTCTCAAATTATTGTCATATAAATAATTTTCCAATTTTGTTTTTTTAATTGAAGTCATTATACCTCCATGATTTATTTAGATAGTTAATTTAACTTAAATCTATGTTGTACTAAAAGACAAGAAAGAAAAAAAGCTCATACAAATAATTACGTATATAAAATGTATATACCGATTTAATGTAATCGATATTATTGATTTTTTTAGAACACGATATTATTGAGTTAATTACATATTTACATGTCTTATATGGAGAGGTCGTGTTGAAGTTAAATATTTTGTAAATTAGGTATATGTATTTGTTATATGATTTTTAGTAAGTTGTATATTGGCCAGTGATATTACCAAAGCACCAATTGTTGGTGTTAAAGCAAATTTCTATTTTTGACTAGTTTATCATTATTTACATTCTTTATAGTATGAGTAAAAAAGAAAATTAACTATTGTTTCCTTAAAATTGACCAACTTCTATTCATCCATTCCAAACCTCTCAAATTAATGTCACAAAATTTTTTTTTCCATTTTTTTCTTTTTAATTTAAGTCATTATTTATGCATGAAGTTTTTAGATAGTTAATTTAACTTAAATCTATAGCACTAAAAGAGACAAAAGAAAAAGGGCATACCCATAATTTATGTGTATAAAATTTACACACCAATTTAATGTATTGCGATATTATTGAGTTAATTACATATTTGAATGTCTTATTATCACAATTATATATTTTACAAAATCGATTGATTTGTAGGTGTGTACTATACATGAACAAGGATAATTAGGGTTGTCAATTGGTCGTACATGGTCATATCAGGCTCGTTAGATTCAGATTTTGTCGAATATTGGATCTTTTTTTAATCCAATAATATATTCATTTAAAAAATTGCATTAATATTTTTTCTTAAATATGTTTATTCACTTTACAATTTAATTTAATTTTAACTCACATGTTCAAACATCATTTACTAATATTCATATTTTTAAATAAAAATATTGGTTAAAATAAATATTTAAACAAGTTATATATTACTATCTTCTTAAATTGACATGGAAATATTATTAATGGTACTTACTTTCATAAAATATTTATAAATATATATATTATTTTTTTTATTTTTAATTGGATGTGGATCTTTAACGGATCGGATCGATCTAAATCCATATTCGATCCATATGTTTTGGATTTATGTCAATCGAATCTCTAATTGAATAATTATCCTAAAAAATTGATTCAAATTCGGACGGATCCGGATTGAAACCCGCCCCATTGATAGCTCTAGGGATAATTAAGAGTCAACAAGAATTGAACAATATATTGTGAATTTTTTATTGGGTGTTGTTTATATCGAACTTGAGAATATAATTGTACTTGTTTGATTTTCATATGAATTGACTTGAACTAGCTTTGATTGAGTCAAATTCAAGTATCTTGAAATTTTATTTTTTAAATGTATTTGTTATTTTCTTAATTATTGAGTTAAATTTGAATCAAGTTTCAAAAGGTCTCACACGAATATATAATTCAAAGTTTGTTTGATAAATGAAGATAACTCAAATATATTTTTATCAGTTAAGACAAATATAAAAATAAGTTAATTTAATATGAAGCGAACTCGAATATATTTTTATCAATCAGAAATTATATGCAGTAGACATAATATAAAGACAAGGTGGTCAAAGTCAGGGTGGAGGCATATGGGGTGCGGGTGGCCCCAACCAAAAAGGAAATTCAATATTGTTGTATTCCTATTTCCTTATCTTTTTTAATAAATTTCATAGGCCATTTGTATACATTGCAATAATCAAGCGAAATTACATAGAGCTCATAACTATATGTATAAAGGTAAGTCATGACATATTTGTCGTCGACATAATACCGTGAGACATTTAATCTCAAATAGAATAATCTTCATTTACTTTGTGAAGTCAAAACAAAAACTCGCGGATCCATTTACTAAAGGTCTATCTAGTGAGAGAGTAGAATGTGCATTAAGGGGAATGGGCTTAAAGCTTAAATTAGACTAAGTTACCTCATACGATAACATAACCTGGCTACTGAAGATCCCACGAACCATGTTCAATAGGACAAACAATCTTGGCTAACTTAGAAGAAAGCACTTGAGTGTTTAACTGTGTCCCATTCTTATGATGCAATAAGTGCATCCCTTTCGCGTTTATAAGGTTAAGCTAGTGCTTTAATGACGCCTATACCTTGTCCAAAAACAAGTAGAGTATTGTAGGATACTTTTGATAGACGCTGTCACCTATGTTAGTGTGAGTTGGGATGGCTCGTTGATAAGTTATTTATAGCCTGAATTCTCTAAAGCACTCGTAGAACCCAAGTTTGTTCAGGATCAAAATGAACACAACCAAGAGTTTGGAAACAAATTTCTCTAATACTGTGTTTGGTTTGTTTTCTTGATTTACACCAACAACTGTTCGAGATGAAATGTTTCACCGATTGGCTAAATAAATCCGATAAGCTTCAACTAGGGAAGGCTCAAGATGAACGTTTTCATCCCTATGTGATATTATTCCTAAAGATCACTTCGACATGTTGTGCGATGAAAAAATGAAAAACCATTTCATTCATGTGAGGGATTGTTGGAGTAATTGGAATAATATGAAAAACCATTTCATTCAAGTGGTGGATTGTTGGTGTAATTGGAATAATTATAACTAATTGTAGTGAGTCTAATTAGCCATAGTTCATTATACCTTAATGAATAAAATGAGGAGAGAAGATTGTATGTTTTCATCTCACATGGGAAAGAAGGAAAAATTTGAGTTTCAAAATTTCTATAAGAGGGTACCAAACTTTCAAAGGGAAAAGGCTTTTGTAGGAATGTGCCTAGAATAGTTTCAGGGCCCAATAATTATTTAAAGTTCAAACTTTACATAAAGATCCGTGGGTGATCCAAATAGGATCCGCGTATGATCTGAATAGGATCCACGAGGCCCGTTTCTAGAAGGTCAGAGAAGGATTCGTATTTTTCCACCAAATTTTTGAATAAAAGGGTGTGTTTAGTCGGATTTTGAACCGAACGGATGGCACCGTTCGGATCAAGCCATTGTTTAAGTTAAATCCGAACTGTTGTGACCCTCTTGCAACATTTTTTCAATTTCTATAAATATTGTCTTAATATTGTTTGTGGTATTTAACAAACTTTGTAATAAAAATATATTCACCCTGTACTTCTTATAACTATACTAATTATTAACCATAGTTCGAATAAACGACAAAATAAAATATAATATAATATATATATATATATATATATATATATATATATATATATTAAAACATATAAAGGGCTCACCCCCTATTTTACAGTAAAAATCCATTTTTTTCCTCACGCAGCTTATAATTTTCTTTTTCTGCCGTCTTCTTCAATTTCTCTCTCAAAGTAAATTTTTTTTTTCGGCCATCTTCTTCAATATCTCTCTCAAATTGAACACGGAATTACATTGCAGAGCATTGTTTCCTTCGGCCTAGTGAACAGTGGCAGCATGTCGTCCGTCTTCCTACTTCATCAAAATAATTTTTTTTTCGTTCAAGTACCAAATGACGTCGTTTTAGGAAAATGACAGATGTCGTTTCAAGGGGAAAGCCAGCGGTTATCTAGATGGCTCTTCAGTCCCTCTCTTCTCCCACAATAATCACTTTGCGCTCTTTTTTCTCCTCTTCTTCTTCTTCTTCCGTCTGTCGAAATTATCTCCACAAGATTTCAATCTATACTTGGGTTCTGTTGCTTGAAATATGAAAAAAAAAATGAAAAAAAGAAAGGTGCTGGCCTAAAATAGTTTTCATCGGAGGTTGTACATATTTTTCTTTCTAGGCTAAAGTTGTAAAAGGACTTTTTTTTCAGGGATTCAGACTTGCGAAATTATCTCCACAAGATGTCAGTGAATGTGATTGCATAAAAACTTTACCATTTTCTTCGTTTATTCCCTGAGTTTAATTGTTGTTTCTTTTGGAGGGATTCGATATTTTTTAATTTGCTGCCAATTGCTTCCATTTTTTTTCAGCAGCAACGTGCATATTAAGTATTCGTTGAAATTCCATAGAGGACATACCTTGTTTGTTTGTTATTCAGGTTTCTGGAAGACTTCTGAAAGTTGAAGAAATTGTAGGTAATTATTCTTTTCAAGTGAATACAATGTTTTACAGTGACAAAAACATGATTTTCTGGGGATTAGGTCATTTCTATTGGTAAATTGTGGGAAAGTTTGCTGCTGTTTTTTATACCTTTGCAAGAATTTTACCTTTTGCTTTCTTGTAATGTTGCGGTTGGTAATTCTGATTTCTCTGGCTCTTTTGTTTAGCGATATATTGAGTTGAGACTTCTTTCGTAATTGAATGTAATTTTTGTCAATTAGGTGAAATATGTGACTCTTCGTGTTTCCTTCATGAATGAATTGGAAATCAAACTATTTTTCATGTTTTTGGTACATGGTGATTAAATTTTTGCACAAGCTTCTTACTACAATTACCAAATTATCTTGATTCCTTGAATTTATTTTACTTTAACAGGCATCGAACTCTAATTAATGCATATTGGACTTGGAAAATTATCATCCAAGCTATCCATACTTTTTTATATAGTACTTATAACATAGATTAGGTAAATTTGCAAGATTTGCTTACGGGGCCATCCATATTTCATTTAATTCAATTCCATAAAGAATTGGAATTTACAATCACCGTGTAGATTGTAGAGTAATAATGTTTCATTGAGGCTGAAGGTAAATTGAAGCAAGCAATATTAAAAATTGATTCACAAGAAGTTGCATTCTTAGCTGGTTTTTATAATTATGCATTGTTATCACTCAATTGATGCCTAAAATCACATCAAGGGAATTGGCCGGCCCTATTTTGTTTGCTCAAATAACTAGCTTGTGTGTATGGTTAATTAATTGGTAATGCTTCCGTTTTCTTTTATACGGAATCTAATTAGAGATGGCATGGTTTGGTTCAAGACAGTTGCTGATGCAGCTCAACAAACGACAAAGGTGATTGATGATGCTAAACCGTTAGCCACTTCCACAGTCGAAACCATAACTACTGCAGAGCATGTTGTAATTTTAGGGACCGGTGGTGCATTAATAATTGCCTATTTCTTGCTTCCTCCCATTTTTTCTGCCATCTCTTTCAGTCTTCGTGGTTACCAGGGTACCGTACATAATCATTTTATTGTTCTCTTCTTCGTTGATATAATATAGTAAATTAATGTCATTGCATAAAAACATAGAGTTAGTGTATTTACTTTATTATTCTCTTTGTTATTCAGGTTTGAGGAAGACTTCTGAAAGATGTAGAAATTATACAGTAACTTTTATTATAAAAATTAAAGTGCTTGAAAAAACTATTCATTTTGTTTAGCTAACATCACTTAAATTATGTGGTGGTGGTGCCTAGGGAGGAGGTGGAGTGGTAGTTGCATTGTCGGAGGTGAAGAGAGAGACGGTGACGGGGAATTGAATTGCAAAAAACCTCGCCTAATTTTTCGGTATTTTAGCCTAATTGTAGATAGCCCCCTAAAGAGTTGAAGATGGTGACTTAACCTGCCACGTGCGTGGCACGTGATGTTTTCGGTCAAAAATATTTAACGGAGAAAGGAAATGTGTCGAGGCGGTTGAGGTTATGGTATTAAGTGTGTTTTTTCAGAAAGTTTGGTATCAAAGGTGCTTTTTCATCATTGGTAATATGCTCCATCTACAACCAATGACTTATGGATTGGAGAAGATTTTAAAATGCCTGGAATGACTTCTCCAAACCTCCACGAATTTAGAGTCAAGCACAATCTTGTAGATTGTGGAAGCTTCCTAACCTTATCCTCCATCACTTGTAAATATATTGAAAAATCATATAAAAGAAATATAAAGTAGATAAGTAAAAATGCATTACATTGAAGAAGAACTCAAATAAAATAGAAGGAAAAATTACATAATTATTATGACGTGTCATTTTCAGATAAATTATTTTATTTGGTGATTAGAAAATGTGATCAGAATAAGAATGTTATAAACTACAGATGCATATATTGCACCATAAATAAAATAAGTCACCGAGAAGTGTCGATGGCGTAGCCAGAATAAAATTCACTTGGTTAACTACAAAACTAGAGGCTACGTTAAATTTCAATTCACTTTAATGTAACAAAATATTACTCAAGAAAAATTTCAAATACATGAATTAAATTTTATCAAACTCAAAGATTAATTAGCTATCTAAATCGGGATTTACAAGTTTTTTTCAAGTGTTCATGTTGGTTATACATAGATTGAAACCGTTTGATGATTGAATCATTCAAAACAGTATCAAATACATCAATATATATATATATATATATATATATATATATATATATATATACTATGTTGTCGTGTAACCATTCGTTAGTGGGCTTTTTTTTGGGAAAAAAGTATGAAAACAAGAACTGGAGTGATGGGGGCTATTTTATATCCCATATGATATTCGGAGAACTAAAGAATAATAGATCGGCCCGACCATATACATTGGTCGTAAGTACTAGTCTACCCGATCTAACAAGGTCGATCCTAGAGACTGAGCTTCGATCCGAGTACAAGAAGGGCATTAAGTCAGAGTTCTATTATGATTATGTTTCCTTGTATAGCTAGGGAATAACACATATAAATACCTTGATCAAATATGGTATTAGGGCACACAATTCTACCATTATACGCCTACATACTTTGTAATATGAGATTAATCAAATACGAGAGCTTTTGCTATACATATTCATATTCATGATACAATCTTTAGATCCTACCTTCGTTACGTATTGTTCATCTTTGAGTTGATCCATCCGGAATAATAGCCCACTAATCCGTATATAATTGAAACCCGACATAATTATCATTGATTTAATTGAACAACACGAAATTCGGTTAAATCAGTTGGCGCCCACCGAGGGGCACAGTTAATTATTCGATAGACACTTGGCTCGCCCAAGGAAGAACGCATGCAACGAGGCAATGAGTAACACAACACACCAGCACGCGCCATCGGATGGTTTGCAAGAAAATACAACACATAATGAACGAGTCATTAATGCGATTGACGAACAACAAGAAAATGACCATCCAACAGATCAGGAAGAACGCCTTGATGCCAACATCCCACTCCCGCAGGGACAGTAGAACCTTACAGCCGATCCAGTCCATGTGGACCCTATGGTCGGAACCTTTCCCGTCCCACTGTTGGAAAGGGAAGAAAAACTTAAACAGATAGCACTACTGGTGAATTCCTTCTGTCCAGGAGTCCAAGGAATTCCCAAAACAAAAGCCCAGAAACCCGAGAACGGCCCAAGCGCAACCTATCAGGAGAACTCAAAGACAAGTTGATCACGTCTCGGAGCAGGCCAATAGTCCGAGGACCGACCAGCAATCTCTAGCGATCCCACAAAGGAGCAACATAAAACCAGTTGATAACCATGTCCAAAGGATAGCAAATCGGACAAAACCCCCAACTCATGCCGTACATCAAGGGTCGAGAGAAAATACTATTATTCCTATCGACGATGACGTTATCAATCTGACCCCTAATCAATCGAAGACCGTGCGGGTCTCAGAAAGAGACATTGAAAAGATGGTTCAAGAACGTGTGGAACAAAGATTGCTAGTTGTTCAACAGCCATGGCAAGGAGTAGAGAAGTCCAGGAAACCATAGTTGCATGTTCCACTTTCTATAAGGAAATCAAGGAAGAGCAGTCGTCCGGACAAGTTCAGGGACGATTACCACATTACGACGGTACAACTGACCCGGACGATTACATATTCAGTTTTACGAACATAATGAATCTGTATGCACACTCAGCTGAATACACCGCCAAGTTAATGGTTACAACTTTCGAAGGGTTGGCGTTAGATTGGTTCGGAAAGTAACAAACCAATTCCATATTCAGTTTCGTGAGCTATGCAACAAGCTGACTCAACAATTCGCCAGCCAAAAGAGACAGAAGCTCCCCATGAGCTATCTGGGAACTATTAATCAACAAGAAGGAGAATCCTTGAGAAGCTAGCTGGCAAGATTCAATGTGGAATTGCTTAAGATCGATTCACCAAATATCGACCACATAATCTCCATACTATTTGACCTCACCAAAAACAGGCAATTTGGGAATGCCCTAAGTCGAAAATAGCCAAGGACATTCGCAGATATTATGACCTTAGCTTCAAAATATATGATTCAAGAAGAGATGAACTCCTTTAAAAACAAAAATAGGAGCAAGGTTTTAACCTCTAGCCTAAAGCGACAAGATAAAGCTCCCATTCCTAAGCTAACAGATTATGATCGATCCATTAGAAAAGGAAATGTTTTCCAAAGATTGGATTATAACCACAACGATCGGGATAAAAGACCTAATGTCTATGCAAGACCCAGATCGGTTGAACTAACTCAAAGGAATCGAGTAGATCACGTGGAGTACACCAAATTAAATGTCCCTACGGAAGAGATCCTAGTACTGCTCGAGAGAAACAATTGGATTCTCCCAGCCAAAAGAATTACACAGGCTAAGCCAGGAGCTCGAAATTACAACTTATACTTTCGCTACCATCGGGCTCATGGACATCGCACTGAGGACTATTTCCATTTGAAACAGGAAATCGAGAGGCTGATTGAAGAAGAAAAATTGGACGACTACGTCGAACGAAATTGGAGGAAAAGAAATAGAAGTAGGAGCCCTAAAAAACATAATCGAGAAGAACCCCACTAAGGAGAACCCTGAACAACGGTCCACCTCGAGATATGAATAATGACCAGTGAACGGAACCATAGACACGATCTCCGGTGGGCCAGCAGAAGGAGATAGTCGTAGCGCCTGCCGAAGAACTACCAGATCGATAGAAGGAAGTTTCAGAATTCCGAGGGAGGTGTGGACTCTCGAGAGTAAAAGTCCAAAAGAGCAGCCCATCAATTTTAATGAAAACGAGGTGCCACGGAACATCACTTGGGATATGAAAGAAGATAATCCTGACTTCCCTATGGTGGTATCGCTTGAGATAGCGAACTACAATGTGAAAAGAATACTAATTGATAATGGGAGCTCCGCGAACATTATTTCAAGAGAAGTTTTAACACAAATAAATTTAGGAGAAATAGCGCTACAAAAGGTAGCAACTCCATTAGTAGGATTTGGAGGATCAGAAAAGTCCCCTCAGGGCCAGTCAACTTAAGTGTTTCATTGGGAAAAAGACCTGAACGAGTTGTAAAAATGATAAAATTTTTGTTCGTAAACACAGTTTGCATATAACGCAATACTAGGACGACCGACACTCAACCTTTTTCGAGCAGTTGTGTCGACCTACCATCAGAAGATGAAATTTCATACGATCTCGGGCATCGGAGAAATAGTGAATGATCATTGTATGGCCTGTGATTGTTATAATGCTTCCCTAGCATTAGGAAACAGCTCTAAGTCTTTCACCCAGTAAAAAGAAAACTCGAGGATGACATCGAGAGAGCTGAAATCGACATCCCAAGTACGGATAAGATAGATCGGAAAGGAAAAGAGGCGGTCGATCTAACCATTAAGCCACTAGAACACAAGGACATTATGCTTGTACAAGGAGACCCCCTGAAAACGACCCGGATAGGGACTGAACTCAGTCCAGAAGGAGAAATAATGCTGGTAAATTTTCTCAGAAAAAATGTCGATGTTTTCGCATGGAGTGCAGAAGATATAGAGGGCATAGACCCATTAATACTCATTCTCTGAAAATAGATCCAATGGCAAAACCAGCAAGGCAAAAGAAGCGGAACCATGGTCCTACAAAGGATAAAATAATTAAAGCAGAAGTTGAAAGATTGCTAATAGCCAAACAAATTAGGGAAATACACTTTTCAGAATGGCTATGTAACGTGGTCCTAGTGGCAAAATGAGATAAAAAGGACAATAAATGGAGTATGTGTAACGATTTTACCGACCTCAACAAGCTATGTCCATTAGATCCTTACCCCCTTCCAAGGATTGACCTACTGGCCGACTCAACGGCAGGCTTTGCTATTTTTAGCATGATGGATGCCTTCTAAGGTTTTCATCAAATCTACATGAATGAGCGTGATCAAGAAAAAACCGCCTTCATTACTGAGCAGGGAGTATATTGCTTCATAGTTATGCCATTTAGGTTAAGAAATGCAGGGGCAACATATCAAAGATTGGTTAATTTAATGTTTAGAGAATTAATAGGAGAAATAATGGAGGTCTACGTGGACGACATGTTGGTGAAAAGCATGGACGAAGCTGACCACGTCAAACACCTAGACCGATGCTTCAAGATTTTGAGAAAATACCGTATGAAGCTAACCCCAACAAAGTGCACCTTTGGAGTGAAATCAGGAAAATTCCTAGGTTACATGGTTCATTAAAGGGGACTTGAGGCTAATCCGGAAAAGATTCGAGCCATAACTGAAATGAAACCACCAAGAACAATCTCCCAAGTGCAGAGCTTGGTCGGAAAGATTGTTGCACTAAATAGGTTCATATCTAAATCAGCGGACAAAAGTTTACCATTCTTTCAAACCTTGCGGAAATCGAAAACCTTTTTATGGACCGAGGATTGTGATCAGGCTTTTAACCAATTAAAGGAATATCTGACTTCCTCACTATTATTAGCCAAACCAACTGAAGGACAACCTTTATACATCTACATATCCATCTCGGACTTAATGATAAGTTCGGTGTTGGTAAAGATAGAAGGTTAAGAACAAATCGGAAAGCTCAGGAAGATTGATTAAATGGGTGATCGAGTTAGGACAATTCGAGATCGAGTATAGACCAAGAAATGCAATAAAGGCTCAGATACTCGCCGATTTTCTCATGGAAACTCTGACCTCGCTCGAAACTACGAACGATGCTACAGCCGGTGATAATGACCTAATGATTGTTGAAAATCAGACGTGGTTGATGCATGTCGACGGGGCCTCGAATAGGGAAGGAGGCGGAGCAGAGATCAATGTTACCGGACCAGAGAAGGAAGATTTGAACTACGCAATCACTTTGGATTTTATGGTAACTAACAATGAGGCCGAATATGAAGTTTTGATTGCAGGAATGGAGATGGCTATTAAAGAAAGCATCAGAAACCTGAAGGTATTAATGTTGGGGTTCGGTAAGATAAACAACCCTAGGCACAGCGGAATATAAAAACTTTTAGGACATCTTTAGGAATCTTGCCAGGATATTCTCTAGTTGTATATATATGAATATAAATAAAAACGATAGTATAAGTTTGCACGTTATACCTATCTCCTTGCAAATCCTCGGCTAGCAAAAACGAACTCTGATTTCTGCTCCAGCAAAATCGACCCAGGCTTTTCAAGTAGCGCCCCACGTGTTGCGCCTCTACGAGTTGATACACGACAATATCACGGAAATAATATATCTTGATCGACTAGAACACAAGATATATTAAGATCTAGGAATTACGAACGATTTAGAAACAAAATCGAAAACGAAAAAAATTCTTCCAAAAGGAAGACAGGGTTCGGTCGACTTTAGCTTGGGAGAGGGAGAGAAAATCTTGGTCTTGCTTAATTTTTGCTTATGGAGTTATATGAAAAATAACTACAAGATAGCTACTTATAGTTATCTCCCTAACCTAGTCCTATTAGGACTAGGGCTCTTCTCTCCTACATGGGTCATGGCCCTCTTTAATTAGAAGACCAAGTCTTCTAATTAATTCATGGCCCAGTCAATTAATTTGACCAGGCTTTATTTAATCTCCCAATTAAATAGCTCAATTAATTAACTTAATCTCTCATTTAATTAAATCAGACTCTAAATCCACTTAATTAAAATCCCTTCTAATTAATTAAATCCAACTTAATTAATTAATCCACAAATTAAATTCCAATTTAATTTATGATACTGATCCAATTCCAATTGGACCTCATTTTGTTCCAATTGGGTCAACCCAGTCGACCCATCCATAATAATCGACCCAGTCGATTATTCACCCAGTCGACCCAGTCGACCCAGTCGACTCGGTCGTTCTTATTTCCTCGCTTTCGCTTTATGTGTATTGTGTATGCCCCCGTAGGTTCACCACATAATTGGCCGTGGGTTATAATTAAATATTATTTAATTATTCGAGTAAGACTTACTCTAAATCAATCGAACACTCTGTCGATTGATCATTCCAAAATTAGCACCCCTGCCAATTTTGGGAATTCTCCCACACTCCACGGTCGATGTCCAGCCACAAGCCCATGGAGCCCAATCACTGGTGAATTAACTCAGTAAACCTTTTATCATTTATAATTTCCATATACGACATAATCTCTCCATCGATCAATCTCCCAGTCGAGACTTAAGGGTATGGTCTTTCATCGGATTCCCTTTTCTTTTGTCTTGACCTTATGTACTCTGATCTCGAAATAATTCTCTTTGACTTAATCTTTATGAGCTACTTACATAAAGTCGTCAGATACCTTGGCCAAGGATTTTACCAGAATTAATTTCTCACAGAAATCCATAGGAGAATTTTTCAACCTATCAAGTCGGGTCAATGGATCCTTTGTTGATGATATGAATCTGCATACGAGTTCCTCTATACCCAATATGAGTCCACAGAGACTTTCTGGCGATCCCCAGTCAGTCGGAACTCATATCAAAGCATAGACGTTCTCGCACCAGATAAACCCTATCACCTCAAGTAGTTAGGGATCGTTCCTCGTATACTATTATAAATTTGGAATAACTTCAACCCCGATATGCGACTACCGCTTCCATGGTGAGTTATTTCCTAATTGGGGTATTCAGTGCGCTTGCCATCCCAGCAAGCCACCCACTTATGTGTATCGACTATCCCAGTCACGCTCGTGGACCCCAGCGTCCTCCAGTTCATCGGAGTATACACAATAGTGATAGTCTAACCGAATCCAACGATGTCCTATCTCGATTGGATTCTACGACTCTTGAATATGTTCTAGATCACGACCTTGGAGATCAGTCCACGGGTTGTCCCATAGCCCTGTGATCTAAGGACTTCTATCCTTATGCGTAGATAATTATTACATAAGATAAAGATGACCATTTAATAAAGTGCATTTATTAATCGAAATTGAATAGTTCCTTATTAATTACAATAAATGCTCGCCATACAGCTGGCTTGTAGGACACTATTTCTATCAATCTCCCACTTGTCCTAAAGCCAGTCTTTTATGTTCTTGAGTCCCATCTTATGCAGATGTTTCTCAAATGCCTTTTGAGGCAGAGGCTTCGTTAGCGGGTCCGCAGTATTATCTTCTGAGTCGACACGTTCCATCTTAATGTCTCCTCTACCAATGATATCTCTTATCACGTGGTATCGTCTTTGTACATGCTTGGATTTCTGATGAGATCTCGGCTCCTTTGCTTGCGCTATTGCCCCATTGTTATCACAGAAGATAGTAATGGGCTCAACGATGCAAGGTATCACATCCAATTCCTGGATGAAGTTCCTCATCCAAACACCTTCCTTTGCTGCATCACTCGCAGCAATGTATTCTGCTTCGGTGGTTGAATCCGCGGTTGTTTCTTGCTTGGAGCTCTTCCAGTTAACCGCACCACCATTGAGGCAGAACACGTATCCTGATGTCGACTTGAAGTCATCTACATCACATTGGAAGCTCGAGTCTGTATAGCCTTCCAATTTCAATTCTCCTCCACCGTATACCAAGAACAATTCCTTAGTCCTTCTCAGGTACTTCAGAATTGCCTTTACGGCTATCCAGTGCTGCTCAACTGGATCAGACTGGTAGCGACTTGTAACTCTTAGAGCGTACGCTACGTCTGGTCTAGTACATAACATACCATACATTATGCTTCCTATCGCGGATGCATATGGTACTCGAGACATATTGCTTCTCTCCTCAGGCGTCTTTGGGGCCATAGACTTAGAGAGTGCAATCCCATGTCTCATTGGAAGCAATCCTCTCTTGGATTCTTCCATATTAAATCTTTTCAAGATTTTATCTATGTACTGGGATTGGGAGAGGCCCAGCAGTCCTTTTGATCTATCTCGGTAGATCCTTATACCTAGTACAAAGGATGCTTCTCCCATATCCTTCATTGAGAATGGTGTAGATAACCACGCTTTAGTTTCAGACAATGCTTTCACATTGTTTCCAATGAGAAGAATGTCGTCAACGTAAAGCACCAAAAATTCAACTGTACTCCCACTGATCTTCTTGTACACGCAAGGTTCGAACTTGTTTTTGATGAATCCAAAAGTTTGGATTGTCTCATCGAAACGAATGTTCCAACTTCGGGAAGCTTGCTTCAGTCCATAAATGGACCTCTGGAGTTTGCACATCTTGTGTTCATCTCCTTTAGATGCATATCCTTTTGGTTGCTCCATGTAGATCTCCTTATCAATGTCCCCATTGAGGAAGGCAGTCTTTACATCCATCTGCCATATCTCGTAGTTATACCACGCAGCTATGGCCAGCAAGATTCGAATGGATTTGGGCATTGTGACGGGCGAGAAGGTCTCCTCAAAGTCGATACCTGGCCTTTGAGTGTATCCTTTTGCCACTATTCGCGCCTTGTAGGTTATTACCTCTCCGTTCACTCCAAGCTTTCGCTTATAGATCCACTTGCAACTCACGGGAGCCACTCCCACTGGTGGATCTACCAAGGCCAAGACCTTGTTTGAGTGCATGGAGTCCAATTCGGATTCCATGGCTTCGCGCCACTTTCCCGAGTCTATGTCTAGCATAGCCTCTTCGTAAGTCCTTGGGTCGGTTAGAGACTGTCCAGTCTCATGCAGCATACCGTAGTACCTCTCGGGTTCTCTACGTTGTCTTTCTGACCTACGAAGAATCGGTGTACTTTCTGGTGCACTTTCATGCTCATGTTCTCCCACTGCCTGTGGCGATGGGTCAGCTTGATCGACCTCTTCGGCCTTTTCAGCTTCAGTGACCTCATCCAGTTCTACGTTATTTTCCTTCTTGTCCACCAAGAAATCCTTCTCCAAGAAGTGAGCGTTCCTCGAGACAAACGTAGTTTGTCTTGTAGGATCGTAGAACTCGTATCCTATTGAGTTTTTCGGATACCCCACGAATTTACGCAAAGTGGATTTAGTTTCCAATTTATCTCCCACTAGTTTTTTAACGAAAACGGGAGATCCCCATATGCGCATGAATGCGTATGAGGGTGCCTTGCCAAACCATAATTCGTATGGTGTCTTTTCTACGAATTTAGAAGGTACCATGTTTAGTATCTTCGTTGCCGTGAGGAGGGCATGTCCCCAAAATTAAAGAGGAAGGTCAGTGGCACTCATCATGGATCGAACCATGTCCATCAAAGTTCGATTCCTTCTCTCTGCTACTCCATTTAATTGGGGTGTTGCAGGAGGAGTCCACTGTGATAATATTCCATGCTCTACAAGATAATTCAGAAATTCGTTACTAAGAAATTCTCCACCTCGGTCAGAACGAAGAGCCTTTATCGTATGACCAAGTTGATTCTCTACTTCAATCTTGATTTCTTTGAATCGTTCAAAAGCTTCAGACTTGTGTTTCAACAAGAACACATATCCATAACGACTAAGGTCGTCAGTGAAAGTGATGAAGTAGTCATAGCCACCTCGGGTGCATTTCTTAGTGGTCCACATACGTCAGTATGTATCAAGTCCAATGTTTGCTTGGCTCGCTCAGGGTTTCCCTTAAATGGCAACTTAGCCATTTTACCCTTTAAACATGGTTCACATGTTGGCATTTCATCAATGCGATTGATTTCAATCGCGCCAGAAGATGCTAAATTTTGAATCCTTGACTTAGAAATATGTCCAACTCGAGCGTGCCATAATTGGGCAGATATTTCATTATCTTGTTTCCTTTTGTTTTGTTGTACGTGCATAACTAGCTTAGGTGGTTTTATGATGTAAAGTCAATAATTCAATGTACCAAATGAAAAACGAAAATAGGAGCTTTTATTAAAATCTACATTATTCAATAATCATGAATAAAAGTTTTTCATTAAAAACTAGGTACATGAATGAAAGTTTCCTAATGACTTTATCAAACCACCTAAATCTACTTTTGCCTACGGCCTTGGTAGCAGCTCCAGCTCCATTGCCTTATTCAAGGATCCAATCCTCAGGCTCCAGTTTCCTTGATGCTCCCATCACCTACAAGGATGAGAACTCCAATCAGTGTCTAACACCAAAAATGCACAGTTACTTGTAAAATTAACTTCAACAAGGAATATACCTGTTCGAACTCTCCATAGGTTCGAATTTAATCCTTTCCCTTGACCTTGTGCAGTAAGGAGCTCTGGTTTCCATTTGCTTTGGTTTTGAACGCCGCCCAGTCCTTTCGCCAACCCTCGCTTTCTTTCCAAAAGAAGCCTCGTGTTCCTCGAGCATTTGTCACAGGACATGTACAGTGATCTCTCGCCTCTGGAGATTCAAGTCCGCGATAAATCGGTCATATGATGTAGGAAGAGATTGTAGAATAAGATCTACACGGAAATCATTGTCCATCACGACACCCATATCATCGAGTTCAGATAGAAGTCGAATCATCTTATGTACGTGGATTCCGACAGGAGTTTCCCTTCTCTTTCTTGTTTGCAAGAGTTCCCTCGTGATCGCGAATCTGCGACGACCATCTCTAATCCCATAAAGGAATTTGAGATTCGAGAGAATCTCTTTCGCGGATGCCATATGCTCATGTTGCAAACGCAGATCAAATGACATATATTCCAACATGTACTCACGAGCTAAGCCATCATCCAGTTTCCATTTGGTGATGCTTTTACGGAGCTCATCAGGAACGTCATGTGAAATAGTAATGGGTGGTGGCACAGACAAAACATAGGATATGTTTTCAGCTTCAAATAATCCATTCAAATGATGCGTCCAGAAATGCAAGTTGGGTCCAGTTAAAATATTACGTTCAAGTGATGAGATGGACAAATCTCTAAGTGCTCTAAGCTCTTTTGACATCATATCTATAAAATGACGAGAGAAGAAATAAATACGCAAAAGATTAATTTAAAATGCACAATTTACAAACATGGTTTTTATTAATAAATTACTCCCACTATTTTAATCAAAATCTTATGCCCCCACATAAGTTTCGGAAATTTAAAATATCCTAGCGGGCTTAAGGCCCAAATGCAATCTCCTAGTACCCACGACTCGTTGGCCATACTTTTTGATTCACATGGTGGTCGATTACGTCGACGGTTAACCATCGCAGCTAACCCTTAAGTTCATTTAGCCTCGTTTTTCGATATGGACCCACGACTCGTGAGACATCCATACTTACTAGCGTTAAATCATGTCCAATACTCGTGGAGAGAAATAGTTCAATTCTAGACACCCCACGACTCGTGAGAAAGCGCCTTAAACCTTGCTATCCCCTCCCTTGGCACTAAACTCGTGCATCGAGGCAATAGACATATCATCTTCCTATAGCTCGACCCACGACTCGTGAGACATCGAGATATATTCGTACAATATGCCTAAGACCTAGTAATTGGATAGGCTCGGACCATAGAGACTATTCATATGCGCCCTAAAGTTCGATTTAATATTCTAATTGAATTTTAAGTTCAATTGGAGGTTTTAAGTTTTCTTGTGCGAGGTCTCATCAGATTATGCTTATCTTGTTTACGTGATCTATTCTAAGCATGCATAACATACATTAAAGAATAATAGTAAACATGCATCACCTAGCAGGATATGATTGATCGATTGCCCATCCTATGCGATTCATCACGAGCCATGTGATGAATCAATTGGTCAGTCTAGGGTGGAAATTAAATGTCCTAACTATTACAATTATCAAAACCCATACATCATGGGCCTTCTTGTAATATCCAGCTTGATTGGGCCTCCATGTAATGAATTGGGCCTCCATGTCCTCCAAGGTAATAGGCCTCCATGCGGATCTCCAAGTCTTCATGAGGTCTTCTCGGCTCCAAGCCTAATCTAAGCCTAGCTTACAAATTAAAAATGGTCCTATTCTATTACATTTGTTTGCGCAAGCAAGGGCACCAATCAGACCCATTTAATTACAAGCCAAAAATAAATAAACCAAAAACTACACAGGGCTTAAGGGCAAAATCGATCAATCCACACATTCACTCAAGAACATGCATAAATTCACATAAGGGCAAAAATGTAAATTTATCAGCTCCATTAATTTTAATTCGTAAATATTCATCCAAGTTAATTAATTTTGAATTAACAATTAATCTCTAAGATTAATTAGCTCTTACTTGAGCTCTAAGTAATCTACAAACTTATCTTGATTAAATTGGTTAATTAAGGTAATCTAAATCTCTAAGATTCTTACCTTATCCAAAACTCTAAGTTTCCCAAAATTTCCAATCTCCAAGATTTTCAAGATAATCCTATTTTGACTAGATTAGTTTAATTAAGGTAGTGTTCATATCTAACAAGATAACTACCTTATCCAAAAACTCTAAGTTTCCTAATCTTCCAAAATTCTCCAAGATTTTCAGGACTCCCAAAATAGGCGTGTTTGAGATCAACCAAAATTCAGCCACGGAGTGACGAATAGGACACCGCCACGTGGCAGCACACACGCGACCACGGAGGCCGCGCGTGAGCTGCACGCAGCGGTTGCTGCCGCGCGTAACAGCACGCAACAGCGTGCTGCTGCGCGTTGCCAGCACGCGACAGACTGCCCGTAGCCAGCTGCCGTGTGCTGCACGCGCAGACAGCGCGCGGCTGCTCGCGGCAGCTCGCGGTGGCCGCCCAGCCGCGCACCGCCGTGTGCCACCGCGGTTGAACTCAAATAAATTTTTTTTTTTGTTTGTTCCGATTACCCATATGATTTAATTTAACAGATCCAGTCTAATTAAATCCCAATTCAAAAATAAAAACTAACATGATAAAATTTTCGAAGCCAAAATTAAACATTAACTCTAAGTTAACTAACATACGTCCTAAAACATGCAAAGTTAAAGAACTAGCCACATAAATCAAACATATGATTTAATAAACACAGAATTTGCAAATTCATATATATACAAAGCCTAGAGTTGGCTCTGATACCACTGTTGGGATTCGGTAAGATAAACAGCCCTAGGCACAGCGGAATATAAAAACTTTTAGGACCTCTTAAGGAATCTTGCCAGGATATTCTCTAGTTGTATATATATGAATATAAATAAAAACGATAGTATAAGTTTGCACGTTATACCTATCTCCTTGCAAATCCTCGACTAGCAAAAACGAACTCTGATATCTGCTCCAGCAAAATCGACCCAGGCTTTTCAAGTAGCGCCCCACGTGTTGCGCCTCCACGAGTTGATACACCACAATATCACGAAAATAATATATCTTGTTCGACTAGAACACAAGATATATTAAGATCTAGGAATTACGAACGATTTAGGAACAAAATCGAAAACGAAAAAAATTCTTCCAAAAGGAAGACAAGGTTCGGTAGACTTTAGCTTGGGAGAGGGAGAGAAAATTTTGCTCTTGCTCAATTTTTGCTTATGTAGTTATATGAAAAATAACTACAAGATAGCTACTTATAGTTATCTCCCTAACCTAGTCCTATTAGGACTAGGGCTCTTCTCTCCTACATGGGTCATGGCCCTCTTTAATTAGAAGACCAAGTCTTCTAGTTAATTCATGGCCCAGTCAATTAATTTGACCAGGCTTTATTTAATCTCCCAATTAAATAGCCCAATTAATTAACTTAATCTCCCATTTAATTAAATCAGACTCTAAGTCCACTTAATTAAAATCCCTTCTAATTAATTAAATCCAACTTAATTAATTAATCCATAAATTAAATTCCAATTTAATTTATGAGCCTGATCTAATTCCAATTGGACCTCATTTTGTTCCAATTTGGTCGACCCAGTCGACCCATCCATAATAATCGACCCAGTCGATTATTCACCCAGTCAACCCAGTCGACTCGGTCGTTCTTATTTCCTCGCTTTCGCTTCATGTGTATTGTGTATGCCCCCGTAGGTTCACCACATAATTGGGCGTGGGTTATAATTAAATATTATTTAATTATTCGAGTAAGACTTACTCTAAATCAATCGAACACTCTGTCGATTGATCATTCCAAAATTAGCACCCCTGCCAATTTTGGGAATTCTCCCACACTCCACGGTCGATGTCCAGCCACAAGCCCATGGAGCCCAATCATTGGTGAATTAACTCAGTAAACCTTTTATCATTTATAATTTCCATATACGACATAATCTCTCCATCGATCAATCTCCCAGTTGAGACTTAAGGGTATGGTCTTTCATCGGTTTCCCTTTTCTTTTGTCTTGACCTTATGTACTCTGATCTCGAAATAAATTCTCTTTGACTTAATCTTTATGAGCTACTTAAATAAAGTCGTCAGATACCTTGACCAATGATTTTACCAGAATTAATTTCTCACAGAAATCCATAGGAGAATTTCCCAACCTATCAAGTCTGGTCAATGGATCCTTTGTTGATGATATGAATCTGCATACGAGTTCCTCTATACCCAATATGAGTCCACAGAGACTTTTTGGCGATCCCCAGTCAGTCGGAACTCATATCAAAGCATAGACGTTCTCGCACCAGATAAACCCTATCACCTTAAGTAGTTAGGGATCGTTCCTCGTATACTATTATAAATTTGGAATAACTTCAACCCCGATATGCGACTACCGCTTCCATGGTGAGTTATTTCCTAATTGGGGTATTCAGTGCGCTTGCCATCCCAGCAAGCCACCCACTTATGTGTATCGACTATCCCAGTCACGCTCGTGGACCCCAGCGTCCTCTAGTTCATCGGAGTATACACAATAGTGAGAGTCTAACCGAATCCAACGATGTCCTATCTCGATTGGATTCTACGACTCTTGAATATGTTCTAGATCACGGCCTTGGAGATCAGTCCACGGGTTGTCCCATAGCCCTGTTATCTAAGGACTTCTATCCTTATGCGTAGATAATTATTACATAAGATAAAAATGACCATTTAATAAAGTGCATTTATTAATCGAAATTGAATAGTTCCTTATTTATTACAATAAATGCTCGCCATACAGCTGGCTTGCAGGACACTATTTCTATCAATTAACCGACTCGGAATTGGTACAACGACAGATAGAAGGTTTATATGAGGCCAAAGAATATAACATGGTGAAATACCTTGCTAAGGTAAAAGAACTCGCAGAAAAATTTGACAAGTTCGAAATACAGAATGTCCCACGTTCAGAAAACAAATGGGCAGACCAGCTTTCTCGATTCACAGGATCTAGAGATGGCCGAACGGAAAAGGGTAATCACTTGGCTAATCTCAAATACCCCAGCGATTGATATTGATAACATGCCCATCATTGAAGTATTGGAAATCGACGTACCAGAAGAAAATTGGGCGACTTCAATAATGGAATATCTTTCGGTAGGAACCCTACCAATAGATCAGAATGAAGCTCGTAAAGTAAAATACCGAGCACCCAGCTACACGATCCTAGATGGAAAGCTTTACAGGGGATCAGTCTCCGGAATCCTGCTAAAATGCATTTCCGGACTGCAAGCCACGAAGGAGATGCAGGAAATCACAGCGGAGCCAGGGCATTGGCATTAAAATCTTTACGAACTTGATATTATTGGCCTAGCCTGAACCGTGACGCTACCGACTATGTGAAGAAATGCCATCACAGCAAGATTCATGCAAATATAAACCATCAACCAGCTGAGATAATGCACCCCATACCTGTCTGCTGGCTTTTTGATCAATGGGGAATAGACATTGTGGGACCTTTCCCAGTGGCCAGATCAAAGAAAAGTTATGTTTTAGTCGCTGTGGAATATTTCAGCAATTGGATTGAATGCGTTGCTCTAGCACGAATCACACAATTTCAAGTTATCAACTACTTATGGAAATTTATAGTATGTCGATTCGACATTCCTCGAGTCTTGATCTCCGATAATGGAACTTAGTTTGCGGGAAAACAAGTATTGGGCTGGTGCTCAAAATTTGGGATTCAACAGAACATTATCTCAGTAGGGCACCCAAGGGCAAACGACCAAACAGAGGTAGCTAACCGCGAAATAATTATGTCCTGGAAAAAAGAATGGGGGCAACAAAGGGAAAGTGGTTGGATGAACTTCCCGGAGTACTTTGGGCCAATTGAACAAATGTTAAAGCTTCGACTGGAGAGACCCCTTTCAGTTTGGTTAATGGTCCAGAGGCTGTTATCCTTATAGAACATTGGTCCCTAGCCCGAGGATTGAGATGTATGAATGAAGCAACTAGGAAGGATGACGTCGATCTAACTGAAGCATTAAGAGAAAAAGTTGCAGTACGCTTACAAGTCACAAAATCCAACATGGAAAAAGCTTACAATCAAAGGGTACGAATAAGATACTTTAAGAAAGCAGACTTGGTACTGAAAAATGTTGAGGTATCTAAACATGTGGGCAAATTGCAACAAAATTTGGATGGACCTTACATCGTTGTTCACGTGGGAAATAAGGGTTCATACAAAATCGCGCACATGGATGGAATACTCTTACCAAGAACTTGGAATGCTGTCAACCTAAGAAGATACTATGGACGTTGATGAAACAGCTCCCGAGAGTTATTTTTCATATTTTGAATTTTATCCTTGGATAATAATTTTCTTTATTCCTATTAGTTAACTATTTGATACAGTTTACGATAATAAAAGCTTTTGCTTAAATCTTCAAAGTATTGTTTCAATATTACTTATAAATTTTATAAATAGATAAAAAGGGGGGGGGGGGGGTTTAAACCAATAATTGGTAACAACCTAAGTATTGATTGAGTAAAACCGATTGGATCGGTAAACACTCATCGGAAGAGCCATTTGCTTAACAAAAGGTTAAAACCAATAATTGGTAAAAAAACCTAAGTATTATTGAGTAAAACCGATTGGGTCGGTAAACACTCGTCAATCTATGAAAATTGAATTACAAAAAATAGGTTTAAACCAATAATTGGTAAAAAAACCTAAGTGTAAATTGAGTAAAACCGATTGGGTCGGTAAACACTCATCGATCTCCAAATTACGAGCTAAAATGGTTAAAACCAGAAACTTGGTAAAAGACCTAAGTGTAAATTGAGTAAAAACGATTGGGTCGGTAAACACTCATCGATCTCCAAATTACGAGCTAAAAGGGTTAAAACCAGAAACTTGGCAAAAAAATCTTAGTGTAAACTGAGTAAAACCGATTGGGTCGGTAAACACTCATTGATCTCCAAATTAAGAGCTAAAGGGTTAAAATCAGAAACTTGGTAAAAAACCCAAGTATAAATTGAGTAAAATCGATTGGGTCGGTAAACACTCATCGATCTCCAAATTACGAGCTAAAAGGGTTAAAACCAGAAACTTGGTATAAAACCTAAGTATAAATTGTGTAAAATAGATTGGGTCGGTAAGTACTCAACAATCTCCAAAGTTACGAGCTAAAGGGTTAAAACCATAGGAAATTGGTAAAAAACCTAAGCACAAAATGAATAAAACCGGTTGGGTCGGCAAACAATCAATGACCTCAACTAGATCGATTGATATAATGATCAAATCACAATATTAAGATACTCGCTAAAAACAGGACAATATCATATGCAAAGGATATGAAGAAAATCAAAGTTCTATTATATTTATTGTACACAAATACATCTTTCGCTTTACAGATTGTTACAACTCGAAAAAAAAAAAAAAAAAAAAAACCTATCCAATAAATGGGATCTTTCACAACAATGTTCACGGAAACACCAATCTCCTCCCTAGTACGTCGACATTCTTCTTCAACCACCTAAGAAGCATGCTGCTCAGGATGGTCGACTTCTCTAGTTCGACGACCAGGCTCTGAAGATTGATTCTCTTTTAATCGGAACAACCCCTATAAGCCAGATATTTTGTAGCGGTCATTCGACCAAAAGGAATCCCCGCTTAACAACTTGTTGCAGTTATTCGTCCAAAGCGAGATCCCACGCGAACCTTCGTAAAAGTTAAAATCTACCAGCATATCCCGACGAGGAAGCACTCCGGAAGTAACCTCCAAGAACGAGGATGGCTAGGTAGATCTGAAACCTCGATGTGCTGAACCCCACCTTAAAGTATTAAGGTTAAGGCCACATTGGACTTGTCAGTACTAGGTAGGCATTAATGGGATTCGTCAGCACAGATCATGATGGGTGACAGACGATCACGACATGCTTGATCATAATAATGTGCTTTTCTAAAGATTATGGGGCCACTTGGCAAAATGAAATTAGAGGAAACTGAATTTTCCATCTTTGAGGTGTGGATAGAAATGGTAAATGAGTTGTTGCCTTTTTATAGGAATGACGAAGTTAATCCTACGGATAGGAATTAATCAAATCAACAAAGAAAAACTTGACTTATCAACTTCCTGTATTTATTGCAAGTAAGTTGGAACGGCAACGCTTGGGGTCGATAAAACCTTTCGCCAACAGGTAATGAACGAGATCGGAATGATTAACATGTCGAGATCGATTCTCGATAATCAAACTGGTCGATCGAAAATATTTTATTAGCATAAGGTGATTTCCAAGTCACATTGAAAGGAAACCCTTCAGGAAATGAAGAAAAGCAGTTTAAAAAATAGAGTATCACCACTCAAACTACGAGATCTGCTATTGTTACAGTACATTACAAGAGATAGTAAAGAAATTACGAAATAGTTGATCGTTTTGAATGTCTATATTAAATGAATGAAATAGAATCCAGCTTTCCTCTTGGCGTCCAAGAAATCTGCCAGAGTATAAGGAGTAGCAGCTTTCACTGATTAAACAGATGAACTTGTCACTGCCTAATCTTCCAGAAGAACTGCTTAATGAGGTCATAGCACACTGGATATAAAGGACATTTCTATATTTTCCAATTCCACCCATACCAAGTACTTGGCGTAAGGACATGATACATGAATTGGTTGTTTAATTTTAGGACTATGAAAATAACAATTTGTGTAGATGTACATTTCTTATGAAGAGAATAAGGATTACGATATCGGAAGAATATATTCCATACTTAGAATTTTTAAAAGAAGAAATGAGGGCCCTTATATAGAATTTTGGAAAAGACGAAATCATGTACATGACCTTCAGGACTCGAATGTCGACAACGACGATGGGGGTTATTTCCTGACAACGTTATGGTTCGAATACCTCAACGAGCTGTTTAACCAAAAAAAATCAGAATTCAGTTCTCAACTGAAATATATTGACTTACATATCTCGTCTACACGATGGACATAAAAATCAAGCTACGTATCTCACTGGGAGTCAAAATATTGGAGTAAAAAAACAGATAAGGAATGACTATATCAACTTGAAATGTCGAATTCATTACAGAGAAACAGGTTCATAAATACTTGGTACGAAATGGACACAACAGATTAAAATCAAAGTGATTTTATTGATATGTAATTACATTCAACAATGTTACATAATCAGGATAACTTTCCTACTACATTAGAGTTTTCAAGTATTACAGAGGATTAATGGTATTCTATCGACTACGTTTATTGATCTCTGAGTTGCTGCATGTACTTCTCGAGATAGGCTCCTTGATGATGAAGTATCCTCCTTCATCAGAAAAGCACACTACCCCCCTACTACCACATCCTCGACGAGGGAGGCCTACATATTTAACAAGGGGTTTTGCAAGGGCGCCGGACGGAGAAAGCTGTAACAACACTTCACCTATCCCTTACAAAGTAACCGCCATCATCGAACGGAATACCAAGGCAGGGAAGTGTTAGCCCTTTAACTAAATTGACCAACTTTCCGTTAAAACTGGTTTAGATATAAAGGATCCTTCAGGAAAGGATGGATCCTCCATTTTTCCAATTCCACCCAAACCAAAATAGAGAAAAGACTTGCAAAATTTAACATGCCATTTGGTTCGACAAAAGACCTCATAAGTTAATTCTTCAGGGGCAAGAGTAAAATTTGAGGTTAGCATACTTGAATCCATCTGAGATAATTTGGGAAGCCCCCCTTACATATTTATAAGTCTGGAAACATTAATATTAAGAGAAAGAAGAAGAAACTTCGTATTTATTGAAACAAGGAGGCATTATTAAAATTGACCTTTAGAATTGTAAAAAAGATTCATGTCTAGTCGACAAAGGTATCATACCTATTCCGACCATGAATGATAGTCAATCACTAAGTAGTTCACTCCTATGTTGGACGACCTGCATGCCCGAAGGATTTCACAAGACGACCTACTTTCTAAAAGGATTTCACATTAAGCCCAGCAAAATCCTTTCATTTATCCAGTTGAATTCGAGACTCTACTACTCCCTCCAGATTGGCAAGACTTTCCCTGCGCCTGTTGAATTCGAGACTCTACTACTTCCTCCAGATTGGCATTCAGTTGAGCGAGGTCATCTCTCTCCCTCCGAAGAGCCAGATTATCCTCACGTAATTGATCGATTTCATCAGTAAGAAGCTCATTATGAAGTGAGAGTGTATCGGTTTTACGCACCTCGACCTCCATCCGATTTCTCATGTTCTCTCTATTAAACCAAATATCATCATTTTGAGCGCCTAACTGCAAGGCAAGATACTTCCCCTGAAATGATAAAAGGAGTAATCAGTAAGTAGCTCGAACAATAAAGAAGAGTTAAGAAGAATAAACTAAATTGTACCTGCTCAAAAAGTTTGAAAAGAGATTGAACAAAGCAAATTTTGGAAACATCCTCGTATCTCTTTAACTCGCCAGGCAGAATGGTACTAAACCCAAGGTTCAGGACAACGCGTCGGGCTCACAAGGACCAGGCAGAACGGAATCAAGAGGGACATTATCATGGAGAGGAGTTTGTGACCCCGTGATATCGTAAACCTGCTCTTTGACATAGCGGTCGTCCAGCGGAGGCGGAGTATCTCACGCATTATGACTCACAAGAATTTTCGTCCCCGAGGCAGAAAAATGAACTCGCCGATCAGACCCATGCTCGGTCCGACCTTGGGAAGTGGTCCCGACTTCAGCCAAAAAAACCGTCACGATTGTATCGGTGAACAGAAAATCATGAAAGCTAAGAAGGGTTTGATTGAATATCCTGTTGAGTAGAAGTTGGGTGTATGGCTGCATCACCTACTCCGCTTGGAGTAAGAATAGATGCCTGCGCACCCGAGCTGGCAGATGCTCGGGGTTCTGGAGGATCAGAGGAAGGCCCCCCAGTTTGTGATCTCTTAGATCTTACATTCCTGGAGGGGTCGCGCGAAGGGCGCTTGGAAGTATTGGAGAAAAGGGAACTCATCCTCGAGGAATGAAATCGAGGAGAACGCTCGAGCTACTTCAGAGAATATTTTATCTAAGTGGGGACGCGCGGTAAAATAGCGAAGAACTTTTTACCTCAGTATTTATAGTAAAGGAAAAGACACGACGGACCCTGAAAAAAGTGTGAAATGGTCTATTCTAAATTCTAAGCTGTTATGCACATCTGAATATGCTAAATAAAATAAAATGATGAAAATAAAGACTCATGTCTAAATGTGTTGAGTAGAAGATAAAATAAAATCATGAGGACCAAATATAGACTGTCTTAATACAAAGGAGAATATCATGAGGACAAAATACAGAATGTCTTGATACAAAGGAGAATATTGTAAATTTACAAATTACATTATGACGATTAGTCTTCCTGATTCTCCTCGTCGCCACCCTCTGGAATCTGTTGGTCGGCTTCACCCTGAATTTGCTGGTCGCTCAAATTATTTGCCCTCGGAGGATCAACGTCGGGAGGAAGAACGGGCAAAGCAACTCTGAGCTCCTTTACCAAATATGCCAGAGGGAGATGCTCGTAATCCACTGTATGAACATCAGCAGAAGAATACTTTCGACCACTCCGATCGAGGCTGACATGGATGGTCTTAAAATACTCCTCTCTACGATCCTCGATCAATCCAAAAGCTACCATTTGGTGAACTGCCTTCTTGAACGTACTCTCTAAGAGTGGATCCACCTTTTGATAAACCAGAGCAGTATGGACCGGAGATCCAAGGAATTCTTGAATAACTCTTTCCTTGAGACTCTTCCCAGAACGGTCGATTAGACCATCAAGATCACCATCCTCTTCCTGCTCGTTGAGAGAAGCTTGAAGATGAGTAACTCGGGCCTCGAGCTCGCTAATACGAGTAGCATGCTGGACATGTTGGTCCTCTAACTCCCTAGCCAATTGATCGGCCCGCTCCTGAGCACGAATAGCATCAAGAACCCTATTATTCATTTGAGGATCATCTGTACCCAAATCCAGATCACCACCGACTCGAGGCGGTTGTGTAAAGGATGTGGAAGGCCCTGCTCCAGTCAACCCTTGCTCTAAATCAGCCACCCTCTGAAGAAGAACTCTGTTCCTCTCTTCCAGGAATTGGCATTGCAGCCTTAGTAGAACTGACTCATACATGGAAGACACCGTACAGGCACCGGTCTGGAAGTTCAAATAATCAGTAAATTAGAAAAAGCCCTGCTAAAAGATATGAGAATTTAAAAAGAATGGTTAATCTTATCTTACCCTGACATAAGATTGGGTAGCCTTTGACAGTTTCTCCAGTGGATCATTCTCCAGCAACCTCTGCATATCCCTCGTAAAGACAGAAGAAAGGAGAATCCATGTGGCTTTATCTGCAACACTATATTTTTCATCATTAACCAGTGTGTCACGGTCTGAATAACTTGCCGCTCTCTTTCCTACCAGATGATCCTTTATCATCTCGACCATCGTGGCTTTGGGGTTTGGCTCACCCAGCAATGTAAGGTTCATAACTGAACGATCATAAACCTTTTTCCTTCTCTTCGCCACAGAGCCAGAAGTTTTAGGCATCGACTATGACCGGCAGCCACGAATACCAAGTGACGATCTAAGAGAAAGGGGAGGATACCCCTGTCCCGTCTTAATGGTAGACGAGGAAGCCGGAGTTTGAGAAAAGGAAGGCCCAAGAGGGACCTCTTGAGAGACTTCTGGGGTCTCTTCTCCGTTCTCATCAGAATCAGGATCTTGGTCTATTTTCCTCCTTCGAGAAAACCTTTGCTCTATAGGTTGATTCTCAGCTGTTTTGGTGGATTTAGATAGGACCATTTTTCTCTTCTTTGAACGCCTGGAGTTTTCAACCATAGAAGCTACAGAGAAACAAAAAGATGGTTACAAATGATAATAAATAAAAGTGTAATAAAAATGTATTGGAAGAGAGAAGAATACTTACCAAGTGAGTGAGCAGGAATGGGAACAGGATAATTATGAGAACTTAGGCCAGCTTTCTGAAGAAAAGCCTCCCCTATGAGGACAACACATTGATATTTATCCGACCGCATCTCCTTTATCATATTCAACTAGCATGGGTCGTCAGAGATCATTCTGCCTTCGACAGTGCGGCCACCAATGGTCCATTTGGAGTCATGGTCCCAAGTAAAATGCACTCTCGATCCATCAGCTAAAGTCTTATGAGTCGGAGGCCGAACGAAGAAAAAATGAAGTTTCCAATCAGAATTACTGGAAACAGGTAAATCAAAAATAGAATTACTAGATCTTTGGCTCGCCAAGAAGTAGCCAATGTTCGAAGAGCTGGAAAGATTAAAACGAAATAATTGGTAAAAGTTGCGAAAGGAGGGCTGAAGACCTTTAGCAACCATTAGAACAAAGAAAAAAACTACGAAAGCTACAAAATTAGGTACCAACTGAGTTAAAGAAACAGTAAAGGTATCCAATATCTCCAAGAAAAGAGGAGACAGGGGAAGTCTAAGGCCGTGGTTAAAATGGGCAGTATAGAAGGCACGACAACCCTCCGGGGGTGAAGTAACCCTTTCCGTGGGAGATGGAAGAAGAATCTAGGAGCCTTCAGGAAAATACTTGCTGTAATTGTCCCACAGATCGTTCAAGTGATCCTCGGTAAAGGCACAAACGAGATGTTCGACCAGTTCAGAAACTTGAGGGTTGGCACCCTTGATTTTATTAGAAGCCTTAGCAGCCACCTCAGCGTCGGAAATGATGCGCACCTTAAATGTATCCTTCTCATGAACATTTACGTCTAAACCCTCCGTTTGTTCGGGGGGAGGACTTTGAAAACCTTCCAGGTCGACAGTGGGGTTTATATCGTTGATGGTTGAGGAATTTGGATTTCTGGAACTGGAAGCCATTATAAGGGATTTTCAGGATAGGTTGTCGAAAAGTATGATGCTTAAGAGAACTATCGACTTGAGAATTTACTGCTAAAAGACAGAGGGCGAAAAGTAAAAAAATAAGGGTTAAACCAGAAACGAGTATATATATGAAGTAAAAAAGCCGCTTTGGTCCCTTCGCAACTATTCATTTTCCCGTCATCAGTCGAAGAAAGGTGACTCATCAAATCGAAATGACAGACGACGCGGAAACGATAATGCGACTGTTTATGAAAACGTTGCACTTTTTTCCTTGTTTTGGATTTTTTCCCACAAGGTTTTTAATAAGGCACGATTCATAAAATGCCAGTCGAAATGGTTAAATTCTTCTACGAGCTCCGACTGCCTCTCCACTCAAAGAAGTGAGGGAGTACTGATGGGGGCTATTTTATATCCCATATGATATTCGGAGAACTAAAGAATAATAAATCAGCCCGACCATATACATTTGTCGTAAGTACTGGTCTACCCGATTTAACAAGGTTGATCTCAGCGACTGAGCTTCGATCCGAGTACAAGAAGGACATTAAGTCAGAGTCCTATTATGATTATATTTCCTTGTATAGCTAGGGAATATCAAATATAAATACACTGATCAAGTATGGTAATCGGGCACACAATTCTAACATTATACGCCTATATACATTGTAATCTGAGATTAATCAAATACGAGAGCTTTTGCTATACATATTCATATTCACGTTACAATCATCAGATCCTACCTTCGTTACGTATAGTTCATCTTTGAGTTGATCCATCCAGAATAAAGTAACTAGCCCACTAATCTGTATATAATTGAAACCCGACATAATTATCATTGATTTAATTGAACCACAAGAGGTTTGGTTAAATCATGGAGTGACTTTACAAAAAAGTTTTTTAGTACCCCAAAAATTTATAATTGTCTGTGAATATGATTTTAAATAAATGTTGTAACTCAAGGCTCACTTTGTAACCATTGATTTAGTTTTCTTAATTACATGAATCCATTGACTTAGTTTTCTTAATTACATGAATGATGACGATCTGGTCCAATATCTATTCTATATTAAAAGATAATGTCACAAAAATAGTTTATCAATATGTTTAATGTGCATAGAAATTGAATTAATCAATCATTCATTAAATCAAAACAGGGACCCTGTGCTATACAATTTTTAATTATTCGATTGGGTCCATTAATAGTTATTTCAAAGTGGGACTGCTTTTTTTCAAGGGTGAAAAGGGCCAAACTGATACATTTTTATGGTGCAAAGTTAAACTAGATTTGATTGCATAGTTCCTTAAAATATTTCATAGCCATCTCCACTTTTTTTACTACATGATCTATTTGCAAATATATCACCAAGATTTTGGCTCTACTGGTACAAGCTGAGTATCAAATTTAATTTTTGATTTACATATGTAATTTATTATGAAAGAATATAAAATTAAATTATAGTTGTAATATCATAAAATCTCCAAATAACAATATTAAACATGTTTATCAATAATATACCTCAACAGTCTCTAAGAAATTCATGGTAGTTCCACTTTATATTATATGTTCTTATATGTATAAAATTAAAAACATATATTAGGGTGAAGTGGAATATATTTTTCATCATAATATTTCAGGTTTAAATTAATTTGGTCATGCTTATTTTGTTGTCACATAATTAAACTTATTTTAGTGATTTTATAATTTTTGTCAATCAAAAAAGTATTTTTTTATTGCCAAACAAATTTATGTGATAATTTTACAAAAAAATGAAAATCGGAGGTAATATTATTTATCATTTTTGTTAATAAATGATTAAGGAATAAAGTTAAAAACTGTGATGCAATTTGTCTAATGAAAAAAGAGAGAGGGCTTGGATGACTAAAGATGAAAGAATGTAATGCAACTCTAATAATAAAACTTAAAACATGATTAGAAAATTAGGACTAAATCTAAAACTTATGGGCCACAATTATATCCAATTTTAAGCTTATTTGTAACTTGTAGAAAAAAGAATTAAATGCTTACCTCAGTTGATGCACTAGCAAAATATTATTTCTAAAGTAGAACTAAAATGAGCTAAAATGCTTAGTTGCTTACATAAAATATCAAAAACTTTATGCTCATTGTTTGTTTTCTTCAGAAAATTAAATATGACTTAAAATTTCAATTTTCAAAAAAAAAAAAAAAAAAATCTACTAGTCAATCTTTACTTTCTTTTCCCAAAAATATGCTAGATACATAATATATAGTTTGTTTAATTTGATTTTGATTCACAGTGAAGAAATGATTATATATTCATCTTGAAAGTGAGAAATTTACTTTTTAAAGTGAGTATGCATATAACAACAACAAATAAATAAAGGTAATATATTTAAATCTACATAAAAGAAAATCAAAACAATGTATGTAGTTTCTTCAAAACATTGTCAGTATTACAATAAATTATTTTAGTCTAACAAAGGAACACAAAACAGGAAACCATTAACGTTGCATTCTGAGCAAGCCCATATTTGAAACTAATCAAAACGGAGAATACCTACATTAATATGCATCTTCTTATCTTTTTTCACAAACTCGCAAAGGCATACATCATTTGGTCCAATTGATTGTATTCTGCACAATAAACTCCATCATCCAACATACATTGCTCTTCCATCAGCCCATTTTCTATCTTTTGATTTGTACATCCTCTCATCAGGGTCGACGAAGGTGATCTCCTCAGGAAGTTTAATATTACTATTTCTCATTATTTTTTGAGGAATGTACTGACATGATAAATAAACAGTATTAGTTATAACACACACACGTGTGTGTATATATATATATATATATATCAAACTCCATAACAACAATTCCAAAGAATTATAGGAGAAAATTGAGTTTATTTATGTAAATGGTAAGCAAAATGAATATTATACATTTTTCTTAATCAGAAAAATATATAAATAAAATTTTAAAATAATACATTTAGTATATCGAATAAATAAATAAAAATCTTAATCCTAGCCCCCTTGTAGGAGGGTGGTAGGCGTGGGCGAAATTGAAGAGGATTGTGGTTTGATGATTTTAATTTGTTGAAATATTTAGATCAATTTAGTCTCTATTATAAAAAATTTAAAA
>CM064879.1:58496879-58565191 GCA_003313485.2 Penstemon barbatus | reverse complement strand
GCTCATTTCAAACTTATTCTGCATCAGCTTGGAGAACTTATCACACATCTGTTGGTTAGTTGAACCAAAAATAATATCGTCCACATATATTTGCACAATTAATATATGATTCTCCCATTCAATTGTGAACAAGGTTTTATCTACCTTACCTTTATGAAATCCTTTAATTAAAAGAAAATCAGATAGGGTATCATACCATGCTCTTGGAGCCTGTTTCAGTCCATAGAGGGCTTTCTTCAGACGATATACTTTGTCCTCTTCTTGATAGACTTCAAATCCAGGAGGTTGTTCAACATATACTTCTTCTTGCAGTTCTCCATTGAGAAAAGCAGACTTCACATCCATCTGATAGACAGTGAAGTTCTTGTAAGCAGCATAGGCTAGAAACAGTCTGATTGCTTCAAGTCTTGCTACTGGTGCAAAAGTTTCATCAAAGTCAATTCCTTCTTCTTGACAATAACCCTTGGCCACTAATCTTGCTTTGTTTCTGGTAACAATACCATCTTCATTCATCTTATTTCTGAAAACCCATTTAGTGCCAATTACTCTTTGATGACTTGGTCTAGGAACTAAGTACCAGACTTCATTCCTTTCAAATTGATTCAACTCTTCTTGCATAGCTTCTATCCAGAAGGAATCATTGAGAGCTTCTTCAATTTGCTTAGGCTCTATTTGAGATAGAAAGTGACAAACATAGCATCTTGTGCAGCAGCTCTTCTTGTTTTCACTCTATCTAATGGATCACCAATCACTAACTCTGGTGGGTGATTTCTGAGCCATCTGAGATCAGGTTGCAGGTCTGAATGTTGTCCTCTGTTTGATCTTGCAACACTACTGTTGGAGTTGCAGTAGTAGTCTGTTGAACATTTGCAGTCTGTTGAACAGTCTCTGGTCTGTCAGCTGTTTGCAACTCGTCTGTTAGACAATCAGCACTGTGATTTTGAACAGCACTTGAGTTATCAGCTGAGTTTAGATTAGGTAGTATGATGGGAACATATTCTTCATTCTTCCAATGTCTAACTTCTGTAAATCAGTAGACAGATCTTGTTAACATTTTGATTCTTTTCAGAAGATTGACTTGGCTCATCAAATACTACATGGATAGATTCTTCTATTAGTAATGTTCTTTTATTGAAAACTCTATAGCTTTACTAACAGTAGAGTATCCTACAAAAACAGCTTCATCAGCCTTTTCTGCAAATGCAGTAAGGTGATTTTTCCCATTATTCAATACAAAACATTTACAACCAAAAATCTTAAAGTAATGAATGTTTGGTTTTCTGTTGTTCCAAACTTCATATGGAGTCTTGTTCTGATTTTTGTTGATCATACATCTGTTTGGGTAAAGCATGCTGTATTTGTTGCTTCTGCCCAAAATCTTTGTGGCAGCTTCAGCTCTCTTCTTTAGTGTTCTGTTTCTCCTTTCAGCAACACCATTCTGTTGAGGGGTTCTAGCAGCTGAATACTCATGATGTATTCCTTTGATATTACAATACTCTTCAACAGTAGAGTTTGTAAACTCTGTCCCTCTATCTGATCTGATCTTCAATATTTTGATACTCTTCTCATTCTGGATCAGTTCCATCAGATTGGTAAGATGTTCCTTGGTTTCACTTTTCTTCTTCATGAAAATCACCCAAGTATATCTTGAATAATCATCCACAACAGCTAGGCAGTATTTCTTTCCACCATTGCTGACTGGATCAATGGGTCCAAATAAGTCCATATGTAGCAGCTCCAAGATTCTTTCAGAAGATTGGTGCTTCTTGCTTTTGAACGATGACTTGATTTGTTTACCCTTCTGACAGGCGTCACAGAGCTTGTCTTTGCTCATGACTGTTTTTGGAATCCCTTCTACCAAATCATTCTTGATTAATCTGTTGATGGTCTTGAAGTTTAAATGATTCATCCTTTTGTGCCATAGCCAACTAACTTCACTTGGTGTAGAAGCCACCAAACAAACACTTGAATTCTTGTCAGCAGAATTCCAGTCGACTATGTAGACATTCCCTTGTCTCCTTCCAGATAAGATTACCTTCTTTGTACCAATCTGTTCAACGTAGCACTTATCTGTTGAGAAGATGACTGAATATCCTTTGTCACAAAATTGACTTATGCTCAGCAGATTATATTTGAGGCCTTTGACATATGAGACGTCAGATATCTCTATATTTCCTCTGATTAATCTTCCTTTAGCTTTAATCTTGCCTTCTTTGCTGTCCCCAAATGTAACATTTGGACCATCCACAGCAACTGCATCAGTCAGCTCATGTATGCTTCCACACATGTGCCTTGAACATCCACTGTCCAAGTACGAAATTTTCTCTACTTTACTCCTACTCCTAATCCTAACCTACAAAACAAAAATAAAATTGTTTTAGGTACCCTTATTGAGAGGGTCCTGAAGGATTAGTTCCACCTTTGACAACCCAAGATGTTGATGTCTTAGGCTTCTTAGGTTTCTGAGATTTGACAGGAGCATGAACAGTTTCATTTTTATCATAATTAGCAGATAAGTCATGTTGATGATCAGTATGATAAGAATAGTGTTCATAAGCAGGGTAAGGTGCATGATAAGCAGGATATGCATGCATTGGATGAGCAGGGTAAGGTGCATAGTAACTAGGAAATTGAGGTGCATGATACATAGGATGATATGCAGCAGGTTGCACATAATATGACTCATTTCCATACCAAGCATTTTGATTTTTCTTGTTTTTATGCTTCTTTGGTTTACTTACAGCTTGCTCATTAACAGACGACTTAGTTTTCTTACTAGTCTGATTAGTCTTGACCTCATCAGAAGACTTCCTAGGACTCTTCTGTTTGGGTTTACTAGTCTGTTTTTCTACACTTGGCTCTTTGCTCTTTTTAGCCTTAGGAGTTTTCTTCTCCTTTAATACTTTCTCAGATGAGGTAGGTTTAGAAGTTTGAACATACAGAATGACCTTACTATTGTCAGCAGAAATGAATTTTTCAGTATGGTTCAATTCTATTTTATCCTTTTCTAAAGGTGTCTCCTGTTTACTAGATGTATGCATGGATGCAACAGTTGACTTATCATGAGACTCACTAATTTTCTCAAGTTCCATGATTTTTCCTTTATAGACCTCACATTCAGCTTTCAGAGATTCATGCTCTTGCTCAAGCTGTTTATACTCAGCTGATTCTTTAGGCTTTTCAGCTTTAAGTTTCAGTGAGTTATTTTGCTCTTTTAGCAAGTTCATCTCTTCCTTAAGCTTAACAAATTCTCCAGCAATAGTAGTATTATTCAACATCATTTGCTCTAGAGAATTAAATAGTTCATTATCTTGAGGAGTTACCTCATCCTCTGAGTCATCAGATTCCTTAGCCATCAGGCAGAGGAGAGCAGGTTTCTCTTCATCAGACGTGTCTAAATCTGAATCAGATGAGTAGACAGCAGTAAGTTTTTCTGCTTCAGCTACCATTGCTTTCCCTCTTTGATGCTTTCTTTCCTTTCTGATTCTCTTCTCTTCCTCAGTGTATTTCTCTGCTTTTGGATATGGACAATCTCTGATGAAATGTCCCAATTTCCTGCAGTTATAACACATTAGTTTTGCTTTATAATCATCTTTTTCTTGAGAAGAAGAGTTAGGTTTAGAAGTAGAAGCAGCATGATTGTATTTGTTTTTCATCTTTCTCTTATAGAACTTCTTGAAGTTGTTCATCAATAATGCTACATCTCCAGCAGTGTACTCCTTCTTCTTGAGTAGTGATGCTTCATCAGATGAGTCCACATCTTGACTTCTATGTGCTGGTCTCCTGGTGTTTTCAGCAGCAACTAAGGCAGCTGTGGGTCCTGAAGTTGAGGTTTCTTCAATACCCATCCTAGGCAGTTTATACTCGAATGCCTTGAGTACAGAGAACAGCTCAGTAAGAGAGATTTTTCCCAAATCCCTTGATTCTTCCATTGCTGTCACCTTCATGTTGAACTTAGGAGGTAAGGCCTTCAGTACTCTGATGGTTATCTCCTTGTCTGTGAAGGTTTTTCCAAGCTTCAATACTTCATTTAATATTCTTGTAAACCTTGTATCCATCTGATCAATGGTTTCAGAGGATTTCATCTTGAAGTTATCCAGCTTTTCTAGAGCAACACTCAGCTGATGCTCTTTTATGGCGTCGTTCCCTTCGCTCATATCTCTGACTTTATCCCACATCTCTTTTGCAGTCTTGCAATGTTTGACCTTGTCAAACCGATCATTGTCCAGGGCTTTAGTCATGATGAATCTCCCAACTTTGTCTAGATTGTAAAGCTTGATTTCTTCTGGAGTCATCTCATGAAGGTCTTTTTCCACAACCGTATCGACTTCATTTATCTTTATGGTCTTTGTGAATCTGAATGGACCTTTAATGATACATGTATACATGTTGTCATTGTAGGCTGCTAGAAAGATTTCCATTCTAATCTTCCAGTCTTCAAAAGACATACCAGCAATGTGGGGAACATGGCTGATACAATCCATTTTTCAAAAGTTTAGATTTTTCAAAAAGATGCTCTTTTGAAAAAGTTTTGAAAACCTTTGAAAAACACTTGGATCAAGCTCGTTGATCAGGCAGCTGATTCTAATGAACCACCTGCTCTGATACCACTTGTTGGTCCCAAGTGGTCAGATGAGGTCTAGAGGGGGGGGGGGAGGGGGAATAGACCTCTTCAAATTTTTGAACTTAAAAACTTTTCAGTCTTCTGTCAGCAGACTAAGCTGATGAAGAACAGTAAGATTACTTCGCTGATCAAGAACAAGTCTTAGAACAACAGAGTGACCACTCTTCTTATAAATACTTAGCTGTTTTTCAACAGAATAGTTTTCTCAAGAGTTTACTTGCAGCGGATGTTTGAAAGTGTTTTTCACAAGTAGACTAAGTTCTTTAACAAGATTTTATCCCCAGTTTTACAAACTCCTTTTAAAATCCTTTAAATAATTCAAAGTGTTTAAATATGCAAACTTTAGATATGCAAGAAAACTTAAGTGCAAGATAACACAAAGAATTTTTATAGTGGTTATATGGATGAAAATCCTTTAGTCCACTCTTCCAGATCACTTAGATTCTGGGTTATACTATAATCACAAAGATTACAATATTTCTCCACTTATACCTAGACAACAAATGAAAAGGCTATAAGCTCACAATAGGAAATCACTCAGAAATCCTATCCTCTAAAGTAGAATCACTCACAAAGATGGATTCTAACTTCGCACAACACTCAGCTATTACAAAATCACTCAGATAATGTTTTTCTGTTTTCTTCAACTGGGTTTCTGTCAACAGATGACTTCCACCAGACGAGTGAGCTGTTCGAGTTTCTTGAGACTTAGAAAATTTTCTGCTTTGAATGCGAGATCTCAGATGTTGTTGTGTTTTTGGTTGCTCGTTGAAATCAGCTCCTTTTATACTTGAATTTGAAAATAAGACCGTTGAAGGAAATCAAATCTTCAAATCCATAGCTTTAACCCGAAATTAGAACGGTAACCTGCTACAATACCTTTTCTGCTGTACTTTCCTGTAGCTGCATTAAATGCACTCTGCTGATCCGAGAGTTAATTCCAATCATTTGTCATTACTACCCTTCTCTTCCAGCATTTATTTCACTTGTGGCATTTATTACCGTTGAACTAATCTCTTGATCTCTTATACTCTGCTGATCAAAACGACCCATCTGATAGGCACTCTGCTGATCAAATACTTGAACTAATCTGATTTGACTCGGCTGATGACCTACCCTTCTGTTCGCTGATTCAGCATGAGATCACTAGTCTTATGGTCTTTGAACTTTGAACTCTTCTGATGTCTTCTTTTACTTGTTCAAAATTCTTCTAAGGGAACTAAGCTTCCATACTTAGCTGATTATGATGTTTTGGAAATCATCAAAACCTTCCCTTAAATACTTGTCTTCTTTGCACTTCATCTTCATCTTCATCCAACATACGTTACGCATAATCATGATGCGGTAGAATGTGATTCGACGATAATTCCAACTCCTATGCCGCGGATTAAGATTCTTCTCAAAAGAAAAACTACTCACATAAAAATATGTAGCTCAGTTTGGCCCAGAGAATTCAAAAGGTACTGAATGACATTTGACTTGGGATTCTCGCAAGAAACAAAATGAGTTAAATGATTAGACACGATAAGGAGTAGAAAAGATGGTCGAATCAAGATGCTCCAGACGACAAGATAAGAATTAGCAATGGCAACATAAAGAAGGATCAACGGAGATTGCAAAAGGAATGAAATATCAATAATAAAGATAACCAAATGAATAGGTCGATATAAGTGATAAGGAGAACAATTAAGGTGCACCAATAAGAATAACGAAAGGGATGAGCCTCACCATTTCAAACGGTGTAGGTAAAAAGAAGATCAAAGCAAGGATATCGGTAAGGATAATAGAAAGTCGAAACAAGTATCATGACAATAATAACAAAAATATTAAAGTGTGTTTGGTCATTTGAAAAGCAAGTTAAGATAAATGACCTGATTTAAAGATCATTTCAATAATGATTGCAACAAGATGCAAAAAAAAAAAAAAAACAAGTAAAGCTCAAAAGTGAAATTTGAGAACATCGAAACGATCAAATTGAGCGAGACGGGATTAAAAATAAGTTCAAAACAAATAGAAGTTAAGTTCGAAGTTCAAAGAAACTTAGAATGAATTGATCTGATTTATGCGGGTTGCAAAAAGGAATGTAATAGACAAAGGAACAACAATTTATGAATGGACAAATGAAAACGTGAAGTTCAAAAAGAAACCGAGACAATTTAATTCCTTCAGGAAATTTAGAAGATTGTATAATTGAATATAACGAAAAATAATAAAATGAAATCATATGGATAATTTCAAACAATCATAACCAAATAAATAGGCTAGGGAAAAAGAAGGACAAGGAACAATAACAATCATATAATCAACCAAAAATAAATAATTTTTGTTTACGAAGTCGATACAAGAAAGTATCTCATGAAATAGGGAGGGGTAACCTATGAACGAGTACAAAAATAAGGGATCAATATAAAAGCTTGCTAGGATACAAGAAGTCAATCCCCAATAGACAAAGACATGTTAATTGGGAGTGTTGATAAGCTCTGAAGGAAAACAGTTAAATAGTCATATTAAAGGTAATTAAGGGCACGGCTTGAAGAAGCCATATCAAGAACGAGGCTAAAATGATTGAAGAATTTTTTACGGTAAATTACACAACATGAAGGAAAAGATACAATCGGGCAATCGCATTAATAAATTTCAGAAAAACACGAGCAGAAATAAAGAGATTGGATATGAACATAGGATAGTTTTAGAATTGAAAATGAAGTTACTCGCTATCAAAAATGATTCATAGTTGAATGCAAGGAACATGTAATAGACGAGTTAGAACACAAGACTGATGTCAACGAAATTTGAATGATATTTTTTCTATTCAAAGAAAGATTTCTTACATAACAATTTGATTCACCAAAATGGTGAAGAAGACATCTACGGATCACAAGCTAAAAATGAATAAGTACCAACATCAGAATAAGGGCGAAACAATAAATTATACCGAAAATAGGCTCAAGAGAGCTTACTAAATTCGAGAGATCAATTTGAAGATGAATACGTTTAGAATTAGAATTATGAGTTCTGAGGAAGGTAAACGCGATAACGGAATTCAGAAGGATTAGGGCTATTTTAGTCATTATACTTGTACTTCAAGAAATGTCACTTGATTCAAATATTTTAATTTACTTAAAATTCACAGAGTGCACACATATACAATCATAACCAGACAATAATATCAACAATAAAGTTCAAATAATGTTATAGTATTCGGGATACCACCAACAAAATAATAAATCAAGAAAACACAGAATCAAGCAAAAATATCTCTTAACCTCAAGGACACGTATTACACATATGATTTCGGTTGCGGTCTTGTCCTAATAGTGAACTACCCAATGTGGGTAGACACCCTAAAATCATGACGGTGAGTCCCACCTTACTAGCACCACAGTAAAAATCCGAGGATCCTATCCTAGCATTGAGCCGAAGCTCTGATACCATCTGTGGCGGCCGGACTCCTCGGGTCCGTCGGATAACGGTCGAAAAATTATTGTTATTTTGAAAAAGCGTTAAAAATATCGAAGCTTTTTTCTTAAACGAAAACGATAAATTAAAAGTTTAAAAGCAGAAGCAGTTTAAAACGAAATAAGAACAATTTAAATTACTAAGTTTTTTGACGAACAAATAAAATCAATCTTCATAGTTGAGTTTTAAAGCGAAAACATTTAATCACAACATATCTAAATATTTGAATAAAATCAACCGAGAGAGATAATTAAACAATTTATGAAAATCTTGAGTCTTTGACAAAAATATGAATCAACTTTAACGATTCAAATATTCTAAGCAAGGTTTTAAACAAAATCAAGAAAAATCTAAATCGATAACAAAATATAATTACTCTCCCGGATACTAGGGTGGGACCGCAATCGTGATGACCTAATCGCAACCCGACTATTATTTCCAGAACGCCGGAAACTGAAAAGAGTGAAACATAGAACGCATAAGTTGATCGTCCAACTTAGTGAGGCTATGTGCGAATTTGCATGGTGATGTGTGAATGCAACATATTATATAGTATTAGCATGTTATCAAGCTAATAAACATATATTCAAGACGGAAGAAACACGGAATTCACATAACTCATAATTGTTGATGTCGTCCTCCACTTACCCTCCATCCTCATTCTGATGTCCATCCAAACTCACCAAGTAAGGAGCGACCTTGCTATCTGAAATGCGTCGACATGTCTTTGCCGGAGTTCGTCCTTTCTCCCCAAGTGTTCCTGCCGACTTGGATTGTAAGGCTAGGCCTACTGGTAACCGTGACAATTCTGACGGCCCTTGCCGGCCAGGTTGGCATCGGGTCCATATACCAATCAAAAGGGGACCCACACAAAATCGGAAACAAGCGGAACATAACATATCAAACATATTAACATATTATCAATATTTAATAACTTATCAAATGAAATTTTGGGTATCATGATAATTTCGAAAAATATATTCGCAAGATGTAGCATGTATTTGGATAATCATGTTGAAATGCTAAGTGATTTCATGCGAGTAATGTTGACCTAATAAGTCAACCTATTCGTGACGACATGCAAGAAAAGTTATAATAAAATTCATGCTTTGATTATTAAGAGCCTAAGTGCATGTTTGGACTCGACCTACTAGCACATCGGACCGACATACAAATTAAACACACAACGGTCACCTTTGTCGCTTAGAATAGCAACTAAAACTCCACAAATGATGCGTATCCGAAACCTGAGCAAGTACGTATACGACTTAGAATGTATCCAACAATCTTACTAAAATGTAACTAAAGAAAATCCTACACAAGGATTTTCTAATCTAACACATCGCACAAAAGTGTTTAAAATTTACAACATCAACTACACTTAAAAGTTATTATTTTCAAAACTCAAAATACTAATTAGATAAAATAATGCCAAAACAGAAAAAATTTTCCCTTCATTTTCCAGATTTACAAAACAGCCCCTAAACTTTTAAAAATATCCATTTTTGCAAAAAATTACAACAAACTTTAAATCAAAAGATTTTTAACTAAACTCATATCGAAAATCAAATAAAAATATTAAGTATCTTGTTACTTCAAAAATCAAATCTTTAAAATTCCCACAAGTTTAAAACTTTCCAAAAATACCCTCATAGTTTTCAAAAACTTAATAAAATCAACTTTCTTGAAAAATAATTCAAGATCCAAGCATCTATGCAATATTTAAAAATAATCAAGCATATTTTTCACTATAAAACAGGGATTAAAAATAAGTTTTAGCACCTTTACACCAAACTAACAATGAGAAACAAAAAGTTCTTTAATCATAAATTCTGTTTGGAAAAATTTACAAATTTCCAATCTTAAAACTAAAATGAATGAACCACTACTTCAAATCAATTAATCAAGAGTTCATAAAAGAACCATGTAAAAACAGTGAAAAATCAGTGCATTTGCCCCCTTATTTTAAGATTTACAAAAATAACACGAAATGTTTCAAAAACTCCCATTTTTCAAAAATCGAAACAAACTTTAAAACAAATGCTTTTCAAGTAAACCTAACCAAATATCAACAAAAATAGAGATTTTCAGTCCACTATACTCCCAAAATTTTCGCATCCCTAACCCTTGAACTTTTAAAATCTTTCAAAAATACCCCCCCAAAGTTTCGAAAATTATGAACAATAACCTTTTTAGAAAAATAAATCAAGATCCAAACATATAAGCAATATTCAAACAAAATCAAAGCAAGTCACATTAAATATCTAATATTAAATATGAACTCAACAACTTATCACAAAAGCTTAAAGGATAAGCTAAACTTCTTCAATATATACTCTAAAGAGAAGAAAGTAATATCACAAAGATTAAAGAACACATGCATAGATGTCTTTCTACCCAAATCAATGAAGGGGATAAAAACCACTTCATTTCCAGACCTCCAAAGGTGGTGGAGGCAGCTCCGGTAGAAGTGGTGGCGGCTCCGGTGGTGGTTCATAACAAAGGCCCTCAAATCCTTACTTTTCACCAACTTCTAATCTCTGCCGATTCACTCTGGGAGATCAAATCGGCGATCCGAACGGTCAATATGTAGCCCCATGTGTGTAGAACCTTCATGCAAAATATGGGCATGATCCAACGGTGGACGACGGCGAAATGATAGGAAAACCGAGACTGTGTAGTGAGAATTCGAAAATTCTCTTTCTAGTGTGTTCTCTTCTCTCTCTCTCTCTCTCTCTCTCTCTCTCTCTTATTCTCTATAATGTGTATGTAAATGATGTTATTGAGAGGATAAAAATCTGATCTTAAGTGTATATGACAAGTATATAAACATTGGGAAGAGAAGGAGACATAATAATTAATTTTTAAAACCACCAATGCATGTTTTTCTCGGGTAGAACATTTTCTCCACCCAAGACCATGCTTTGCAGCCCAAAGAGTGTGCAAGGAGAGAAAATAATTACTCTCCTGCAGAAAATCTACAACTTGGGGCAAATTTGCACTTTGCCCCCCAAAATTTTGATAACTTACATTTTGGTCCCAAAAACAAATTTTTTGTGCATCCAAGCCCAAAATTTTTCAAAAAGGTCTTGATCTTATTTTAAAGTAACTTTTATATCTTTTTTTTCAAAGATCACAAGATTTAATTACTTTGTATATTTTAGGTCAAATTAATGTTTAACTTTGAAAATTAAATGTAGCACATAAATTGAAATAAAAATCCAATCAAAAGGGTTCGAAATTTTGGGGGCGTTTAATTAATGCATATTAGACTTGGAAAATTGTCATCCAAGCTATCCATACTTTTATATAGTACTTATAACATAGATTAGGTAAAGTTGCAAAATTTGCTTCACTTGATTTGAAACATCAAGTTTTATATAAATCATAGCATAGTGTTGAAGATAAGAAAAGCTTCTCAGACACATTTAAGCATATCCATATAACATATTTTTTAATGGACCAAACTCAGAAGATGGAAAATTTACTTTTAGCTCATTTGACGTCTATATTTACGATGAAAAAGTTCCGGTATTCATATTATTCCACCTGCTTATTGGTTACTATGAAATGTGAATCCATTTTAGATCAGCTTTTGTATGGGCTATTGATGATGATTGCAAATTGGCAACCAAATATGTCAAATATTTGTTCATTCTTATGATGCCCTCTCTATGTAAAAAAGTGTGATGTTGTAATATAGGTCCGAAGGGACAAAATCCAATATCGTATATCATTTGAAAATTGAAACATGGAGCTAGCCTTAGATGACTCTATTCTACCTAGTGAATATATTGCATAGTAATTTTCTTTGTTGCTTAGAATCCATCTTTTAACCAGACGGATAAGCGGAAAACAACATGCTGGAAAAAGCTTTTCTCATGAGCTCAAGTCCAAAACTAAAAGGAAGCAAATTTAATCATGTTTCTTATCCTTTGCTAAATATGTCCTTCTGAAATTCATCTTGCTCTATATAAAATTGTCAGTCTGAACTTCATCTTGCTCTATATAAATTTTTAGGTTGAAATTATCCTTGGAAGACTCTATGTAACTAACGATATGATTATATTATCTTCTATACCATATATATATTGAGGGAATTGCACTTTTTATACCAAACCTTTACCTACTTTATACATTTCATACCACACCTTTCATAATTGCACATTTCATACCAAAATCAATCAACCTTTTTCAATTTACATACCACCGTTAAATTTTGGACGGAACTGGACACGTGCGCCGCACGTGTCCGTTAACTCTAAAAAAAAAAAAAAAAAAAATTCTGAATTTCACTTTTCATACCAAACATTTACCTACTTTATACATTGCATACCACACCTTTAAGAATGACACATTTCATACCAAAATCAATCAACCTTTTTCAATTTTCATACCGACGTTAAATCACAAAAAAAAAAAAAAAAAACCTTGCGGGCACTGTACTACCACATATGCTATTCTTAATTTGAGGAAACTGTAAAAAATCATATGATAGATGACATTCCCGTTTCTTTTTCGAAAGGGTACGTAAGTATCTCAGGTTCGTCACTTTTTATAATTAACCCCTTGCCCCCTAAAATGATCAAATTTTACCCTTGGGTGTTATTAGTACTAATAAATACGTAAAAATTTGAAATAATTTTTAAATTTATGGGCAATTATAAATTATATCAATTAATGAATATGATGATTTTGAATTGAAACAGTAGTACCACATAGGGTCTTCTCAATTTGAGGAAACCGTAATAAATCATATGATCGATAACATTCCTGCTTCTTTTTCGAAAGGGTACAATATAATAAAATACGGTCTTCGCTATCAATGAAAATCATATTCAATCATAATTTTGTAATTTTTCTGCCAAATTTTTTAAGTATAATTCATTTACAAAAAAACCCTCGTGTTTGTCACTTTCTTATAATTAATTTCTTGCCCCCTAAAATTTTACAATTTTGACCATTGATTTTGAGCTGAAAATATCAAATATGGTCTGATCAGTTTGGGGAAACCATAATAAATCGTAAATTTGAAAAGGCCTACTTACAAAAATACACCCCACGTATTGGTTGTGACAAAAAAAACCCTCAGGGGAGTATTTGCAATTGTACAGGGGTATTTGCAATTATACAAGGGTGTATTTGCAATAATACAGGGGTTTTTAAGGGGCAAGGGATTAATTATAAGAAAGAGAAAAACACGAGGGTTTTTTTTTGTAATTGAATTATTCTTAAAAATTTGGCAGAAAAATTACAAAATTATGATTGTGTATGATTTTCATAGATAGAGAAGACCGTATTTTATTATATTTTGTACCCTTTCGAAAAAGAAGTAGGAATGTTATCGATCATATAATTTATTACGGTTTCCTCAAATTGAGAAGACCCTATGTGGTACTACTGTTTCAATTCAAAATCATCATATTCATTAATTGATATAATTTATAATTGCCCATAAATTTAAAAATTATTTCAATTTTTTACATATTTATTAGTACTAATAACACCCAAGGATAAAATTGGATCATTTTAGGGGGCAAGGGGTTAATTATAAAAAAGTGACGAACCTGAGGTACTTACCCTTTCGAAAAAGAAACGGGAATGTCATCTATCATATGATTTTTTACAGTTTCCTCAAATTAAAAATAGCATATGTGGTAGTACAGTGCCCGCGAGGTTTTTTTTTTGTGATTTAACGTCGGTATGAAAATTGAAAAAGGTTGATTGATTTTGGTATGAAATGTGTCATTCTGAAAGGTGTGGTATGCAATGTGTAAAGTAGGTAAATGTTTGGTATGAAAAGTGAAATTCAGAACTCTTTTTTTTTTTAGAGTTAACGGACACGTGCGGCGCACGTGTCCATTTCCGTCCAAAATTTAACGGTGGTATGTAAATTGAAAAAGGTTGATTGATTTTGGTATGAAATGTGCAATTATGAAAGGTTTGGTATGAAATGTATAAAGTAGGTAAAGGTTTGGTATAAAAAGTGCAATTCCCTCTATATATATTTAGAGTTTTGCTTAAAAATGTAGTGATATGATTCTATTCAAAACATAGAGGTTGCCTTTTTATTCCGTAAGGTTGTGACATATAGTATTTACTTAGACATTTCAGCAATAGAAACAATTACATATCACACTACTTATATGACTACTTTATTTACACAAACAAATACACAGGGCAACGACATCGCGCAATGCGCAGTGCGTAATCACTAGTGTATATATATATATATATATATATATATATATATATATATATATATATATATATATATATATATATATATATAAACCCTAAAATAAAAAATAAAAAATAAAAAATGAAAAATGTCATGACTTAATTTGGAAGTCAAGGCTTACTTTGTAATCATTGGCTTAATTTTCTTAATTACATGAATGATGATGATTTTGTCCAATATTTATTCTATATTTAAAAGATAATGTCATAAAAATAGTTTCAATAAGTTTTAATTGAATAGAAACCAAATTAATCAATCGTGCATCCAATCAAAACATGGACCCCATACTACACAATTTTTAACATTATTCAGTTGGGTCCATTAATAATTATTTCAAAGTGGGACTGCTTTTTTCCGAGAGTGAAATGTGCTAAGTTAATACATTTTTAGGGTGCAATGTAGGATTAAGCCAAGTTTGATCGCGTTCTTTGAAATATTAGCTATCTCCAATTCTTCTGCACTTGATCTATTTGCATATACAATCACCAATATTTTGGCTCTGCTGGTATAAGTTGAGTATCAAATTTAATTTTTGATTTACATATGTAATTTATGATAAAAGAATATAAATTTAAATTATAGACAAAACTTCCAAATATCAATATTAAACATGTTTACCAATAATATACTTCAATAGTCTATAAGAAATTCATGGTAATTTCGCTTTATATTATATGATCTTATATGTATATGATTTAACCGGATTTCGTCGGGTTAATTGAATATCAGTGAATTTGTGATATCGGGGGGGTTCTCGATATTTATATATATTTTATAGGGCTCCGTTACTTTATTCCGGATGGATCGTTTACCAAGAAAAAGCAGTGTTTAAGAACAAGAAGTAAAACCACAAAACAAAGCTAATAACACATCAATAGGGAGATCAGAATACTATGAATAATATTGAATCTTATTCAGTTGTAATGCCTTAGGCAGTGTATATTTGTGTATTCTGGAAGTAAAGGGATTTCGTAGTTGTCTAATACAATGATTAGCTAGGTATTTATACAATGCTAAACCTAGCGTTACAAGGAAACATAGTCCTAATAGGACTCGGCCCAAACATCCTTCATGGGTCCGGAGTATCATCTTTTGATCGAAGAGAGCTGCGCTTGGCCGGGTCTGTAAGATGATCCCGATCAGCTTGGATTGGTCGAATCGATCTTATCTTCTTCATTCGATTCGAGTAATATGTTGGGTGCGAAATAGCCCCCATCAGTACTACCTCACTTCTTCGAGCGTATAGATAATAGAAGCTCGTAGAAGTAGATAGATCTTTACGACTGTTTCTTTTCTATGAATGGAGCCTCGTTAAAAACCTTACTTAAGAAAAAACCCTGTGGGAAAAAATCTTAAATAAGGAAAAGAGTGCTACATATCATAGATAGTCGTTTTCTCTGTCCAGTTATGGATCGCCACGCGTCTATTCTGGAAGCTTTTCGTATCCTTCCGTTTTTGGCGGGAATATGAGTAGCTGCAATAAGTTCGAAACGTCTTTTCTCATTTTGTTATAAATAGGTGACTCTATAGTTCGCCATTTCTCTTTTATACTTCCTTATAACTCGTAATCATTTTCCTGATTAGTCGTTCATCATGCTAAACTTTTCCTTTTATCGACCTTCATTTTCCGAGAACCAGAATATATGGCTTCTGTAAGAAGATCTTCTTCTAGAGAGGTCGTCGCCCCCGACAATGAGGAGGAGTTACAATCTAATCTGTTGGGCGAACAATCTAGTGTAACCGATTTCGTCGTTCCTGTAGAGGATACTTTTAAGGTACGGATCCTTACTGACGCGGATGTGGCAGCCCGAGCCAAAAAGGGCAAAGGTACTGTTCCTCAGATTTCTGAACCAATTGAGGACGTCGCTTGCGCTTATACAGCGGAGACATTTCCGGAGGTTGTGAATAATTATACCAAATATTTTTCGGAAGGTTCTGAGATAATTCTTCCTTCCTCTACTGATAGGGTCACATCTCCGCCGGAGGGATGTCGAGCCTTTTATACGGCTCACTTCAACAGCGGACTTCGTCTTCCTTTGTCTCCTCTCTTTCTCGAAGTTTTGAAAACTTTTAGTGTGTGCTTGACACAGCTGGTTCCAAATTCCGTTGCTTTTGTAGTTTGCTTTTCTGTTTTGATGATCGCCAAGGGGTTTAAACCTTCTTTTCGTAATTTTACGCAACTTTTTCGCTTCAATATTTCTAGTTCTTCAAATCGTGGATACTTCTTTGCTAGTCAGCGGCCTAGTCGAGCGATCTTTGACGCCCCTGTTTCTAGTAATCCTTCATGGAAATCTCATTTCTTCTTAGTTCGTCCTCCGTCTAATTTTCGCTTAGCGGATGGTACGAGTGTGCCTTTTTCATGGGATCATGGTTCTAGTTGGATTTCGGGAGGTCGCTTAGCGACAGGCGAACTAATTCCTGATGATGTTAAGTTTATCGCAGATATCTCCGAAATGCGTGCAAACAAATATCAAAGTGCTCTTTTGATCGGGGAAGCTTTCCTTCGTAAGGCGGGGTTAAGCATTCACAGCTTTCCCATTAATTCATCATCTGAACTTTTTGGTTAGTAATTTATCTTAGCCTGGTGTTGTGACGATACTGTTTATTGGGAAGGTACATAATTTATAATTTATTTCTTTTTCAGCTGATATGGTAGAAAACTCTCGACACTCTTCGAAGGGAAAGATGGTGCTGTCGAAATCTTCTAAATCCGTGGAGAACGCGCCTATTGAGCAGAGAGCGTCGCGGAAAAGGAAGTTGGCTTTAGGTCATGAATCCGAAGAGGACAGAGAGGAATCATCAGAATCTCCTCATGAGCCCCCTATTCGTCAGGGCATGGGATCTGGTTATCCTCCTCTTTACCTTAGAACATCTTTGGGCGTTCGAGGATGTCGCACCTGGTCGATGCCTCATCCTGCTAATAATCCGGTCGATAGAAAGAGGAGTTATTATGGACGCTCTGGCCAGGATCTTTCTTTAGTCGGAGAAAAACATCCAAAACCTACTCTTGTCGAAATGATCGAGGATCATTTAGAGGGGAAGAGGGCCGCTGGTTATTCCGAGAAGGACTCTTTTATCCATGATGATAATGAGAATGCGATCGATAAGGCAACCCGTGTTCTTTTGTCCGGTGTTTTTACTCATGATCTGAATAAGCTTCTTCATAAGGATCCTCTGGAGAAATTCCAGCGAGCTTCTCTTTATGCTGAAAAGGTGATATCTTTTTCCTTTAATCATGTTAACAGATAATTTTAAGGGTCTTCCTTAATTTACTAATCCATCTCTTTTTCTTGCTCTCTTTGTTTGCTCAGACTAAGACGTGTCTTGCGTCATACGCCTATGAGAATGCACTTTGGAAACAACAGTGCGAGTTCCTCGAGGAGAAGAATAAAGCTTTACTTCGTAAATCCTCCGGTTCAGAGGTTGGTCCCTCGACATCTTCTTCTGTTCCCGTCGTAGAGACTCGTGCTACTGGGACTGAAGATCAAGAAATGATAAACAGGGTGATGGAGGTTTCTCATGCTCAAGAGCAGGCCAATCAAATGGCTAGAAAGTTAGAGGAATTCCAGTTACAGAGCACGGCTCGAATTAGTGAGCTTGAATCTCAGGTATCAAGCCTTGAAGTTTCTTTAAAGGAGTACGAGAAGGATGTCCCACTTAGTGGACTTAGGGATCGATATGGTAGAAATCCCGACGAAAGAGTTGTTCGTGAATTCCTCAATTCCCCTGTTCATACGGCGTTGGTGTATCGGATGGTCGGTCCTTTACTTGAAAATACTTTTAAGAAAGCGATTCATCAGCTGGTCGCTCTGGAGATGATCGATGATCGTCGAAAAGAGTATTTTAAGGCTGCTCATATTCGGTTGAATCGCTATGGTGAACTTTATTCTTCTTCTGAGGTCCCAGATGTTGTATATCAAGGTTTTCCTCTGGCTCACCTTGTCGAAGAATTTGGAAACCCATTGCCAATTCCTCCTTCTGACGTCAATGAAGAGCTCGATAATACTTTTGTTGATCCCGAAGTCGAGGAAGAAGAGGAAGAGGATATTGGTATGACTGAGGACATCGGTACCGACCAGAGAATTCCGGATAGCGAGCAGGCTTCTTAAACAGCGATTTTTTGAATAATCCTTGTAATTATTTACTCGTAGGTATTAATTATATTTTTACCTTTTCTTCTCTTTGTACGCTAAACGTTTCGTATTCTGTCAGTCGTGTCTTTTCACATTCGCCGTAATAATTCAGACAAGTCATTAAATTTGCCGTAATCATTATGCGTGTGTCTTTTCATATTCTAGCGTTTGCTCCAAGGTCATTTTTCCTGTTTCGCGCCCTTTCTTTAGGTCTGTCGCGTCCTTTCGTGTAGTATAAATACGAAAGGTAAAAACTTGACTTGTTTTTACTGCTGTACTCCTCTCTTGACAGAATACTCGTTCTTTAGTTAGTCGATAAACTTTCTCGATATTAATTCGTATATTTTCATAATCCGATCATGAGTAACCTTTTTGGTAATACTTCGAAGCGACCTTCCCGTGAGGGCGCTCGGGATAATAGATCCAAAAAGCATCGAAGAGACGGGCCGTCGATGGAGCCTCCTCGTTCGTCCCAAACAATTAGGTCGGAGATCGATACTGGTGTTATTGCTTCTGAGCCTCTCTCCGTGGTAAACTCGTCGTTTTCTGAACCAATTCTTTCTGCTTCCACTCAAGTAGTAAGCATGCCTTCTCCTGGTCGGTTTGCTTTTGGCGATATGTCCAACGAGGAACCAGCTTATAATATAGCCGTTAGTTCAAATGCTCCTTCCTTTGAGCACGTTTTTCACGGAGGGGATTTTGCTATTTCCCTTCCTTTGTCTGTTTCTACTGCCCCAATCGCCAGCGGAGGGCAAACTGGCGATGATTTTTTCGTCAATCCTTCCGCTACACAATCTATTGTGCAGGATTGTCCTGATTATTTGTTTAATGATACTACTGTGATGACTACTTCCTTTGAATCGGGAGGACCTTCTGGAGGTCGGACCAGCTCCAGGTCTGGTCGTCGTACCGTTATTTCTGCTTCTGGCAAGGAGACCTCCGTTAGCCCTGACGAGAGAGGATCTCCTCGTCTGTTAGATGATCGATGTATCTTCGAGCAAGTCAAGGACATTATGTTGTCGGAGACTCCTCGTTCTGATGGTGTCCCTTCCAATAGCGAGTTGCCCGGCTCAGTTGAGCCTGATGCTTTGTCGTGGGATCTGGGTTTAAGTACTATTTTACCCGGTGAACTGAAAAAGCTTGAGGATGCCTCCAACGTACGCCTTGTTCAATCGCTGGTGAAGATATGTGAACAGGTGGGCGAGTCTTTTCATTTTTTCATTTGTTTTTAAGTTTTTACTTCCTTCTCACATAAGGATTGTTTTCTTTTTTCCAGGGTAAGTACTTTGCACTCCAATTGGGTGTTCAAAACGATGAACTTTGGAGAAGTAAAGATGCTTTTCGACTTCGTTTGGAGTCGGAGTCGGCGAAGGTTGCTGGGCAGTCTCTCGCACTGCAGCTTGCCAATGATGATTTGAAAAAATTGCAGGAGGAAAAGTCTGTCTGGGAGAAAGAGAAAAGTGATTTGCTTCAGGCTGCTGCCTTATCGGAGGAGTCTCAACGGCGGTCCTATGAAGAAGGATATGACGCTGGTTATCTAAAGCGTCAGGAAGAGTTGATGGCCTTTGCTGGCAATATGACTCCTCGGAAGGTTGTTTCTGGTAGTCGGCCTGCTGACCGTTCCTCTCAGTGACCTTTGCTCGCGCTGGCAGGCCTTGGACTGTCTCTTTCTTTTCTTTTTTTTTTTTTTTTTTTTTTTTTTTTTTGTTTGTTTTGTTTTGCCCGACTTTTGTGCATTTATTTGGGCTGAAATTTTTTGTAATGGGAGAAGTACTAAATTGGAAAAGATTATCTTTTTGTAGGCAGATTCTTGCCTTGATCAGTTTCCTTCTGTAGATATACTTCGTTATGCTCATGCTTCCTTCGTGCATAAATATAATGTTTGCTTCTGCAAGTTAAGTCTTCTGTTGACCAAATCCAGTATATTCCTTTAAATTACATGCACCAGCATGTTTTACGTCATAATTTAGACAATAGGTTATTCATATCGATAATGCCCATCATCTTGGTCGGTGCTCGACCTAAGCCTTGTGCTTTGTCCTTTTGCGATCTAAAACTTATATAAAGAGGCTATGCTTCCCAGCATTAATGTTTGAACAATATGTTCCTTGGCTAGTGTATTATTACATCGCTTTCTTGATATGGGAGGAATTGGAAAATGTAGTGTTCATGGCCAGATCTATTTTGTTCAGACCTTCTTAAGCAATTCTTTGGTATGTTAGGCAGTGACGTCCTTGCCGTTTCGAATAAGGAGGACTATTCTCCTGATTTCTGTGTCAGATATCTTGGACTCCATAGGAGTTTTCTGTATAGCTTACTCAATGGTCGTCCATACGATGTATGAGGCAGTGACGTCCCTCGAATGGTGAAGGGTTTGGTCTTTTATCTTTTATCTTTTACCGAGCAACTGTCCTTTTCGCTGCGATTTCAAAGCCTGTATGATTTTGTTTGTGGATTCCAGGTTTCTAAGCCATCGACCATGAAATATGACCGTTCCAGTATGGCCGATCTGGAGTTCTTTTAGGTTTACTTGTGTTATTTGGGTGATCGCTTCGATCCAAGACTTCTCTCGTTGTCGACCAGTTGAGGCGAATAGATGGTGCCGTTCCAACTTACTTGCATTTATTACGGGGAGTCAAAGGGTCGTATCTATGTCCGTTGATCAAATACTTTTTCAGCCGTTGGATCCCTTAGATCTACCCCTATAAATAGGGGGCTGGTTTATATTCTTCATTTGCAATTTACCAAAAAGGATGGAGATCTCAAATTCCTTAGATTTTATTCTGCCCTCTGATCCCATTGTCTTCAAAAAATCACATTACTATGATTTGTTTATTCAAAATAGTGAAATCGTTCCCAGTCTTGTATTGACGGGTCCCATGTCAGCCCTACCTTGTATTGACGGGTCCCATGAGATCTCTGCATTGGTCTTCATCATGTTAGAGGTCCGTGGTTTCTTGTTTGCACATGGGGGGTTCATACTTGCCAGTCATCCCTGTTCTTGGATGTTACCTCAGGGGAGATGGACCACCGGGGTGGCTGGTAAACTTACCGTTTCACGACGGTCCCGAAGAGATGCTGCTTTAGGATAAAATGTTTTATGGATAATGTAAAAGCAGTATCTTTTGCGGGTGAGCGAGCGTTGCTAGTTATCTGGCTGGTAATGCTCATCTCATCTGGAAGAACATTTGATCTTCAGAGCCTGGCCGTCGAACCAAAGAAGTCGACCATCCTGAGCAGCATGCTTCTTAGGTGGTCTAATATAATGGACGAGGTACTAGGGAGGAGATTGGTGTTTCCGTGGACATTGTCGTGAAGATCTCGGATCTCGGAGGATCATCTTATTTAAATCATTGTAACGATCTTTAAGTAGCATGTAGATCTTTTGTAACGTGGAATTTTTGTATGTAACTGATTTGATGAATAAAATATTACTTTTATCCTTCGCATCTTCCTTGTCGTTAATTCTGTCATAATTTATTTATGAGTAGCATTCTCCGAGTAGACGGTTTTACACTTAGTCTATCTTCAAAATTTCAAGAGTACAAATCGCTTAGATCGTTAGGAATAGAGCAAGGAGTTTTTATTGAGCGGATCAATGTTTACTCGACTTGTCGTAATTTAGACTTAGGTTTTTAACCCAGAACTCTTTTTTGATTGGTGTACATTTAACGAGGAGTGTTTATCGATCGGATCGATGTTTACTCGACTCTCTTTGCTTAGACTTAGGTTTATAACCCAAAAAGTCTTTTTGATATATCGAGGAGTTTTTATTGAGCGGATCAATGTTTACTCGACTCGTTTTTTATTAGACCTAGGTTTTTAACCCAAAAAGTCTTTTTGATCGTTGTAAATAGTTCGAGGAGTGTTTATCGAGCGGATCGATGTTTACTCGACTCTCTTTGCGTAGACTTAGGTTTATAACCCAAAAAGTCTTTTTGATATATCGAGGAGTTTTTATTGAGCGGATCAATGTTTACTCGACTCGTTTTTTATTAGACCTAGGTTTTTAACCCAAAAAGTCTTTTTGATCGTTGTAAATAGTTCGAGGAGTGTTTATCGAGCGGATCGATGTTTACTCGACTCTTTTTTGATTAGACTTAGGTTCTCAACCTAAAAAGTCTTTTTGATATATCGAGGAGTTTTTATTGAGCGGATCAATGTTTACTCGACTCTCTTTGATTAGACTTAGGTTTTTAACCCAAAAAGTCTTTTTGATATATCGAGGAGTTTTTATTGAGCGGATCAATGTTTACTCGACTCTTTTTTTATTAGACCTAGGTTTTTAACCCAAAAAGTCTTTTTGATCGTTGTAAATAGTTCGAGGAGTGTTTATCGAGCGGATCGATGTTTACTCGACTCTTTTTTTATTAGACTTAGGTTCTCAACCTAAAAAGTCTTTTTGATATATCGAGGAGTTTTTATTGAGCGGATCAATGTTTACTCGACTCGTTTTTTGATTAGACTTAGGTTCTCAACCTAAAAAGTCTTTTTGATATATCGAGGAGTTTTTATTGAGCGGATCAATGTTTACTCGACTCGTTTCGTTCTGACTTCTATGATTGTGCGATTCCAGTGAATGTTAACCGATATAATCGATATATAGAAAATGCTAAAGAAATCTTTAATAATTGAACTGTAGGCTAAGGCCTTTATTACAAGGATTGAAACTTGATAAAGTAAAAAGTAAAACAATGCAGTATAATCTGCTAAAATTTATTTACCATAGTATTTTCTAAGGTTGACAGCATTCCAGGTTCTTGGTAAGGCAGTTCCATCCATGTGTGCAATTTTGTACGAACCTTTCTTCCCTACGCCAATGACGATGTAAGGTCCATCCCAATTTTGTTGCAATTTTCCCACATGCTTGGATACTTCTACCTTTTTCAAGACTAAGTCTCCTTCTTTGAAGGTTCGAACGCGTACTTTTTGATTGTATGCTTTCTCCATATTAGCTTTAGTGGCTTGTAGGCGCACAGCAGCTTTATCTCTCAAAGCTTCTGTTAAATCAATGTCATTTTCTCTTGACTTTTCATTTTCTAGATCATCGAACATCTCTACTCTTGGCGTTGGGATTAGGGTTTCCACAAGGATAACCGCTTCCGACCCATATACCAAGCTAAATGGAGTTTCCCCAGTTGAGCTCCTTACTGTGGTCCGATTAGCCCATAGTACTCCTGGGAGTTCATCAAGCCGTTTTCCTTTGGCGGCTCCTAATCTTTTTTCCAAAGATTTTATTATCTCTCGGTTAGCTATTTCAGTTTGTCCATTTGCTCGAGGATGTCCTACCGAGGTAAAATTTTGTTGAATTCCAAGTTTTGTACACCATTCTATTATCTGTTTTCCCGCGAATTGAGTCCCATTATCGGAGATAAGGATCCTTGGGATGCCGAATCGACAGACTATGAATTTCCATAGGAAGTTGATAACTTGGAATTGGGTTATTCGTGCGAGGACGACGCATTCTATCCATTTGCTGAAGTATTCTACAGCGACCAGGACATAGGATTTCTTAGATCTAGCTGCTGGGAATGGTCCCACAATGTCCATTCCCCATTGGTCGAATGGCCAACATACCGGGATTGGGTGCATGTTTTCTGCTGGTTGATGACATACATTAGCATGAACTTGGCAGCGATGACATTCTTGGACATACTGAGCGGCATCTTTATTGATGGTAGGCCAATAGTAACCTGTCCTGAGACATTTTAAGGCCAATGCCCTTGATCCGCTGTGATTTCCTGCATCTCCTTCATGTATTTCTCGTAGTATATCGATGGTTTGTGATTCAGAGACACATTTCAGAAGAATTCCTGATACTGATCTTCGGTAGAGTTTTCCTTCTACAAGTGTATACTTCGGAGCTCGATATCTTATTTTCCGAGCTTCATTTTGGTCAGGTGGTAGTTTTCCTTCTCGAAGATAATCTATCATTGGGGTCATCCAGTTTTCTTCGGCTTCTTCGATTTCCATTATATCGACTACTGGTGTTTCATCGATGTCGATTGCTGGTGTATTAGAGATGAACCAGTTGATCACCCGTTCGGTTTTTCCGTCATGGGATCCTGTGAATTTTGATAGCTGATCGGCCCATTTATTTTCCGAACGTGGGATGTTCTGGATACTAAAGCTTTCAAATTTCTCAGCTAGAGTTTTCACTTTGGCGGGGTATTTGACCATGTTGAATTCCTTAGCCTCGTATAGGCCTTCTATCTGTCATTGCACTAATTCTGAATCAGTTAGTACCTTAAGACTTTTTATGTTGGCTTTGATCGCCATCTCCATTCCTGCGATTAACGCTTCATATTCAGCTTCATTGTTTGTTACAACGAAGTCCAATGTTATCGCGTAATTCAAATCTTCCATATTTGGTCCGGTGAAGTTGATTCCGGCGCCTCCTCCTTCTCGGCATGAAGCACCATCGACATGCATTAACCAAGTTTGATCTTCAATGATCAAGACATCGTCGTTGAGGCAGCTCGATGATTCAGTAGCCTGTGTCGGTGTTTCTAATATAAAATCGGCCAACACTTGGGCCTTGATGGCAATCCTTGGTTTGTAGTCTATCTCGCACTGGCTGAGTTCGATGGGATCCATCCATGTACATTTGGTAAAACCCTTGGAAGGCGTCCATCATACTGAATAACGCGAAGCCAGCTGTCGAGTCGACCAATAAGTCAATCCTTGGGAGGGGGTATGGGTCGCGTGGACACAACTTGTTAAGGTCGGTGAAATCATTACACATCCTCCATTTATTATCTTTTTTATCCCCTTTTGCTACTAGTACAACATTGCATAACCATTCCGAGAAATGAATTTCTCGGATTTGTTTTGCCTCGAGCAATCTTTCTACCTCGGCTTTGATAATTTTATCTTTCACCGGTCCATGATTTCTCTTCTTCTGCCTGGCGGGTTTCGCCAAAGGATCTATTTTTAGGGAATGCTTGATTATTCGAGGATCGATTCCTTCAATGTCATTTGCGCTCCAAGCGAAGACGTCGGCATTGTTTCTGAGGAAGTCGATCAGCATTATTTCTCCTTCTTTGTTCAATTCTGTACCAATTCTTGTCTTTTTGGATGAGTCGCCTTCTACTAGAACTATATCTTTATGTTCAGGGGGTTTCAAGGATAAGTCTAGCGGTTCTTTCCCCTTTTTATCTAATCGATCAGTACTAGGAATTTCAACCTCATTTTTAATAAGATCGCCTTCGATCTTTCTCTTGCTCGGAGTAATAGACTTAGGGTGTTCTTTCATAGTTAATGAAGTACTGTAGCAGTCCCAAGCCATGCAATGGTCATTCGTTATTTCTCCGATGCCTCTATCGGTTGGAAACTTTATCTTCTGATGATAAGTGGAGACAACAGCTCGGAATAGATTGAGAGCAGGTCGTCCCAATATTGCATTATAAGCGAAAGGGGTTTCTACCACTAGAAATTTTACTAGCTTCACTGTCCGGTGGGGTATCTTTCCGAGCGATACGCTTAAGGTTATCGTCCCGCTGGGGATGATTTCGGACCCCCCGAATCCTATTAATGGTGTAGCTACTTTCTGCAAGTTTATCTGCCCCAAGTCCATTTGGGCTAAAACTTCTCGGGAGATAATATTGGCTGAGCTGCCATTATCGATCAGGATTCTCCTGACATTGTAGTTTGCTATTTCTAGTGAGATTACCATCGGGAAGTCGGGGTTATCCTCTTTTGTGTTCCAGACAATATTTTTAGGTGCTTCGCCTTCATTAAAACTGATCGGCTGATCGTTCGATGCCCTGCTTTCCAGGGTCCAAATTTCTTTTGGGTATTTTGAGTTTCCAATTATGGATCGGGCTGTTCTTCATCGGGCGTTACGACTATCTCCGCCCGCGGGACCCCGGATATCGTATGGATAGTTCCATTGACTTGGTCGTGATTCGACTCCTGAGTAGGTCGGTGTTCAGGTGACCTTTGATGAGAACTTCTCCTTCGATCACCGTTCCGAGGGCTTCTACTTCTTTCCCTTTTATGATTATCTCGCTCTATGTATTCGTCAAGTTTTCCTTGCTCGATTAGTTTCTCAATTTCTCTCTTAAGGTGAAAACAATTCTCCGTTCGATGTCCATGTGCCCTATGGTACTTACAGTATTGATCGTAGTTTCGAGACCCTGGTCTTGGCTGCGCGATTTTCCTCGCCTCGGGAATCCAGTTATTTCTTTCTAGAACTTCCAATATTTCTTCCATTGGAACATTTAACCTTGGGTGTTCTACATGATTCACCCTGCTTCTGATTGGCTGCTCATGGCTTCTTGGTCTCTGGTAGAAATTAGGTCGCCTATCTTGGTCGGCTTTGTTGTATTCCAGTCGCTGGAAAACATTACCTCTCCTGGAAGATTGCTCGTAATCCAAAGATTTTTGGGTAGGAAACCTGTCATGCCGTTTGGAGCCTGAAGTTGTGGCTTTATTTTTGTTTTTATCCTTAAAGGAATTCATCTCTTCTTGGGTCATATACTTAGACGCCAAGCTCATAATGTCGGCAAACGTTCTTGGTTGTTTTCGACTGAGGGCGTTTCCGAACTGTCTATTTTTAGTGAGGTCGAAGAGGATAGAAATTATGTAATCGATATTCGGAGAGTCGATTTTGAGTAATTCTACGTTGAATCTCGCCAACCAATTTCTTAGGGATTCTCCCTCTTGTTGGTGTATGGTTCCTAGGTAGCTCATAGGAAGTTTTTGTCTCTTCTGACTGGCAAACTGCTGCGTTAGTTTATTGCATAATTCTCGGAAACTGAATATAGAGTTGGCCGGCTGTTTGGCAAACCAATCCAGCGCGAGTCCTTCGAATGTTGTCACCATTAACTTGGCAGTGAATTCGGCTGAGTGGGCATATAAATTCATTATGTTCGTAAAGCTAAAGATATAATCGTCCGGGTCGGTGGTTCCATCATATCGGGGTAGTCTCCCCGGGACCTGTCCCGCGGATTGTGCCTCTTTTATTTCCCTGCAGAAAGGAGAGCAAGCCGCAAGGCTTTCCTGGAGTTCTGCAGTCCGGGCCCACGGGTTTTGAACAGATCGTAATCGTTGTTCTAGTCGCTCCTGTACCATCCTTTCAATTTCTCTTTCTGAGAATTGAGTCGCTCTCGGTCGATCTGGGATTGCATCATCTACATCATCTTCGATGGGGATGATCGTTCGTTCCTTCGATCCGCTGCGACCCGCTTGTGGTAGTCTTCGACCAGTTCTTCTTCGGGGACGGTTATCGGAGGGTTTAGAATTGACCTGCTGTGGGCTGTGTAGCGAGCGTCGCTCACTTGCTGGGCTGTCAGCTTGTTGAGAGGTCCGTTCGTTCGGCCTTGGTATTCCTGGTGCGGGAGTTGTCCTGGGAGCCGTAACGTTTCGAGGAATTTGGTCTAAAACTAGCAATTCTTCTGGAGAGAGTGATTTGAAGAGCATCGCTATTTGTTTCAGTTTTTCCTGAGCGCCTGGGAGAGGAACGGGTATTTCGGGAACTTCCCGTTCCTCTTGTATTGCACCGGTAAGACCTCCTTGGTGTTCCTGCTGACGGGAACGGGTATTTGGGGGATTTTCATTGGTGTTGGGATTGTTGTTATCGTTGTTGTCTTGTGGATCTTCAGATGTGTTGTGGCCGGTGGTCGTATTACTTCTCGCTCCAACGCGAGCGCTTTTCCTTGGGCGAGCCATGTGTCGATCGAATAATTAACCTAGCCCCACGGTGGGCGCCAACTGATTTAACCGGATTTCATCGGGTTAATTGAATATCAGTGAATTTGTGATATCGGGGGGGTTCTCGATATTTATATATATTTTATAGGGCTCCGTTACTTTATTCCGGATGGATCGTTTACCAAGAAAAAGCAGTGTTTAAGAACAAGAAGTAAAACCACAAAACAAAGCTAATAACACATCAATAGGGAGATCAGAATACTATGAATAATATTGAATCTTATTCAGTTGTAATGCCTTAGGCAGTGTATATTTGTGTATTCTGGAAGTAAAGGGATTTCGTAGTTGTCTAATACAATGATTAGCTAGGTATTTATACAATGCTAAACCTAGCGTTACAAGGAAACATAGTCCTAATAGGACTCGGCCCAAACATCCTTCATGGGTCCGGAGTATCATCTTTTGATCGAAGAGAGCTGCGCTTGGCCGGGTCTGTAAGATGATCCCGATCAGCTTGGATTGGTCGAATCGATCTTATCTTCTTCATTCGATTCGAGTAATATGTTGGGTGCGAAATAGCCCCCATCAGTATAAAATTCGAAACAGATTTTAAGACATAACAATCAAATTTTTTTTCAAAAAAATTTACTAGTTATTCGTTATTTTCTTTTCCAGAAAGTATGCTAGATACATAACAAATAGTTTGTTTATTTGATTTTGATTGACAGTGAAAGATGATTACTATATTCATCTTGAATGTAAGAAATATACTTTCCAAAATGAATATGCATATAACAACGACAAATATATATAGGTAATATCTTTAAATCTACATAAAAGACAATCAAAACAAAGTTTATATAGTTTCTTCAAAACACTGTCAGTATTACAATGAATTATTTTAGTCTAAAAAAGGAACATGAAATACAAGAAACCATTAATGTTGCATTCTGAGCAAGCCCAAACTTGAAACTTGTTGGGCACCCAAACTAAGTGTGCGGGTGACAGCAATTGTCATGTGGCATCCAAACTGAGTGTGCGGATGGAGACCCAAACTAAGTGTGCGGGTGGAGCCACAATCGAATATCGTGGGCGCTTGCGTGAATGCACTATAAGGGAAGGGTTGCGCATTCCCTAATGCCAATTGGTTTTGGGGCAAGTGGTAGCGCCTGAGGTCCTACAAGTGGTATCAGAGCCAAGGTCACGTGTTCGATTCCCAGCAGGAGCAATTGCTGAGGGGGAGATTGTTGGGCACCCAAACTAAGTGTGCGGGTGACAGCAATTGTCATGTGGCATCCAAACTGAGTGTGCGGATGGAGACCCAAACTAAGTGTGCGGGTGGAGCCACAATCGAATATCGTGGGCGCTTGCGTGAATGCACTATAAGGGAAGGGTTGCGCATTCCCTAATGCCAATTGGTTTTGGGGCAAGTGGTAGCGCCTGAGGTCCTACAAAACTAATCAAAACGGAAAATACTTACATTAATATGCATCTTCTTATCTTTTTTCAAAAACTCACAAAGGCATACATCATTTGGTCCAATTGATTGTATGCTGCAAATAATCTCCATGCTCCAACATACATTGCTCTTTCGTTAGTCCATTTTCTATACTTTGATTTGCACTTCCTCCCATGAGGGTCAACGTAGGTGATCTGCTTAGGAAGTTTAATATGATTATTTCTCATTATTTTTGTAGGAATTTACTGACATGATAAATAAACAATATTAGTTATAACACACACACACACACACACACACACACACACACACACACACATATATATATATATATATATATATATATATATATATATATATATATATATATATATATATATATATATATATATATATATATATCAAACTTCATAACCACAATTCCAATGAATAATAGCATGCTTAAAAGTAGAATTTTTTTTATGTAAAGAGTAAGCAAAACGAATATTATACATTTTTCTTAATCAGAAAATATCTAAATAAAAATTTCAAAATAACACATTTATTAGATAGAATAAAGAAATAAAAATCTTAATCCTAGCCCCCTTGTAGGAGGGTGGTAGGCGTGGGCGAAGTTGAAGAGGATTGTGGTTTGATGATTTTAATTTGTTGAAATATTTAAGAATAATTTAGTCTCTATTATTAAAAAAAAATAGATAAACTATATATTTAGTTTAAAAGACTATACTTTTTAAAAGCATAAACAATCTTTTTGCTCTCAAAGTTTTGATTATGAGTAAAGCTTTCACTAGATATATCAAACGGAAGTACTATGATATTCACTCGAAATAATTTTGTAATTCAATATTAAAACGAGACAAAAAAAATAGATATGAAGCTCCAAGCAAGAAACTTACCAGTTCATCCTTACGTTTTTTTACGTGTGCCAGAAAATAAGAATTTCTTGGTATAGGAATATTGCAAGATGTAAGTAGCTCCACACCATACTTATCTGAAATTCTCTTCCTGCGAAGACTTTTTTTATTGGTACCAGCTCCATCTAAATGAAATAAACATAACACTAACATCAGAGGCGCATAGCACAGCTACACGCAAAGGCCTCCGAGGCTATAGCGCATAGCGCAGCGCGATAGCGCGAGCTTTTTGAAAATGAAGCTCCTAAATGTAGGTTTATTTTAACATATATCAAGAATGCTACTAAATTTTGAACCTATAGAACATAAAAATAACTTTAACACATAAAAACATAATCCTAATAATTATTCATAACATTAAGTATATTTCATGTTTATTTTTTGCCTTTTTGGGCCTTCTCGGCCTAAGCTTCATTTATGTGGTAATAGCACCTCAGTTTCACCCCATGATTATTCTTAATCATTCCACTTTTTCTCATCTGGATTTCTTCATCCCCATGTTTATTGTTAGCCTTTTTAGGACTCCCCCGCCTATGCTTCATTTATGGAGGTACGAGCACCTCAGTTTCATCTTTATTATTAATTTTAACTACATCCTTCTTGATCACATCATTTTCAGAAATATTTATAGATCTTGATCTCAATATCAAGACCCTTTTAGATTCTTCATGAGTTGAATTCTCAACCCTTTTTCTTTTCCTCTGAACATGTTTTTGGCTCTGATTAATCAACTATTTCCCCACTTTCATCTTAATCGACACACAAATTAAAATCCTGCCCATATTAGATAAGTAAACAATAAAAATTCAATCTTTAAACAAAATCACAAAATCAATGCAGAAAAAATGAAGAATTGAGATATGTGTTACTAATGCAAAACATAGGTGTGCCAAAAAATTTATGTCCAGTCAAACTAGATAAGTACACAATAAATATTTAATCTTGAAACAAAATTTAAAAATCAATGCAGAATGAATGAAAAATTGAGATATGTCTTACCAATGAGAAACAGAGGTGTGCCTGAAGAAGAACACAAACAAATTAAATCCTTCCAAATTAGATAAGTAAAAAATTAATATTCAGTCTTGAAACGAAATCAGAAAATCGATGCCGAAAAAATGAAGAATTGAGATATGTCTTACAAATGCGAAACATAGTTGTGCCTGAGAAAAATGAACGTTCATATAAAGTGTATCTATTACTGTACATATAGCTTTTTAAGGTTGGTACCATATTTGGGTGAGGATGGATTATCCACGTTTATTTCTGTAATTTGGATTCTACTGAGTAAAATTTTCCTCAGTTATTACATTTACAATTTGAAATATCAAAATAATGTTGCCTTGTTTTGAGCTTTGTTTTTATCCACATGGAGGGTTTCAGGGATTCAATTGTCATTGTAAGGGATTTTTGGGGATTTTGAATTCAGTTACTCGGCAATATATAGTCTGCAATATGAGTTAACCACTTTTCCGCTGTTATGCTTTTTCCCCATTTTGGCGCTGAGTTATGTTTTTGACAGTTATTGATATAAGTAGCACATCAGAATAAAAGGAATAAAATTTATTTAATGGATTTTGGTTTAAAAACTCGTTTCTTGAGTAGTTTGCATATCATATTATTACATTTTGATTTGTACTTCCTCCCATAAAGGTCAATGAAGGTGATCTCCCTACAAACTTTAATATGATTATTTCTCATTATTTTTTTAGGAATGTACTGACATTATAAATAAACAATATTAGTTATAACACACACACACACACACACACACATATATATATATATATATCAAACTCCATAACCACAATTCCAAAGAATAATAGCATGCCTAAAAGTTGATTTTTTTTTTATCTAAAGAGTAAACAAAATGAATATTATACATTTTTCTTAATCAGAAAATATCTAAATAAAAATTTTAAAATAACAAATTTATTAAATAGAATAATGAAATAAAAATCTCAATCCTAACCCCTTTGTAGGAGGGTGGTAGGCGTGGGCGAAGTTGAAGAGTATTGTGGTTTGATAATTTTAATTTGTTGAAATATTTAAGAACAATTTAGTCTCTATTATTAAAAAAAAGCATAAACAATATATATAGTTTAAAAGAATATATTTTTTAAAAGCATAAACAATCTTTTTGCCCTCAAAGTTATGAATTTTTTTTTTTTAGAAGACTCAATGTTATGATTATTAGTAAAACTTTAATTAGATATATCAAATGGAAGTACTACGATATTCAATTCAAATAATTTTGTAATTCAATATAAAAACGAGACAAGGAAATTGATATGAAGCTCCAACCAACAAACCTACCAGTTCATCCTTACATTCTTTTACATGTATCAGAAAATAAGGATTTCTTGGTATAGGAATATTGCAAGATGTAAGTATCTCCACACCATATTATCTTGAATAACTTTTATCCAACCATCTTGAAAGTACAATATATCATGTACTCTTTTGATTTTAACTTGTCACAAATTATTATATCAGTCTCTAAGAGCTACCTTTTTTGACATCTCTCCTTGAATCAGATTAGTAAAACCTGGAGGAAGTTCCTAAAAAAACAATAATATATTATCAAATCAATTAAATAACCAGTAAACTGTAACCAATCAATTCTGGGGCTATAGCGCATAGTGCAGTGCGATAGAGAGGACTTTTTGAAAATGAAGCGCATAAATGTAGGTTTATTTTAATATATATCAAGAATGCTACTAAATTTCGGAACTATAGAACATAAAAACTAACTTTAACACATAAAAACATAATCCTAATAAGTATTCATAACATTAAGTATATTTCAATCAACTTTAAGTTAATTTCGCCTAATTTAAGGTAATTTGATTTAACCGGATTTCGTCTGGTTAAAGGGTATCAGTGAATTTGTGATATTGGGGGGTTTTCAATATTTATATATATTGTAGGGCTCTGTTACTTTATTCCGGATGGATCAATCACAAAGAAAAGCAATATAAATAGAACAAAAAGTAAATCTTTAAACCAAAGTAAAGAACACACCAATATGAAGAGGAAAGCTCTTTCTTTATTGAATAATATTGAGTTGTGCTGTTTTTAGCAGGATGCAATGGCGTATTAGCCTTATGATTCTGAGTTTTCGGCTTTGTTTAATACAATGATTAGCTAGGTATTTATATCATGCTAAACCTAGCTTTACAAGGAAACACAGTCCTAATAGGACTCGGCCCAAATATCCTTCTTGGGTCCGGAATATAATCTCCTAGTCGAAGAGAGCTGTACTTGGCCGGGTCGATAAGATGATCTCGAACTGTTTGATTTGGTCGAACCGATCTCATGTTCTTCACTCGATCCGTACAGTATGTAGGGTGCGAAATAGCCCCCATCAGTACTCCCTCACTTCTTCGAGCGTATAGATAATAGAAGCTCGTGGAAGTAGATAATTCTTTACGACTGTTCGTTTTCTATGAATGGAGCCTCGTTAAAAACCTTTCTTAAGAAAAAACCCAGTGGGAAAAAATCTTAAGTAAGGAAAAGAGTGCTACATATCATAGATAGTCGTTTTCTTTGTCCGATTATGAATCGCCGCGCGTCTATTCTGGAGGCTCTTCATTTCCTTCCGTTTTTGGCGGGAATGTGATTAATTGTGACGAGTTCGAAACGTCTTTTCTCATCTTAGTATAAATAGGTGACCTTTGAGTTCGTCATTTTTCCTTTACATTTACTTAGAGTTCGTAGTCATAATCTTGCTTAGTCGTTCGTCATATAGAGTTTTTCCTTTTATCGACTTTCATCATTCGAGAGTCTGAAAATATGGCTTCTTTGAGAAAATCTTCTTCTTCCTCGAGGGAGAATGTTGCTCCCAACAACGAGGAGGAGTTGCGCTCTAATCTTTTGGGCGGACAATCTGCCATTTCTGACTTCGTTGTTCCTATAGAAGATACATTTAAGGTACAGATCCTTTCTGACACAGAGGTTGCTGCCCGAGCAAAAAAGGGCAAAGGTACTGCTCCTCAGATTTCTGATCCAATTGAGGACCTTACTTGCGCTTATACAATGGATACTTTTCCAGAGGTTGTGAACAATTATGCAAAATATTTCCCAGAGGGTTTCGAGATAATCCTTCCTTCCCCTTCTGATAGGGTTACTTCTCCCCCGAAAGGATGTCGTGCCTTTTATACGGCTCACTTCAATAGCGGCCTCCGTCTTCCGTTGTCTCCCCTTTTTCTTGACATCTTGAGAATATTTAGTGTGTCCTTGACACAATTAGTTCCAAATTCTGTGGCTTTCCTGGTTTGTTTTTCTGTTCTGATGATCGCGAAAGGGTTTAAACCTTCCTTTCGTAACTTTACACAACTTTTCCGGTTCAACATTTCTAGTTCTTCTAATCGCGGGTATTTCTTCGCCAGTCAGAGACCTAGTCGAGCGATCTTTGACGCCCCTGTTTCTAGCAATCCTTTTTGGAAATCTCACTTTTTCTCTGTTCGCCCCCCACCTCATTTTCGTTCAGTGGATGGTTCGACTATTCCCTTCTTGTGGGATCATGATTTCAAATGGGTATATGGAGGTCGCTTGCCGACTGGTGATTTCATTCCTGACGATGCTCAGTTTATTGCTGAAATCCCTGATATGCGTGTAAACAAATATCAGAGTGCTCTTCTGATTGGGGAAACTTTCCTTCGTAAAGCAGGATTGAGTGTTCATACTTTTCCAATCAATTCATCATTAGAATCACTGGGTAAGCATTTCTCTTTAATTTAGTGTTACGATAATATTTTCTTATATAGAGAAACTAACTTTTAATTTGTTTCTTGTTCAGCTCAAATGGTAGAAAATTCTCGACATTCTTCAAAGGGAAAGATGGTCTTATCCAAATCCTCTAAGTCTATAGAGAACAACCCGATCGAGCAGAGAGCTTCTCGGAAGAGGAAACTGGAGTTGAGTCATGAGTCCGAGGAGAATGGAGAGGAGTCTCCAAATTCTTCACAAGATTCCCCTGTTCGTCAAGGGACTGGGCCTGGTTATCCCCCACTTCAGCTTAGATCATCCTTGGGAATTCGCGGATGTCGTAGTTGGTCGATGCCTCATCCTAGCGATAACCCGGTGGGGAGAAAAAGGAGCTATTATGGTCGTTCTGGCAATGATCTTTTTCTTCCTGGCGACAGTCATCTGAAACCTACTTTGGTTGAAATGATCGAAGATCATTTAGAGGGGAAGAGAGCTGCTGGTTATTCCGAGAGAGATTCTCTTGTCCATGATGAGAGCGAGAACGCGGTCGATAAGGCAACCCGCGTTCTTTTATCCGGGGTTTTCACTCGTGATTTGAATAAACTTTTCCGTAAGGATCCTTTGGAGAAATTTCAGCGAGCTTATCTTTATGCTGAAAAGGTAAATTCTTTCGAGCTCGCTTTATAGGCCATTCTTTATTTCGAAGATATTCTTGCTAACTTATTTCTCGTTTTACCCCTTTGCTTTTTCAGACTAAGACTTGTTTAGCCTCATACGCATACGAAACTGCACTTTGGAAACAACAATGTGAGTTTCTAGATGAGAAAAATAAAGCTCTACTTCGTAAGTTTTCTGGTTCAGAGGTTGGTCCCTCAACATCTTCTTCCGTTCCTGTCGTAGAGTCTCGTGCTACCGGGACTGAGGATCAAGAGATCATAAATAGGGTGATGGAGGTTTCTCGTGCTCAAGAGCAGGCCAATCAAATGGCTAAAAAGTTAGAGGAATTCCAGTTACAGAGCACGACTCGAATTAGTGAGCTAGAATCCCAAGTATCAAGTCTTCAATCTTCATTAGAGGAGTATGAAAAGGATGTCCCTCTTAGTGGACTTAGGGATCGATACGGTAGGAACCCTGATGAAAGAGTTATCCGCGAATTCCTTAACTCTCCTGTTCATACGGCGTTGGTGTATCAGATGGTCGGTCCTCTTCTGGAGAGTACATTCAAAAAGGCGGTTCATCAGCTGGTCGCCTTAGAGATGATCGACGACCGTCGAAAGGAGTATTTTAAGGCGGCGCACATTCGGTTGAATCGTTATGGTGAAGTTTATTCTCCTTCCGAGCTTCCAGATGTCGTATATCAAGGTTTTCCTTTGGCTCACCTTGTCGAAGAATTCGGAAAACCATTGCTGATTCCTCCTTCTGATGTTAACGATGAGCTTGATAATACTTTTATCGATCCAGAAGACGAAGAAGAAGAAGAAGACGATATTGGCACGACCGAGAACGTCGGCAGTGAACATAGAATTCCGGATAGCGACCAGGCTTCTTGAAATAGTGATATTTGAAATAAACTTTGTAATTATTTACCCGTAGGTTTAATTGTAATTTTACCTTTTCATTCCTTTGTACGCTAAACGTTTCGTATTCTGACAATCATGTCTTTTCATTTTCGCCGTAATAATTCAGACAAGTCATTAAGTTTGCCCTTTCTTTAGGTCTGTAGCGTCTTTTCAAATTCTAGCGTTTGCTCCGAGGTCAGTTTTTCTATTTCGCGCCCTTTCTTTAGGTCTGTAGCGTCTTTTCGTGTAGTATAAATACTAAAGGTAAAAACTTGACTTGTTATTTACCGTTATACTCGTCTCTTTTAATAGAATACTCTTTCTTTGGCTAGTCGATAAACTTTCTCGTTACTTACTTTATACTTTTCAATAATTCGATCATGAGTAATCTTTTCGGCAATACTTCGAAACGACCTTCTCGTGAGAGCGCTAGGGATAATAGATCCAAAAAATCTCGAAGAGATGGGCCGTCGATGGAGACTCCTCGTTCGTCCCCAATAATTAGGTCGGTGATTGATACTCGTGTTATTCCTTCCGTACCTTTTTCTGTAGTAAACTCGTCGTTTTCAGAACCAATCTTTTCTTCTTCCACTCAAGTAGGAAGTATGCCTTCCCCTGGTCGGGTAGATTTTGGCGATATGTCCAATGAGGAACCGACTTATAATATACCTGTTACTTCAAGTGCTTCTTCCTTCGAGCATGTTTTTCATGGAGGGGATTTTGCTATTTCCCTTCCTTTGTCTACTTCTACTGCCCCGATCGCCAGCGAAGGGCAAGTTGGTGATGGCTTTTTTGTCAATCCTTCAACAACACAATCTATTTTGCAGGATTGTCCTGACTATTTATTTACTGATACCACGGTGATGACTACTTCTTTTGAATCTGGGGGACCTTCTGGGGGTCGGTTTGGGTCGAGGTCTGGTCGTCGGACCGTTATTTCTGCTTCGGGCAAGGAGACCTCCGTTAGTCCCAACGAGAGAGATTCTCCTCGTCTGTTAGACGATCGATGCATCCTTGAACAGGTTAAGGATATTATGTTGTCAGAGACTCCACGCCCTGATGGTGTCCCTTCTAATAGCGAATTGCCTGACTCAATTGAGCCTGATGCTTTGTCTTGGGATCTGGGTTTAAGCACTATCTTGCCTGGTGAGCTGAGAAAACTTGAGGGTACTTCCAATGTACGCCTTGTTCAGTCTCTTGTTAAGATGTGCGAGCAGGTAAACATATCTTGCTATAATTTTTCCTACTTTATCTTGATTTTCATGTTGTGTGAAGGTTTATCTCACTCTTCTTCTTTTTCAGTCCAAATATCTTGCCCTTCAGCTGGGTACGCAGAACGATAATCTGTGGGATAGTAAGGATGCTTACCGAAAACGGTTGGAGTCGGAGTCGGCGAAGGTTGCGGGGCAGACTCTCCAGCTGCAGCTTGCCAATGATGATTTGAAAAAAAATTGCAGGAGGAGAAGTCTGTCTGGGAGCAGGAGAAAAACGACTTGGTTCGGGCTGCTGCCCTTGCAGAGGAGTCTCAACGGCGGTCCTATGAGGAAGGATATGACGCTGGTTATCTAAAGCGTCAAGAGGAGTTGATGGCGTTTGCTGGCAACTTGACTCCTCGGAGGACTGTTTCTAGTAGTCGACCTGCTGAGCGTTCTTCTCAGTGACCTTTGTTCGACCTGGCAGGCCTTGGACTGTCTTTTTTTTTTTTTTTTTTTTTTTCCTGCCCAACTTTTGTGCATTTGTTCGGGCTGAAATTTTTGTAATGGGAGCAGTACTAAATTGGAAATGATGACCTTTTGTAGGCAGATTCTTGCCTTGATCAATTTTTTTCTGTAGATATACTTTGTTATGTGCATTTTGCCTTTATGCATAAATATAATCGTCATGAAATAATCAGTATAGATTAGCATACTTATCTGAAATTGATCTTTGCAGAGAATAGTCAGGATAGATAAACGGTAGCTTGATCTTGCTTGGTCACTGTTCGAGTAAGTGAATGGTATAATGTTTGCTCTGCAAATCAAGTCTTTTGTTGATCAACCCAGTATAGTCCCTTGGATTATATGCACCAACATGTTTTACGTCAAAATTTAGACAATAGGTCATTCATATCGACCATAGTTGTTAAGGAACGCTCATCATCTTTGTCGATGTTCAATCTATGCCCTGTATTTTTGTCTTTTTGTGATCTAAATCTTATATAAGTAGGCTATTGTCCTTTTTGTTGAACTGCGTTTTTCTTTTCATCAGACTAAGGAAAAATATCCCTTTCAGTATCTTCAAAGCTTCATGTATCCCAGCATTAATTTTGAACTATATGTTCCTCAATTGGTGTATCATTACGTCATTTCTTTGATATGGGAGGAATTGGAAAATGTAGAAGTCTTTGGCAGATCTGATCTATTCAGACCTCCTTCAGCAATTCTTTGGTATGTTAGGCGGTGACTTCTTTGCGGTTTCGAATAAGGAGGACTATTCTCCTGATTTCTATGTCAGATATCTTGGACTCCAAAGGAGTTCTTGTATGGCTCAGTTAATGGTTACCCATATGATTTATGAGGCAGTGACGGCCTTCGCATGGTGGAGGATTTATCTTTTATCAAGCAAGTAATCTTTTCACGACGATCTTAGACTTGTATGCCTTTGTTTGTGGATTCTAGGTTTTCGGGTAATCGACCATCATGTATGATCGTACCGGTCTATCTGGTCCGAAGCTCCTTTAGATCTGTTTGTGTTATTTCGATTATCGCTTCGATCTACGTCGCTCTTGTTATCGACTGCTTGAGTCAAATAGATAGTGTCGTTCCAACTTACTTGCATTTATTACGGGGAGTCAAAGGGTCGCATCTGTGTCCGTTGATCAAATACTTTTTCAGCCGTTGGATCCCTTAGATCTATCCCTATAAATAGGGGGGAGGTTCGCATTCTTCATTTGCAATTTCTCAGAAAGGATGGAGATCTCAGTTTCCTTAGATTTTATTCTGCCTTCAGATCCCATAATATTCAAAAAGTCACATTATCGTGATTCATTTTGTAATAGCTTGATTATCTTCTACTTTGTACTGACGGGTCCCATGTCAGCCCTACCTTGTACTGACGGGTCCCATGAGGCCTCAGTTTTTGTCTTCATCAATTAGAGGTCCGTGGTTTCCTGTTTGCACATGGAGGGTTCATATTTGCCAGTCACCCCCGCTCTTAGATGTTACCTCAGGGGTGATAGACCACCGGGGTGGGCTGGTGAATATTAATAATTCTCGACCGCCCCGAAGAGATGCTGCTCTAGAGTGAAATGTTTTATTTTAAGTAAAAGCAGTATCTTGTTGTGGGTGAATGAGTATTGCCGGTTATCTGGCTGGTAATGCTCATTTCATCTGGAAGAACATTTGATCTTCCGCCCTTGGTCATCGAACCAAAGAAGTCGACCATCCTGAGCAGCATGCTTCTTAGGTGGTTTATCATAATCAACGAGGTACTAGGGAGGAGATTGATGTTTCCGTGGACATTGTCGTGAAGATTGCCGATCTTAGAAGATCATTTCATCTAAATCGTTGTAACGATCTTTAAATAGTATGTAGACCTTTGTAACGTAGGATATTTGTATGTAACTGATTTGATGAATAAAATATTACTCTTATTCTTTACATCTTCTTTGTCGTTGATTCTGTCATAATTTTATTTATGAGTAGCATTTTCCGAGCAGACGGGTTCATACTCAATTCATCTTCAAAACTTTAGGAGTATTAGCAGATCTTTTAGATCGTTAGGAACAGATCGAGGAGTGTTTATTGAGCTGATCAATGTATACTCTTTTTTTATTAGACTTAGGTTTTTAACCCAAAAGCCTTTTAATCGTCATAAGTAAATCGTTGAAAATATATCGAGGAGTGTTTATTGAGCGGATCAATGTATACTCGACTCTTCTATAATTTAGACTTAGGTTTTTATCACCTGAAATCTTTCTGATCGTTGTAAAATATATCGAGGAGTTTTTATCGAGCGAATCGATGTTTACTCTACTCGTTTTGTTTAGACTTAGGTTTTTAGTACCTGAAAGCCCTTTTGATCGCTGAATATATATCGAGGAGTGTTTATTGAGCGGATCAATGTTTACTCAACTCGTTTATAACTTAGACTTAGGTTTTTAATACCAAAAAGTCTTTTTAATTGCTGAATATATTTCGAGGAGTGTTTATTGAGCGGATCAATGTTTACTCAACTCGTTTATAACTTAGACTTAGGTTTTTAATACCAAAAAGTCTTTTTAATCGCTGAATATATATCGAGGAGTGTTTATTGAGCGGATCAATGTTTACTCAACTCGTTTATAATTTAGACTTAGGTTTTTAATACCAAAAAGTCTTTTTAATCGCTGAATATATATCGAGGAGTGTTTATTGAGCGGATCAATGTTTACTCAACTCGTTTATAATTTAGACTTAGGTTTTTAATACCAAAAAGTCTTTTTGATCTAACGGACGAGGAGTTTTTATTGAGCGGATCAATGTATACTCGACTCGTTTTGATTTAGACTTAGGTTTTTAATACCAAAAGTCTTTTTTAATCTTTGCGAATTATGGACGAGGAGTTTTTACTGAGCGGATCAATGTATACTCGACTCGTTTTTATTTAGACTTAGGTTTTTAATACCAAAAGTCTTTTTTAAGCTAACGGACGAGGAGTTTTTATTGAGCGGATCAATGTATACTCGACTCGTTTTGATTTAGACTTTGGTTTTTAATACCAAAAGTCTTTTTTAATCTTTGCGAATTATGGACGAGGAGTTTTTATTGAGCGGATCAATGTATACTCGACTCGTTTTTATTTTGACTTAGGTTTTTAATACCAAAAGTCTTTTTTAAGCTAACGGACGAGGAGTTTTTATTGAGCGGATCAATGTATACTCGACTCGTTTTGATTTAGACTTAGGTTTTTAATACCAAAAGTCTTTTTTAATCTTTGCGAATTATGGACGAGGAGTTTTTATTGAGCGGATCAATGTATACTCGACTCGTTTTTATTTAGACTTAGGTTTTTAATACCAAAAGTCTTTTTTAAGCTAACGAACGAGGAGTTTTTATTGAGCGGATCAATGTATACTCGACTCGTTTTGATTTAGACTTAGGTTTTTGATACCAAAAGTCTTTTTTAATCTTCGTGAATAACAGACGAGGAGTTTTTATTGAGCGGATCAATGTACACTCGACTCGTTTTTATGGTCGGATTGAGGAGTGTTTATTGAGCTGATCAATGTATACTTAACTCCTTTTGTCCCAATCTCAACCAATATGATAGTAGAATTCCAAGGAGTGTTTACCGAAACAATCGATTTATAGAAATTGCTAAAATCTTTAATAATTGAACAGTAGGCTAAGGCCTTTATTACAAAGACTAAAACTCAATGAAATAAGATAAAGTAGCATACTCTGCAAAAATTTCTTTACCATAGTATTTTCTAAGGTTGACTGCATTCCAGGTTCTTGGTAAGGCTGTTCCATCCAAGTGTGCAATTTTGTATGAACCTTTCTTTCCTACGCCAATGACAACATAAGGTCCATCCCAGTTTTGTTGTAACTTTCCCACATGCTTGGATACTTCTACCTTTTTCAAGACCAGGTCTCCTTCTTTGAAGGTTCGGATGCGTACTTTTTGATTGTATGCCTTTTCCATATTTGCTTTAGTGGCTTGCAAGCGTACGGCGGCTTTTTCTCTTAAAGCTTCTGTTAAGTCGATATCATTTTCTCTTGCCTTTTCATTTTCCAGATCATCGAACATCTCGATTCTTGGCGTTGGGATTAGAGTTTCAACAGGGATAACAGCTTTCGACCCATATACCAAGCTAAATGGGGTTTCCCCAGTCGAGGTCCTGACTGTAGTCCGATTGGCCCAAAGTACTCCTGGGAGTTCATCAAGCCATTTTCCTTTGGCCGCTCCTAATCTTTTATCCAAGGATTTTATTATTTCTCGGTTTGCTACCTCGGTCTGTCCGTTCGCTCTAGGATGCCCGACGGAAGTGAAATTTTGTTGAATCCCGAGTTTTGAACACCATTCTATTACCTGTTTTCCCGCGAATTGGGTTCCATTATCAGAGATTAGGATCCTTGGGATGCCAAATCGACAAACTATGAATTTCCATAGGAAGTTGATCACTTGGAATTGAGTTATTCGTGCGAGGGCGATGCATTCTATCCACTTGCTGAAATATTCTACCGCGACCAGGACATAAGCTTTCTTGGATCTAGCCGCTGGGAAAGGTCCCACAATGTCCATTCCCCATTGATCGAAAGGCCAACATACCGGGATTGGGTGCATGTTTTCTGCTGGTCGATGACATACATTATCATGGACCTGGCAGTGATGACATTCTTGGACATATTGAGCGGCATCTTTATTGATTGTCGGCCAATAATAACCTGTTCTGAGGCATTTTAAAGCCAATGCCCTCGATCCGCTGTGATTTCCTGCGTCTCCTTCGTGTATTTCGCGTAGTATATCGGAGGTTTGTGCTTTAGAGACGCATTTTAGAAGAATTCCTGATATTGATCTTCGGTAGAGTTTTCCTTCTATTAGTGTATATTTTGGAGCCCGATACCTTATTTTTCGAGCTTCATTCTGGTCGGGCGGTAGTTTTTCCTCTTGAAGATAGTCTATCATTGGGGTCATCCAGTTTTCTTCGGCTTCTTCGATTTCCATTATATCGACTACCAGTGTTTCATCGATATCGATTGCCGGCGTATTAGAGATCAACCAGTTGATCACCCGTTCGGTCTTTCCGTCATGGGATCCTGTGAACTTAGATAGTTGATCGGCCCATTTGTTTTCCGAACGTGGAATGTTCTGTATACCGAAGATTTCAAATTTCTCAGCTAGCGTCTTCACTTTGGCGAGGTATTTGACCATATTGAATTCCTTAGCCTCGTATAGGCCCTCTATTTGTCTTTGTACTAACTCTGAATCGGTTAATACTTTAAGCCTCTTTATGTTGGCTTTGATAATTTTATCTTTTACTGGGCCATAATTTTATCTTTTACTGGGTCGGAAACTTTATCTTCTGGTGATAAGTAGAGACAACGGCCCGGAATAGGTTGAGAGCAGGTCGTCCCAATATTGCGTTATAAGCGAAGGGAGTTTCTACCACTAGAAATTTCACTAGCTTCACCGTCCGGTGCGGTTTCTTCCCGAGCGACACGCTTAAGGTTATCGTTCCGCTGGGGATGATCTCGGACCCTCCAAAACCTACTAACGACGTAGCTACTTTCTGTAGGTTTATCTGCCCCAAGTTCATTTGGGCTAAAACCTCCCGGGAGATGATATTTGATGAGCTTCCATTATCGATTAGGATTCTTTTGACATAATTCGCAATTTCCAACGACACCACCATCGGGAAATCGGGGTTATCCTCTTTTGTGTCCCAAATGATGTTTTTAGGTACTTCGCCTTCGTTAAAGCTGATCGGCTGGTGGTTAGACGGCTTGTTTTCCAGAGTCCATATTTCTTTTGGGTATTTTGAGTTTCCAATTATGGATCGGGCTGTCCTTCGTCGGGCGTTACGACTATCTCCACCCGCGGGTCCCCCGGATATTGTATGGATAGTCCCATTGATCTGGTCGTGGTTCAACTCCTGTGTAGGTCCACGCTCGGGTGACCTTCGACGAGAACTCCTTCTTTGATTATTATTCCGAGGGCTTCTACTTCTTTCCCTTTTGCGGTTATCTCGCTCTACGTATTCGTCTAGTTTTCCTTGTTCGATCAATTTTTCAACTTCTCTCTTAAGGTGAAAACAATTTTCTGTTCGATGTCCGTGTGCCCTATGGTACTTACAGTATTGGTCGTAGTTTCGAGACCCCGGTCTGGGCTGAGCGATTTTCCTCGCTTCGGGGATCCAGTTATTTCTTTCTAGAACTTCCAATATTTCATCCATTGGAGCATTTAACCTTGGGTGTTCCACTTGATTCACCCTGCTTCTGATCGGTTGTTCGGGGTTTCTTGGTCTTTGGTAGAATTTAGGTTGCCTTTCTTGGTCGGCTTTGCTGTATTCCAATCGCTGGAAAATGTTGCCTTTCCTAAAAGATCGCTCGTAATCCATGGATCTTTGGGCAGGAATCCTGTCATGCCGTTTGGAGCCTGAAGCTGTGGCTTTGTTTTTATTTTTATCCTTAAAGGAATTCATCTCTTCTTGGGTCATATACTTAGACGCCAAGCTCATGATGTCGACAAACGTTCTCGGTTGTTTTCGACTGAGGGCGTTTCCGAACTGCCTGTTTTTTGTGAGGTCGAAGAGAATAGAAATTATGTAATCGATATTTGGAGAATCGATTTTGAGTAATTCCACATTAAATCTCGCCAACCAGTTCCTCAGGGATTTTCCTTCTTGTTGATGTATGGTTCCTAGGTAGCTCATCGGGAGTTTTTGCCTCTTCTGACTGGCAAACTGCTGCGTCAGTTTATTGCATAATTCCCGGAAACTGAATATGGAGTTGGCAGGTTGTTTGGTGAACCAATCCAACGCGAGTCCTTCGAATGTGGTCACCATTAACTTGGCGGTGAATTCGGCAGAGTGGGCATATAAATTCATTATATTCGTGAAGCTAAAAATATAATCATCCGGGTCGGTGGTTCCATCATATCGGGGTAGTCTACCCGGGACCTGTCCAATGGATTGCGCCTCTTTTATTTCTCTGCAGAAGGGAGAACAAGCTGCAAGGCTCTCCTGGAGTTCCGCGGTCCGGGCCCACGGGTTTTGGACAGATCGTAGGCGTTGTTCCAGTCGCTCCTGTACCATCCTTTCGATTTCTCTTTCCGACAATCGGGTTGTTCGTGGTCGATCTGGGATTGCATCGTCTATATCATCCTCGATAGGGATTATCGTACGTTCCTTGGAGCCACTGCGCCCCGGCTGCGGTTTTCTTTGTCCTGGTTTTCTTCGGGGATGATTATCGGAGGGTTTAGAATTGTCCTGCTGCGGAGTGTGTAGCGAGCGTCGCTCACTTGGCGGGCTGTCAGCTTGTTGAGAGGTTTGATCGTTTTGCCTTGGCGTTCTTTGAGCAGGAGTCGCCCTGGCAGCCCTAACGTTCCGCGGAATTTGATCGAGTACGAGTAATTCTTCTGGAGAGAGTGATTTAAAGAGCATTGCTATTTGTCGCAGTTTCTCCTGAGCGCCCGGGAGAGGAACGGGGATCTCAGGGATTTCCGGTTCTTCCCGTATCGTACCGGGAAGACCTCCTTGGGTTTCCTGCTGACGGGGGTGGGTATCCTGCAAATTCTCGTTTGTGTTGGGAGCGTTATTATCGTTGTTGTCCTGTATGTCTTCCGATGTGTTGTGGCCGGTGGTTGTATTACTTCTCGCTCCAATACGAGCGCTTTTCCTTGGGCGAGCCATGTGTCGATCGAATAATTAACCTAGCCCCACGGTGGGCGCCAACTGATTTAACCGGATTTCGCCTGGTTAAAGGGTATCAGTGAATTTGTGATATTGGGGGGTTTTCAATATTTATATATATTGTAGGGCTCTGTTACTTTATTCCGGATGGATCAATCACAAAGAAAAGCAATATCAACAGAACAAAAAGTAAATCTTTAAACCAAAGTAAAGAACACACCAATATGAAGAGAAAAGCTCTTTCTTTATTGAATAATATTGAGTTGTGCTGTTTTCAGCAGGATGCAATGGTGTATTAGCCCTATGATTCAGAGTTTTCGGAGTTGTTTAATACAATGATTAGCTAGGTATTTATATCATGCTAAACCTAGCTTTACAAGGAAACACAGTCCTAATAGGACTCGGCCCAAATATCCTTCTTGGGTCCGGAATATAATCTCCTAGTCGAAGAGAGCTGTACTTGGCCGGGTCGATAAGATGATCCCGAACTGTTTGATTTGGTCGAACCGATCTCATGTTCTTCTTTCGATCCGTACAGTATGTAGGGTGCGAAATAGCCCCCATCATAATTGTTGTGCAATTTGTCAGCTAGCAGTCATTTCAACTAAATTTATGCTAATTTTGAGTAAAACTCGGCCAAGTTTTCGATAAAATCATTATTTAAATAACATAAAAATATTATTCATTTAAAAAGTGATTTTTCATCTTAATTTGGGATGACAACAATTAAATTAATCAATCAATTTAAACAAATTTTATATCATAGTAAGGTAAATTTCATTTTAATTTAGGATAACCAGCAAGTAACTAAGAAAACTTACTTTCAGCTAATTTAATCAAGGTAAACCAAATTAAGGTAAATCACATCTAAACATAGGGTAAAGCAATTACATAAACCAGCCAAATTTTAGCTAAATTAACTTAATGGTAAATTTTATTTTATACTAGGAAAATCAACAATTAAATATGTAATCAATTTACTTAAATTTCACCAAGATTTTTTCTTCTTCTGATTTTAAGTAAATGGCGCTCTATTTGGCGTTATGGGCTATTGCGCTACAGCCCAAATAGCGCACATAGCGCGTGCTAAGTAATTAGCGCATGCGCAGGGCGTAACGAGGTGAGAAACTCTGGCTATAGCGGAAAGTGCTTTTCTCGCTTTTAACTACTATGAGTTTTACTATGAATCTGTGAAATTCAAATACCTGTTGAATCCATTTCCTCTTTAGTTACAAAGCAATGAGCTGAAAGTGGTTTATGCAACATTCCTACACCTAGAATACTAGCAAATTCATGTGCTTCATTTCTTATTTTGTTGATACTTGGAACGGAGAAAAATCAAACATTTTGGTCCATGTTTCATGAATTTCAGATAAGGCAGGTATTATTAGTTTCTCTTTTGAGATTACATATAATATTTATGTAATAAATAAATTGTATAAGATGCAAAACAGATTTGATCAAGGAAAGAAACAAGTTACCATTTCAGTTGCAGCTAGAAGTCGGCTGAACATCCCTTGAACTTAAAAGAGAATTTTCAGAATCCAGATATATATTACGATACGGATTTCCATGTGTACATTGAGCATGACACTCAAAGTCCTGAATTGAATGCGTTATATTCCAACAGTAAAAACATATTAAATCCATCGTTATTTTACGTTCAAGCATCTCATATTTCACATTCCGCCAAAAAAACAGTCCACAAGTCAATCATCCACGTTAGCAAGGAGCGTTTCCCCTCGTACAATTCATATCCATCAATTTATTGTATCATTTCAGGTTCCTCAAACTAACAGACCTCTGGTACTTAGCTTCATCTAATTTTTATAGTCATTGTTGCCCGTAACCTTGACCTTGTGTGGCCTCCTTCGCCTTTTCTTTCTCAAAGACATGGATGCCTTGTCCTTCTCCATAACCTCAACCTCGATCTCCAGCTTTCGTCCATCAGTAACCTTGTTTTCTTTGTCTCCAGCAATAGATGAGGAAACCCCACATTCAGTTTGAACTTTTGGGGCCTCCCTCGCTTACATTTCATTTCCGTTATTTTCGGTGCTATGGGCACCTCAGTTTCATGCTGATCATTAATTTGTACTCTCTCTCTCTCTTGGTCACTAGATTTTGTACATCCCAACAATTATTCCCTCCATTTCGGGCCTCCCTGGCCTACATTCCTCTTCTTCCTTTCCTTTGATTTGGCACATCTTCATGACCATTCATAACAATCTCCCGGTTGGTCACTTGGTTTCCTTCATCCCCATGTTTATTTTTCGCCTTTTTGGCCCTTCTCGGCTAAGCTTCATTTTATGTGATAAATAGCACCTTAGTTTCATCCCCTTCATTTGTTGGATGAAAATGAAGATAGAGTGTGCTGAAGTTAAAAGAGTTAAGGGAGATTTTGATGATTTCCAAAACACATCAAGATCAGCTAAGTATTAAAACCCTTAGAAGAATTTTGACCAAGTAGGAAAACAAATCAGAAGGGTCAAATATTCAAGGTCCAGAAGACTACTGATCTGCTGAAGGGAAGAAATCAGACTGGTGAAAATCAGCAGAATCAAATCGGATTTGTTCAAGTTTGAGATCAACTCTGCCCACCATTAGACTTGTAGTCTCATCAGCCAAGTGGAAAGGATCAAGAAGTCTCCCCAACGGTAATAAATGCCACTGGAGTAATAAATGTTGAAGTCCGAGGATATTAATGGCAAATGATTGAAGAAATACCTCCTATCAGCTCGGTGCATTAAATGCTGCCTGATAGAAAGTACAGTCTACAGTACTGTCATGTGCAGAGAGCCGTTCGCGGAAATTAAGGACCAGAAACCAAGAAATTCAAATTGTGTCTCTCATCAACGGACATTTTTTAATCTGTGAGTATAAATAGCTGAAGAGACGAAGAGAAGAAAATACAAAACATTTGAGAGATTATCCAAAGCAGAATATTTTCTAAGTCTCAAGAAGCTCAAGAACAGCTTACTCGCCTGCTGAAGTCATTTGTTGACAGAAGCTTGTTGAAGTTTAAAGATAATACATTTTCTGAGTGAATATGTAAAGAGAGTGTTGTTAGGAGTACTTATCCGTCTTTGTGAGTGATAAGTCTCTGTAGAATAGGTCTTCTTTGTGATTTCCTATTGCGAACTTGTGGTCGTTTCATTTGTTGTTCGACGCAAGCAGAGTATACTGTAAACTTAGTGATTATAGTATAACCCAAGATCTGTGTGACTTGGAAGAATAGACTAATAACCACTATAAAAATCTTTGTGTTTTTACTTTGCATTTTTACTTGCATATTTTCAGTTTGCATAAAAACACTTTGATAAAACTGTTTGAAAAGACTTTTAAGGAGTTTGTTAAAACTGGGGATAAAATCTTTCAATCTACTAAGTACACTTGTGAAAAACACGTAAAATATCTGCTGCAAGTATTCTGGTATTAAAACTGATTTTGACTAAATCAGCTAAGTGACTATCAGATTAGTGGTCAACCAAGTTGTTCAAAGATTTGTTCGCGATCAGCTTCGTCAGCTTACTGCTCTGTAACAGCTTAGTCTGCTTACAGTTATGTAAAAGTTTTAAAGTTAAAATTTGATTAAAATTTTGAAGAGGTCTATTCACCCCCCTTCCCCTCTAGACCTCATCTGACCACTTGGGACCAACAAGTGGTATCAGAGCAGGTGGTTCATTATGACCAGCTGCATGATCAACGAGCTTGATCCGAGTGTTTTTCAAATGTTTTCAAACTTTTTCAAAAGAGCATATTTTTGAAAAATAAAAACCTTTTGAAAATGGACTGTATCAGCCATGTTCCCCACATAGCTGGTATGAGTTTTGAGGATTGGAAGATTAGAATGGAGATCTTCTTAGCTGCCTATAATGATAACATGTACACATGTATCATAAAAGGTCCATTCAAATTCACCCAGACTATAAAGGTTGATGAAGTCGACATAGTGGTGGAAAAAGATCTGAACGAGATGACAGCTGAGGAAATCAAGCTGTTCAATTTGGATAAAGTTTGTGATATAAGCGAAGGAAACGACACCATCAAAGAGCATCAGCTGAGTGTTGCTCTGGAAAAACTGGACAACTTCAAAATGAAGTATGCGGAAACCATTGATCAGATGGATACAAGGTTTACAAGGACGCTGAATGAAGTTCTAAATCTTGGAAAAACCTTCACAGACAAGGAGATAACCGTCAGAGTGCTGAAGGCTCTACCTCCAAAGTTCAACATGAAGGTGACAGCCATGGAAGAGTCAAGAGATTTGGGAAAGATCTCACTCACCGAGCTGTTCTCAGTACTCAAGGCGTATGAGTATAAACTGTCAAGAATAGGTGTTGAAGAAACCTCAACTTCAAGTCCCACAGCTGCCCTGGTTGCTGCTGAAAATTCCAGAAGACCAGCCTACAAAAGCAAAGATGTGGACTCATCTGATGACGCCACAATACTCAACAAAAAGGAGTACACAGCTGGAGACGTTGCATTGCTGATGAACAACTTCAAGAAGTTCTACAAAAGAAAACTAAAGAACAAATACAACAATGCTTCTACTTCTAACCCTACTTCTTCTTCTCATTATAAGGATTCTTATAAATCCAAAATGATGTGTTATAATTGCAGGAAATTGGGTCATTTCATCAGAGACTGCCCATATTCTAAAGCTGAGAGGTACACGGAAGAGGAAAAAAGAATCAGAAAAGAAAGAAAGCATCAGAAATGCAAGGTCCTGTTAGCAGAAGCTGAGAAGCTGGCTGCTATCTACTCATCAGATTCAGACTCAGACACTTCTGATGAAGAGTCTTCTGAAGAAGAGAGTCCTGCTCTTCTCTGCCTGATGGCCAAGGAATCTGATAACTCTGAGGACGATGAGGTAACTCCTCTTGAAAATGAATTATTTAATTCATTTGAGCAAATGGTAGTTAATAATATAAGTATTGTTGATGCATTTGCTAAGCTTAAGGAAGAGATGATATTGCTAAGAGAGATAGTTCATGCTCCTGCTAAAACTCAGAAGCCTAAAAAGCCTAAGACTTCAACATCTTGGGTTGTCAAAGGTGGAACTAATCCTTCAGGACCCTCTCAATAAGGGTACCTAAAACAATTTTCATTTTGTTTTGTAGGTTAGGATTAGGAGTAGGAGTAAAGTGGAAATGATTTGGTACTTGGACAGTGGCTGTTCAAGACACATGTGTGGAAACATACCTGAGCTGACTGATGTTGTTGTAGTGAATAGTCTGAAAGCTACTTTTGGAGACAGCAAGGAAGGCAATATTATAGCAAGTGGAAAGCTGATCAAAGCCAACATTGAGATATCTGACGTCTCTTATGTTAAAGGCCTCAAATACAATTTGCTGAGCATAAGTCAATTTTGTGACAAAGGATATTCAGTCATCTTCTCAACAGATAAGTGCTACGTTCAACAGATTGGTACAAAGAAGGTAATTTTATCTGGAAGACGACAAGGAAATGTCTACACAGTTGACTGGAATTCTATGGACAATAGTTCAAGTATTTGTTTAGTGGCATCAACATCAAGTGAAGTCAGTTGGTTGTGGCACAAAAGAATGAATCATGTAAATTTCAAGACCATCAACAGACTTATCAAGAATGATCTGGTAGAAGGAATTCCAAAATCAGTCATGAGCAAAGATAAGCTCTGTGACGCCTGTCCGAAGGGTAAACAAATCAAGTGATCATTCAAAAGCAAGAAGCACCAATCATTTGGAAGTATCTTGGAGCTACTACATATGGACTTATTTGGACCCATTGATCCAATTAGCAATGGTGGAAAGAAATACTGCCTACTTGTTGTGGATGACTATTCAAGATACACTTGGGTGATTTTCATGAAGAATAAAAGTGAAACCAAGGAGCATCTTACAAATCTGATGGAGCTGATCCAGAATAAGAAGAGTATGAAGATATTGAAGATCAGATCAGATAGAGGGACTGAATTTACAAACTCTACTGTTGAAGAGTATAGTAATGCCAGAGGAATCAGCCATGAATACTCTGCTGCCAGAACCACTCAACAGAACGGAGTTGCTGAAAGAAGAAACAGAACTCTGAAAGAAACTACCAGAACGATGATAGCTGAAGCAAAGCTGCCTCAAAGATTTTGGGCAGAAGCAACAAATACAGCATGCTTTACCCAAAATAGATGCATGATCAACAAGCACCAAAACAAGACTCCATATAAAGTTTGGAACAGCAGAAAGCCAAACATTCATTACTTTAGAATTTTTGGTTGTAAATGCTTTGCTTTAAACAATGGGAAAAATCACCTTATTGCTTTTGCAGAGAAGGCTGATGAAGCAGTATTTGTACGATACTCTACTGTTAGTAAAGCCTATAAAGTCTTTAACAGAAGAACTTTATTTTTAGAAGAATCCATTCATGTAGTATTTGATGAACCTAATCAATCTTTTAAAAAGAATCAAAGTACTGATCAAAATCTGTCTACTGATTTTCAGAAATTGAGTGTTGAAAGAAATGAAGAGTATATACCCATCATACTACCTGATCTCAACTCAGCTGCCAACTCAAGTGCTGTTCAAAATCACACTGCTTATTGTCTAACAGAGGAGTTGCAAACAGCTGACAGACCAGAGACAGTTCAACAGACAACTGTTGTTCAACAGACTACTAATGGAACTCCAACAGTAGTGTTGCAAGATCAAAACAGATGACAACATTCAGATTTGCAACCTGATCTTTGATGGCTCAAGAATCACCCACCAGAGCTGGTGATTGGTAATCCTTTGGATAGAGTAAAGACAAGGAGAGCTGCTGAAAGTGATGCAATGTTCATCAGCTTCCTATCTCGAATAGAGCCTAAACTGATTGAAGAAGCTCTTAGTGATTCAAACTGGGTTGAAGCTATGCAAGAAGAGCTGAATCAATTTGAAAGGAATGAAGTCTGGTACTAAGTTCCTAGACCAAGTCATCAAAGGGTAATTGGCAATAAATGGGTATTCAGGAATAAAATGAATGAAGATGGTGTTGTCACCAGAAATAAAGCTAGATTAGTTGCCAAGGGGTATTGCCAAGAAGAAGGTATTGACTTTGATGAAACATTTGCACCAGTAGCAAGACTAAAGGCAATCAGACTATTTCTCGCCTCACTACAAAAAATTGTCTTTCTCGTGATGAAATTTTTAGTCACAATAGCACGGAATTTCGTCACAATAGGCTGTTATGACGAATATTTTCGTCACAAGGTTCGCCGCAACTGCCCTGTCGTAACAGGCCTCGTATGACGAAATACAAATTCGCCACAATCTATTATGACGAAAATTAATCTGCCACATAAGCCATCCTATTATGGCGAAATATTTTGTCGCAAAAGAGTGTAAATTTCGTTACAAAATACTTATTTCGTCACAACAATAGTTTCTTTTTGGGTACCTTTTGTGACAATTAGTTTCGTCACATAAAGCATCCGTGTTACAACAAAAAAATTTGTCACACAAACATTTATTTTCGTCGCAACAAGCTACTTTCGTCACAATGGCACTTTATTTTTTAGTATCTCTTGTAACAATTGATTTCGTCACCTGAATCATTTAATTTATGACGAAATTTTTGTGGTATAAACTTAAAAATTTCGTCACAACAGGGGTTTCTTTTTTGACACCTCATGTGACAATTAATTTCGTTACTTATACTTTGTTCTATTATGACAAAAACTTTGTCACACAAGTTATTTTCCATAATTTATGAAAATACTTCTATGACCAACAAAATCGTCACAAAAACCAAATATAATTTAATATTTAATTTTATAATCTCTTATAATAATCTATTTTGTCACAAGAAGTTGTGAATTTTGTTATACTATGATTTTTTTACACTAAAAAATCATTACATTTATATCAATCCAACCATCACAACCAATTAACTACATTGATTTCAAAATAATATATATCCAAACCAATAAAAATAATGCAACTACATTAGTATCAAAATATTCATCCAAGTCAACTAACAAAATACACCTCTGTTCAATTACTTCAATCCAAACCAACAAAAGTTCCATAAACACATATATAAGAAAGAATAATTTACAAGAGTTACTTAAATCCATAAATTAGATAATATTCAAATCTTCATATACATACACCACTAACAATTATTGTAGTACCTTGTCCACATAGATCAAAAGATTGTGTCTACACATTTCCTCGACAATTATTGTAGTAATCGAACTTCGTAAGCTCAACAGCCTGCACCTGACCACAAACAACATTTCTAGCTTCAGTTTTTAAAGTTTTAACAAAATATATTGACCACAAACAATTTAGTTAATTTGATTTCAAATAAAGTAACATTTCAACATTCTTATTGAATCTTGATAAATGAACATGCAGTGTGGAGTAAATTAAAGACTCTCACCCCTTGTTCTTTGTTGATTTAAACCTCCACTAGTTGCAATCAATAAGTACCGATTAGGTTCCGTGTTAATACCCGCATACAAATCAGAATAAGGCATAAATATTGACTGAGATTCTCCAAATTAAAATCACAAAATTTATGGAACCAGTTATAAGACTTAAACTGGAAAGTACAAAATCCAACCATAACTGGGTGTGAATTGAACAAAAGTGACACAATAATTACAAACCCTGCTTATTTCATTGCAAAAATTACTGCGTTTATTTATAGACTCTCTATATATGAATGCTTAAGTATAGGTTTATAACAAGGAGCTAGCAGAGCTTACTTAAAAATTAAGGTGAGTTTAGGTGAAACAAGAAATACCACACGGAGTTCATTGTGTATAGTAGTAGTATGTTGGACCAAAGCTTTCCATGTGATGAACTTTAGATCCATACAGTATTCAATTATCATAACCAAAGTTGGACAAAATTATCTTTAGTTCAATGAACAGTCTAAGTCTAACTGTCTAACGTAATTTCATACCTCTTCTCTGCTAGCAAGCAAGAACCGAAGAATGCTAGGGTCTGCGTCATTTACATATTCCTCCTTGCTTATCCTTTCACCCTCCTTTTCTACAATCTCTTTGCACTTGGCTATGAGTTCTTCGACATTCTTTCTGATTAATGAAACTGCCTTTTCAGCCTTAATTTGTCTTGGTATTACTTTACATAAAGCATTAATCTGCATGAAAAGAAGACGAAAACAACAAATGTGAACACTATGCTTATATTTAATTGACAATGAATAGTCTTAATGAATCATGTCATGACTTGCCTTCCAATATGGCAATAGATCAGTCGACCGAAGCTCTGCCTCTTTTAGTGCATCATAAACTGCATCTATAACGGGGCTATTAGATGTAAGAGAATCAAAATTGTAGTTGAATAGAGCTAGTCCAATAACATCAAGAGTGAGCTGAGAAAATTTCTCCTCTACGTTTACGGAAGAGCCATTGAGTATATCGGGCTTTAGTTTTTCTACCAAACGCTCAGCACATCTGCAAAATACCCTTTCAACTATTATCGATAAGTACTTCTTGTGAAGCGATGGTACCACAGCCCTGCGCCTTACCTATAATAACCATACTTTCAATCTCTATAACAGTGACTTTCAGCACAATACTAATGGCATGTAAATAACATATTGTGGCATCTAATGGCCACAAATTCATATATGAAGCATGGTTGAAAAGCCAAAGCATTTTCCAAGAAAAAGTTTGGGTAAAGACTCGTGTTTATAATGGAGGACAATTAGTCAGTTTAATTGTAATCTAGTTAACTACTCCATTTTTTATTTTTTTAAGTTATCAAACTAATAAGACTAGTACTAAACTGAAAAATACCTACACATCCGTTAGGATTCGAATTAGATAACTATTATTGTTTGTTTTGGAAACTGGAAACAATGTGCATTTTAAATTGAAAGCATTGATGTAAAAGAAGAATGCTGCTGACAATTTTCAATTAAATAATGCCACATTATCTACATTTTAACTGTGCATTACTCCTACTTATTTAGAATAATATACTAATGCAATGTACATCAATTCTGTTCTAATCAATCAATGATTAGTACAAACTATACAACATCCAAAACTAAGCAAAATATCTAAAACCACAGCTAATAAGTATAACACTAATCATATTCCATAAAAAGAAAAATCAAAAGAGGTGGGGATCTTTACGAACACCCATCACACATTCCAATCCATACATTCAACAAAATTAACAAAACAACATTTGCATAATGCCCAATTACGACTAAAACAAACAGAAATTGATAATTACCGTCCAAAGAGAACCCTCAGCAATGGCGAAACCAGACCCAAATAGGATGAGTGACTGGAGAAATAGGATGAGGTTAATTTTAGGGCAGGGGCAGGACGAGTCGCGCGAGTTTGGGCAGGAGAAGGGGCGGGTTGGGCGGGTCGCACGAGTTCAGGCATTAGCAAGGACGGGCTGGGCTGGGCTGGGTGGCGAGAGTTCGGGCACGAGCAGGTGGGTTACGTGGGTTTGGGTAGCTGGGGCAGGCGGCTCGCTCAGATCGGGCAGTGGTGGGTGGGTTGTGCAAGAAAATGGTTGTGAGTGGTTGTTCCAGGCGGTGGTTGGTGGGAGAGAGAGGAAGAGCAGCGGGTGGAAGAGAGAGGAAGAGCAGCGGGTGGGAGAGAGAGAGGGGTTGAGTGGCGGGTTTGATGGAGGGAGGAAGAAGTGAAATTAGGGCTTTATGCCCTAAGTAAGTTATTTAAAAAAAATCATTTTTTATTTTATTTTAAATCATTAGTTATTATTACCATTTTTTAAATTAATCAATCAAATTATTGCACAAAATTGATTAAATTAAAAAATAATTAATGTTATTAAATGGTTAAATTGAATGAAACCACGGGTCAAATCATTCAAAAACGGTTTAAATGGAATCAAATTGGTGAAAATGAGTTAAATCAATTCGTACTGGTTTAAATCGACGAAAATAATTAGAGTCGGTCTTTAATCGACCAAAGTCAACATTGTTGATCTCATGATTATATAAATTATGGTTATTCGAAATCAAATTGATACTTGGCTTGAAATTAGTTAATTAATCGTTAGTTCAAAATTGTTGACTATATGGATATTTACATTGAGGTTATTCGCAGTCAGATAGATCGATTCTCAATTTATAATGTCAATTGACAAATTGTCGACCTTAGAGTTATGTACATTGAGGTTTTTTGAAATCAAATTGATATTTGGCTCGAAATTAGTTAGTCGCTAATTCAAAATTGTCGACTATATATGGTCATGTACATTGAGGTTATTCGCAATCTGATCGATCGATTCTTGATTTGAAACGTTAATTGATCAATTGTTGACCTTACGGTTTAAGTATATTGAGGTTATTCGAAGTCAAATTGATACTTGACTTGAAATTAATTAGTCGTTAATTCAAAATTGTTGACTATATGGTTATGTACATTAAGGTTATTCAAAATCATATCAACCGATTTTCGATTTATAACGTTAATTGACCAAATTGTTGACCTTAGAGTTATGCACATTGAGGTTATTCACATTCAAACTGATACATGTCTCAGAATTAATTAATTAGTCGCTAATTCAAATTGACTATATGATTATGTACATTGAGGTTATTCGCAATCAGATCGATCGATTCTTAATAAAATTTAAGGTTGAAATTCAAATTATACACAAAGTCTGTTGAATTTATAATTATGCCCATCTTCATTTTATCACACAAAAAATGTGATTAATTATGTGAAACGATGACTTTAAGCATCATAGACGTTGAAAATTGAAGCAATATAGGGAAATTTTTGTTGTAACAAATAAATAATTCGTCACATAAAAGCAAGGTTATATAACGAAATAACCATTTTGTCATATGAGCCAATTTTTGTTGTGACGAAAATTCTACTTTCGCCACATGACATTTGCTCCCATATAACGAAATACAGTTTTGTCACATAAGCCATATCACTTTTGTGACCAACAAAAACTTCCTCACATTATTCTTATATGACGAAATAAAGTTTTGCCATACGAGTCGTACAATTCTTGCGACGAACTGAATACTTCGTCACATGAAATTTACGATTACATGACAAATTCCCATTTCGTCGTATGAAACATACCACTATGTGACAAGCGCAAAAATTCGTCGCATGAATAGTGCACAGACGTGATGATTTATGCTTTTATCATATGAGTGATTCTTCCATGTGACGAAATTGTTAGTCGCTTTCAGTTTTCGTCGTATGAGATGTATCCTATTAGGACGAAGCCAAACAATCGTCGCATCAGGTTGTGTCTCATGTGGCGAAATAAATTTCGCCATATTAGACCAAGTTTCAAGTGGCGAAAGTGACATTCATCATATGATAAAATTTGTTGTGACAAATTTCAGTTTTCGTCACAACAATTTGTCACAACAGAACCATTTTTTTGTAGTGCCTATACAAGAATTTCACAGTCTATCAAATGGATGTGAAATCTGCATTTCTCAATGGAGAATTGCAAGAAGAAGTGTATGTTGAACAACCTCCTGGATTTGAAGCTTATAATGAAGGAGACAAGGTTTATCGTCTGAAGAAAGCCCTCTATGGACTAAAACAGGCTCCAAGAGCATGGTATGATACCCTATCTGATTTTCTTTTAATTAAAGGATTTCGTAAAGGTAAGGTAGACAAGACCTTGTTCACTATTGAAAGGGAAAATCATATATTGCTAGTGCAAATATATGTGGACGATATTATTTTCGGTTCAACAAATCAACAGATGTGTGATAAGTTCTCAAAGTTGATGAAGAACAAGTTTGAAATGAGCATGATGGGAGAACTTAACTATTTTCTTGGTTTGCAAGTAAGACAGTTGTCTGATGGAATATTCATCAACCAAGCAAAATACACAAAGGATCTGTTCAAGAAATTTGGTATGGAAACTAGCACTGCTGTCTACTGGACTTCGTTTGGATAAAGATGAAGATGGCAAATCAGTGGACATTACCAAATACAGAGGAATTATTGGGTCATTGTTATACTTAACAGCTAGCAGACCTGATATCATGTACTCTGTTGGAGTTTGTGCGAGATATCAATCAAATCCTAAGGAATCTCATCTCCTAGCTGCCAAAAAGATACTCAAATACCTTAAAGGCACTCAAGATTTGGGATTATGGTACCCTAGAGAATCTGGATTTGAACTTATTGGTTATTCAGATTCTGACCTTGCTGGCTGCAAAATTGATAGGAAGAGCACAACAAGTGCCTATCAATTTTTAGGTAGTCGCCTGATCTCATGGATGAGTAAGAAACAAACTTTAGTATCCATATCAACTGCTGAAGCTGAGTACATAGCTGTTGGAGCTTGTTGTGCAAAAATAATTTGGTTGAAGCATCAACTAGAAGATTACAACGTTAGAATCAGTGGAATACCTATCTAATGTGACAATACAAGTACAATCTTTCTTACTCAAAATACTATAAGTCACTCAAGGACTAAACATATAGAGACCAAACATCACTTCATAAGAGATCATGTGGAAAAGGGAAATGTCATAATAGAACATGTTCATACTGATAATCAGATCGCTGATATCTTCACGAAACCTCTAAGTGATGCAAGGTTTTCGACTTTAAGAGCTGAACTAGGTCTACTAAATTTGGATGCATAAGCTTATGGGGAACTCATCAGAAGACTGAAGTTCATCAGCTTACTCATCTTATTATCTTCAAGGTTAACTCTTGACAGACTAGTAACTTATGGATTCTTAAAGTCAGGGGGAACGTGTAAGACTAGCGGTACTTCTGATTAAAAGATGAAATTTGTTGTTGAAAGTTAGTTGAAGTTACGTTCTCATCAGAAGATCTGAAGTTTGAAGATTGAAGATTGAAGATTAATTATCTAGCTGGATTGACAAACAGCTGAGGAAGGTTATCAGTTATTGGCTTTCACTGATAATAGTCTGTCATCAGGACGCTAGTCCCATCAGATAAGTATTTAAGTTTACTCGTCTGATCAGCTATGTATAAGCCTTGTGTTTTAAAAAAACGTATTATTCAAAAATGCGCTTTTACAAGTATACTGCGGCGTTTCGCATTCCCGCCTGACAATAAATGCTTTTTGAATTTTGAATAGCGTAACTGACGCCCCACGATCAGAACTGACACAAAACGTATCTAGCGGTTAGCGTGTATCACGGAAACCAAAAAACCCTAACCTCTATAAAATCAGATCTGATCAGCTCAATAACTCTTTACGCACCCAAAAATATTCAAACGCATTTGTGAAAAATTCTTGCTTTCAATTCTGCAAAATTCTCTTGTTTTCTCTAATATTCTACATAATCAACAATGACTACTCAACAAGAAGCTAAAGCTGAGGGTATGTAACTTGTGTATGATACATATCATCATTCTGGCACTCCTGTGATGAAGGAAATCTTGGAAAAATTCAAGGCTGCTACTCTTGTGAAATTCATGGAAGCCCATGAAGATATGGTTTGGAAGGACCAAGTAATGGAGTACTACAATGCAAAGGACGCTGTCGATCTGGAAAAACGAGAAATCAAAGCTACTGTCGGAGGACAAGTAGACGTCATCACTCCTGCCCTGTTGCACGAGAAATTTGGGCTATCAAATTAGGGAAGAACTGATGTGTCTTCTGTGGCAGAAGACAAGATCCAAAAGTTATGGGCAATCTGTGCCCAAGGAGGAAGAAGTCATGTCTGGAAACATAAACAAGAAACATCTGAAGAATGAATATCAGCGCATGGCTGATATGGTCTCAAAGCTGATAGAGAACTGCACCTTCTCTCTAGTCAGTGTCACCATGAAACGCTACTGCATAATGATGGCTGTTTACTACGACTATGAGGTGAACTGATCTGTTGTGATCTGGTATATTCTGGCGCACTTTCACCAGAAGAAGCAAACCAATCACATGATTACTCTGAGTTACCTGTTTTATCAGCTGGGATGTGGTATGACCCATGGGAAGGAGATTCACAATGTCAAAGCTATGGCTACATATCAAGCTATTAAGGGAGTAACTAAGAGGAAAAATGAGGAGGAGGAAGAGGCTGAGGAACTCAAAGACAAGGTTCCTGCCAAGAGGCAAAAGAAGTCTGTTCAAACAGCAAAACCAGTTGTTCAAGCCAGAACAGACAGAAAGAAGCAAGATGTTGATGAGCCAAAGAAAGTGGCTCCCAGTAAAAAGACTAAGGCATCTGTTCAAACAGCTGAGCCAGCTGTTGAAGCCAGAACAGATGAGGCTGCCGCAAAAATTGTTGCTGATAATATAATCAATCAGACAACAAGGGAGATAAAGGATATGTCTCCTGCTTCACCTTCCAGGACAATATCTGCTGAACATGGTGAAGTTGTTGCTCATAGAACAAGGAGCCATGTAAAAGACACAACAACTTCCAATCTTGTTCCAGTAGGAAGGACAAATGGAACAATAAGGAAAAGGATGACCTTCATTGAATCTCCTACTGAACTTTCTGACTTAGTCAGACAAAGACCTCAATCAACAGAGAAGCCTGCTGGAGCTGAAGGAGAGTCTGTTGCTGCTGATCAAACTGCTCAACAGACTGCTTCTCTTGCACCAACAGCTGATGTGTTCCAACCTCAAGATGATCCTGAAGTGCAGATCATCGAACCTGTTGCAGTTGCACCACTTGCATCTGCTGCTCCTGAACCTTCTACTACCCAAGAAGCACAGACAGCTGACAAGAAGAAAGGGAAGAGAAAGATTGTCATCATAAGGAAGAAAGTATCTGCTGCTGATAAAAGAAAGAGAGAAGAAGCAGAGCAGTGGAAGAGGGATGATCAAGAAGAGCAAAGGGTTATTGAACTTAGCAAAATCGAGTCTGAAAAAAAAGAGCAAAGAAGAAAAATGTCTGAAGCTGAATGCAAAGCTGCTGAGGATGCAGAATTAGCACTTGTGCTTGAGCTCAGCAAGAAAAACGCACATGGTCCTAACGTAGCTGGTGGCATTAAAATTGGAGAATCAATGAACGCAAAGAAGAAAATGCCTGCTAGCGAGATACCTGAGAAGAAAAGGTTTGAAGTTAGAAAAGCTTTTGATATTGTTAATACTAACCCTGCCGTTTTCAAAAGATTTGAAGCTGCCCTGGCTCACATTGATATGAAACTTCAACGTCAAACCCTGTTCACCCTAGAAAAGGAGAGATATATGAAGTTGAAGGATTACAGGATGACAAATCTGTTGAAGAAGTCCAGAGCTGGAGTGAGTTTGCTGATGAGGAGAAGTGGGTCTTCAGTTGGTTGCAAACCTCTTCAATCACTAAAGCACTGGATCCTGATTATGTCAGAGATGTGATGCATAAATATGCACAAGAAGCTGCTACTGCTGAAGCCAAAACCATCTCTGATGCATTGCCAGCCAAGAGAATAAAGCAAGATGATCCCATCAAAAGGGTTGTGCAAATTGCTGTTCACACTGCCTTGGAGAAATGGGCTGAAAAATCAAGATATGAACAAGGATCTCCAAGTGATCTGCCAAGTCTACCAAGCGTACAGCAGATCACATTTGACCAAGAAATTAAAGACTATCAAGAAATGCCTAAAGTGAAGACAACTGCTGCAAATCGTCTGCCTGTTGTAAGGAAAATCGGCCAGACCACTATTATCACTGATGATGGCACAATTGTTAACAAGATCTTTGAAGATGTCACAGATCAGAATGCTGTTGCAAACGAGCCCTTAGCAATTAAGTGGACTGCTAATGAAAAGCCTGAAGAAGAAGCTGATCTGAAAGACACTCATGTTCAACATGAAGAAGATCAAACTGCATCAACTCCTATTCCAACAGCTGATATGCACTCATCACTGATGGAAGCCTTCCAGATGATGCTTGAAAATTCCTTGAAGCAAATGGAATAGAGGAACAAAATGCAGAAAGAGACTGAAAAAATGGTTAAGGATGCCAATGATAAGTTTCCATTGCCAGAAGACAATACTTTGAGGATGAGAACTAGTATCTTGGACATGAACAAAAGTATTGAAGATGTCAAAGCTGATGTTGGTCAACTTCATGCTGCCTTGAAGAGAAATGAAGATAGTATTGCTCATCTGACAAACACATTCATCAAAGTTGCTGATGAGGAGACTACAAAGAATCATTTGTTGGTAAAAGAAGTTCACAAAACTGCCACCAAAATTGATGAGGAAATCTCTACATTGCAACTCAACATTGACTGCATCAATGATCAAGCTGACAACATCACTACTGCTCTAAATCATCTCAACTCAAGCCAGGACTTAATGAACCAAAACATCAAGACCTTGTGTGCTGCTGCCAAGATCCAAGTTGTTGGACTCAACCCTCCTGTTAACTCTGATGATAACAAAAAGGGGGAAGCGAAAAGGGAAGAGACAACCGTTCAAGCTGCTGCTGAAGACTCTGCTGCTGCCCAAGAAGAATCAAAAGAGCCAGAGAACCAAGCACTTGAAGAAAAGGCTGAAGGAAATGGAGAAGCTGAAACCAAAGGAACTGATGCTGTTGAAGGAGATGGAAAAATTGATGGCAAAGAAACTGATGTTGAAGACTCTGAAGAAGAACCCAAGGAATCAGTCAAGTCTGATAAAGAATTGGCTGCATCTAAGGAGACTCCTGAAGAACAATTGGAGCCATCCACCAAGTACAAGAACTTAGAGCGTTTGAAGAGAAGGATTGATGAGGCAGAACATGAAGTCAAGCGTGAAACAAAAATGAAGCAGAAGATGGAAGCTGCCAAGGCAAATCTGCTTGCTGATGATGCAATTGATGAAGAAGATGATGATGATGAATCAGAGTATGAATACAATGAGGAAGTTGAAGAAGGAAGTGAAGAAGCTGATGATTAGAATAGATCATTCATTGTAATCAGTTTACTTTAATTTTCCTTTCAGTTATCTCGTCTGAAAGACTTGTACTCTGTAATAACCAGTTATCTCATTGGAAAGACTTGTACTCTGTAATAACTTTCAATCATTTATAAAAGTTCAAGTTCTTTTCCAATATATATTTCTATCTCAGAAATTTTGAGGATCAAAACTTTAGTATAGGTAGCAGGTACTTAGCTGAAGTTTTGTCATCATCAAAAAGGGGGAAATTGTTTGATGAAGATGAAGATAGAGTGTGCTGAAGTTAAAAGAGTTAAGGGAGATTTTGGTGATTTCCAAAACACATCAAGATCAGCTAAGTATGGAAAACTTAGTTTAAAACCCTTAGAAGAATTTTGACCAAGTAAGAAGACAAATCAGAAGGGTCAAATATTCAAGGTCCAGAAGAGTATTGATCTGCTGAAGGGAAGAAATTAGACTGGTGAAAATCAGCCGACTTAAATCAGATTTGTTCAAGTTTGAGATCAGCTCTGCCCACCATCAGACTTGTACTCTCATCAGCCAAGTGGAAAGGATCAAGAAGTCTCCCCCAACGGTAATAAATGCCCCTGGAGTAATAAATGCTGAAGTCCGATGATATTGATGGCAAATGATTGAAGAAATACCTCGTATCAGCTCGGTGCATTAAATGCTGCCCGACAGAAATTACATTCTGCAGTACTGTCACTGTGCAGAGAGCCGTTCGCGGAAATTAAGGACCAGAAACCAAGAAATTCAAACTGTGTCTCTCTTCAACGGACACTTTTTGAATCTGTGAGTATAAATAGCTGAAGAGACGAAGAGAAGAAAATACACAACATCTGAGAGATTATCCAAAGCAGAATATTTTCTAAGTCTCAAGAAGCTCAAGAACAGCTCACTCGCCCGCTGAAGTCATTTGTTGACAGAAGCTTGATTAAGTTTAAAGATAATACATTTTCTGAGTGAATCTGTAAAGAGAGTATTGTGAGGAGTACTTATCCGTCTTTGTGAGTGATAAGTCTCTGTAGAATAGGTCTTCTTTGTGATTTCCTATTACGAACTTGTGGTCATTTCATTTGTTGTTCGACGCAAGCAGAGTATACTGTAAACTTAGTGATTATTTTATAACCCAAGATCTGTGTGACTTGGAAGAGTAGACTAAAGGATTTACATCCATATAACCATTATAAAAATCTTTGTGTTTTTACTTTGCATTTTTACTTGCATATTTTATGTTTGCATAGTAACACTTTGATAAAACTGTTTGAAAAGACTTTTATGGAGTTTGTTAAAACAGGGGATAAAATCTTTCAATCTACTAAGTATACTTGTGAAAAACACTTAAAATATCCTCTGCAAGTATTCTGGTATTAAAACTGATTTTGACTAAATCAGCTATGTGACTATCAGATTAGTGGTCAACCAAGCTGTTGAAAGATTTGTTCGCGATCAGCTTCGTCAGCTTACTGCTCTGTAACACCTTAGTCTGCTTACAGTTAAGTAAAAGTTTTAAAGTTAATTTGATTAAAATTTTGAAGAGGTCTATTCACCCTCCCCCTCTAGACCTCATCTGACCACTTGGGACCAACATCATTATTCTTAATCATTCCACTTTTGCTCATCTGGATTTCTTCATCCCATGTTTATTGTTATCCTTTTTAGGCCTCCCCCGCCTATGCTTCACTTATGGAGGTACGAGCACCTCAGTTTCATCTTTATTATCAATCTTAACTACATCCTTCTTGATCACATCATTTTCAGAAATATTTATAAATTTTGATCTCAATGTCAAGACCCTTTTAGATTATTCATGAGTTGAATTCTCAACCCTTTTTCTTTTCCTCTGAATATGTATTTTGTTCCGATTAATCAACTCTTTCACAACTTTCATCTTAATCTACACACAAAAATTAAAATACTGCCCAAATTAGATTAGTAATTAATAAAAATTCAATCTTGAAACAAAATCAATGCAGAAAAAATGAAGAACTGAGATATGTCTTACTAATGTGAAACAGAGGTTTGCCTGAAGAAGAACACAAAAAAATTATGTCCAGCCAAATTACATAAGTAAACAATAAATATTTAATCTTGAAACAAAATCTAAAAATCGATGCAGAATAAATGAAAATTGAGATATGTCATACCAATGAGAAATAGAAGTGTGCCTGAAGAAGAACACAAACAAATTAAATCCTTCAAAATTAGATAAGTAAACAATTAATTTTCAATCTCGAAACAAAATCAGAAAATCAATGCCGAAAAAATGAAGAATTGAGATATCCATTTTACCCTCCTCCTATAGACGTGCGTTAAATATCAGACAAATGTTTCTGAGTAATTAGTGCATGGTTTTTATCTCAAAAAGAAAAAGGAAAAATAAAATGTATGATTTAATATTTATGTTTAGGGTATGTTTTGATCAGCTTAATATTGTAAATTATTTCGAAAATACAAGGAATATTGTGAAAAATAAAATGTATGATTTAATATTTATGTTTAGGGTATGTTTTGATCAACTTAATATTGTTAATTATTTCGAAAATACAAGGAATATTGTGAAAAAAATTATTAAATTATAAAAAAAAAAAATTAGAGTTTGAAAGCAATATAAAGAATTTCAAAGCTACACTTTTGGTTCATATCTGTTTATTAAAAGATTGGTACGTTTTTTTTTTCTAAAGAAAATGCCGAGAATTTTAATACGTGTATTATTGTACTGGTCTGTTATCCGAATTATTAATGATTAACAAATAACTTGATATTTGAGCTTGTTTCTTGAGTTTGATATTAACAGAAATTATTGAGAAGCTTATTATTTGAAGAAAGGCTCGTTGACGAATAATGCTCAATTGAGAAGAAATAGCCCAATAAAGATATTTAAAGTCCAAACAATGAAGAAGGACCAATTTGGAAGAAATGGCTTTGTACGAAATTGGAAGATAGCTCATGAGAAGGCCAATTTTAGCTAAAGGCTCGTTATGAATGAAGATCAAGATCGAAGCCCCTAGCACCCCTGAAGGGTCCAATTTTCGATTCAAGAAAATTGTGGTCAACTTAGTAAGTATTTGCAATTGATTAAAAGAGCAAGAAAATTCCTAGTCCAAACTTTTTAATTACTCTTGACCCAACATTTTTTGCCCTATTCTAAAAATTGTTTTATATCAATTGCCTGCCTACTCATTTTAAAAAAAATCAGCCGTAAACTTATTTCAATTAATCATGGCCGAAAATTGTTCTTTAATTAAGTCTAATGTTCTTTTTAACTTAATTACTTTGGCCATTAATTTGAATTCTAAATCAAATCAATTTTTAAAGGGAAGATTTATTTCAAATCATTTGACATAGCTAGCAAGATAATTTGTCTCCAATTTGTCTACCTAATTATCATACCCTATTTATTTAAAATCAATTCTTTTGGAAAGATGTTGTCTTCATCTAATTACTAAACCTTGTCCACATTCATTGAAAAGTTAGTCACATATTTAATCTTGCAAGCTCATTTTAATTGTGACAAGATATTTTTTCGAATTTCAAAATCTTTCCCTATTGAACCAACTCCACTCAACTATAAATAGTGGATCATTTCTCATGGCTCAACCGCAACTCCTTTTCCCAAAAATTTCACTTGCTAAATCATTTCTCCTAGTCAAAGCTTTTGAGTGCTCTTAATTTTGCTAAAATCGTTTTTCTCAAAAAGGCTTTTAAAAACATCTTTTCTTTTTGCTCTTGAAATCTTGAATATATCTAAGTAATAGAAGAAAAAGATCAGCGTTTACTCCTTTGCAAAATCAGCTCACTTTGGAGCATTTATTTGTAATCAAAATTTTACTATTGTTTTTGAGCGAAAGTTTTGCACTTGCAAGCTCGTAGTGCGATAGGACTGAGTGTTCTAGCAAGCACTATTTTTGTGCGATAGGTAGGGACCTAGCAAGCACGATTTTTTGTTGAACGATAGGTTAGGCCTAGCAAGCTCGTTTCGAGAGAAAGAATTGATATCTTATAATCTCGAGTGGCAAAGGTTTGTCCTGCAAGCCACAATATATTAGTGGATTTTACCCAAGGGTGCTGGAAGAGAGGAAGTAGGCCGTTGGGGCGTGAACCTCTATAAATTGTGTTTGGTTTCTCTCCTTTTATTATTTTCTCTTTACTTCATATCATAACTTTAATCTTAAAATCATTGGACCAATTAACTTTTATTTAAAGTTACTGGAACTATTTACTAATTGTCTTCTCTCATCGAAAAAGTTATATACCTAATTCACCCCCCTCGTAGGTATCATGGTCCATTGTTCCGTATAAACCCTAGAATATTAATTATACTTTTTGTCTATGTTGGAATCTCATTGATAGATGTTAGATGGGCAAAGGCGAAGGAAC
>CM064879.1:58133003-58236433 GCA_003313485.2 Penstemon barbatus | reverse complement strand
TTGTCAGACGGGCGGGAAACTCTATCGACACTAATCTGTTACTTATAAAAGCGTGTTTCTAAAGATACGATTTATAACCATGCTTATATAAGATATCAGATGAGTAGAGTTTAACTTATCTGACAGACGAGTGATCTGTTATCTGATATTACTAGAGAAAGCCAATAGCTAGTAATCTTCCTCTGCTGTTTGTCAATCCAGCAAGATAAAATAATCTTCAGTCTTCAAGAATTAAGAACAGATCTTCTGATAACATAACTTCAACTAACTACATTAACAATTTCATCTTTAGACAGAAGTACCGCTAGTCTTACACGTTCCCCCTGTCTTTAAGAATTCATAAGTTAACTAGTCTGTTGAAAGTTAATCCTTGAATAGAATAACGGATAACTAAGCTGTTGAACTTCAGTCTTCTGATAGTTCCCCCTCAGCTTATGCATCCAAATTAAGTAGTCCTAGCTCAGCTCTTAGAGTTGAGAACCTTACTTCACTTAAAGGTTTAGTGAAAATATCAGCAATCTGATTGTCAGTATGAACATACTCATCATAACATTGCCTTTTTCCACATGATCTCTAATGAAGTGATGCTTGATCTCATATGTTTAGTCCTTGAATGACTTGTAGTGTTCTGAGTAAGTGAGATTGCACTTGTATTGTCACAGTAGATTGGAATTCCACTGATCTTGATATTGTATCTTCTAGTTGATGCTTCAACCAAAGTATCTGTGCACAGCAAGCTCCAGCAGCTATATACTCAGCTTCAGCAGTAGATATAGAACTGAAGTCTGTTTCTTACTCATCCATGAGATCAGACGACTACCAAAAACTGACAGCACCTGTTGTGCTTTTCTGTCAATCTTGCAGCCAGCAAGGTCTGAATCTGAATAACCAATAAGCTCAAATCCAGATTCTCTAGGATACCACAATCCCAATTCTTGAGTGCCCTTAATATATTTCAGTATCCTCTTGGCAGCTAAGAGATGAGATTCCTTGGGATTTGATTGAAATCTTGCACAAACCCCAACTGAGTACATGATATCAGGTCTGCTTGCTGTTAGATATAACAGTGACCCAATAATGCCTCTGTATTTGGTTATGTCCACTGATTTGTCATCTTCATCTTTATCCAAACGAAGACTTGTAGACATAGGAATATTAGCAGTAGAGCTAGTTTCCATACCAAATTTCTTGAACAGATCTCTTGTGTATTTTGCTTGGTTGATGAATATTCCATCAGGCAACTGTCTAACTTGCAAACCAAGAAAATAATTGAGTTCACCCATCATGCTCATTTCAAACTTATTCTGCATCAGCTTGGAGAACTTGTCACACATCTGTTGGTTAGTTGAACCAAAAATAATATCGTCCACATATATTTGCACAAGTAATATATGATTTCCCATTCAATTGTGAACAAGGTTTTATCTACCTTACCTTTACGAAATCCTTTAATTAAAAGAAAATCAGATAGGGTATCATACCATGCTCTTGGAGCCTGTTTCAGTCCATAGAGGGCTTTCTTTAGACGATACACCTTGTCTTCTTGTTGATAAGCTTCAAATCCAGGAGGTTGTTCAACATATACTTCTTCTTGCAGTTCTCCATTGAGAAAGCAGACTTCACATCCATCTGATAGACAGTGAAGTTCTTGTAAGCAGCATAGGCTAGAAACAGTCTGATTGCTTCAAGTCTTGCTACTGGTGCAAATGTTTCATCAAAGTCAATTCCTTCTTCTTGACAATAACCCTTGGCCACTAATCTTGCTTTGTTTCTGGTAACAATACCATCTTCATTCATCTTATTTCTGAAAACCCATTTAGTGCCAATTACTCTTTGATGACTTGGTCTAGGAACTAAGTACCAGACTTCATTCCTTTCAAATTGATTCAACTCTTCTTGCATAGCTTCAATCCAGAAGGAATCATTGAGAGCTTCTTCAATTTGTTTAGGCTCTATTTGAGATAGAAAAGTGACAAACATAGCATCTTGTGCAGCAGCTCTTCTTGTTTTCACTCTATCAAAGGATCACCAATCACTAACTCTGGTGGGTGATTCTGAGCCATCTGAGATCAGGTTGCAGGTCTGATGTTGTCCTCTTTGATCTTGCAACACTACTGTTGGAGTTCCAGTAGTAGTCTGTTGAACAGTCTCTGGTCTGTCAGCTGTTTGTAACTCGTCTGTTAGACAATCAGTGATCTGATTTTGAACAGCACTTGAGTTGGCAGCTGATTAGATCAGGTAGTATGATGGGAACATATTCTTCATTCTTTCCAACATTCAACTTCTGTAAATCAGTAGACAGATCTTGATTAGTACTTTGATTCTTTTCAGAAGATTGACTTGGCTCATCAAATACTACATGAATGGATTCTTCTATTAGTAATGTTCTTTTGTTAAAAACTCTATAAGCTTACTAACAGTAGAGTATCCTACAAAAACAGCTTCATCAGCCTTTTCTGCAAATGCAGTAAGGTGATTTTTCCCATTTTAAACAAAACATTTACAACCAAAAATTTTAAAGTAATGAATGTTTGGTTTCTGTTGTTCCAAACTTCATATGGAGTCTTGTTCTGATTTTTGTTGATCATGCATCTGTTCTGGGTAAAGCAGGCTGTATTTGTTGCTTCTGCCCAAAATCTTTGTGGCAGCTTAGCTTCAGCTATCATGGTTCTGACAGCTTCTTCAGTGTTCTGTTTCTCCTTTCAGCAACACCATTCTGTTGAGGGGTTCTAGCAGCTGAATACTCATGATGTATTCCTTTGATATTACAATACTCTTCAACAGTAGAGTTTGTAAACTCTGTCCCTCTATCTGATCTGATCTTCAATATTTTGTACTTTCTCATTCTGGATCAGTTCCATCAGATTAGTAAGATGTTCCTTGGTTTCACTTTTCTTTTTCATGAATATCACCCAAGTATATCTTGAATAATCATCCACAACAGCTAGGCAGTATTTCTTTCCACCATTGCTGACTGGATCAATGGGTCCAAATAAGTCCATGTGTAGCAGCTCCAAGATTCTTTCAGAAGATTGGTGCTTCTTGCTTTTGAACGATGACTTGATTTGTTTACCCTTCTGACAGGCGTCACAGAGCTTGTCTTTGCTCATGACTGTTTTTGGAATCCCTTCTACCAAATCATTCTTTATTAATCTGTTGATGATCTTGAAGTTTAAATGATTCATCCTTTTGTGCCATAGCCAGCTAACTTCACTTGGTGTTGATGCCACCAAACAGACACTTGAATTCTTGTCAGCAGAATTCCAGTCGACTATGTAGACATTCCCTTGTCGTCTTCCAGATAAAATAACCTTCTTTGTACCAATTTGTTCAACGTGGCACTTATCTGTTGAGAAGATGACTGAATATCCTTTGTCACAAAATTGACTTATGCTCAGCATATTATATTTGAGGCCTTTAACATATGAGACGTCAGATATCTCTATGTTTCCTCTGATCAGTTTCCCTTTAGCTTTAATCTTGCCTTCTTTGCTGTCTCCAAAAGTAACATTTGGACCATCCACAGCAATTGCATCAGTCAGCTCATGTATGCTTCCACACATGTGTCTTGAACAACCACTGTCCAAGTACCAAATCTTTTCTACTTTACTCCTACTCCTAATCCTATCCTACAAAACAAAAATAAAATTGTTTTAGGTACCCTTATTGAGAGGGTCCTGAAGGATTAGTTCTACCTTTGACAACCCAAGATGTTGATGTCTTAGGCTTCTTAGGCTTCTGAGTTTTAATAGGAGCATGAACAGTTTCATTTTTATCAAAGTTATCAGATAAGTCATGTTGATGATCAGTATGATAAGAATAATGTTCATAAGCAGGGTAAGGTGCATGATAAGCAGGGTATGCATGCATTGGATGAGCAGGATATGGTGCATAGTAACCAGGAAATTGAGGTGCATGATACATAGGATGATATGCAGCAGGTTGCACATAATATGACTCATTTCCATACCAAGCATTTTGATTTTTCTTATTTTTATGCTTCTTTGGTTTACTAGTTGCTTGCTCATTAACAGACGACTTAGTTTTACCACTAGTCTGATTGACTTTAGCTTTATCAGCAGACTTCTTAGGACTCTGCTTTTTGGTCTTACTAGTCTGTTTACCTACACTAGGCTCTTTGCTCTTTTTATCCTTAGGATATTTCTTCTCCTTTACCACTTTCTCAGGTGAAGTAGGCCTAGCAGTTTGAACATACAGAATGACCTTAATATTGTCAGCAGATATAAATTTCTCAGTATGGTTCAATTCTTGTTTATCCTGTTCTAAAGGCATCTTCTGTTTACTAGTCATATGAGTGGATGCAACAGATGATTTTTCATGAGACTCAATAACTTTCTCAAGTTCCATGATTTTTCCTTTATAAACTTCACATTCAGCTTTCAGAGATTCATTCTCTTGCTCAAGCAGTTTATATTCAGCTGATTCTTTTGGCTTTTCAGCTTTAAGTTTCAGTGAACTGTTTTGCTCTTTTAGCAATATCATCTCTTCCTTAAGCTTTTTAAATGCATCAGCAATGCTAGTATTGTTGAGCATCATTTGTTCAAATGAATTAAATAATTCATTGTCAAGAGGAGTTACCTCATCCTCAGAGTCATCAGATTCCTTTGCCATCAGGCAGAGGAGAGCAGGTTTTTCTTCATCAGATGATTCTTCATCAGACGTGTCTGAATCTGAATCAGATGAGTAGACAGCAGTCAGCTTCTCTGCTTCAGCCATCATTGCCTTGCCTCTCTGATGCTTTCTTTCTTTCCTGATTCTCTTTTCTTCTTCAGTGTACTTCTCTGCTTTTGGATAAAGACAGTTTCTGATGAAGTGTCCCAATTTTCTGCAGTTATAGCACATTAGTTTTGCTTTATAATCATCTTTTTCTTGAGAAGAAGAGTTAGGTTTAGAAGTAGAAGCATTGTTGTATTTGTTCTTCAATTTTCTCTTGTAGAACTTCTTGAAATTGTTCATCAGCAATGCTACATCTCCAGTTGTGTACTCCTTTTTGTTGAGTAGAGTGGCTTCATCAGATGAGTCCACTTCTTTGCTTTTCTGTGCTGGTCTTCTGGTGTTTTCAGCAGCAACTAAGGCAACTGTGGGTCCTGAAGTTGAGGTTTCTTCAATTCCCATTCTAGGCAGTTTATACTCATACGCCTTGAGTACTGAGAACAGCTCTGTAAGAGAGATTTTTCTCAAATCTCTTGATTCTTCCATTGTTGTCACCTTCATGTTGAATATTGGAGGTAAAGTCTTCAGCACTCTGATGGTTATCTCCTTGTCCGTGAAGGTTTTTCCAAGCTTTAAGACTTCATTCAAAGTTCTGGTGAACCTGGTATCCATTTTATCTACGGTCTCTCCAGATTTCATCTTGAAATTGTCCAGCTTTTCCAGAGCAACACTCAGCTGATGCTCTTTAATGGCGTCGTTTCCTTCGCTCATATCTCTGACTTTATCCCACATCTCCTTTGCAGTTTTGCAGTGTTTGACTTTATCAAACCGATCATTATCAAGGGCTTTAGTCATGATAAATCTTCCGACTTTATCCAGATTAAATAGCTTTATTTCTTCTGGAGTCATCTCATGAAGATCTTTTTCCACAACCGTATCAACTTCATTTATCTTTATGGTCTTTGTGAATCTGAATGGACCTTTTATGATACATGTATACATGTTGTCATTGTAGGCAGCTAAGAAGATCTCCATTCTGATCTTCCAATCTTCAAACGACATACCAGCAATGTGGGGAACATGGCTGATACAGTCCATTTTTCAAAAAGTTTTAAATTTTCAAAAAGATGCTCTTTTGAAAAGTTTTGAAAAACCTTTGAAAAACACTTGGATCAAGCTCGTTGATCAGGCAGCTGATTCTAATGAACCACCTGCTCTGATACCACTTGTTGGTCCCAAGTGGTCAGATGAGGTCTAGAGGGGGGGGGGGGGGTGAATAGACCTCTAAAAAATTTTAGACTTAAAAACTTTTTACTCTTCTGTCAGCAGACTAAGCTGATGAAGAACAATAAGATGACTATGCTGATCGTGAACAAATCTTGAACAGCAGAGTGACCACTCTTCTTACAGTTTACTTAGCTGATTTCAGTGAAAATCAGTTTTATCAAGAGTATACTTGCAGCGGATGTTTGAAAGTGTTTTTCACAAGTAGACTAAGTCCTTAAAAAGATTTTATCCCCAGTTTTAAAACTCCTTATAAAATCATTTGTAATTCAAAGTGTAATTTTATGCAACTTCAAAATATGCAAGAAAACTTTAAATGAAGAAATAACACAAAGAATTTTTATAGTGGTTATATGGATAAAAATCCTTTAGTCCACTCTTCCAGATCACTCAGATTCTGGGTTATACTATAAACACAAAGTTTACAATATGTCTCCACTTATACCTAGACAACAAATGAAAAGGCTATAAGCTCACAATAGGAAATCACAAAGAAGACCTATCCTCTGAAGTTAAATCACTCACAAAGACGGATTTAAACTTCGCACAACACTCAGCTAATACAAAACACTCAGATTGTATTTTTCTATTTTCTTCAACTGGGTTTCTGTCAACAGATGACTTCCACCAGACGAGTGAGCTGTTCGAGCTTCTTGAGACTTAGAAAAATTTCTGCTTCGAATGCGAAATCTCAGATGTTGTTGTGTTATCTCTCTCTTCGAAATCAGCTCTATTTATACTTGGATTTGAAAATATGACCGTTGAAGGAAATCAAATCTCAAATCCATAGCCTTAGCCCGAAAATCAGAACGGCTACCTGCTACAGTCCTTTCTCTGCTGTACTTTCCTGTAGCAGCATTAAATGCACTCTGCTGATCTGAGAGTTTTCTTCAATCATTTGCCATTACTACCCTTCTCTTTCAGCATTTATTACACCAGGTGCATTTATTACCGTTGGACTAATCTCTTGATCTCTTCTACTCTGCTGATCGAAGCAACTCTGCTGATAGATACTCTGCTGATCAAATACTGAACTAATCTGATTTGAGTCAGCTGATGGTCTACCCTTCTGTTCGCTGTTTCAGCATGAGATCACTAGTCTTCTGGGCTTTGAACTTTTGAACTCTTCTGATGTCTTCTATTCTTGTTCAAAAATTCTTCTAAGGGAACTAAGCTTTCCATACTTAGCTGATTTTGACGTTTTGGAAATCATCAAAACCATCCCTTAACTTCTTAACTTCTTTGCACTTCATCTTCATATTCATCCAACAATTTTAATTGAGGGCTAATAAGTTGTTCAGATGGCAGGACTAATTCACGGCTGCTCGTGTTTTATTGCCCGATTTATGGGTCAGGTCCCGTAATTTGCCCAATTATAATTCGCTTTCCATAGGTCCAATTGAGATTTAGTGGTCCAAATTAATAATATTCAGATCAAATTGCCCTTTGATTTCGGTTTAATTACAAAAAAACCAAGACAAAAAATACATAAAAAATAAAATTTCCCCCCATTTCCCAATTACTCCAGGCCCCCCCCCCCCCCTCTGTGCACAGTATATCTACTTTTTTTTTTTTTTTGATAGTTTCAGTATATCTACCTTGGTTCTCCATTGCAGACCTTATTTGCCCAGGTGAGAAGGAAAAATTTCTTTCAAATTAAGCTGTAAATTGCATCAATGAACCTTATGTTTTCTCTTATTTCACTAATTGTTCTATTTTATGAATAAAGTTGAGCTTCAATTTTTCATTGCGTAGTATAATTTTTTTTTACGTAGTATAATTGAGCTTCAATTTTGTGAAAAAGTTGTGCTTCAATTGTTCTATTTTATGAAAAAGTTGAGCTTCATGTAAATTTTTCATTTTTATTAAAATTTCTCAGGAACGAAGATTGGAGTTGGCTCAAGCTGCCGGATTGTGAAGCATTTCTTGTTGAATTTTTATAAATATTTCTCCCGTACTAAGTCATAAATTTTAAATCAAGATTTTTCATGGTTAACAATTTTTTTTTCTTGTACAAGGACGAAGAAGGCTACGGGTGTACTGTGGATATTTTTTTAAGGAGTTCATAGCTAATTTAAATTGAGGTAATCTTGTACCATTCATGTTTTTCTATTAATTAGTATGTGTATTTTGTTGAATTTTATGGATAATGTACAATTTTGTACATTTTTTATAGGTAGTAATGTCAAAATTTGTTTAATTCTGTAAATTCCACAAAATTTCTTCAATTATGCCAAATTTTTCGAATTTTTTGGGATTTAGTTTCATGTGAGTTAATTTGTTATACAAGGTAATGTAGATTTAATGTTCATGGAGATGTTGTAAAATATTACCCCAAAATCAACGGCCGAGATTAAACCAAATGAACGTTCAAGATCTAATCTCGGCCCAAGGACAAAATTGTCCACGATTATTAATTGGGCCAACTGAACAGATCATTTTATGGTCTGTCTAAATTATTAATCGGGCCACTATAATCAGCCGAACGGACCATTAAAACAATTGGACGGATTATTAATTGGGCCGAATGACCAATCTGGGCCATTAACAATTGTGCAAAGTGAACATAGCCTAAGGATATAACTGTAAAGAATTCAACCTATCATGGGTAGTTTATATAATTTTTTAAACATGGATGGTAGTTTTACTAACTTTAATAAACCACAGGGGTTGTTTGCGTAATTCCACTATAAATTAAAGCAAATTTCAGAAAAGAAAACCCTAATCCAGCAGTGGAAGTCTGAAAATCGAAATCTTTCTTTGCTTCATCATATTTTCCTTTTCGCAGGTAACAAACATAAGAGAATTACGTTTCTCCATTAGGTTATTTGTGTGTATATTTAAATGCTTATTAAATTAATTCCTTGTGATCAAGAGATGAAATTATTCCTCTGGTTTCAGAAGAAGTTCAAATTACTTGCATTTTTATATTTAATTTCCTTTTTGTGATTGCAGTTGGTGATTATGTTGAAATTTTTTATGTGCCAAATTTTCAATTGAATTTGCAGGTGAATTGTTCTTGGGACCAGAATTGCAAATAAAACTGGGCTTCTACTCTCAGTTTTTTGTTTACCTTTTAAGACTTGAAACTTGATTCTCTCTAAGTTTCAATTCTGAAACAAAGATATAGGTTTGTTTAATTAGTGGGAGGAAGTTTTGGTTCATTTCTCTCATGTTTTCTCGGATAGATTAACTGATTAACTGTGATTGTGATTATGATCTATTGGGATATCTTCAATGCCTATTAGACTGTGTTGTCTTGAATTTTTTTCAGAGAGAATTCCTGTTCTTTATGTATGCTTCGGGTTTGATTAAGCTGGACCCTATAATGTTTGAGTCGGGTTGCATTAGGATTCAAAAACTTACTACCTTTTGCTTATCTTATACAGATTAAGTTCCTAGATTTCCATATAGAGATTCATTTTATATGATCTTTATGTGATGAAAAAAAGGGAGAAAGATTTTGGGTTTGTTCGTCTAGCGTTTCTGAAGTGGTTTAAAAAAATAAATTGTGTTTTTTTTTTCCAATATTCGTAGTGTTGTTTGATTGGGATTTTGCGATGAATAAACAATAGGTAAAATATTATGGAAAGAGGAGAAATAGTGTAAAGATAGGTTACTTTATGTGAAATCATGTTTGTTATGTGAGATAATTAGTGTAAAAGATATGTTACTTTATGTCAATTTAAAGTAGAATATTTTAGGTTTTATGGTAGATATAAGATTTTTTTTTAAGATGAGATTGACGTTTAGAATTCAGAAAGGATAAGTTTATTTGTGTCTGTCTTGGCTTTTCAGAGAGCACTGAAATGCTCTGTGAAAAGCGAGACAAACAGGCCCTTTGTTAACATGTTCAACAACCAAAATCTTGTTTAGTTTCTTTTCATCATCAAATTTTGTTCCACTGTGTTGCCGTGTTATAAGAGAAAGTGATATAGTTATTGCTTAGCCTTTCCTTCTTTTCAGATTTGTTTCTGATATGGTTATGACGTTATGTGTTTAAATTGTAGATGTCAAGCCGGTTGACTCGTTCAAAGAAACAAGTACAACAACAACAACTTGATATGCTTCCTGAAAGTCAATCACGGGCCAAGTGGACATCAACATTGACTAAAACACTGGTTGACTCGATGGTGGAACAAATTGAAAAGGGAAATAAATCAAACAAATCATTTAGCAAGAAAGGTTGGAAATTCATTTGTGATAACTTCCGCATCCAAACAGGTCTTTGGTGGGATAATGACCAACTGAAAAGCCGTTATTCTGCTTTAAGAAAGCAGTATATCAGTTTAACATCTCTGCTTGATCATCGTGAGTTCAAGTGGGATGAAACAACCTGTACAATCATAGCTACAGATGAAGCTTGGGACAAATACATCAAGGTACATTGTTCTTGACATTTTGGACGTTCCATTATCGCCATATATATATGATTTCCTAAAGTTCTAAATCTATTTGTTTTGCTAAGATTCTGCATATTATTTCATCGAGGGCTGAATTACGTTTATGGTCCTCCAAGTATAAAGTGTTTTACAGTTTACACTTATGTCCCTCTTGCCTAAAAATTAACACTTAAGTACCTCTTACATAAAACGGCTGCACCGATAAATTTTTAGGCTTCTTGTTCCGGTGATATACAACATGTGCAAATCAAGTGGTATTTGAAAGGGTATTTTGTTTTTCTTGAATACCATTTACCCTTTTCATTCCCTTTTTAAAGAAGATCAAGACTAAATATTATTAGACCTAAAAACCCGAGAGTACTATTACTAATAGTTACATGATTTACACAAAAAATTGACTAGTGTAAAACTTTTTTCTTTAAGAGGGACTTCGGTGTAAATATTTTGGCAAGAGGGACATAAGTTTAAAACAGTTCACACTTGAGGTACCATAAGTGTAATTTAGCCTTCTTTGAGTGAAGAAAGATTTTATGTTTAATTTTCAAGAAATTTCCTAATAGAATTGCTAATCAGGAACACCCTGATGCCGAGGCCGTTAGAAACACCGGCTGCCCAATTTACAACCAGTTGAGGATCATATTTGCAGAAACAGGGACATATGAAGAACACAATGGTTCAATCAAGGACAGTTCAATTCCTTCTCGACAAAATATAAGCACGTCACCAGAGGAACAATCTCAATCAGAATCCGAAAAAAATACAGATATGGCCAGTCGCAAAAGAGGCCGTCGAGGAATCGAAGATGCTATTGCGAAAGGTATACTGGAGATAGCCGCCGCTAGAAAACTCAGGGCAGAAGCTATAAGAAAGCATAATGAAAGATTTTCTGTAACTGATTGTGTTAGTGCGTTAGATGAATTACAAGGTGTGAGTGACCAAGTTTATTTTGCTGCTTTGGATCTATTTAGCAACCGGAGTTCGAGGGAGACGTTCTTATCTCTCAAAGTTGAAAAACGGTTGATTTGGTTGCAAGGTAAGTGTTCGTCCACCACATTTACACAGACTTAGATTAGAACTTTCTCTTTTCTTCCTTAAGGTGAAGACTTTGTACATATCCTAGACTTGCATATGACTTGTTATGATAATGAAAAGGAAGGTTGTCGTAATTTTGAGGAAGATTTTAGTTATTATAAATATTTCTAGCCTGAAGTTGATATCGGGGTCAGTATATTGCTCCAATTATATGAAGTTGAAGGATAATTTCTTAGTTGCGATTTGTTTCTTGAGAGCTTGATTTTCTCCCAATTTAGAAGCTTAATGTGATGTGGGATAGCTTTGATACGAAGTTTCAATAGTTATACCACCGGAAGAACTTGAACGAACTTGTTTGGATCAAACGGTTGGACATCCTGTGGATTTCTAATTTCAAATCCGCGATGACATTTTAAATTTAGCAAGCTTTAGAAAAGAACCAAGTGTATGAGCTTTTAAATGTATCATGGCTTGTAAACCTTTGTTTTTAGTAGTAGTTGATAATAGTTGATATACATCAGATATAGCCCTAAGGAAGAGACAAACTCTTGGCTACATGCCATTATTACTACTTTACCCCCTTGATCTTGTTCAAATTGTACTTTACCCCTAACCTCGAAGTTTGATTTTTCAGTGTCCTTTTATTTACTGAGTATTCTTTTTGCACATGGAAAATCAAGTTATTCCAAAAATCCTACTACTAAAGTTCAATATGGAGAACTTAGGACAAAAATAAATTGGAAGTGTAAGGTTTAATTAGGAAAAATCAAATTCAAGACACTATTTTGAGCCTGTTGGGATCTATTTTTGCTCGGGATGAAATTGAGCGAAACGTCATCACAATCTTTTCTTATCTCATTTCTCTTTGGAATCAAAATTGCAATTTATTTAAGTGTGGGGTAAAAAATCATAATATATTTTAAAATTAGGAGGTACAAGTGCAATTTTTATAATGGACAAAAATTATTGAGAGTCTAGTTTTGAGGGACTTAAAATACTACTTTGCCCCTATCTTGGAAATCCAGTAACAACTATTTCTGAACCATTTATATGATTCATCTGTAATATATAGATATATGGGTTTAATGCCAATTTACCCCATTTAAAATGCACAATCTTTACTTTATCCTTTGTAATTTGAAGAAGAGCATTTTACCCCCTATGATTTGAAAAATAACATTTTACCCCCCTGAATTTTTTTTATGAAGCAGTATATCTCATTCAGTCGGAGAGTGTAACTCACTTGTCGAAATTGAGAGTAGCCATGAAATACTTTTTTTTGTAACATATGAGATAAATTGTAAAAGACTGAACCAAATAAAATACAGCATGTTGCAAGAAAATTAAATAATATGGCTCTAAAAATGGTTCTGCAATCTTGCATCTCAAAAGTTCAAAACACATCTGGAGATCAAGACATGGAAAAGACACCGAATAGTTATTAAGTGGTTCAATAATAAGGGCTTAAGAAACCTGATGTAAATCCGACTTTAACATCATCAAATTTGTGCAATTTAATGTCTGAAAACCTTGCACATCAGAGTTCAACACCAAAGATAAAGGGACACAAATGATGTACACATTCACATATAAACACTACATTTCAACACCTGAACCTAAAGGAGAAATCTAACCATCAAATTCTAAACTAAATACTAAACCAGTAAATATACTTACACGAGGCTGTAAAATTGTTTCAACACTAGGCTACACTGCATTACTCAGATCCACAAACGATATTTAATAGGCTTTAAGAGATCTGTACATCGAGTCCGAAATGAAGTTTGGTATATGCATCTCTTTCAAGGCAATATCATTTTCACATTGTGCAGGTCCTCGGTGCTCTTGGCTTGGTTGTGCACTGACTCGAATGCTTGTGCACACACGTTTGCAAAACCGGTCATTGCCTGAAACACGTGAGGTAACCCCATTTGTAGATTGTTCATAGTCATCGCTCTCGTCACACTAATTGATTTTACGTACTTACCCTTTTCATCCTCTGCCTTTGCCCTTATAGTATCCACCTTCGCTCGTTTCTCCCTCACGGGATCCTTGCTTTTATCTCTATACGGGCCATACTTGTTCTCTAGTGATCTAAGCTCCACGACTTTCTTCTCAAGTTCTTTGAACGCCGTATCTGATCTCTTCTTTTGTTTTTGTTCTTCTGCTTGTTGCACTACAATGGCATGTATCACTGTTAAGAAGCTCTTAATGCCTTCTGAAGCTACTTTGTCGGGAGCATTGTTGATTGCAAGTTGCCATTCTTCACAGAGCGAGTATATGGCAGACTCTTGTTGGGTTTTATGAACTGTATTATTGCCTACTTGAAAAAGGCTGAGGCGGAGCCAGCCGATAAGAGATTGAACATAATCACGTTGAGCTTTGATAAGGTTACAGAAAGATAGGTGCCACTGTTGAGCTTCAAGCTCGAGCTGGAGTGTTGATTGTCGATGAATTTCTGATGTGGGATTGGTAGATGGTATGCAATTGAGGTACTTGAGCTGCTGGACTATGTGCATTTGAACTTGGTGGAACTCGTACATGCTTCTCCACATGCTCATCAACCTGAAATAATGCGGTGATTACTGAATAAGGCGATTATATACCAATGAATGTATTTATGACCAATTTGAGCTGGCTTTCCCCAACTAAGTATAGATATGTCATCAATATTCTTATCAGTAAATCAGGGTATTGATACTTGTTTTTCGACTGGCACATTTACGAATTATTCAGGATTTTGCGTATATCAATAAATAATACTCACCCAATAGCACCTACCTACTTATTGTATCCAGACTTAAAAAATGTTTCTACTTCATATAATTAAACTTTTGAAAAAGAAATAGAAGCATGACTCTAAGGAAACAATTCTTCAATCCACACATGCCAACAAAACTCGTAAACATGCATTAGTTAGCATCCAAATTGCTCAATTAAGGAGTGAGTAAAAATCCCTATTCACAGGTAAAGAATAAGACAACTAACCCCTTTACAAGATCGAAAAGCTGTGTAGAAAGCTCAGATTCTCTCAATTTGATAATCTCAGCAGATGTAGTCTCAATAGCCTGAGAAGCAACCATCATTTGTGATTCCAACTTCTCGACTTCTTTCTTCGCCTTCTCACTCTTAAAATAATCAGCATTCTTCATCTCTAGCTTCCTCAAGGTTGTTGTCTTTTTCTCATGTTCTAATTTCAGATACTCAGCATTCTACAACATTTGACACGAGATAAAGTGTATGTAACGTGATTGTCTAATCTAATTTTAACAAACCACACACGTAAACACTATAATCCTAGAATTTTCTTGAAATACAAAAACCACATCGTAGGTAATGCCCTTAAAAGATGTTAAATGAGGGTATTAGTAAACCATACTTTGTAATCGGTATACCTTAACTTCCTGGTAGAGTTTTTTCTCCCACGCATATAACCTCTCCACTGTCGAACGATGAGTTGGTTTGCCATCAGCACCCATGGAACCTATATTTGCAGTTGGATCCTCCTCCCAAAACTTCCCAACTGGACTCCATTTTACATTTCTCGAGCCCCATGTCCACAAAGGCGGGGTAAATCTATAATCCTTACCTGAAGCCAACAAATTCAAGATTAATCAACATGGAGTATACTATATATATACTGCATAAAGTTAAGCAAAACCAAACTACCACATGACATGAAAATAAGTTAATGAAACTTACTCGTGGACGCTTGGCCATTGATATTACAAGTAGGGACTTCCAACAACGTCGAGATTGTACCACCAGCTTTGGCAGCCTTAAAGAAGTATTCACCCAACTCCTGGATGATCTCAACCAAATCTTTACTCTTGGTCGACACGACAACCGCAAGCTCACTGCTTGAGGTTGTGGCGGTGGCTGTGATCAGAGAAGGTGGTGCAGTCATACTCCGCGCACCAGCCGTGGTGGTCGTAGTAGGCGCCACCTCAGACGCAGTCGCAGTCGTAGTCGTAGTCTCCTCCCACTCCTCCTCATCCGCTGACCTTCCAGAAGTCGGCATAAACGGGTCCCAAAAGTCCCATGTGGATGAAGCCGGGACAGGCGGAGGTGGAGGCGGAGGCGGTGGCGGTTGGACGGTGGACGAGGCGGTGGTAGAGGTGGTAGTAGTAGTAGTCCAAGATGTAGGGCTCATAGGGGGTGGGGGGTGGGGAAGTAGAGGGGGTGGAGAAGGGGTAAGGTGGGGTGGTGGTGGGGTGTGGAGGTTGGTTTCTGATGTGGCAAATTGAAGAATGGCTGAACCAGTGTTTCTAAGTGACCTTAAATACATACTATGTGCAGCTGAAAAGGTATGTCTAGATTTCACAAATTGTTTCATGTATCTCTTTCTAGCTTTACATCTAGAAACCATTTCTTCTTTATCTATCAATCTTGAATACCAACAACCCATTTCTCCACTCTTAAATTCTTTATTTATTACCAAGGGTTTGTTTGTCCAAGAACCACAAAAAAAAAAAAAAAAAAAAAATCAACCTTTACCCATTTGCCATTACTAAATTTTCTTGTTTTTGCTACATCACTTAACTAAATTAAACAGTAAAAAAAAAATATAAACAAAAAGTTAAGTTCTTTCTTACTCAGAATAACCATTCATCAATCTTTACCTGCAAAAAATAAAATAAAAGGAAAGAAAAGAAAAGAAAAATCTTCTTTATTAGATGCATCAATAAAAATAACTAAAAGAAAAAGAAATTCAAGAGAAAAAGAAGAGACCTGTTCATGGAGTTTAGACATTAATTAATTAATGACTGAATGTATGCAAAGGGGAAGATGAAAAGGGTGAGGGAGATGAACACAACGCAGCATTTGTATTTTTTGTACAAAATGAGTTGTTGGGCAGAGTGCCATAATTTTTACTGCTCATAAATTCTTAATTAGACTATTTTCTTTGATTTTACAGAATTACCCCTCAACTTTTACCATTTATCGACATTCCCTGCATTTTTCATTTATTAGGTTTTTAATGTCTTAAACATAATTTTTTTTCGATTTTATATTATATATTAGGAATTCACCAAAATTTTGCACTATAAATAGAGAAGATGGAAGAATTCTAAAACTACGTGCATGTCAACAGCCCACTTTGTTGGAGTTCGACGCAACACATATAACAATTTGAAAAATAAAAATAAAAAAAAATACTAAGATATTTTGCAATTTGGAATTTGAAAAAATGATTTAGCTATTTTAATAGTAAAGTTATATTCTCTCTATTTCAATTTTATTATTTACTCCCTTCGTTTGTTTTTATTTATCGTTTTAAAGAATTGCACACCTATTAATAAATAGAGTGAATAGTTATTTTTTTAAGAAAAAAATCCTAAGATATCCTTTTAACCAACTAATCACATCTTTAATTAGCATTAATTACAAGTAAAAAGTAAAATTGATAAAAAAGAATTAATTTTATATTGAACTTTTAAAACGACAAATAAAAGTAAATAATTTTTTATTGTCAAAGCGATGAATTAGAAAAAAAACTAAAGGAGTATAATTAAAACTACTATATATTAAGAATTATTTCATCTAAGCAGCTTGTTTCGCATTTATAAAATATGTTCACTTTTTTTTTTATTAATTAGTCTACTTCACCAGATTTCGTGAAAATGAAGAAGTAAAAAGAAAAATATTTTCATTTGATATAAAAAAATGATCATGAAATTGCAAAAACAATTTTAAATGTAAAAGAAAATCGGATTGTCAGAATAGAATTTTATTAAACTTTGAAAGCCCGTAATAATTTCCTCGTCCAAGAAAGGAAATTATATTATATCTCATGGAGAGAATGGTCAATTTAATGAAGTTTTTAGGGCAGTTGGGGGAACATGAAATATCAAGGGACTGGATATATACTATGGTAATAAGTATTTTCAAAGATGGAAGGGGGCATAAATGTCATTCCCTCATATTCTGCTTTTGTGGACAAAAATAAATTATGGCGTTACGAGGAGTTTATTATTAATTCAGACTTCCAAAACATTTGTTTTGTTTTAAATAGTAAACAATTGCAGGAAATGTAAGATGTCTGTAATCAGTAAGTAATCTACTTAGGAGGAGTTAATGCGGGGCAAAAATGTAAGTCAATTAACTTTTTTTTTTTTTTTTTGAGAAAGACACAAACAAACAAAAACTTTTAGAAAGACGGGTTAATGGGACACATGTTATTCTGATAAATAATTTATATCCTTTATATTTTAAGTTATTGTAATTTTAGTTCTTATATTTGCAATGTTAATCATAAATTTGTTTGAATTTAAATCAGTGTCCTTAAATTGCTCCGGAAGCAAACAAATTTGGGGGGTTTAGTCCTTCTGGTCGTCACATGCTGGTAATTCACCACTCACCTTGTCAAATTAGCTTAAATTGAAGAAAATTAGATATTATTTTCCTTCATTTATTTCCCTACCTATTAATTATTAGGGCTAAAATATTATAATGCCTTAATTTGTTTGCTTATATGACAATTTATGGAAACTAATATTAATTCCGGCGAATTTAAGATTAAAATTACGGCAACTTAAAACATACAGGCCCGGCTTTGCCTATAGGCAAGTTAGGCAAAGGCCTAGGGCCCCCACTTTTGGGGGCCCCAAGTTTTATATAATTTAATTTTTTTATAATACATATTCATGTATGAAAAGAAATTATATTTATGTACTAAGATATTTTAAATAATTATATTTATGCACTAAGATAAAATTATTAATTTTTTTAAATAATTATATTTATGTACTAAGATAAAATTATCAATGTTTTTTAATTTAAAAAAATTAATAATTTTATCTTAGTACATAAATATAATTTTATTTTTCATACATGAATATGTATTTGTTTATTCATTAATACAGATTATTGAACCTTTTTTTTAATTGTACAATTATATTTTTATTAAAAATTATTTATATACTATGACTTGATCAAATCAATCGATTTTTTTGTTTGCTTTTGTTATAAAACAGTATTTTACAAAATCTTTGTTTATGTTAAAAGAAGGTTTCAAAACTGAAAATAATTAAAACATATTTACAATAGACTATATAACAAATATATTTTATTAGTAAAAATTATGTAATAAAAAATCAAAATATTGATTTTAAATTAATACTTTTGTTCCGATTTGTATTATGAACTAAAAGTACTATCAAAAGTTATTCCTATCCAAATAGACAAACCAATTGATTTATTTAATCTTATATTTAATCATATAAATTTGATTAGTTTTTATCCAAATACATATATTTGTTATAGAATTATATTTACTATAGCTGTAACAGTGGCTTCTGCTGAAAGAAGTTTTTTCAAATTAAAATTAATAAAAATATGTTTACGTTCGACAATGACACAAGAAAGATTAAGTGACTTAGTTATTATGTCTATAGAAGAAGCTATGTTAGAAGAATTAGAATATGAAGATTTAATAAACACTTTCACATCTAAAAGAGCAAGAAAAATAAATTTTACATAAAAAAATAAATTATATAAGGGCCCAATTTTTTAATTTCGCCTAAGGCCCCCAAAACCCTTGGGCCGGCCCTGAAAACATATATAATGTAAATAACTTGTCGAAATTACAATGTCCTATTCCCACGTTCCTTAACTTTATTATTGCTTTTTTGCGGTTAATAGGGTAGCTAATTCTTTGTTATCATACTGCTTAATTACTTTTATTTGATTGCATGGTTTTGCTGACGCGTACTCCAAAAAAATAATTTTACTGTTACAAACTTATATTCCAGCAATGTATTTGACCACTAAAATGTAAAAATATTGATGAAAAAGGATGAATGGATTGAATATTTTTCCGTCAAATTTGATAATTCTAACAAAATTTTATGGTTGGAATTTGTATTGTTGTCTAATTTAACAAATATATGAAGTGTTGCGTAATTACAAAGGGACAATTTCTTAAATTCTTAGGGTGAGTTTGGCTTAGCGATTCGAAGAACAATTATAGGAGAATTAATTTTACTAAAATTGATCATGATAATAATTGATTATGATAAAAATTAATTATAGGATAATTGCTTCTGTATAATAGCTTTTGTAAAAACAACATTTTAGTTGCTTCTAAAATAAGTTGATTTTTTTGCTTCTCGATATCCCAAAAGTGATTATGATCTTGTGGGCCAAACACTATGAAAATTATGATTGAACATAAGTAATTTTTACAATCAGGGCCAAACACTTCAAAAATCATAATAGAGGTGTAAAAGTGATTTTAAGAGCTCCAATCGCTGGGCCAAACTCACCCTTAGTTGTTTCATTATTATAAAATAGAGAATGTAACGTACTTACAGATTTTATGAAAAATCCGTCGAAATTTCCGTTGAAATTTCTCGATTTTCTTGTAGTGAGAGGTTAACTCCAACTTTTCTGAATTTGTAATTAAGAAAATATAGAAAAACAGAAGGAAGAGTTAATTATACATAGAAAACTTTGTTAACATAGTATTATCTTAGAATAAGGGTCAAATAATTAATGGGGTGGTTTTGCCATTAAGGGTATGTTGGATATTATTTAATAGTTATTCTGACGATAACATTTGCTCTGACGATATCACTAGCCTTCTTATAATCTTGTCTAACTATTTGCAGCTATAATAAAGGCAAAATATTAATAAAAATATTGTCTAATTTCAAAATGAAATAATCTAAAACCAAAAACATCAATCTACACTCTATATCAGACTAAATCAAAAGGTGAAATAAAAAAGGAAGAAGATAAAATTAATTATATAATGACAACAATAACAAATGCAAAATATAAAAACAATATGAAATTCAAAATGAAATAATTTAAAATTAAAAGAAAGCAATGTATTTTCATGTTAAATCAAAGACGAAAAAAGAGGGAAAATTTGAAAATAATTTTATAACAAAAACAAAGAAAAATGCAAAAAAATTAAATTAAATATTTTTGTGATAATTTAGGATGAAATAATCTTAAATAGAATATATGAATATTTTATTACATTAAAGCAAAAGACGAAACAAAAAGGAAGAAATGAAATTAATTCTACAATAAAAACATTGACAAATGCAAATTATTAATATAAGTTGTGAAAATGCAAGATGAAACAATCTAAAATAAATGACAAATTCATCTATCATCGCATTAAATAAAAAGCCAAACAAAAAGGGAAAAGGATGAAATAAATTATATAACCTATTAAAAAAATGACAAATGCAAGTTAAAAAGTTCGTGAAAATTCAAAAAGGAATCATCTATAATCAAAACAAACAAATCTTTTCCTCTCACTATTTGCAGCTATAATAAAGGCAAAATATTAATAAAAATATTGTCTAAATTCAAAATGAAATAATCTAAAACCAAAAACATCAATCTACACTCTATATCAGATTAAATCAAAAGGTGAAATAAAAAAGGAAGAAGATAAAATTAATTATATAATGACAACTATAACAAATGCAAAATATAAAAACAATATGAAATTCAAAATGAAATAATTTAAAATTAAAAGAAAGCAATGTATTTTTGTAAAACCTCGAAAATTTATTAATGACTTGTCTTTCCTATAATTTTACTTACTTGAAATTGATAAGTTTAATTATGTTGATTTAATAATTGAAACTAAAATTCATATCTATGTTGATAAAAAAATTCAACGAGTGAGCATATTTTTAAATATGAAGTGATTTAAATTGATATTCACTTGAATTATTATTGTTGTGCAAATTATGAATGATAAATGCTTCACTCTTATGTTATTTTGAGGATTGAAATGCTAAAAAAAAAAGGGGGGGGGGGGGGGGGACTTCTTGAATTGCCCCAAGACTTTGAGGACTAAAAAGGAAAGACTCAAAATTTGAGAGTGTAAATTGCAAAACACACATTAAAGACATGAAATTTCAGCTCCACTCTCTCATTCTTCATCTTCTGTCATAACCCATTTTCGTGACATGTTGCATGTGTGTATATGTGCATATATTATATTGGGCACTGCGTGCTTTGCATTCATTAGTTACTATAAAATATTATTTTATATGGTTTATGCCATAATTATGTGTTATATGACTTCGTTTACATGTTCATGTGAGTTGTTAAACTCAAAGTGTTGATCTATAAGTTTTTCGGGGCTTTGTGAACCGAATTTGAAGCCCTAACTTCAGAAAATCATAATTAATTCATACGACCTCGGAATCAGGTGATTCAAAAGGCTAACTTGCCTAATTTTTCATGATCTAGCTAATGGAAGAGTTTTTGAGTAGTTTTGGTGCAGTAAAATATAACAAATGAGCCCTGGACAGAATTGAAAAGGCTAGGCAATCTAGAAGGGTCAAAATGGTCCTTTCTCATTTCCACTCACTTATCCTCTATAAGAGTATCTTCAACCTTAGTTCCAAAACATATAGAAACAGAGAAAAAAACGTTCAGGTCTTCTTGGAGGGTTTCAAAGCATCAAAACTATTGTTAAGAAATCAAGAAAAATCGGTTACGGTGTCGGCCTTGACCAAAGTTGCTCCTTGTGTCTTCGTCTTCAATTTGCACTGATTATTTTCTCTTGTAAGTGATGTTGTTAACTCTAAGATTCATCCATTTTTATGGATAATTAAGATTACTTCATGGGGTGGTTATATACTTGTTATAAATTGTTCTAGCTTGGTATTTTGTAGAAGTTATGGCTATAATTGTGAGTTTTCCTATATATGTATTATAGATAAGGGCTGATTTTATAAGGACTTTATGGTTGTGTTTTAGAAATATTTAGTAGGATCTATTGTGACAAATTGAGCTTCCTTGACATATAAAACAATGATGAAATTGTTGGACTAGTTTTAATTGACTAGTTTTATGAAATTGTGCACATATCATAGTTATATGTACATGGAACATTAACTTGTCATTGCTGGAAATTTGTGTTCAATTTCTTGATGTTCTTGGATGGCTTATTGCTATATTGAACAATAACTTGTACATATGAGATATTGTTATTTGGTGAAGTATTGATTATTGATATAATTAGGCATATGGAATTCATCCATGTACTTTACCTTGGATGAATTTGATTATATAGTTCATTGATACGTCATATGGAAACCATGGTTTTATTTGTGCATACTCGAGGTGATGGTTCCTTTGTGGAGCCTAACCGACCCCTTGATCATTGGCCACGATTCAAGGCATACGGCATTGGAACCCTTGCTAGCAAAGAGAACCTTTGCGATCCATTTATGGATTACATGATATGTTGATACCGGTATACTCTTGGACTTCATTGTGTGATCGTTTATTTCGACACACAGCTATATGTTTGACATGGATATGATATGGACATGATTCAAGGCATCGAGTAAATCTTCATCGATAACGTATCCTAATTTCCTGTTATATGCTTTCCAACTTGCCCATAAATATATGGCTTGTTACATGACTTGTATATGACTTGATTTTTGATATATGGAGTTATAAATGTTATTTTGGATCAACTGTTATAATTGGATAACTCTCCCACATGCATGAATCACGACATCACTTACTAAGTCTTTCGACTTACCCCGTTTACTTTGTTTTCCTTAGATCACAGTACCACCGGCGGTAGGTCTGAGTGAGGACCGGGGATCGACATCGAGTAGCTTGGGGTAGGTTGTTGTACATAGTTTGGTAAGGTAGTAGTATATCGCAGTGAGGTATTTTTGTTCATGTACGGATCATTTAGATCCTTTGAGTCTCTTTTGTTGTATATTTTGTATCCCATAGCCTCACTCATGTATTTTGTACTTGTGGCTATCTTGGTTGTAACACAGTATTAGCCACATAGTTTGTACCGTTCCAGTTTGCTATAATATTGTGGTTTATTATATACTTGTGTTGGTGCCACAATTGGTGGTTTGATTAATTGTACAGGATATATATTTTTGCTATGCCATATTAAAGTAGTAAAATCACCCGATTACTTTGTAAAACTAATAGTTCGGAGGGATTTTAATATCCGTCCATTTATGACTTGCTATATTATATATTTTACAAAGGAATTATAAGTCACAAGATATGGTTTTGTTAATAAAATGACATGTACTTGATATGATATGCTTGACATGCACGTCACTTTCCCGTGCTCGGGACCTACCCGGGATGGGGGTGTGACAATTGTTATCAGAGCGCGTTAGCAGTAAGCCGGATAGGTTCCTTGGCTGTAGGTATGTGTTGACCATGTTTCTATAGTAACTTATAGTGTTACATGTAGGTACTTTGTGGTTCGTGAGTGTCGATTCTGATTCAGGATGAGTGCCGAGAGTAACCCACCTCACAAACAGGGGAAGGAACCTGCAGGAATTGAGCATAGTGCTTCTTCTGATCATGTTCCTTTGGCTAAAGAGCAGGAGATGAGTGAGATACATCAGAAGCTTGAGTTTATTATGACCATGTTAGCTCCACTACAGCAGCGTACTCAGCAGGCAGTACCAGCTGCCGGACCCCCAATTAAGGTTGTATCGTCTCCTCCGGTTGTTACTACTTCTTCTGATAAGCAGGGAAAAGCTTTAGAAAAGTTTATGAAACTGAACCCACCGAGATTTGATGGCCAGCCAGATGTGGATAAGGCAGAAGAGTGGCTTGAGAGAATTACTTCTATTTTTGTTGCCTTAGGCTTAGAGGATTCTTGGAGGGTTGTTTTTGCAGCATTCATATTTACTGGGGCTGCTAGGAAATGGTGGCGGTTAGTTGAGGAAACTTGGGTTATTAAGCATCAACAACGACATGGGATATGTTCAGACGAGAGTTTCAAGCACAATATGTTCCTTCCATTGTTCGTAAACAGCGGGAGAGAGATTTCTTGTACCTGATACAGGGGGATAACACTATGTCAGAGTATGAGGCCAGATTCACCGAGTTGGCCGCCTTTAACAAGCATTTGATAGAGACTGAAGATATGAAGATTGACAGGTTCATCACAGGTCTAAATGATGACTACCGTGACAGGTTGGAAGCCCTAGATTTTGATAACTACTATCAGGTCGTGGACAGGGCCTTGAGGTTGGAGCAGGGCAGGAGAGATAGAAGGCCTCAGTCGGTATCCGTATATGTTTCTGCAGTATCTACAGCCTCCGCAGCATCAACAAAACAACCATTTTCCCAGAGTGGGAAAAAGTCATGGAGAGGAGGCAGTTACAGGGGAAAGGGCAAGGACTTTGGCAGACAGAGTCAATTTTCACAGCCATCTAAATCAGTTGCAGCTAGCACAGTTGGTCTAAACCCACCTCAGACTGGTACAAGCACATGTTCAGTGTGTAGACATTGTGGTAGGACCGGGCACACTGATGATACATGTCGTCGTAAGCTTGGCCAGTGTTTTGGTTGTGGTGAGATGGGACATTTTTTGCCAGATTGTCCCAAGGCAAAGAACAAAGGTCAGGTATCAGGAGTGAAGAGGGACAATGTAGGGCGTCCCAAGGTTCAGGGAAAGGTGTTTTCCCTAGGACAACAGGAGGCGAAAAATTCGACCTCGGCCATTGCAGGTACTCTAGTCATTTCGAACTATCATTCTAGAGTACTTATAGACCCAGGATCATCCCATTCATATGTGGCATCACATTTTGCACACCATTTGCATTCACAACCTTCTTATCTGCCATATGTGCTAGAGGTGTCCACCCCGTTGGGTGAGATGTTTGTGCCTAGGGTGGTATATTGTGCTTGTGATGTTATAGTAGAGGGTCATACTTTACCTGCTGATCTGATAGAGTTACCACTACATGAGTTTGATGTCTTGCTTGGTATGGATTCGCTTGGTGCTTATCATGCCCATGTCGATTGTTTTAACAAGATTGTGTCATTGCATGTGTCATTGTGTATGTCTTTCATATTTTTTAAAATATCATTTTAAATTGCTTTAAACATAATATATATTTTAAAAAATAAATATATGATTTCATAATTATGATATCGGGCGATTCAATAAGTGATCGAATCGGTTCGATCTATCAAATAACTAACAAGTAAGATCCCCAATGGCTAGTGATATTGTCAGAGCAAAGATTGTTACTGCCAGAGCAATTTTTTCATATTTTCTAATTTGTCCCTCATAATTAAAGACTACCAAATCTTAATTTTTGACTTACAATACGCCTTTTTAATTATGGCAACTTCATATTCTCTCTCATTAACACATTTGTTATCTTTTCCTCTTTTATAAAACCTTTATACATGGAAATTAATTAACTTTGTCTCTTTAGTTTTTTTGTTTTCTCTTCTAATAATTAATTAATTAATTTCCTTTTCATAATGTCAAATCTTCTCTTTTAACTAACATCTTTGATAGAACAAAATTAATTTATATGTTGAGTGGATTCGGAAGAGCATCCTAATTATAATTAATAAATTTTTTTGATACTATTATATTAATAAGAAAAATTCGATAATTACAAGAGAGTGAGAGACCCATTTAAAAATTAATCCATCTCTTTATACAAAAATAATTTTTTGATATGTCTAAATTTTACTTTATATTACGTGTGTTTTTTAGTCCATTTTTCTTTTACTATCCTTTTTTCATGAATTTTGTTTAAATATATTTTGTGGAAACCTTATGAATTAATAGTCAGCAGAAATTTTAATCTTTTACATTGGTCTACAAGGTTGGATTTTATTTTTTGTAACCTAGGGCATAATGAAATTTTTTAAGTATAAATCAAGAAAAGACTTTTAAAAAATACCAATCTGAGAGAGAATTAATTTTTCTGATATAAAAGAAGTTGTAAATATTATAAATCAATAAAAGACTTTTTAATTGTGATAATTTGGGTATAAGAAGAGATAATTAAAGACCTAGAAAAGAATAGTAATTTATAATCAGATTTAAAGTTTTGCTTGATAAAAACATAAAGAAATTAATATGTATTAAAGTGAGAGAGAATTAAATAGTTGGCAATGCATTGTTTTTGAAAATTGACAAAAGTAGATATATAATAAGATTTATTGCTCTTAATAAAGAGGGGCAATTCAGGAAGTTATTTGTATGGGGCCAAGTTCGAGATTTACACGAACCACAAGAGTTTGAAATATTTGTTTTCTCAAAAGGAGCTTAACATGCGACAACGTCGATGGATGGAGTTCTTAAAGGATTATGACTGCACGATATTGTATCATCCCGGGAAGGCGAACGTGGTAGCTGATGCCTTGAGTAGGAAGGCAACCATTTCTAGCATCATGGCACGAGAATGGAGACTTGTTGAGAGTGCAGTCAGATGGGATTTCACTACTATCAGACATGGGTTTATATGTGCAAGTATCCAGATTCAGCCTAGGGTGTTACAAGATATTAGAGATGGACAGGCACAAGATATGAAATTTCAAGATATTATTAAGACCTTAGGGTATAGCCAGGAGTCCGATTTCCGAGTACATGAGGATGCTATTCTTCGGTTTCGAGGTAGACTATGTGTTCCTGCTGTTGATGAGTTGAGACATAAACTATTGGAGGAGGCACACCGATCTCGTTACACCATTCACCCAGGTAGAACCAAGATGTACCGGGACTTGAGACAGCATTATTGGTGGCAGGGATTGAAGAAAGATGTGGCAGAGTTTGTTTCCCACTGTTTGACTTGTCAGCGGGTGAAGACCGAGCATCGAAAACCTCCTGAATTACTTCAGCCATTGAGTATTCCAGAGTGGAAGTGGGACAACATCACGATGGATTTTGTCATAGGTTTACCACGTACGAGTCGGGGACATGATGCAGTATGGGTTATAGTGGATCGACTGACCAAGTCGGCCCATTTTCTTGCCTACAGTATGACTTATACACCGACTCAATACGCTACCTTATATGTGAATGAGGTTGTGAGATTACATGGGATTCCAATTAGCATTGTGTCAAATAGGGATCCGAGGTTCACTTCACGTTTTTGGCGCGCTGTTCAGGATGCTATGGGGACGCGACTTGATTTCAGCACATCTTTTCATCCCCAGACCGATGGGCAGTCCGAGCGCACCATACAAATTTTAGAGGATATGTTGAGGGCTTGTGTCCAAGACTTCCAAGGGAGTTGGGACAAGCATTTAGCACGTGCAGAGTTTGCTTATAACAATAGTTTCCAGTCTAGTATCGGTATGGCTCCATTTGAGGCTTTGTACGGGAGACCTTGTAGATCACCATTATGTTGGATGGACATCGGAGAGGCCAAGATATATGGAACTGATTTGGTTTAGCAGTCGGTTGAGATGGTGAGATTGATTAGACAGAGGCTTCTTACAGCACAGAGTCGTCATAAGAGTTATGATGATCACCGTCGTCGAGAACTTGAATTCAAGGTAGGAAATTTTGTGTTTCTGAAGATATCGCCAAACCGTGGGATCAAGAGGTTTGGGAAGAAAGGTAAGTTGACTCCGAGATTCATAGGTCCTTTTGAGATACTTGAGAGAGTCGGCTCGTTGGCTTACCGGTTGGCTCTACCACCATCAATCACTGGAGTACATGATGTTTTCCATGTTTCTATGTTGCGGAAGTATATATCTGATCCGACACACGTCTTGAACTATGAGCTACTTGAGGTTCAACCCGATGTATCATATGTTGAGCATCCAGTTCGAATTCTTGACACGAAAGAACGAGTATTGCGGTCTAAGGTCATTCCTCTCGTGAAGGTTCTTTGGAGAGATCATGGAATAGAGAAAGCTACATGGGAAACGGAAGCCGACATGAGATTAAGTTACCCCCATTTGTTCGACGATCATGGTATGAATTTAGAGGACTAAATTCCTATAAGGAGGGTAGGATGTCATAACCCATTTTCGTGACATGTTGCATGTGTGTATATGTGCATATATTATATTGGGCACTGCGTGCTTTGCATTCATTAGTTACTAGATAATACTATTTTATATGGTTTATGCCATAATTATGTGTTATATGACTTCGTTTACATGTTCATGTGAGTTGTTAAACTCAAAGTGTCGATCTATAAGTTTTTCGGGGCTTTGTGAACCGAATTTGAAGCCCTAACTTCAGAAAATCATAATTAATTCATACGACCTCGGAATCAGGTGATTCAAAATGCTAACTTGCCTAAATTTTCATTATCTAGCTAATGGAAGAGGTTTTGAGTGGTTTTGGTTCAGTAAAATATAACAAACGAGCCCTGGACAGAATTGAAAAGGCTAGGCAATCTAGAGGGGTCAAAATGGTCCTTTCTCATTTCCACTCACTTATCCTCTATAAGATTATCTTCAACCTTAGTTCCAAAACATATAGAAATAGAGAAAAAAACGTTCAGGTCTTCTTGGAGGGTTTCAAAGCATCAAAACTATTGTTAAGAAATCAAGAAAAATTGGATACGGCGTCGGCTTTGACCAAAGTTGCTCCTTGTGTCTTCATCTTCAATTTGCACCGATTATTTTCTCTTGTAAGTATTGTTGTTAACTTCTAAGATTCATCCATGTTTATGGATAATTAATATTACTTCATGGGGTGGTTATATATTTGTTATAAATTGTTCTAGCTTGGTATTTTGTAGAAGTTATGGCTATAATTGTGAGTTTTCCCATAGATGTATTATAGGTATCGGCTGATTTTATAAGGACTTTATGGTTGTGTTTTAGGAATATTTAGTAGGATCTATTGTGACAAATTGAGCTTCCATGACATATAAAACAATGATGAAATTATTGGACTAGTTTTAATTGACTAGTTTTATGAAATTGTGCACATATCATAGTTATATGTACATGGAACATTAACTTGTCATTGCTGGAAATTCGTGTTCAATTTCTTGATGTTCTTGGATGGCTTATTGCTATATAGAACAATAACTTGTACATATGAGATATTGTTATTTGGTGAAGTATTGATTATTGATATAATTAGGCATATGGAATTCATCCATGTACTTTACCTTGGATGAATTTGGTTATATAGTTCATTGACACGTCATATGGAAACCATGGTTTTATTTGTGCATACTCGAGGTGATGGTTCCTTTGTGGAGCCTAACCGACCCCTTGATCATTGGCCACGATTCAAGGCATACGGCATTGGAACCCTTGCTAGCAAAGAGAACCTTTGCGATCCATTTATGGATTACATGATATGTTGATACCGGTATACTCTTGGACTTCATTGTGTGATCGTTTATTTCGACACACAGCTATATGTTTGACATGGATATGATATGGACATGATTCAAGGCATCGAGTAAATCTTCATCGATAACGTATCCTAATTTCCTGTTATATGCTTTCCAACTTGCCCATAAATATATGGCTTGTTACATGACTTGTATATGACTTGATTTTTGATATATGGAGTTATAAATGTTATTTTGGATCAACTGTTATAATTGGATAACTCTCCCACATGCATGAATCACGACATCACTTACTAAGTCTTTCGACTTACCCCGTTTACTTTGTTTTCCTTAGATCACAGTACCACCGGCGGTAGGTCTGAGTGAGGACCGGGGATCGACATCGAGTAGCTTGGGGTAGGTTGTTGTACATAGTTTGGTAAGGTAGTAGTATATCGCAGTGAGGTATTTTTGTTCATGTACGGATCATTTAGATCCTTTGAGTCTCTTTTGTTGTATATTTTGTATCCCATAGCCTCACTCATGTATTTTGTACTTGTGGCTATCTTGGTTGTAACACAGTATTAGCCACATAGTTTGTACCGTTCCAGTTTGCTATAATATTGTGGTTTATTATATACTTGTGTTGGTGCCACAATTGGTGGTTTGATTAACTGTACAGATATATATTTTTGCTATGCCATATTAAAGTAGTAAAATCACCCGATTACTTTGTAAAACTAATAGTTCGGAGGGATTTTAATATCCGTCCATTTATGACTTGCTATATTATATATTTTACAAAGGAATTATAAGTCACAAGATATGGTTTTGTTAATAAAATGACATGTACTTGATATGATATGCTTGACATGCACGTCACTTTCCCGTGCTCGGGACCTACCCGGGACGGGGGTGTGACATCTTCCCCACGCAACACACACACTAAAGTATTTTTCGCACACAAAAATTGACTTTCTTATTAAGCTCATAACTTCTTCATTTCTTAACCAAATCAAGTAAATGAGTAGTCAAAATTGATCTCCTCGATGAAAGGAACACAATGATGGTTGTTATTGAAAGTAATTGAAAGAATAGAAGGTGTTTTATTGTGAAAATTTGAGGTGGAAGGTGCGATTTTATGTGGGTTTCTTTGCATGCCCCTTTTTCAGTCATGTCTTCGACAATTGGACTTCACCACGGTGTTCTAGGCTTAGAGGAGAGCGGAATGGTGGGTTCGGCTCATTTTCCGGTGCATGTCAACGCCGGTCAACGGAGGTCAACGGCTAGTCAACAGGGGCTGCTCCGGTCAGCGATTTCATCTCGGAATGGGTATTCCATTTTTGGTCTTCATTTCTCGATTTGAGTTCGTTAGGTAGTTCCTTGAGCCTAAAGGTTATTGTGTATTATTTACAGTGTGGTTAATTTTTGGCTTTAGAATTTAGTTTTAGCATGAGTTTGAGTTCGTACTATGTTATGCATGTATCTCGATTAACTCAATTTTAGTTATAAGAATGGTGTAGTAATGACAGTGGAAACTTGAAATAGTAAAAATATATGACTTGATTATAAATTTCGATAGAGTTATGAGGTTATATGATGAAAAGTTATTAAAACTTGTAATTAATTTCGGTTTTATAGTAAACTTTTGCTTAAATATTTTTAAACGTTCTTGTGATATTGGGTCTTGAATTATTTTTGCAAGAAAATGTTTTAATGTTTTCGAAACTTTTGGGGTATACTTTGAATGTTTTCAAAAGAAAAGGGTTTTTAATTATTAACTTGTTAATTATTTTGGATTTTCTCAAATCTTAATGTTTAAAAAAATGAATACACTTAAATGATTTGATGTCGAAAGTTTTAAGTTCTTGTCTGAGATGTTAATTTAGGAAATCCTTGTAATAGGATTTTCTTTAATTATATTTAAGTAAGATTATAAGATAATTTATTAGTTGTATACGTATTTGTTCGGGTTTCGGATACACTTCATTGTGGAATTTTGATCGCCGTAATAAGCTTTTCAGGCGAGTGCTATGTGTTACTTGTGTGTAAGTCTAAATGTGCTAGTAGGTCGAGTCATAACTGTAACTTAGTTCCTAAACGAACAAGCATGTAATGTATGATAACATAAAGAACTCGGCTGCTAGGACAAGTTACACGTTGAATTATTGCTTATGCCTATGTGCTTATGAGTCATTGATATTGTTTGTTAAATTGTTATTGAGTTGTTTACCAATTTTCTGTTACTGGATTGTTACTGTACTGTACTGTTTACTGTTACTGTGTGGGCCCCTATTCTTGGTGTACGGAATCGTGGATAACCTGGAAGGTTAGGGCCAGAGGGTTACCTCGATCCACCGTAGACCCGCTTCACGAGCCAAGTGTGGACGTTACACTTGAGAAGAGAATGTCAAACTCCTGGCATTTGTCGTCAATGCGCACTGTTATGTAAGGTCGCACCTTACTTGGAGTGTTCGGTGGTGGTTTTCCTGACTGTGGATTGGAGGGTAAGAGGAGAACGGCATCAACGAATGTTGGTTACTTGTTTAACCTGTTATAGCATATGTTCATTACTGTACAGTTGTATATGCTCATGTATATTATGTTGCATCCACGCACATATGCACTAAAGCCTCACTAAGTTGGACGATCAACTTATGCATTCCATGTTTCAATTTTTTCAGCTACAGGTATTTGGGGTAAACGATAATTCATGTTGCGGTTAGGTCATCACGGTTGCGAACCCACCCTAGTTCCAGAGAGTAGTTGAACTTTTGTTTAAATTCTTATTTGATTTTAAGATTTTCGTTTGAACTCATGTTTTAAATCTCTTATAATGTTTAAGTTGATTTTTATTATATCTTGCTAAATATCTTGGTATTTTAGCTAATCTTGTAAAATGGGAATATCTATTGAAAATAATTTTTAATTTGATCAAATTTTAATCTTAATCTTCTTGTATTTCTTTTGGGTCCCACAAGTTATTTCACCATGTCATGTCATCCGTTAAAATTTGTTTTAATTACTTTCGCTTTAAACTTAGTAATCAAAGTTGTTCTTATTTCGTTTTAAACCGCTTCCGCTTAAAACCTTTAATTCTCGAAAATTTATCCTTTTTTTTTCAAAAGGTTTAGATATTTTAGGGTTTTTTGCACTTTGCACCCTCGAAATATGGAAAATAGGCATTTTGCACCCCCGAAACTTAGATATAGCACTTTGCACCCTCAAAATATGAATAATGCAGCATTTTGCACCCTATTTTATATTTAGGCAAAAATTCAAGGGCAAAATAGGTAATTTAATTATAAATATTTGACACTTTGCACCCCCAAAACTTGAGAAATTGGCACTTTGCACCCCCAAAATAAAATTAACACTTATCACCCTCAAATTAAGAACAAATAATCAACTTGCACCCCCAAAACACGATAAATGGACAGTTTGTACCCCGAAACACATAATTAAAAAAAACCTCAAAGTTGAACTTACGAATTTGTACTTATTCAATTGTTCTGCATAGCACGTTTAATTTGTACAATATATAATTCATAGTTGTTAATGTTATATGATATAATCATTCCAAATTCATGGTATTTAATTTGTATATATGTATATAAATGTAGGTTGTTCAATCTGATCGGAAACTTATCTATTTTGCCTTTGATTTTTTTCACCCCGATGGTCAGCTTTGTCGGAAAAAATGAGGGGTTTGAGGTTTTTTTTTTTTTTATTTGAGGGTCTTAAGTGTTACTTATGTGTTTCGGGGTGCAAAGTGTCCATTTATTGTGTTTTGGGGGTGCAAAGTGCCAATTTCTCAAGTTTTGGGGGTGCAAAGTGCCAAATATTTATAATTAAATTACCTATTTTGCCCTTGAATTTTTGCCTAAATATAAAAGAGGGTGCAAAATGCTGCATTTTTCATATTCCGAGGGTGCAAAGTGCTATATCTAAGTTTCGGGGGTGCAAAATGCCTATTTCCCATATTTTGAGGGTGCAAAGTGCAAAAAACCCGATATTTTAACTCTTTTTAAAAATAATAATAACTTTTCGATCGTTATCCGATGGATCCGCAGAGTCGGGCCGTTACAATTTTCATGTTAAATCAAAGACGAAAAAAGAGGGAAATTTTGAAAATAATTTTATAACAAAACAACGAAAAATGCAATATATATATATATATTTGTGATAATTTGGATGAAATAATCATAAATAGAATATATGAATATTTTATTACATTAAAGCAAAAGACGAAATAAAAAGGAAGAAATGAAATTAATTCTATAATAAAAACATTGACAAATGCAAATTATTAATGTAAGTTGTGAAAATGCAAAATGAAACAATTCAAAATAAATGACAAATTAATCTATCATCGCATTAAATAAAAGGCCAAACAAAAAGGGAAAAGGATGAAATTAATTATATAACCAATTAAAAAAAATGACAAATGCAAGTTAAAAAATTCGTGAAAATTCAAAAAGGCATCATCTATAATCAAAACAAACAAATCTTTTCCTCTCACTGAATCAAAAGGCAAAACCCAAAAGGAGGAAGATGATATTATTTTCTAACGAAATTAATGAATTATAAATCAAACAAAAACTAAATAAGATATAAAACCCTACCATAAAATGATATGATAACAACCAAATTTGAGACCATAAAAAATAGAAAGAATGAAAATCTTCAAAGCAGTGAATATTGATGGAGAACATCACTTGCAATGATGAAGATAAAAAAGAAAATTGCAAATAAACGATGAAAGAAACTCTAAAAATAAAAAGGATGGACCCAACTTATATATAAATATATACTATATCTAAAAACAAAGGCTTCCCGTACTCATAAATGAAAGTTATTTTTAGCCAATTTACAAAAATTGTCCTCAAATTTTAAAAATCAACCGACAAGTCATCTTAAAAGAAAGGGCAACTTGGGAAAAAAATATACCAATAAAGTGTTTTCCAATTTTAAACATACAATTTCCCCTTTTACAACTCCAGCAAAATGGGTGTTATAGTACTTTTACATCTTAACTTCCCGTGTAAATCTCCTCCACTCACTATCTCTCTCCTCAATCCCTCAAAGCTCGGTCTCCACCCACTCTCTATCTCTTCACAGTTCCACTTTTCCCCTACTCCACTATCTGCTATCTCATTTTCTCACAATTCTTTTTTCTTTCTCTCCAAAACATGGATGAGAATTACTTTTACTGTTTACTAATTTTATGATCATGTTTTTGCAGGTTTTCCCAATCAATTATGGATGCATAAATAATAACGGTGCAAATCCTCAATCTCTTTATAATTCTCCTAGCTTCTCAATTTTCCTTCAAAATTAAGGTTATTCAGTTCATAATTCCGCCTTCACTTTGTTGCTTCCAATTTGGGTTGGCTGGATTTAGATAAAAAAAAGGTTATTTCTTTTTGTTCATGTGGACGTCTTTGATGGGAAATTTCTCCTACTATTTATGGTGTTTTGAAAATTCATATGCAAATTATTATTTAAGGGTGACATTTGTTTTAAAGATTCAGTGTCTTAGAATTTTTACTCCAAGGCTTTTATATGTGTTTGATGAAATGCTTTAAAGAGATTTTATGTTCCATAAAACAACTGAAAGTTCTCATTCATTGCTCTTTTAAAAAAAACATTATGACCAAATCAAGTTCTCTAAAAAGGTATGACTTTTTAACATGTGTGTTTATTTTATTTCTAATTGAACTGTTTCCTAATGTAAAACAACTAAAAGTTCTCATTCATTTCTCTTTTAAAAAAAAAACATTATGACCAAATCAAGTTCTCTAAAAAGGTATGACTTTTTAATATGTGTGCTTATGTTATTTCTAATTGAACTGTTTCCTAATGTATCGGGTTGTTCAAGAAGTTTGGCAAAACTATTGGGTTTCGTAAAAAGTTATATTCATTGGTCGTGTAAATTTACATATTTATCAGTGACATGTTGCAAATCCATATAGTAAAATTTTAGATGAAAAACCAGGATGTTTAGATCATATAATTGATTCATCATGCAAACTTCGTTTCGACATAATAAGGAATTTGGTTATAGAATACAATCTATAATTCAAGATTAGTTATGTTACTCTCACATTCAACATTTTCTAATATTGGTTTTTTAGCTTTCAGTTTTAAGACCTATTTTATGATCTCTTATCTTCATCGAACCATCATTTTTTAATACTAAAACTTCATTTCTTTCAATAATTTTTTTTGGGTGTGTTATTATTAATAGACTTAGTCCCTGATTTAAATTTAATATGAATTTTTAAAACTTTAATTGGAATGTTCATACTTAATGTTATTTTATACAATGACACAAGTACGTATTAATGAGTTTCAATTTTATATAAAAATAAGTGGTGTTTGTAAAAACAAGCGTTACATAAAAAAATATTTGTGCGCGCGAGTACCGCGTGCGGCGATTGCTAGTTTTATCAAAATCAAACTCTTACATTGTTCTAATAAAAATAAAAATCAAACTCGTACATCTTTCTATAATTATAGCTAATTTTAAGGAGAAATTTAATGAATGAATAAAGTTCCCTAATTTTGTGCTCTACATATCAATGCATATATATACTGTAGTAATTACATTTCCAAATCAATAAGATTTTTTATATTTAAAACAATTCAAAATTTTAGAAAATTAAGAGTTTGGTCAAAACAATCAATAAGGGAAAACACCCCCTTTTATATGTCTATGTATGTTTGTATGTACCGATTGATTTGCATATAAGTTGACATTGAAACCTACCAAATAGTATTATAATTTTCGAGAGAGTTAGACTTTTGATACTATGGTTAGTTTAATGCGATTGAACTATATATATAGTCAATTGCAATCTAATCTTAAATAGATTCCTAGTTTTCAAGGGGAATAGTGCAATTGTTATCAGATAAAATAAGTGAATAACTTTTCAAAATAAGGGGAGGTGGCCCACTTTTTTAGGCTGACTCGGCTAAAAAAATAATCAATCAAAACAAAAATGTAATATAGGCATAATTAAATTTTGAATATTGGTTTATTGTGCAAACCGACGCACCAATATTTTAAAAATACACATTTCCATACTAAACTTTTAAATCACTTTACATATTGCATACCAATATTTGATTTGTAAAAACCCCAAATTTTGCTTTAAAATTTTAACCCAAAGCCTTAAAAAATTAAATTAAGTGTTGAAATTTTAATTGGGACCTGATTGTACAATTCTTGATATTTTGGGGTCAAAAACGAAAACTTCAAATATTACAGGGGTCCTTTTGCAATTTCATCCTAAATTAACAATGTGCTTAATTCTAATGACGACAACTCATGGGACACTTGTTTATAATCTTTCTTTCTAATTGTATTTAGTGGAGTCATGCAAACTTCCACATGTATGCAATCTTGGAAAAATTTGATTGGCTTAAAACCTCTATAAATACTTCTATTCTCTCATTCTTGAACTTGAATTAGCTCATCACATTTCATCCTATAGTAGTGTATGTGTGTTGGTCCCAAGTGGTCAGATGAGGTCTAGAGGGGGGGGGGGGGGGGGGGTTGAATAGACCTCTAAATTTTTTGACAATTTTTAACTTTAAAATTTTTGTTCTAACGTAAACAGACCAAGCTGTTCCCGAATAGTAATTTTACAAGGCTGATCGCGAACAAATCTTTGAACAGCTTTGTTGACCACTAATATGATAATTATTTAGCTGATTTTGTTAAAATCAGTTTCAATACTTAGAGTACTTGCATCGGATTTGTAAAGTGTTTTTCACAAGTAAACTTAGTAGTTTGAAAGTTTGATCCCCAGTTTTATAAAATTCCTTTCCTTTTAAAACTTTTCAAACAGTTAAACCAAAGTGTTTTTATGCAACTGAAAATATGCAAGTAAAAACACACAGATTTTTATAGTGGTTATATGGATGTAAATATCCTTTAATCCACTCTTCCAAGTCACACAGATCTTGGGTTATACTAAGAACACAAAGTAATTGGTACACTCTGCTTGTGCTTTACAACAAATGATAAGCCACAAGTTCGCAGCAGGAAATCACAAAGAAACTCCTACTCTCCGAAGTAATATCACTCACAAAGACGGATATTTACTCCTCACAACACTCTAACAGATTTCACTCAGAAAAATGTGTTTTTCTTCGATCTTCAACTTCGGCTTCAGTCAACAAATGACAGAGCTGATGAGTGAGCTGTTCTTGAGACTTAAGAGATTTTGCTTCGGATTTCTTCTCAGAGATTGTGTTGTTATTCTTCTCTTCGTCTCTACAGCTATTTATACTCATAGGTTTGAAAAATGTCCGTTGAAGTGAGACAGATTTCAAAATCCTCGGGTACTGGTCCTTAATTTCCGCGAACGGCTCTCTGCAGTCTGTCCGTACTGTCAACAGTACTTTTCTGCAGGCAGCATTAAATGCACCAAGCTGATGCGAAGCATTTCTTCAATCATTTGTCTTTAATAGCCTTGTACTTCAGCATTTATTACTTCCAGGGGCATTTATTACCGTTGGGATGGCTTCTTGATCTTTTCCACTTGGCTGACGAAAGTACAGGTCTGATGGCGAACTAAGCTGATCTCAATCTTGAACAAATCTGTTTTGAGTCGGCTGATCTTCACCAGTCTGATTTCTTTCCTTCAGCAGATCAGTAGCCTTGGACCTTGAATTTTGACTCTTCTGATATCTTCTTTACTTAGTCAAAAATTCTTCAAAGGGATATCAGCTAAGTTAATTTATACTTAGCAGATTTGAAGTTTTTGAATTCATCAAAACCTCCCTTTACTTATTGTCTTCAATGCTCTTCATCTTCATCCTTATCCAACAATTTCCCCCTTTTTGATGATGACAAAACTTCAGCTAAGTACCTGTTTTACCTATGCTAAAGTTTGTGACCTTCAAAATTTTCTGAGATAGAAAATATATGTTGGAAACAGAAACTTGAACTTTTATTGATAATCTGATAAATGAGTACAAGTTACAGTTTCTGATCAGATGAGATGTCTGAAAGATAGATAAAGTAAACTGATTACAAATAGATTTATCTATGCTAATTATCAGCTTCTTCATCAGTTCCTTCCAGCACTTCTTCATATTCATACGATGATTCTTCATCAACTTCTTCCTCTTCATCTTCATCGGTATCCTCACCTAAAAGAAGATTAGATTTTGCAGCTTCCATTTTGTCTTTCATTTCATGCTCTTTTGCAGCTTCCTCCATCCTTCTCTTGATCCTCTCTTCATCCTTATACTTGGTGTAGGGCTCTGATTTATCTTCATCAGAATCCCTGGAAGCAGCCTTTTCTTCAGCAGACTTGGCTTTTTCCTTAGAAACTTCAGCAGACGTCTCTTTGCCTTCAACCATTCCAGGTTCAGCAGTTTCATCAGTCTTCTTAGCTTCAGCAGTAACAATAGTTTCCTTAGCTGGTTCTTCCCTTTTATCTTCCCCCTTTTTGTCATCATCAGACTTGGTGACATTATCAGGTTCAGTGTGCAACAGTAGGAATCTTCATAGCAGCACATAAAGCTTTGATATTCTGATTAGCTACATCATGGTTGGCAATCAAATGATCGAGAGTTGTGCTGATGGTGTCATTCTTGTCATTGAGGCAATCAATGTTGAGTTGCATAGTGGAAAGATCTTCATGGATAACATCTCCAGCTTTGTTAAGTTCCTGCAACAGCCCAACATTAATAGCTTTCTCTTCTTCACTGATCTTGATGAAGTTTGCAGTGAGATCAGCTATGTTGTTTTCAGCTCTCTTTAAAGCAGTATGAAGATGGTTGACATCAGCCTTCACATCCTCAACATTTCTGTTCATTTCAACAAAGCTTTGCATCATCTGCTTGGAATGATCTTCAGGCATGGCAAAACTATCAATGGCATTCCTGATAGTTCTTACAGTAAGGAGTTGCATGCTTTCAAGCTGTAATCTGTTGGACTCTGCCAACTCTTGTTGCAATTTCTTCAGCTGCGTGCTGTTCTTCTCTTCCAATTCTTTCATTTGATTCTCCATCAGCATCTGGAAGGCTTCCATCAGTGATGAGTGGTAATCACTTGATGAAGCAGAAACAGCAGCTTCCCTTCCTTCATCCTCCTGACAGGGGCATCCTTCAGTTCTGTCTCCTGATCAGCTCTTGATTCCTTAGCATTCCACTCAATTGCTAAGGGTTCTTCAGCAGCTTTGTGCTGATCAGTTACATCATCATAGATTAAACTAACGATTTTGCCGTCATCATTAAAGGATGTTGTTTGACGGATTTGTCGCACAATAATCTATGGATTTTGAAAAGCAGGCTTTCCCTTAGGCACTTCATAGTAATCCTTGACTTCCTTGCCAAATGTAATCTGTTGAATGCTTGGCAACTGAGGCAATTCACTTGAAGATCCTTGCTGATATCTTGACCTTTCTGCCCATCTCTTCAAGGCGGTCATAGCAGCTATGTTGATTGCTCTCTCAACAACATCATCAGATTTTCTTCTCTTTGGTGGCAATGTGTTTTGAATGATATTGGCTTCCTCCATGGCATAGTCCTTAGCGTATTGATGCATAGCATCCCTTACAAAGTAAGGATCCAATGCTTTTTGAATAGAGTCAGTCCTTAGCCAATTCAGAACCCATTTTTCTTCATCAGCTAACTTTTTCCAACTCTGAAGCTCTGCAACAGATCTGTTCAACCTATAATCCCTCCATTTGATGTATCTAGGCTTCTCGTGGGTGAACAGAGTCTTCAGCATCAGCTTCTGGTCATAATAAGTCAAGGTCTTTTCAAACCTTTTGAAGAGAGCTTTATCAGCATGGATGATGTCAAAAGCTCTTCTTACTTCAAATTTCTCCTTTGGCTTGACCATTCCAGCAGGCATTTTAGGCTTCTTTTCCTTGTCTTCATCTTCTTCATTGATTTTGATGCCTCCAGCATGAACTGGTCCATGAGCATCAGTTTTACTTAGCTCAATGACCATAGCAACCTCAGCGTCTTCAGCTGCCTTTCTTTCAGCTTCAGACATTTTCTTCTTTCAGCATCCTTAGCTTCCTGAATCTTGCTTAGTTCTAATGCCTTCTGTTCTTCCAACTCATCTCTTTTTCTCTGCTCAGCTTCCTCCCTTTTCTTCTTATCAGCTGCAGAGATCTTTTTCTTCTTGATCAGAATCTTTCTCTTTCCCTTATCAGCTGGGGCAGGTTGAGGAGCAGCAGATGCAAGAGGTGCAGCTGCAATGGGATGGATGATCATCACATCAGGATCATCCTGAGGTTTAGCAACCTCAACTGTTGGCTTTGCTTGAGTAATCTGTTGCGCATCAGTCTGTTCAGCAACAGAAGCTTCTTCAGCTCCAACAGGCCTCTCTACTGTTTGAGGACTTTCTCTTACTAAGTCCACAAGCTTAGTGGGCTCTTCTACAAAAGTCATTTGCTTTCTTACTGTCTTCCTTGTTCTTCCTTGAGCAGTTCTGGAAGCAGCAGTATCCCTTACTTGACTTCTGGTCCTGTGAGAGACATTCTCATCAGGCACTTCAGCAGATGAAGTTCTAGAAGATGACGCAGGAGACATGTTCCTGACATCAGTGGTGGTTAGATCAATGATCTTATCAACTTCAGCATCATCCACCTTCTTCAGCTTCTTTGGAGTTTTCTCCTTAGGCTCGTCAATAGCCTTTTTCTTTTGAGTTGCAGTAGCAAGCTCAGCTGTTTTAACAAGTTTTCTCTGCCTCTTGGCAGGAACCACCCTTGGTTCCTCAGTCTCCTCTTCCACATCAGCTTCTTCAGCTTTTCTTTTTGTAACAGGCAAGTATTTGGACATTGCCTTTGCAGTATGAATCTCCTTACCATTTGTGACCTCACATCCCATTTTGAATAATAGGTAACTCAGTGTGATTCTGTGATTGGTCTGGGGACCCTTGCCCTTCTTTTTCTCGTGGAAGTTAGCCAAAATGTACCAAATTACTACAGACCAGTTGACTTCCAATCCGTAGTAGATAGCAGCCATGATGCTGAACCTTTTCATAGTAACAGCATCCAGAGAAAACGTACAATTCTCAATCAGCTTTGAGACCATATCAGCCATCCGCTGATACTCGTCCTTCAACTGTCTCTTCTTGATGTTGCCAGACAACATCTCTCCTTCCTTGGCACAGATTGCCCAAAATTGTTGGTGCTTCTCCTCCGTCAGAACAGTGACATCGTGTCGTCCTTTGTTCAGAAGCCCAAAAGTCTCGTGAAGAAGGGTGGGGGTAATAACAATGGATTTACCTCCGACAGTAGCCTTGATTTCCTGAGTGCTGAAATCAACAGTAGCAGTTCGGTAGTATTCCAATACTTGGTCAGTCCAGATCAGCCCTTCGTGATACTCCATAAAATTTACCAGTGAAGCCGATTTGAACTTCTCCAGCAACTCCTTCATAAAATCGGTACCAGATTGGTAGTATGAATCATAGGCCAAGTACATACCTTCAGCAGCCATCTCGAATATGTTTGAAGTTAGAGAAACAAGAAGAATTTTGCAGAAAATTGCTAGTAATTTCTCACAAGTGCTCTTTGAATTATTTGGTTGCGTAAAGAGCTACTGAGCTGATTAGATCTGGATTTATAGAGTTATGGTATTTCGGTTTCCGTGATACCAGCTAACCGTTAGATCCGTTTCTTGTCAGTTCTGATCGTGCGGCGTCAGTTACGACCTTTCAAATTCAAATCGTATTAAATGAGGAGCAGGAAAAAGTACCGCTCTTTTATCACTTGTAAAAGCGTGTTTTAAAATAAAACGTTTTAGGCAGTAAGCTTTTACACAGGTGATCAGACGAGTAAAATAAATACTTATCTGATGGACTACTGTCCTGATGACAAAGCTGTTATCAGTGAAAGCCAATAACTGATAACCTTCCTCGACTGTTTGTCAATCCAGCTAGATAATAAATCTTCAATCTTCAAGACTTTAATCTTCTGTTGAAAGCATAACTTCAACTAACTGTCATCAACAAATTTCATCTTTTAATCAGAAGTACCGCTAGTCTTACACGTTCCCCCTGACTTTAAGAGTTCATAAGTTAACTAGTCTGTTGAGAGTTAATCCTTGAAGATAAGTGTGATGAGTAAGCTGTTGAACTTCAGTCTTCTGATGAGTTCCCCCTCAGCTTATGCATCCAATTTTAATAAACCCAGTTCAGCTCTTAGAGTTGAAAACCTTGTCTCACTTAGAGGTTTTGTGAAGATGTCAGCAATCTGATTTTCAGTAAACACATATTCTATCATGACATTTCCTTTCTCCACGTGATCTCTAATAAAATGATGTTTGATCTCAATATGCTTAGTCCTTGAATGACTTGTAGTATTCTGAGTAAGACTGATTGCACTTGTATTGTACAGTAGATGGGGATTCCACTGATTTTTATGTTGTAATCTTCAAGTTGATGCTTCAACCATAATATTTGTGCACAGCAAGCTCCAGCAGCTATATATTCAGCTTCAGCAGTTGATATGGATACTGAAGTCTGTTTCTTACTCATCCATGAGATCAGACGACTACCTAAGAACTGACTGGCACCTGTTGTGCTTTTTCTGTCAATCTTGCAGCCAGCAAGGTCAGAATCTGAATATCCAATGAGTTCAAATCCAGATTCCCTATGATACCACAATCCCAAATCTTCAGTACCTTTGAGATCCTTGAGTATCCTTTTGGCAGCTAAGAGGTGAGATTCCTTAGGATTTGATTGATACATCGCACAAACCCCAACAGAGTACATAATATCAGGTCTGCTAGCTGTTAAGTATAACAGTGACCCAATAATTCCTCTGTACTTGGTTATGTCCACTCGTCTGCCATCTTCATCTTTATCCAAACAAAGACTAGTAGACATTGGAATATTAGCAGTAGAGCTAGTTTCCATACTAAATTTCTTGAACAGATCCTTTGTGTATTTTGCTTGGCTGATGAAAATTCCCTCATGCAACTGTCTTACTTGCAAGCCATGAAAATAGTTAAGTTCTCCCATCATGCTCATTTCAAACTTGTTCTGCATCAGCTTTGAGAACTTATTACACATCTGTTGATTTGTTGAACCAAAAATAATATTGTCCACATAAATTTGCACAAGCAAAATATGTTCTTCCCATTCAATAAGTTCTCCCATCATGCTCATTTCAAACTTGTTCTGCATCAGCTTTGAGAACTTATTACACATCTGTTGATTTGTTGAACCAAAAATAATATTGTCCACATAAATTTGCACAAGCAAAATATGTTCTTCCCATTCAATAGTGAACAGGGTCTTGTCTACCTTACCTTTACGAAATCCTTTAATTAAAAGGAAATCAGATAGGGTATCATACCATGCTCTTGGAGCCTGTTTCAGTCCATAGAGGGCTTTCTTCAGACGATACACCTTGTCTTCTTCTTGATAGGCTTCAAATCCAGGTGGTTGTTCAACATAAACTTCTTCTTGCAATTCTCCATTGAGAAAAGCTGATTTCACATCCATCTGATAGACTGTGAAATTCTTGTGAGCTGCATAAGCAAGAAAGAGTCTGATAGCCTCTAATCTTGCTACTGGTGCAAAAGTTTCATCAAAGTCAATGCCTTCTTCTTGGCAATAACCCTTGGCCACTAATCTAGCTTTGTTTCTGGTGATAACACCATCTTCATTCATTTTGTTCCTGAATACCCATTTAGTGCCAATTACTCTTTGATGACTTGGTCTAGGAACTAAGTACCAGACTTCATTCCTTTCAAATTGATTTAGCTCTTCTTGCATAGCTTCAATCCAGTTTGAATCACTAAGAGCTTCTTCAATTTGTTTGGGCTCAATTTGAGATAGGAAGCTGCCAAACATTGCTTCACTTGCAGCAGCTCTCCTTGTCTTCACTCTATCCAAAGGCTCACCAATCACCAGCTTTGGTGGGTGATTCTTGAGCCATCTAAGACCAGGTTGCAAATCATAATGTTGTCCTTTGTTTTGATCTTGCAACACTACTGTTGAAGTTCCAGTAGTAGTCTGTTGAACATTTGTTGTCTGTTGAACAGTCTCTGGTCTGTCAGCTGTTTGCAACTCGTCTGTTAGACAATCAGCATTGTGATTTTGAACATCATTGGAGTTATCAGCTGGGTTGAGATCAGGTAGTATGATGGGAACATATTCTTCATTCTTTCCAACATTCAATATCTGTAAATCAGTAGACATATCTTGATTTGTACTTTGATTCTTTTCAAAAGATTGATTTGGTTCATCAAATACTACGTGAATGGATTCCTCTATAAGTAAAGTTCTTTTGTTAAAGACTCTATAAGCTTTACTAACAGTAGAGTATCCTACAAAAACAGCTTCATCAGCCTTTTCTGCAAATGCAGTAAGGTGATTTTTCCCATTATTTAAAACAAAGCATTTACAACCAAATATCTTAAAGTAATGAATGTTTGGCTTCCTGTTGTTCCAAACTTCATATGGAGTCTTGTTTTGGTGTTTGTTCATCATGCATCTGTTTTGGGTAAAGCATGCTGTGTTTGTTGCTTCTGCCCAAAATTTTTGAGGCAGCTTAGCTTCAGCTATCATTGTCCTTGTAGCTTCTTTTAGAGTTCTGTTTCTCCTTTCAGCAACTCCGTTCTGTTGAGGGGTTCTGGCAGCAGAGTACTCATGACTGATTCCTTTGGCATTACAATACTCTTCAACAGTAGAGTTTGTAAATTCTGTCCCTATATCTGATCTGATCTTCAGTATTTTCATACTTTTCTAATTCTGAATCTTTTCCATCAGATTTGTAAGATGCTCCTTGGTTTCACTTTCTTCTTCATGAAAATCACCCAAGTGTATCTTGAATAATCATCCACAACAGCTAGGCAGTATTTCTTTCCACCATTGCTGACAGGATCAATGGGTTCAAATAAGTCCATGTGTAGCAGCTCCAATATTCTTCCAGAAGATTGATGCTTCTTGCTTTTGAATGATGACTTGATTTGTTTACCCTTCTGACAGGCGTCACAAAGCTTGTCTTTGCTCATGACTGTCTTTGGAATTCCTTCTACCAGATTGTTCTTGATAAGTCTGTTGATGGTCTTGAAATTCACATGGTTCATTCTTTTGTGCCATAGCCAACTGATTTCACTTGGTGTCGATGCCACCAAACAAATACTTGAATTCTTGTCAGCAGAATTCCAGTCCACTGTGTAGACATTTCCTTGTCGTCTTCCAGATAAAATTACCTTCTTTGTACCAATCTGTTCAACGTAACATTTATCTGTTGAGAAGATGACTGAATATCCTTTGTCACAAAATTGACTTATGCTCAGCAAATTGTATTTGAGGCCTTTAACATAAGAGACGTCAGATATCTCAATGTTGCCTTTGATCAGCTTTCCAGTTTCTACATTCTTGCCTTCTTTACTGTCTCCAAAAGTAACTTTAGGACCATCCACAGCAACAACATCAGTCAGCTCATGTGTTTCCACACATGTGTCTTGAACATCCACTGTCCAAGTACCAGATTTTATCTACTTTACTCCTACTCCTAATCCTAACCTACAAAACAAAATAAAATTGTTTTAGGTACCCTTATTGAGAGGGTCCTGAAGGATTAGTTCCACCTTTGACAACCCAAAATGATGAAGTCTTAGGCTTCTTAGGCTTCTGTTGTTTGGCAGGAGCATGAACAGTTTCATCTTCATCATGTTTATCAGATTTGCTATGTTGATGATAATCAGCATGATAAGGAAAATGCTCATAAGTAGAATAAGATGCATGATAAGGAGGATATGCATGCATTGGATGAGCAAGATATGGTGCATAATAAGTTGGAAATTGAGGTACATGATACATAGGAGGATATGCAGCAGGTTGCACATAATATGATTCATTTCTATACCAAGCATTTTGATTTTTCTTGTTTTTATGCTTCTTTGGTTTACTAGATTCTTGCTCATTAACAGACGACTTAGTCATATCACTAGTCTGATTGGTTTTGACCTTATCAGAAGACTTCCTAGGACTTTTCTGTTTGGACTTACCAGTCTGTTTTCCTATACTAGGCTATTTGCTTCTTTTAGCCTTAGGAGTTTTCGTCTCCTTTAATACTTTCTCAGGTGAAGCAGGTTTAGTAGTCTGAACATACAAAATGACCTTACTATTGTCAGCTGATATAAATTTTTCAGTATGGTTCAGTTCTAACTTATCCTGATCTAAAGGTGTCTTCTGTTTACTAGACATGTGAGTGGATGCAACAAATGACTTATCATGAGACTCAATGACTTTCTCAAGCTCAATGATTTTACCCTTATAAACTTCACATTCAGCTTTCAGAGATTCATTCTCTTGCTCAAGCAGTTTGTATTCAGCTGATTCTCTTGGCTTTTCAGCTTTAAGTTTAAGTGAACTGTTTTGCTCTTTCAGCAATATCATCTCTTCCTTAAGCTTTTTAAATGCATCAGCAATACTTGTATTGTTGAGCATCATTTGTTCAAATGAATTAAATAATTCATTATCAAGAGGAGTTACCTCATCATCCTCTGAGTCATCAGATTCCTTAGCCATCAGGCAGAGAAGAGCAGGACTCTCTTCATCAGAAGTGTCTGAATCTGAATCAGATGAGTAGACAGCAACTAGCTTTTCTGCTTCTGCTACCAGCACCTTGCCTTTCTGATGCTTTCTTTCCTTTCTGATTCTCTTTTCTTCTTCTGTATACTTCTCAACTTTAGGATATGGGCAATCTCTGATGAAATGACCAAGTTTCCTGCAATTATAGCACATCATTTTGGATTTATAAGAATCCTTATCTTGAGAAGAAGAAGTAGGGTTAGAAGTAGAAGCATTGTTATATTTGTTCTTCATTTTTCGTCTGTAGAACTTTTTGAAGTTGTTCATCAGCAATGCAACGTCTCCAGCAGTGTACTACTCCTTTTTGTTGAGTAGTGTGGCTTCATCAGATGAATCCACATCTTTGCTTTTATGGGTTGGCCTTCTAGGATTTTCAGCAGCAACAAGTGCAGCTGTGGGACTTGAAGTAGAGGTTTCTTCAACACCCCTTCTTGGCAGTTTATACTCGTACGCCTTGAGTACTGAGAACTGCTCGGTGAGTGAAATCTTTTCCAGATCTCTTGACTCTTCCATGGCTGTCTCCTTCATGTTGAACTTTGGAGGTAGAGCATTCAGTACTCTGACGGTTATCTCCTTATCAGTGAAGGTTTTTCCAAGCTTTAAAACTTCGTTCAGTGTCCTAGTAAACCTTGTATCCATTTGGTCAATGGTTTCCGCAGACTTCATCTTGAAGTTGTCCAGCTTTTCCAGAGCAACACTCATTTGATGCTCTTTGATGGCGTCGTTTCCTTCGCTCATGTCACGAACCTTATCCCACATCTCTTTGGCAGTCTTGCAGTGCTTGACTTTGTCAAATCGATAATTGTCAAGGGCTTTGGTCATGATGAAACGCCCAACTTTGTCCAGATTGAACAGCTTTATTTCTTCGGCTGTCATTTCTGTTAAGTCTTTTTCCACCACTATTTCAGCTTCATCAACCGTGATAGTCTTGGTGAATTTGAATGGACCTTTGATGATACATGTGTACATATTATCATTGTAAGCAGCCAGGAAAATCTCCATTCTGATTTTCCAGTCTTCAAAGCTCATACCAGCTATGTGGGGAACATGGCTGAAACAATCCATTTTTCAAAAATTTTAATTTTTCAAAATATGCTCTTTTGAAAAGTTTGAAAACCTTTGAAAAACACTCGGATCAAGCTCGTTGATCAGACAGCTGATTCTAATGAACCACCTGCTCTGATACCACTTGCTGGTCCCAAGTGGTCAGATGAGGTCTAGAGGGGGGGGGGGTCGTAAACAGACCAAGCTGTTACCGAATAGTAATTTTACAAGGCTGATCGCGAACAAATCTTTGAACAGCTTTGTTGACCACTAATCTGATAATTACTTAGCTGATTTTGTTAAAATCAGTTTCAATACAGAGTACTTGCAGCGGATTTGTAAAGTGTTTTTCACAAGTAAACTTAGTAGTTTGAAAGTTTGATCCCCTGTTTTATAAAATTTCTTTCCTTTTAAAACTTTTCAAACAGTTAAACCAAAGTGTTTTTATGCAACTGAAAATATGCAAGTAAAAATGCAAGTAAAAACACACAGATTTTTATAGTGGTTATATGGATGTAAATATCCTTTAATCCACTCTTCCAAGTCACATAGATCTTGGGTTATACTAAGAACAAAAAGTAATTAGTACACTCTGCTTGAGCTTTACAACAAATGATAAGCCACAAGTTCGCAGCAGGAAATCACAAAGAAACTCCTACTCTCCGAAGTAATATCACTCACAAAGACGGATATTTACTCCTCACAACACTCTAACAGATTTCACTCAGAAAAATGTGTTTTTCTTCGATCTTCAACTTCGGCTTCAGTCAACAAATGACAGAGCTGATGAGTGAGCTGTTCTTGAGACTTAAGAGATTTGGCTTCGGATTTCTTCTCAGAGATTGTGTTGTTATTCTTCTCTTCGTCTCTACATCTATTTATACTCGTAGGTTTGAAAAATGTCCCTTCAAGTGAGACAGATTTCAAAATCCTCGGGTACTGGTCCTTAATTTCCGCGAATGGCTCTCTGCAGTCTGTCCGTACTGTCAACAGTACTTTTCTGCAGGCAGCATTAAATGCACCAAGCTGATGCGAAGCATTTATCAATCATTTGTCTTTAATAGCCTTGTACTTCAGCATTTATTACTTCCAGGGGCATTTATTACCGTTGGGATGGCTTCTTGATCTTTTCCACTTGGCTGACGAAAGTACAGGTCTGATGGCGAACTAAGCTGATCTCAATCTTGAACAAATCTGTTTTGAGTCGGCTAATCTTCACCAGTCTGATTTCTTTCCTTCAGCAGATCAGTAGCCTTGGACCTTGAATTTTGACTCTTCTGATATCTTCTTTACTTAGTCAAGAATTCTTCAAAGGGATATCAACTAAGTTAATTTATACTTAGCAGATTTGAAGTTTTGGAATTCATCAAAACCTCCCTTTACTTATTGTCTTCAGTGCTCTTCATCTTCATCCTTATCCAACAATGTGAGTGAGTGAAAGTTACAAGAAAATTGGAAAGAAAAGAAGGTGAAAGAAAGGTAAGAAAATTGTGAGAAAGAAGTTGAGGAAATAGGAAACTTGGGGAGATAGTTAAGGTAATTGAGAGGGGAGAAAAGGACTTTATTGCCGGAACATCTCGACACCACTGTTGCTATTCTCGGCAGCCATTACTGACGCCAGCGGCAGCTATAAGCTGCTGCCCGCAGCAGCAAAATTGACCACCGAGAACAGCATCATTTCCTCACTACTGGCAGCGGTATGCTGCCGTGAACAGTAGCAACATGCTGCTGTTCCGGCAGCCTTTGAAGGTGGTCTGGCGACGTCGGGCCATCTACGAGTTGATATATTTTGGAGTTCGTTCCGTTTCATTTTCGAATTATGTTGTTTCGAATCTTTTACCGCATTTAATCGTTGATTTTATCATGTTATAGGTGATCGTTTGGAGTAAGTGAAGCTTTTGATAATCCGAGTTTCCGGTGAAAAAGGTGAGCGTGGGAGTTTAAATAACGAGGAGTTAATCTCGACTCATCGTTATTTAAGTGCGTTAAAATTTATATATATTCGTTAAGTTAAGTATAGTAATAATTATCTTAAACTTTAAGAATTCAACCACTAAAATTACTCCTTTGATAAACTTTTAATTAAGTAGTTGATAATTTCATAACTTTTAAAAAGATTAGTATAAAATGTCCATCTATAATTGAAATGGTAGGAAATTGCTACTACATGGAAATTTTTGGTGGTTTGATGCATGGTAATTGACGTGTGATTAAATGGGACTGATTTTACAATTTAAGTTTAGAATGTAATGTGTTATTTGTTTATTTCTATTGGAATAGTTCTATGTTGATAATTATCCGGGTGTAGCACTTTATCTCACCCGGATAAAAAGTTGATTATGTTAATTAATTCTCTGCTGTCGTTTTGGGCCCATTTGACTTGTGCGGTTATGTGATTAAGTTGAATAGCATGGACTATTAACTCGATCATGAGCCCTGGCCTGGCTTGTACATTCGAAAGAACGGGGTCTCTCGGATATACGAAGTCGTTTTTGGATGCACTGACTAGTCATGCATAAGGTGTGTATGGGGAAATATCATAAGGTGTGTTTGGGGGAGCAAGCTTTGGAACTCTACAGACACCGAGACGTATCATTTTATACTGTACAGTAATACTTGTTTTGTTTACATTATTTGACATTCGTTGCTCTTTTCTTTGAAATTATTTGAATCACGCACACCCACCTCACTAAGTTGCAAGTCAACTTATGCAATGTGTTTTATTTATTTTTAGATTTTCGGATAGCATATAAGCCAGGAGGATTTTCGTCGGCATTAAACTAGAATTTTGAAGCTTATAAATATGTAAAATAGCTATTATTAACCTATATTTTGTAAAAAATCAACTTATGTAAATTTACTAAGTTTATATGTAAATATTAATTAGTAATTTCAGTCGGGGCATTACAAAATTTTGGTCGAAAATTCATTACTAATTCCCCAAAACCTTCTAGCGACGAACTTTTGCTACATCTCTAACCCTTTACTATGTCACTTAAAATTCATTTTCAGAAACAATGTTCTTTTTCTTTCTAATAAAAATATAGATTTTGTAAAGCAATCCATCTCTAACTCTTTACTATGGAAAAATTCAACTTTATTAAATTCAATAAAGTCGCATTTTTTTCCCTTAATGAAGGTTTAGATATAAAATATACTCAATCAAATTTTGAGTTGAAGATAAAAGTTAATGAAAAAATATTAAAAGTTAGTTTATATCAATTTTTTTTTTTACTTATAAAATAGCAATTGAAAAAGTAAAATCTAAAGAATTGTATCATTTATTTCATTCAAATAAACTTAATTTATTCTAACCATATTGATTTCGTCCTAGTAATTTGCACAATAAACTTATTTCATTTGAAAACGTGGTAGCTATTATTAAAATCTTGGTCTATAATATAACAATAATCTTGGTCTATTTTAGGATTTTATGTCCATATTTTTTTAGGCTCTAAAAGTTGGATTTTTCTAAAATGAGATTTTACCGGACAAAGGTATACATAAGATATCATATATTAACCACTAAAAAAAGTCAACCAAAAATTTGAACCACAATTTTTGTCAAAATGTACAACTATGACATGACAATGGGAGTTTCAAAATATAGACATTTAATAAATTAAATAAATAACCATTTACCAAATATATTTCAAAAATAGAATAATTTTTCTTTTTCTTGTTGCAAGGAACTTTACTATGGCTAGCAAAATTGGCACAAAATGTTGCTTCCAGAACAAAATAATTAAATTTTCCAATATACCCTTTAAAGTCAAAACAATAGAATTCTATTCTCTCTCCTTAAATTCTCAATATTTCCTTTCTAGTTTCCGAATTCCCGTGACAGTTCATCTTCTTTTCTGCACTTAATTGAGAACATCTCCTTCCTCCAGTTCATCTCCATTTCTCCATGAATTCATGAGTTACAAGCCATTTTCATATTTTCTTCATAATATACATATACATATATATATATATATATATATATATATGTATATTAATACTAATAAGAGGCGATCCATTTGTGAACAGTGCAGATGAATTTATTTTCCTTTTTTTTTTAAATCCCTGATAAATTAAACGACGTCACTTTAAACATCATGTGGCTGTTCAATGTTGTACATTCTGTTGTGTTGATTTTCTTTTACATTTAATTTTCTCTTCTTCTACCTTCGACCATCAACCGATGTGGGGTTCCTGCTGTATTTATGGTCCGTTTTTGATTTATTTTTTTCCCTTCTTCCTCTTTCTCCTTCTCCAATCTCACCCTTCATTTATGTACTCACCTTCCTCAATTCTTCTCTAATCTCACCGTTCAATTGCGGCTGTCAGACTTGTTTCACATCAATCACCATCCCTCCTGTCTACTCTGCCCTAGGGCTTTAAGAGCCATAAAATATGAAGATTTTGTTATCTTCAAAGACTATATATTATGTTGAGCCAGAATTTGGATTGCCATATTTCTGATTTCTTCAGGTTGGTGCTGCTTATTTTTCCATTTTTCTTCTCATGTTCTTATTTATTACTTTCAGATATTATTTCTCTGTTTTTTTTTTTTTTTTTTGTTTGGTATGTGTAGGTTTTGATGATGTTATCTCAAGCAAGGTAAATTTAATTCATCTTCTTGATCTTCTTTTAGTTTCCTTCAATTTTGGTGCAATTTTCTTATTTTCCCCAAAGTTTGCTTGATTTGGGTTTGGATTTTGAATGGCAGTGGTGGTGGTGGCGCATAATCATAACTTATTTGGGTTTTGATTTACAATGACGGCGGTGCCGTGGTTGTGGTGGTGGCACAAGTGGTGGTGGTTTCTTCTACTTCAATGTTTATTCTCCTTTCTCTCATCTTTTCTTCAATCTGGTGGGTGTTTTTAGTCATATGAAATATTTTATGAAACTGATTTTTTTTGTTGATAGAATCATGAAAATTATTTAATTAAATGGAACATTTATTAGAGTGTATCCAAATGAAGCAAGAACTAATGAGAAGGCCAATAATCTTTTCTGATTGCAGGAATGGGATATTCAAGAAGGTTGAGCTCTCAATAATTAATGATTAATCAAATATCTCTACGTGATGGACTATATATTGTTAAAATTAGCTGAAATTGTGTTTCTTCGAATTCTTTGGTAGTTTATATGATGGTGGCAGCAGAGAAGCTTTGTTTCAATTCTTTAACCATAGCATGTGTATTTTTAAAAGGATTGATTTGAGGTTGTCTCTTGATCTTGAAAACACTCATTTGACTGCTTTATTTGAGAATTTGAATTACAGAAATTTGGTGAGTTTTAAATTGCGAATTTGTTGCCCTTCTTACATGGATTCTGAAGGTTTGACATGGGTAATTCAGTTAATGGTATATCTGCGTAGAGAGTTAGTTTAACGGAAATTATAGTATGTATTGTTTCTGTTGTCTGATTCTGCGATTTAATGTTTTTATGTTTTCTGATACATATTGGCAATGGAATTTCAGAGAGCTTATCATTCTATTCTGTTGCTGTATATCCATATTCACCTCATATCCTTCGTAGTATTCCAGAGCCTAACTGTTGGTAACATATGTATATTTCATTAGAAATCCCAATGGAGCCAGAGAAATCAATTGAAGATCAGTTCTCAAAGCTACATCCATGCTGGCCACTGAACACAAAAATCGCAATTTTAGGAGGTGGACCTATTGGATTATCAGCCGCTTATGCACTATGTAAGCTCGGTTACACTAATGTAACTGTATTAGAGAAGTATCACACGGTTAGTGGAATGTGTGAATAAGTAGATATTGAAGGTAAATCAAACGTTATAGTATTAATTACTCGAGGAGTGTACCATTTTTGGATCATTTTCAAGAAACTGAACAGGTCTTATATTTCAGGAGAATTCTATGATCTTGGAGGACAAGTACTTGCAGCTAGTAGCTCTCCCACTATTTTCAACTTGGCCAAAGAAATCGGTTCTGAATTCGAAAAAAAGAATTCCCATAAATTGGCCTTGATTGATAGTTTCACCGGGAAGTTTCAAGACATTCTAGGTTGCAGATGACTATTTATCCATAATCTCCCTAACCTTAGAACTACAGGTAAACTTCTTTTCTATAAGATTATGTTATTCCTATTTCCTGTATTTATACAATGCCTGCATCAAGTACATCTTCTGATTGAGTGTTATTTTGGGTCAAGTTGGGAAAATTGTACAACATGGTTTAATTTTAATGCATTATGATAGTTACCTGGTCCTGGTGTTTATGAAGTGTACCAGTCTTGTTCATTTGCACCTATGTAATGGCATTTTAAGTCTGTTGATCTTCTACCCTATTAGGAGATACATCCAAGAGAACTACTCTATGTTTTTGTAACTATTTGCTCACCCTGACTGAATTGACGGGTTAATGCATTTTCTGGAGTATTGATGAGGAAAATGTCCTAACAATACTGTGGTTTCTTCTGATTATTCATGTCCTGTTTGTAGTAGCATCCTTGTTGTGAGCTACTCTTGTTTGAGAATGTTTGATAAGGCTGTCTAATAAAATGCATTTAATATGTGGAAGTGTACATTTGAGAAATTGAGCTACTTAGAGTCCTCTTTGCAGCGCATTGCACTATTGTTATCTTTCTCTTGCTTAACTTGTCCTTGGCATTACTAATTGCTTAGTTGGTGCGATGATGACTAGGAATGTACGATTCGTTTGGCTATATAATTTTCCTTTTTCTAACTAGAGCATTAAATTCATAAACTTCCAGGTACAAGAGCATAATCATCCCCATATTCTTCTTCTGCAAATTGGAAACACTTTCTGCAAACTTCCGGGTGGTAGATTGAAGCCAAGAGAGAATGGTTTGATATTCTTCATATGTAGTGTTCTTTGCGTTAGCCAATAAATTCTACTTGTTGGTTAAATTAAATAAAATGAAAGTGGAAGTGCAAGAGTTTCTTTTTCAGTCATCTTGATTTGCTTTATTTCATTTAATCTCAATATCTTATTCACCCTCCCTAAACAGCTTAACAGAAATTGAGGGCTTGAAGAGGAAACTTTCAAGCAAGCTTGCTGCCAATTCACCATCTCTACAGCCAGATTGGCAGGTAAGGTTTAAAAAGCAATTGTTAGTTTGAGGACAAAATGTCATGAAACTGTAGTTCAGTGTGCATTGCATAATATCTTGGTCAAAATAGGTATATCAGAATTATGCATGTAATTTTTATCTGGATTATCATGCCAGATTTTAGTTAGTAGTTACTTGATATGCGTATAGAAAATAACTTTCTTTTTCATAGTCATATTCAAAGGGAGTAATAATATTGACGGATATATTTGTTTCTTTGGACATCTTTTAAATGCTGATTATATATATTGAGTTGTAACAAAAAAAATATAAAATATTATATTGAGTTAGATTTTGGCTTTGAAGATGCCCTAAATGCAACCTTTTTCGTAGATTGGTGAGTGTGTAGCAATGTGGTGGAGGCCGAATTTTGAAACCAGCATGTACCCTTACTGCCCCCCACACATAACTAAGCCCAAGGTAAATATCACCTTGATCTTTATATAAATAGAAGACATCCATATAATATAACTATTACTTGTCAAGCATATAGCGATGCTTCTTAACACTAAGTTTTGGTAATACAGGAGTGCAAGAAACTTTTCGTTGTTCACCTGTCTGAACGAGAGTATTTTGCTGTGCCAAAGAACTTGAAACTTCTTGCTGTTCCACTATTTGAGCTTATATGACAATGTTCAGGTGTGAAAAAGATTCTTTACTTTCTATACCTGCGATAATGGAATAGCATATGTTTTTCTTTTCAGTGTCTACTTGAATAGATTTTTCGAGCATTCTTCTTTTTTTTTCACATTTTTCAGTCGTAAGCTTACAAAGCACTTTGTTTATTTATACCATAGATACGGACCTGTTATATCTACCATCCCGCTATCCAGGTTTCAGTACAACATGATTCAACAGTAGATTGGCCATAGAACTTCATAGAACAGAAGGAAGAAGGTCAAACAAATGATCATCTTGAATTAATTAGAGTGCGAGGTCCGGGATTTAGAGGTTTATTGATCAAAACTCTTCTTCATATCACAATACATCATCCTAGAGTAGACATAATTTATGACGTTTTTCTTTCCATTACTTGCTAAACTCCTGATCTTTCTCCATGAGTTGGGTCCTTTCAGTAGCTCTATTTTTATGGACCTGCTTTATTGTGTTGTCATGTTATTAAGAAGTTCTTTTATTTTTCTAACATGTGTTTTATAACTTGTTATTCCGTGAAAAAGTAGTTAATTGTAAGGGCCAACTAGATATGGGGACATAACATGATTCTATATTAATTGTTTTTGGGCCTGCAATGTAATGTAACAATGTAAGGGTAGTTTTACCTAAATCTGTAGCCTATGATTAAACTGCTTCTGGATATGGATTTGTTCAAGATATGCCTTATGCCTATTCATGAGTTCACTCGAACGTCTATGGCTGGAAAAATTAGACATTTTGAAGGTGGTACATGAGTTTTTGGCAGAAAATCAGCAAATCTCTGCCCATAGAACTTCTATGTAACACTGAAGTCATGGCTATAAAACGACATTCGTCTTGCGTCAATATTGATGTGAAAAAGGAAAATCTATTTTTGGACATCCTCAAACTAACGAAGAAGCTATAAAGCATTTTTCGACTATTTTTAAACGACAAGAACACCTTACTACTTCCTCGCGACATCATAAAGTTAAATTTAAAGCTTATCATGTCCTTATAACTGACCTCTTTTGACCTTTCTATTTTAACTCTGAACATTTCAACAGGCTGCTTATGTAGCGGTGATGAGGAATGCGAGTAGTAGTGATAGAATGGACTGTAATTGCTCATACAAATATATTGAAAGTCGATGCAGTGTAGGAAAAGACTAGGATTTTGCATATGATTTAGTTAAAATCTAACACATTGTACCTTATGAGCATTTTTTTTGTAAAACTCAAAATTGATGGCTTTGGTTGATATTTTCAGGATGCGTGGCTTCTTGACTCGATCCTACTATAGTTGCAAAGGTTCTTTATTTCATTTTGTCTGGCGAGGTACGTGTCCGAAAACATGCTTTCCAGTATTTAATTTTAGATTTTGTTTCCATAGCTATTTTTTGTCGTTTAATTGGCTTGAAAAGAAGAGGACTGTATTTTAGATTTTGTGATAAAGAGTTTGAGATTCAGTTCTTGTTTTGTTTATTTTATTTGGATATAAAGATTTCTGATTTTTTGACTGGTTCTCCTCTGACTGTGAAAGAATATGAGATTCACTACTTTTTAGGACTTAATTGAATTGAATTGCTATTTTATATATAGAAAAATCTCGTAAATATTATTTTTATAGGATTTAATAGAACTGAACTGGCATTTTTATAAGTATAACTTTATTTAAAGTTTCATTTTCTGTACCAAAACGTGTAGGATTCACATATTTTCTTGCTTTCCAAATAAATGCTCGTTATGAATGAACATACAGGGGATACATTGTGTATGCTTGTTTTTTTTTTTTTTCTTCTTTTTGCTTATTAGTGCTTCAGTAGTATTAGATTATACCGGGTGTGATGTAGACAAATGACTTTGATCCACTAGGGATATTTTGCTTATAAGTTATCTAGAACTCTTTGTTTCTCATTCTAAGGCAAGTAGCATACTAATTTAGGACTCAGTTAGCTGTTCAAATAATTGAACATGCTTGTATCTTATCAGTTAATATACATTTACTTACCACATATTTGATTATTTTAAGAAGTTTAGAAAATACCTACGCATAAGTTCATAAAAATCCAGTTGATTTTGTGGGCAGGTACAATTCAAAAACATCGCAAAACATTGACAAAGCAGGTGAAAATTAACCTTCCTTTCTGTCTTTTATTATAATACTTTTCTATCTACATAACTGTATGATACTAATGATGATTCTATTTATATATGAAACAAGAAAGATCTACTATCCATGAACTTATGTATGCGGTGATTCTCAGGTACATTTCATTTTATAAAAATAACTCTTTTATAAACAAAAGGTTACACCATTAATAATCTACATATGCAGACCCGAAAAAGAGCAAACCTATGCGAACTTGTTCTCCATTATGAAGACTGTTTTTTCCACAAATCACGAGGAGGAGTTGGATATTCTTCTGCACCAGGGGCTATACTTATGAACATCGACGCCAAGAAGTTTAAACTCCAACATTTAGTGCATGTCATATACAAACTAAGAGGATATATAAAGGAGGTTTTGTGGTATAGAGTCCCAAATGGAGAGTTCGTCGACGGGCTACGAACCATTAGCAGCAATGCCAACATAAAAAAACATTTTTGATCTCCTCATGGAAGCGGGAACATATAAGATGCCGATCTATACACAAGAACATCTTGTACGACTGAACTCTCAGGGCCATGTGCCCTGGGTTTTCAACAAGATTAACAAAGACAAACTGCTGAGGCTAATCCAGAATACGTCGAAGTATGTGCGCACTCATGAAGAAGGAATCATGGAAAGAGATGTGACCTAAGAAGCAAGCAAAGTGAAGTGTCAATTTTCAAATTATTCGGAAAATATTATGGCTTACATACTTCTAAATATTTGGACTAATGGTGTAGTATTGTACTCAATTATCAGTTTGCTGGATTTATTTTGCTGTTTGGGATTCATGCTAGAAATTGTTTTGGAAATACTCAGTACTGTTCTTATATATCTTTTATGTGTTTATCAAGTCATTGTGAATTTTATGTAGTACCCGTTTGTGATTTAGGAACTTATATTTGTTTATTAGGCATCTATTTTCCTTTTATATATTGGTTTTTCAATTTCATTTTTCTTCACTGTTTTTCCTGAAGTTATTTATGCTAAACAAATTTTTTGAGATTTTAAATTTAGTTTCGGACGAAAAATCAAAATAAGTAATTTGTTTGGGACGATGTTTCAAAAAAATACTATTGCAGGATAAAATTCAGTGAGGTAATATAGTTCTATGACTATAATCTAAAATCACTAATTAATTTGAGAATTTGTCAAAATAGTATAATAGCTCATTAACAAGCTTATATACAGGGCACCCGCACCGCGCCTTGCGCGGTGCATTTGCCCTAGTTTTTGTTATTTAACTTTAATTAGAACCACATAACTAGAACTCTGTCATTGCTCTTTATTTTAAATCTGTTGCTAGAATTTTAAACTTCTGGTCTAAAATAAAGATGTTGAAATTTTAAATAATGGGGAAAATCTGAAAATAATAAATACTTTTTATAAATCTGAAATACTTCTTGAATTTTTGTATGTCTCAAAATGAATTAAAGATTTCTTGAGCTAAAAACCTCCATCGTTGTAATCAACTTTGAACACTAATCCTAATCTTGAAAAGTTATAAGCAGATCCCCTGGCTTCTAGAGAAACTATTTACTTAGTCGTCGAGATTTAATTAGTTTGTCGATTTAAGCAAAAATTGTTTACCCATTGACTTGAAAGTAATTTTTTGATGAATTCCATTTTTGAATAACATATTCTATGGAAAATTTAAAATCGAATTTGGACTTAGTATAAATGAAATGGATTAGATTTTGTTAAGTGATATATATTAAATGATTCATCTTCTAACAACTTAAGTTTTTAGATAAGTTGGTCATTCAATATAATATCAGATCTCAAGTCCAAAGAAGTCCTGTGTTCGAATTCCTCCGCCATCCATTTTTAAATTCCACGTTTTAGGCTTGAGTAAATAAATACCGCCTACACGTGAGGATGCAAGTTAATTGATATTTAAACTTTTAGATGAGTTGGTCATTCAATTTGCTATCAGAGCCCAGGTTAAAATGGGTCACCTCATTCCCTAATGGACTCCTCCTTGTATGCATGATGGAACCTCCTTGTATGCATGATGGGCTTCAATATCTACACACACTTCGCCTAGATAACAAAGACCTGAGTTGTCATTATTTCTCCAGTTAATTAAGGTTTGAAGTGTTATTATTCCTCCGGTTAACAAAGGCCCGAAATGCCATTATTCGTGTATCAGGTCTTCACCCACATATCGCAAATTCACTTGGTTGGACTTTTATATGTCACGTGTTGGGCTTGTTTCACCCACACATTTTGTTCGCTCACATGTGAAGAGGGAGTATTAAGATTAAATGTCTCACACTGGTTCAAAACAATAGTTAGGGCATCTCCAATGTTGGAGTGGGAAGCAGGATTTTGATTTGAAGGGGTGGAAAAATCAAATTAAATGAAGAAAGGGGTTGTCAAGGAAATTTTGCCTTGATCAACACCTCCACCGCTTGAATCGGCGCGGTGGATCACTCGCTAGCAGCTGGTGTTGGCCACGTGTTGATCAATTTTTTTTTAATTTTTGTTTTTATTTATTTTATTTAAAAAAAATTCTTTAAAATACCTTATTAAATAAAATGTAACTCTTATTTAATCTTAGTTTTATTTAATTTGTGTACTATTTTTAAAAAGTTAATTTTAGTATAAAAATATAACTCTTATTTAATAAACTCAAATTTAATTTATTTTGTTTTAATTTTAAAAAAAAAATCCTTAAATTTGTGTATTATTTTGGAAAAGTTAATGTCAATATTAAATTATTTTTATTATTCCCAAATCATGTCAATCAAGTATTTAATTGTTGTATTATTGTGTACCAATTTTTAAATTCTTTTAAAAAGTTAATTATTAGAAACTCAAATTTAAATTTAATTAATTAAAAACGAAACCTTAAAAAAACTTAATGAAGCTTACATATGATTCGTTAAATTTAAAACGACATAACCCTAACAATTATATAGTGAAACACTTGGGTGAATAATTAGACATCTAAAATAAATACGATTACATATGATCGCCATTTGGACCGTGTATTGCCCACACTTGTTCAACTAAGTCGGTTTGAAGTTGACGGTTGACCTCTACTGAGCGTATCTGTTGATGATGTAACAAATATTCTTCCACGAATATCGGAGTGGAGCGAGGATCTTCTACGAATGACGTAACAAAAAAATTATTGGTTGTCAACTATTTAATTGTTGTATTGTTGTGTTTTTTTAAAAAAAATATTGGTTGTTATTGTTATTATTAATGTCAATCTTAAATTATATCTTATTGTTATTTATTATTTATTTATTTATTATTGTTTAATTTTTATTATTATTGCTATTATTATTATTACTAAGTGAGAGTGGGGAAAATGTGAATTGGAATAAAATGGAATTGATAGATTGAATCATTTGAGATGACTTATGAAAAGAAAAGGGGAAGCTGGACTTGGAATCTGAGGGAAACCTGGACTGAGTGAGGGAAAGTTGGACTTGGGCAGATGCCCTTAAGTCTTATGAGATAGACTTAATTATTATTTTGAATCATTTGAGATGACTTATGAAAAGAAAAGGGGAAGCTGGACTGAGTGAGGGGAATCTGGACTTGGGTTGAAGGCATCACTCGAGATGACCTCAAGTCTTATGAGATAGACTTAATTATTATTTTGAATCATTTGAGATAACTTATAAAAAAAAAGGGGAAGCTGAACTTGAAATCTGAGGAAAAGCTAGACTGAGTGAGAGAAAACTGGACTTTAACTGAGGGCATCATTGAAGATGCTCTCAAGTCTTACGAGATAGACTTAATTATTAGGGAAAATCGCACTTCACCCCCCAATCTTTTTAAGTTTTTGCAGTCTCCCCCCTAACCTTTAAAATTTCGCACTTTCCCACCTCACCTATTTAAAAAGTCTCAGGCAATCACCTCATTGAGCAAGGCAATGGAATCTGGCAGAATATTCTGTTTGCTTGAAGTGACGTAACTTTAGTCAAGGGTAGAATAGTCCTTTAAGGCACAAAAGTGCGAAACTGTAAAGGTTAAGGGGGGAGACTGCGAAAACTTGAAAAGGTTGGGGGGTAAAGTGCGATTTTCCCTATTTATAATAATTTCTAGATCAAACTTTCATTTCGAGTATATATGTTTCGGTCAACAAAATATTGAAATTTTTTGAAGAAATTCTTCGGAAATATTAAGAAAAATTGTGAAATAACTTACTAAATGAATATTTCATAATTTTTCTTAATATTTCCGAAGAATTTCTTCAAAAAATTTCAATATTTTGTTGACCGAAACATATATACTCGAAATGAAATTTTGATCTAGAAATTATTATAAATAGGGAAAATCGCACTTTACCCCCCAACCTTTTCAAGTTTTCGCAGTCTCCCCCCTAACCTTTACAGTTTCGCACTTTTGTGCCTTAAAGGACTACCCTTGACCAAAGCTACGTCACTTCAAGCAAACGGAATATTCCGCCAGAATCCATTGCCTTGCTCAATGAGGTGGTTGCTTGAGACATTTTAAATAGGTGAGGTGGGAAAGTGCGAAACTTTAAAGGTTAGGGGGGAGATTGTAAAAACTTAAAAAGATTGGGGGTTGAAGTGCGATTTTCCCTAATTACTATTTTCAACTATCGTGAAACACCCACAACTGCCAATCTCTCTCCAATCTCTCTCTAAACTGAGAAGAGAATCAGCCGCCGCCTATTTTGGACCGAAGACCGAAGAAACTAGGAAAAATAAAACCCTTTCTTCAAAGTCAAAACCCACATTCAATTCAATTCCACTCTTCCCACCTAAACACATACAAGTACTATTATGTTATGTATATGAAGGTGCTGGAGCTAATTGTAGAGAACAAGAAGAAAAAGGCGATGAAGAAGAAGAATAAGAAAAATGCGATGAAGAAGCAGATTTGAAGGAAATAATTGTGTGAAGTGTTTGTATATATAGGGGAATATAGGGATATATTATAAGCCATAGATATTAATTAATAAAAGTGATCTGAACACTTGAAAAAGTGTTGAAGTTTGCACCGTAGGATTTATATAAGTTATTAGATATTGACAAGTATTAATTATATTGCTTAGGTGGCAATTAACTGTAATAGCATAGCAATATAAACAATGTTTGTATGTTTGTAAAAGATTATCCAGAAAATATGTTTAACCGTATCTATTTCTCTTCCTAATTTCATATCTACTCTCTTTTCTATTTCTCTTCAATTACATCAATTTATTGATAAAATAGGAATCTAATTACAAAAATCAGAAAAATACATCAAGGACACAACAATTTGGTATCCAGAGCCAGCGATTCTCGGAGGTTCTGATTACTATGGCCGAAGGAACAAGATTGAAGGAGATGCAGAAGTTGGAAGCACTTGTTGCTGATGAGAAAGGCCAACGCTTGATTCTGCAACAGCAGTTTGATTCATTCCACAATGAACAAGGAAAATTACATGAAACAGTGGATATATTGCACCGCGAACAAAATGATATAAATTATAAAACACACATTAGCACTAATGGAAACACATCAGCAGGCTTCACAGTTGCAGTTACAGGAAATTGTAAATCAATTGCAGAATATTAATAGGACAGCAACCGGGGGAGACGGCATACTTCCAAATCCTGAGAGAAATATTTCACAAAATAATCAACAAATTCAATCAGGTACTTCAAACCGTTCCAGTTCTGCAACTAATTTTCAGAAAATAGATTTTCCTCATTTTGATGGAAATCAGCCCAGTGCATGGGTTAGGAGGTGTAATCGATATTTTCACATTATAACTACTATATCGGAGGAATATAAGGTTACTTTTGCTTCCATGCATATGGAGGGGAAGGCTGAATTGTGGGTGCAAAGTTATTTGGAGTGTGTTGATAATCCTACTTGGTTGGAGTTTGTAACCGCTGTACTTAAAAGATTTGATACCATCGATCCCGAATTTGTGGTAGGGGATTTTCATAAATTAATGCAAACAGGAACCGTAGATGAAATGACTGATACGTTTGAAGAACTGAAATCTCACATGAAGTTATTGAGGAAAGAATTACTTGAGGAATATTTCATTTCTAGTTTTATTAATAAACTTAGAGATGATATTAAGGGTGCTGTTATGCTAATGAAGCCTACGACTATGGAAGAGGCTATTTCTGCAGCAAAGAAACAGGAGCTGACTATGGATACAATTACAAAGAGATCTAAGTTTCAGGGGAGACCTGGTTTTGTTCCAAATCAGAATGTTATAAAACATGCAACATCACATGTTATGACCTTACCAAAACCAATCAATTCCAAAAATGCTTCTGAAGGTGGTGCCCCTGTTAGACGGTTACTTACTGCTTCCGAAATGAAAGCTAGAAGGGAGAAAAACCTTTGTTACAACTGTGATGAGGTTTATACTATGGGACATCGATGCAAAAACAGACAAATTTTCATGATAATGTCCGAGGAGGAAGAAGTAGCATATGAACGTGATTATGATACTGTGGAAAATATGGGAGAAGAGCTGATATCTGAAGATGTGACTGTGTCCTTGAATGCGATATCTGGTACTACCAATCTTACTACTCTGAGGATTCAAGCTCAGGCCTATGGAAAAACTATACATGTACTGATCGATAGTGGCAGCACACATTGTTTTATAGATGAGGGGTTATGCAATAAAGTTGGTTGTAAGTTGGAATTTACTAATCCTATGATGATTACAGTTGCTAATGGGGATAAGATGATTAGTAGGACAGTTTGTCCTGATTTTAGTTGGGAAGTACAAGGCCATAAGTTCACATATCCAATGAGGGTGATTAAATTGGGTGGATGTGACATGGTAGTTGGTGGAAATTGGTTAAAAGTCCACAGCCCAGTAGAATTTGATTATGAAAACATGGACATAACCATAACTAAAGGTGGTAACAAGGTGAAGTTAATGGCTGCTAGTGAGGTTCCTTCCTTACAACTTATTTCAGCAAAAGAAGTGCACAAATTAATCAAGGATGGGGATTGTAGTTTTGTGGGCAGACTTTGTTCTATTTCAGCTACAGGAGTAAGTTTGAGGTCTTTTACAGATCAGTTAAACTTATTATTGGATGAATATAGTGATATTTTTGAGGAACCGGATCAACTCCCTCCACACAGAGAGATTGAGCACCAAATTATTATAAAACCTGGTGCTATACCTAAAAAACAGTATCCTTACAGGTATCCATATATTCAAAAGGGGGAAATTGAAAAATTGGTTAAAGGAATGTTGCAGAATGGTATTATACAGCCAAGTCAAAGTCCTTTTGCTTCACCAGTTATATTAGTGAAGAAAAAAGATGGCAGCTGGAGGATGTGTGTTGATTATAGGTACTTAAATTCACTCACTGTCAAAAATTCATTTCCGATTCCTGTGATTGATGAATTGTTGGATGAATTACATGGTTCAAAGTTATTCTAAAAAATTGACTTGAGATCTGGGTACTTCCAGATAAGGATGAAGGAAGAAGACATTTCGAAGACTAGTTTTGTTACTCACACAGGGCAATTTGAGTTTGTGGTAATGCCATTCGGGCTTTGTAATGCACCAGGGACGTTTCAAGCTCTCATGAACAAGGTTTTTGAACCTTTTCTAAGACAATTTGTTTTGGTGTTCTTTGATGACATACTGATTTACAGCAAGGATTGGCTATCACATTTGGAACATTTTAAGCAAGTCTTTGATACTCTCAGAAAGAATAGTTTATATGCTAAGAAAGAGAAGTGTGATTTTGGGAAGAGAAGTATCGAGTATTTGGGGCATGTTATTTCTGGTGATGGTGTAGGAACTGATCCAAGCAAAATTGAAGGAATGTTAAACTGGCCATTACCTAAAAATGTAAAATCATTAAGAGGATTTTTGGGGTTGACTGGTTATTATAGAAAATTCATCAGAAATTATGGTGAAATGAGTAAACCCTTGACTGATCTTCTTAAGAAAGATGGATTTCATTGGAATGAAGAAGCTACTTTAGCATTTCAGAAACTTAAAAATGTAATGACCAATGCTCCAGTTTTGGCATTACCGGATTTTAATAAACCTTTTGTTGTGGAGACAGACGCTTGCAAAACAGGTTTGGGGGTTTTGATGCAAGATGGGAGGCCTATTTCTTATCTCAGCAAGGCAATTGGACCTAAGAATTTGGGTTTATCTACTTATGAAAAGGAGTTTTTAGCACTCTTAATGGCTGTTAACAAATGGAGACACTATTTGATGGGTAATCACTTCATTATTAAGTGTGATCAGCAAAGTCTTAAGCATGTTTTGGAGCAGAAAATTTCTACTGTATTGCAGCAAAAGTGGATCAGCAAGCTTTTGGGTCTGGATTATGAAATCCAGTACAAGAAAGGTTCCGAAAATAAGGTGGCAGATGCCTTATCTAGGAAAGATTTTGGAGAAGAAGTGAACAGTGAATGCTTGGCAACGTCAGTGGTGCTACCTCAATGGATTTTGGAAGTGGGGAATAGTTATGATGGAGATGTGAAATTTCAAGACATAATAGCTTCTTTGGCTATAAATCCGGATGCTGAACCTGATTTTTCCTTGAAACAAGGTTTATTGAGATATAAAGACAAAATATGTGTGGGGAAGGGTCCTCTACGGACTCAAATCATAGCTGCTCTACATGAGACTCCATTAGGGGGTCATTCTGGTATACAAGGGACTTATCAAAGAGTGAAATCTTGTTTTCATTGGGAATTTTTGAAGAATGATGTAGAAACTTTTGTGAAGGAGTGTGATGTGTGTCAAAGGGTAAAAGGGAAGAATGTGCACTATCCTGGTTTATTGAATCCTCTTCCTATTCCTAATCAGTCATGGTCACATATTGCTTTGGATTTTATTGAGGGATTACCTACTTCTGAGGGTAAGACAACCATATTGACTGTTATAGACAGGTTTACCAAGTACGGTCATTTTATTGCTGTTTCACATCCTTATACTGCAGAGATTATTGCTAAGCTATTTTTGGATAACATCTACAAATTACATGGGTTGCCTATAAGTATTGTTTCTGACAGGGATAAAATTTTCACTAGTAGTTTCTGGAAAGAGTTGTTTAAACTCATTGGGGTTCGTCTTGATATGAGCACTGCTTACCATCCACAAACCGATGGTCAAACAGAGAAGCTTAATCAATGTGTGGAAAATTACCTGAGGTGTATGGTGCATGAAAAACCTAAGATGTGGGTTAGGTGGCTTTCTTTGGCGGAGTTTTGGTACAACTCTAATTATCACACAGCCCTCAAAATGACTCCTTTTGAGGCATTGTATGGGTATAAACCTCCCCAAGTTTCTATTGGAGCCTATTTACAGAATTCTAATCCTAGAGTTTCTGATTTATTAGCCGAGAGAGCAAAAATGATTCAAATCCTTAGGGAGAATCTTGTGGCAGCACAAAACAGAATGAAAACATATGCGGATAAAGGCAGAACGGAGCGTGAATTTCAAGTGGGTGATGAAGTGTTCCTACGTTTACAACCATACAGGCAAAATTCTTTGGCTTTGAGGAAAAATTTGAAATTGGCACCGAAGTATTACGGACCTTACCGTATTATTCAAAAGATTGGTGAGGTTGCCTACCGTTTGCAATTGCCTCTTGGTTCTGCTATTCACCCCGTCTTCCACGTTTCTCTGTTGAAGAAAAAAATTGGTACCAAGCATGTTCCTTCTTCCCAATTACCTGAAATGGAACCAAATGGTGGATTCAAAATTTATCCAATTGAAATTTTATCCAGAAAGCTGGTAAAAAGGAACAACAAACCGGTGGTCCAATGGTTGATTCAGTGGGCTCATTCTTCTCCAGAGGAGGCTACTTGGGAAGACCATGATGTCATAACTTCTCGTTTTCCAGATTTTAACCCTTGGGGACAAGGGTCTTCTGAAGAAAGGGGCAATGTTATGTATATGAAGGTGCTGGAGCTAATTGTAGAGAACAAGAAGAAAAAGGCGATGAAGAAGAAGAATAAGAAAAAGGCGATGAAGAAGCAGATTTGAAGGAAATAATTGTGTGAAGTGTTTGTATATACAGGGGAATATAGGGATATATTATAAGCCATAGATATTAATTAATAAAAGTGATCTGAACACTTGAAAAAGTGTTGAAGTTTGCACCGTAGGATTTATATAAGTTATTAGATATTGACAAGTATTAATTATATTGCTTAGGTGGCAATTAACTGTAATAGCATAGCAATATAAACAATGTTTGTATGTTTGTAAAAGATTATCCAGAAAATATGTTTAACCGTATCTATTTCTCTTCCTAATTTCATATATACTCTCTTTTCTATTTCTCTTCAATTACATCAATTTATTGATAAAATAGGAATCTAATTACAAAAATCAGAAAAATACATCAAGGACACAACATATTATTATTTTTCTTGCTGTCCATTCATTTCCATTTTATTACCCCATACTTTTCTTTTCATCTATATGCTACCCGATTTCGTCCATGAAATTTGATCTTTGATGGGAAATTACTAAATTGAATATATTTGTTGATTGATATATTACTGAGATGACTGTGTTGGTATTCTGTGCCATCTTCATCTTTCTCGGGTTTTCTTCACAGGCTCAGAACTTGACATGCGACCCAAATGACTTGAATTCACTGCGGACTTTCCTCGAACACCTGGAGTCTCGTATTCAAGGATGGAGCACCAATTCATCCTCGGCCAATTGCTGTAATTGGGAAGGTATTACTTGCAATTCTTCATCTTCTCTTGGGTTAAATGACTCAATCAATTCTGCTAGGGTTGTTAAATTGGAGCTTGGGAGGAGGAGGATTGTTGGGAATTTATCTGATTCTTTATGGAATTTGGACCAACTTATTACCCTTAATTTATCCCACAATTATTTAAGAGGCTCCATTCCTCGTTCACTTTTTCAATTGCCTAAGTTAGAAATCTTGGACTTGAGCAACAATGATATTTCTGGTTGGTTTCCAAGTAGCATAAACCTGCCTTCAGTCAGAGTTGTGAACATTTTTGATAATCAGATCATGGGTCCTGTTCCTGTGGAGATTTGCATCAATTCCACCAATATTTCTGTTATGAATATGGAAGCCAATAGTTTGAGTGGAACTCTTCCATATGGACTTGGGAATTGTTCTTCATTAGAGGACCTTTCACTCGCCACAAATTTTCTGTATGGTAATTTGCCTGAAGATCTATTTCGGTTGTCGAATTTGAAAAATTTGGCTCTTCAAGATAATCAGTTCTCTGGGCATCTGAGTGGCCTCATTGGTAACCTCTCAGATCTTGTTCATGTCGATTTGTCATTAAATCAATTTTCAGGAAATATCCCTGATGTTTTCCATAGCTTTGTGCAATTGAGATATTTTTCAGCTCAATCAAACAGTTTTAGTGGTAGAATACCAACTTCATTGGCGAATTCACCAACTATTGCTTCACTTAGTTTGAGGAATAATTCTTTGGGAGGTACCATTGATCTCAACTGTTCTGCTATGGTTAATCTTGTCTCGCTTAATTTAGCTACTAATCTGTTTCATGGCAATATTCCTGAAAATCTTGCAACCTGTCCTATACTGAGAACCATAAATTTTGCTAGGATTAACTTCACCGGTCAGATCCCCGAGAGTTTCAAAGATTTCAAGAGTCTTTCTTACCTTTCACTCTCTAACTCTAACGTCTCAAACCTTACAGCTGCCCTTGTGGTTTTACAACATTGCAAGAATTTGACCACATTGATCCTTACTTTGAACTTCCGTAATGAAACAATGCCTAATTATAGTAGTCTGCAGTTTACCGGACTCAAGACTCTTGTGATTGCCAGTTGCAGACTCACTGGCTTTGTTCCCCAGTGGATATTTGGGTGCAGGGAATTGCAATTGTTGGATTTGTCTTGGAACCGCTTGGAGGGTCCTATCCCATCTTGGTTTGGAAATTTGTCGTCTTTATTTTATTTGGACTTGTCAAACAACTCTCTAACAGGGGAGATTCCAAAAGAACTTACTGGAATGCAAAGCCTCGTTTATGAAAATATCTCTGTGGAGGAACCTTCTCCGGATTTCCCGTTGTACAGACAAGTTGGGAGCTTTCCGCCTACACTTGAACTCGGCAATAATTTTCTTACAGGGCCAATCTGGCCAGAGTTTAGCAATCTTAAAGAGTTGCATGTTTTGGACCTGAAATGCAATAATTTATCTGGAACTATTCCGAGCAGTTTGTCGGGCATGATGAGCCTAGAGACTTTGGATTTGTCTTTTAATAATCTGAATGGAACAATACCGTCTTCTTTGACTAGTCTGACTTTTATGTCGAGTTTCAGTGTCTCACACAATGATCTCTCTGGGGAAATTCCCACCGGAGGGCAGTTCCTAACTTTTCCGAACTCGAGCTTTGAAGGTAACCCGAGTCTGTGCAGTGACTATGCTTCTCATCCTTGTCTAAGTAAAGAGAGAACCCCTCACCTATCAGCTGGTAAATCGAGAAGATCCCCGCACCTATTAGATGGTATATTGAGAGAAACTATAATAGCAATGGCAGTTGGATTTGCTGTTGGAACTAGCATGAGTTGTTATTTAACTTTGAAAATGAATTTTCATTCATTTTCAATGTTACTCTAGTTTGAAAATAGATTTGGAATAATCATTGGAGTTTTCTGCAAACTTTAATCATAAGCAGGGCTTGTTGTAAAATGTTTAAAACAGTTTGTGTATATAAAATATTATAAATAAGTACTACAATTAAGAACTATAGTAAATTTTTTATAATTAATTTTAATTATTAATCTTAATATAGTTACTGAAATAATTCTGAAACAAAAATGGTCGACTGAGACTTGCTAATGCAATGTCCTTAATACAATATTTCTGGGTTGTCAAAGGTGCAACAATTCATCTCAGTAATTTCACAAGATAACAATCGGATACTTGTTTTGCACAAAGAGCAAGTCCACAGCGAACTTAAACATATATGAACATTAAACAATATTTAAGAGAAGAATAGTGAGAGAAGATAGATAGGATTCTACCTTTTTTTTCGTTGTTGCTAGATAATAGAATTTGCCAGATTCTCCCTCTATTTATAGAGGTAGAAAATGTAGCATTGGTTCGGCCCGAATAGGTGCAGCCGGTTCCATTCAAACCGAACCGGCACATCAATTCAAAAAATGACGCACGGATTTACGAAACTGGTCAGTCGGATCTAACTGGTATGGATTTAATTATTGGGATAATAATATTTTATTGAAGTCCAATCCCAAGCCCAAACCCAAGGCCGTGCCGACCGGACGGCATCGTCGCGAGTGGTGAAACCATGGTCATGTAGGTCTTCCCCTCTCATAAAACTTGATACCCCCAAAGGGTCCAACCTTTAGTGCAAATTTTTGCAGTATAAGTAGGACAAATCTTTGCATTCTTCTCCATGTGAGAGATGAAGATATTTTTCTCTCTTTCGACTTTAATTCATTTCTATTTTTCATGGTCTTAACTCCAATTGGGCTCCAATCGGGCTCAAATCAATTGAGTTAATACCCATAAAAATCCATATCATTGGGATTTTGGGGGTGGAATACGATTTTTTTTAACTTTTTTTTAATTTACTAGGAAAGTGCACGTACGTTGTACGTGTCTAGTTAATTTCATTGGTAACTTTTGTAAGTTAGAGTAAAATTAATTTTATTGTGTCATAAAATAAAGTAAATTAACCCGTTTTCATCTATTTAATTCATTTTTCACCAATTTAACATGTTTTTTTTACCGATTTTATTCATTTTTACCAATTCAGTTTTTTTATTTTTATTTTTTATTTTTATTTTTTTATTTTTATCATTTTACCCATTTTTATCAGTTATAACTTATTTCATTGTTTTTACGAATTTTGTCCTCTTGTTTTATCCGTTTTAAACTAATTTTCTACCGGTTTCACCTTATTTTGTCTATTAATTTTTTTTTATTGATTCAAACGTTTTTATCATATTACCCGTTTTCACCTATTTCACACATTTTTTTCACTGATTTCACATGTTCTTTTCACTAATATTGTTGGTCCCAAGTGGTCAGATGAGGTCTAGAGGGGGGGGGGGGGGGGGGGTGAATAGACCTCTGAAAGTTTTTTTTTTTTTTTTTATTTTTTTTTATCAAATTTTAAACTTAAAAATTGTTGTTCAAACTTAAAAAATTGTTTGATCAGCCCTGCACTCGGTGATTTAACCTGATTTCGTCGGGTTAATGGTATCAGTGTGATGAGGGAAATTTCGGATTCCCTGCAGCTCGAGAAACCAGCATAATCCGAGTAAGACCAAGCCTTACCCGTGAAGAGCATCGAACTTAAGAACTCAATATGTGTTGCAGGTTCCCAACCAATGGAGGTCGATTACCTCGGGTGGGCCGGCCCCAAGACCAGTCCAGCGGGCCTAAGAAGCCCATCACCGTCATTATAAATACCCCATGCATTTATGACGACGACACAACTTCCCAGGGTGCTCCCTACTCGAAGCTACCGCTCGGAATATAGGCTTAGGACCTTTATATGTATTTCGCCCTCTAGCTTGTACGGCATTCAATAGGGCTCAAATAGGACTCCGAATCATAGTATTATTGTAACGTTGTAAATGAACCATTTGAATACAATAATATTGATCTTCTATATCTATTGTTAAGCATTCGATCGATCACACCATGCACGAACTTCACATACGAAATTCGGTAAGATCAATTGGCGCCCACCGTGGGGCCTTATTCGAGTCTTAGATCGAAATATGCCTACTACGAGGAGGAATATGTATGTCAGCTGGAAGTTTTACTAATCCGAAACTCCGTTATTCACTATCCAAGGCGAATCCTTCGACCATTGGGAGGTTCGTCATTTCAGGGATGAAGAAAGAAGACCTATATGATAGTTTTCCAAGCTTAAGGATAATGGTCAAGCCTATGATCGCACAGCTCATTTATTTCTTCAACGGATTTATTTTCCACGGGGAATCCATTTTTAGGAGCGAATAAGAAGTTCAGCAGGTATCGTCGAAGGCTTAGAAGATCTATGAAGTTGCAGCTTATTATTGACGATCGGAATTTATTTTTCCGATCTTCGTGTTTATTAACTTCAAAGACAAATTTTTCGAATCAATTATTTAAAAGATCATTTGCGTAATCTCTATATATTATTTATCGGCTATTCGTATTTTTCTCAAAATTGATCGGGATAAGTTGATTGGTTAAATATCTGCAACCGATTACATAAATTCTCGAACTAATGGATGATATATTGGCCAACATTTCGACTAATAACGGAATTCGAGTAACAAAATTCCATCAGAAATGAAGCTTTATCATTAAAATTCTTCAAACAAGTTACAAAGTAAAGCTTCGAATATAATTCGAGCTCAAGAAATGCAGTACAATCACTCCTACCCTATTACAAATTTTATGAGGTAATTCTATATTGTTGTATACTCGGTCTTCGTTCCCAAGGTCGCCCCAGATGCAGAACTCAGCAGCTAGCTTTATTGGCGATCACTCGCCACCTGTCGCACAGCCGTCTTCGAACAGGTTAAAGGCCGGCTCGAAGCTCCACTCCAAGGTTTCGGAGCGACCTTAGATCTTCATCTGTTAACAATGATTGAGACGCTCAATCATTGTTTGCAGAATAATTCGAACCGGAGCAGCAAAGGGTTATCCCCGCAGAGGCGCTCCAAAGGAACTCGAAGGAACTATCTCGTAAGAAAGCCCTCGAGGAAGCTGGTGCCTCAGATTTAAAGAACTCCTCTCGGAGTAACCAGCTGTCCGATCAGGTACTGCACCAGAACACCGGAATTCAAACCCGTCACATACAAGATATGTCTGGGAAAACAGGTTGCCTGCCGGTATTCTAGGCGCAATTTCTTTTGCCTGTCGATATTCTAAGCGAAAAGCTCATACAAAAGGAGACAAGATCGAAAAACAAAGTTCGAATTCTAATCTCAAACTCTTTTATCTGGGAGAAGATCCGAATCAAACCTAAAACTCGACACATGGTGATCGGAGGGAGCATAAGGAAAAAAGCAAGAAGTGTTGTATACACGAAGGGACCTATTTATAGTGGTAAGGGATTTAAAATCAACGGCCCCGATAACATGTTACGAACGGTTTGGATGTCCGTATTAAATGGAAGGACCGTTACATTTCCCGAGAAATAGGGCCCTGTTTGGTAACGAAGGACACGCGGTTCAATGGGGAGTATAGAAGAATTGCGACATTCTAAATATCGAACAAATACGACGAATTTATAACATTAATATTGAAGGATGGCATATCGGATTCATATTCGGATTATTCAGACGTTCTTTACACTCAAATATTTATTGTTATGCTTTTACGCTGTCAACATACAAGAACTATAATCGGCTCAGTCGAACAGAACTCTCGACCTGGAAGTTATGCAATTATGAAAATTCAACAGTGATAAAGATTTATGGCATCGTTTTCCTTATCAATTTCAGGTCCGCTGAAATATTTATCTATTATCCAATCAGACAAGTGGAATTTGGTTTTTTCTTGATCAAAATTAGAAGATCAAGACGGAATCATGGAAAATAAACATTTATCTAATTATGTTTGATGTTATCAACAAAACAAAGAGGAAAATGTATCTATATTATCTCGAAAAAATACAAGATGTGGGAAATACATATCGAGCATAGCACAAGCCTTTACGTTACACTATAACGTTACTACATTCTACAATCCTATAAAACTTTCGGTCTCCCGTCCTATCGTTTACTCGGGATAGTTTGGCTCCGAGCACAGAATATCCTTAGGACCCGCAGGCTTGTAACTTTATTTGCAATCTTCCGAAAACAGAGGAGCGAACGCTATCGGCCCAACGTCTTCCTAAATGCATTGTAGCAACAAGGCCAAGGGCCTAGCTTATTGGCTTTCCAGATGGAAATCGCATTTGCCTGTCGATATTCTAAGCGTGGTTGCATTGATTTTTCTTCCGCTCGAAGATTGTTTCGCTTAAATATCGTTCGGAGCCTGAGCTCAAATAACCGTACCAATCGAATAATCATCTTGACCACCATGATCAGATAGATAAATTCTCGATGCAACGAATGAGATAATCTCAACAATATGCCAGCCTTTTTATAGCCAAAAACAGAAAAGAATCCAACGGCGTATAATTCGCAAAGTGAGCGGACAAGATTTGTCGACCGTTGCGATTCCCGGTAAAATAGGAACCGTTTTGAAAAAATCAAACTTGTCAAAATTGGGAACCTACAGACAAAGAATTTTCTCGACAAAGGCATAAGGATTATTTAAAATCTAGGTTTAATCACTACTGGATGTTTCTCCATGATTCATCCTTTCACATGGTTACAGAAGACTATTTTCTCATCAAAATTTATTTCGATCAGAGTTATATATTCAATGGAAGCTAATCTCGTCAATATTCATATTCGTTCATCTCTCCTTGATATTATCGATCTCTATTATTCTATCTGTACTGGTCTCAGTCTACTATTATGTAAGGGTGAAAGCCTCTGCTATGACCCTCGAAAATCGACCAAGGGTGAAAGACGTTGCAACGCCCCTTGGATCGAAAAATAAAAATGGGTGACGACCCTAGGGCTAAAAATGCTCTGAAAACGACTAAGGGTGAAAGCCGTTGCTATGCCCCTTAGATCGAAAATTATCGAAATGGGTGAAAGCCTCTGCTATGACCCTAGGGCTAAAAATGCTCTGAAAACGACTAAGGGTGAAAGCCGTTGCTATGCCCCTTAGATCGAAAATTATCAAAATGGGTGAAAGCCTCTGCTATGACCCTAGGGCTAAAAATGCTCTGAAAACGACTAAGGGTGAAAGCCGTTGCTATGCCCCTTAGATTGAAAATTATCAAAATGGGTGAAAGCCTCTGCTATGACCCTAGGGCTAAAAATGCTCTGAAAACGACTAAGGGTGAAAGCCGTTGCTATGCCCCTTAGATCGAAAATTATCAAAATGGGTGAAAGCCTCTGCTATGACCCTAGGGCTAAAAATGCTCTGAAAACGACTAAGGGTGAAAGCCATTGCTATGCCCCTTAAATCGAAATTATCAAAATGGGTAAAAGCCTCTGCTAAAACCCTCGGGCTAAAAATGCTCTGAAATGCCTAAAATTGAAAGCTATCGCTCTCAGGTCGAAATTATTCAAAAATTCCATCTGGAAAGGACGAATACTACGGAGGTTATCAATATTTGCATTATTATTGCTTTCGATGAAAATTCTATCCAATCGAAACTCGATCTAAGACGTATATCTATGAATTTTCTAATGGAATGTTACATCATTATCAGTTGCAAATAGTGAAAATTCTCTCTAAGAGCTCGAAGTTAGCCAGAGTTATCGATTATCATTATCAGCAGTATTATCAATCTCGGTGAAAATATTATCAAAACCTGATTTCTATTATCTTTCGGTAAATCCTTCGATCAGCGAAGGAATACAATGGTTAAAGTTCGCTTTTGTTCTTTTGAAGAGCCAAACGCGGTCGATCAAAAATCCGAGTAGCAAAGGTCAAAGCAAAAATCTAAAGTGGTCATTCGAGATTATCTTATTAGAATTGCGAATTATGAAGATTGAAATCAAAACAGAAGACATTGTGGAAAAATATTCATTCGTTAACTTTCAAAAGATGAGTTACATAGGAATGATTACAGTAGAATCTGAGCTGATCCGAAAAATTTTACAATCCTATTACAGAAAGCTATTCCTATAAATGCTCGAGCGGGGAAGACGAGGATGCATCGCTTCTACTCTTCATCCAGTCCTTCCGCGCAAGATAGTCACCATATTCCCGAGTCAAGAGACAGAGAAGCAACTCCAGTTGGAGGTAGTAATTTTGAAAGCAGCCTCGAAGACGTGGAGATCGAGTGCAGGAAAACTCCTCCAGCAGTAGACCCACTATCCCGACTGGATAGAGATCAGAGTACAGGAAGTCGAGCCCGCCTCAAAGACTTGGAATCAAAGAGAGCTGGTCGCCTGCCGGTACCCCAGTCGCAATTATTTTCGCCTGTCGATACCCTAGTCGAATTAAGTTGTCATCAGGAGATAGCGAAATTTAAAAATAGTTCGAAGGAGAACTTCGAACAGTTCGATCAAAGATAGCAAACGAAACATGGTGGCTAGAAAGAGTAAAATCTCAATCATAGAGCCGATCAGAATTGTTACTGAAATGTAAAATTTGAAGGTAACTACGGAACTATATATAGTGAAAAGAAAAAGAAATTAACGACTCAGATTTGATGGTACTAACGGCCGAGATATAAGCAATAAATGCGCTGACCGTTACGATTCCCGAAATTACAGAAACTGTTTCGGAAGAAAAGTGAAGAAAATGTCAAAATTATTCCACTCGAGTTCATTCTTATCCAAATTCATCTTGGTCTCAATTCCAATTATCAAAGAAAAATCATAAAGAAGTCAAAATACAGCTTGTAAAGAAAGCGTTATCAATAATTAGCCCAAGGATAAGTAAAGTCGATGAAATTACTATACTCCGAACCCGACATATCTATCGATTACAAGTTACAGAGGCATCAACTACAACTAAGGCCAATCCTTCGATACTAAGTACCTTTTACAGTTATGAGTACATGGAAAAAGAAAGATCTATTTATCCGGGCAGGAACGAGAGAGGAATTTCATAGCTAGACAATCCTATAAAATTTTCGGCGAACGATAATGTCCTTACTCGACCAGGAGATGCCTATCGAACCAACAAGTCTTCGACCATGGTCGTACTTCTTCGAAAAGGAGAAAGGCAATACTTCTCTTTCCCAAGAAAAACGTGGACATTTTACGAAGGACGTTAATCTTCGAAGCACTACCCAAAACTTCTTCAAAAGAAAGCCTAGCGAATGGCGTCATACCCTCGAAAAACTTGACGCCAGAGCCTCCCTAAACCCCAAAAAAGGCCATGGGCCATTGAGGTCGTGGATGGTAAACAATAAAGCTTATTGGTCTTCAAGGTTGAAATGGCGTTCGCCTGCAGATACCCTAGTCGAGATTGAAGTATAAATTTTACTGTGATGTGCAAAATAACTCCTAACCCGAAATTCGAGATATTGAGTCATGCAACGAGATATTCTAATCAGCATGATCGAAGGAATCTGTTATCGAAAAATGTTGTAAGAATGCAAAGCAGAGAGCCCCATTTATAGATACTATTCTCAAAAATCCAACGGCTACCAGAAAACTAAAGAAACGGTCAAGATCAAAAGACTGTTACACTCCCCGAGAAATTAAGCGGGAAACAAAAAGATTATGCTATCATAGAATACTGCATACAAAGTACTATCACTAGGATCGAAAGGCTTGCCCGTAATTATTCATTCGAATAGTAAGAAGCAGCATAGATAAAGTTGCATGCATCAAGCAGAAAAGGAAATTATACGATCATAGAATAAATACAGTTCATTACAATCAACGACTAAGAAGTTACTCGAAAATACATAAAAATACCGCGGCAGAAACAATAAACAGCTATATGAGTTCGTTATCAGAAAGAATTTTTCGAAACTCAGTACTACGAGCTGCATAACCACGCTCATAAGCTTCCTTCTCACGAAGCTCGGATTCCTTCTTCTCCTGCTCAAAAAGAGCCTTAAGTTTCTCCAGCTCTTCGATCAAATTTTTGTGAATCTCTTCTCCATGGTCCACAGCAGCCTTAGCTTCTTCTAAGACATGCTTCTCCTTTAAAACTTGGTCAAGTTCGGTTTTCTTCTTCTCCAGCTCCTGAAGAACAGCAGTATTTCGGTTTGCCTCCTGGTCGGTAAGTTCCTTGAGCTCGGTGAGATCCTGCCCGGCCTATCAGATATTCAAGAATTGTTAGAATCGCAAAAGTTTCGGTTTTCTTCTGACCCGCAAAAAAAAAAAAAAAAAAAAAAAAAAAAAGAGGAGGGAAGGAAGAGAATCACTTGAAAAAGGTAGTGCAACCCTGATTGGTACACTTCTTCGAGGGTCCTCTCTTTGGACGTTTCAGTTACAGCAGAATCAAGCTTGAGCTGTAGCAAATTACCCTCCGGATCCTCGGATGCAGCCGGGGAGAGACTAGTCCTAAGGACAGCGGATTCAGTGCGAGGCTCGGAAACAATGGGCTCAACAGGATTTCCAGACGGATCATCGGTTTTCGAAGACTCAACGGTCTTCGAAGACTCAACGGAAATATCGGCCTTCGAAAAAGCAGTTTCTTCGCCAACATCCAGCTTAGGTTTTTTTATTAAAACCCCCCGCAGGGGGAACGATCGAAGGATCGCCAGGAGAGGGCTGGTTCCCGATAGCAAGGTTCTTCAAAGCTTCGAGGGAAGTGAGCCCATCGGAGTAAGGTCTCTTGCCCGAAGAAACGACAGGAGCCTTCTGAGTAGCTGGCTCTCCACTTGAACGCTCGAACTCCGCCTCAAGCTCCTCATCCAAGATAGATTTGCTACTACTACCCTTGATCTGTTTTGAAGAAGCTTTTTTCTCCTTCTTTTCTTTCTTAGTCTCCCCACCTTTGGGAGCCTCAGGAGAAGATGCAGTATTTTTCGAGGAAGATTTAGAGGGTTTTTCCTCTTTTGATGGTTTTGTTTCTTTAGAAGAGGTCTTCGATTTCGAACCTCCGAACAACGTCTTAGGATCTATGGTCTTGCCGTATATGTCTTCCATATCGTTCGATAAAAATAAGTTGATGGAACTCGATAGTTAAGTAAAGGGCTCCGATCTCAGTTAGTGAATAAGTTGTATAAAATAACCTAAGGGTATCCTTATATTTATAGACGCCGTGACTAGGGACGACGGTAGGAGAATCGACGCAATCCTCAATAGCTAACTTTAAAAAGAATAAATGCCGAGCACTGGAGTACGAAGGATATCGAATTAGCAATATTATGTTTCGCTACTGTATAATAACAGCATGATCAATTACGAATCAGAAGGACTCGACTACAAAAAAAGACAAGTTTGGTTCCAAAATATCTCTTATGTACATAACAAATCCCTAACTAGGAGACTATGATTTGTAATTTGCAATGCGCTAAAATTCGGCATTCTGGCTACCGTCAGCTTCTTCATGGTTATTCGATCTATCCTCATTCTGCCCTGAAGAAGAAGCAAGATCGCCCGAGCTCCGTTCAAGAAGATCAGGATTAGGCATCGGAACACCGAACTCCGCCACCAGAGGTGCGAAACGGTGACTTTGCCAGTCAACTTTCACGGGCAATGACGAAGCCTTGTAATCTTTCCCTTCAGCATTCTTCAAAGGATTCATGAACGGAAGATATTCTTCCATTTTATCAGGAATTATCTCGGCAGAAATCAGCTGTTGAACAGACTTATAAAAATTAGTTTGCAAAAACTCTCCTACCCTCATTCGCACTAAGGGATCGAAAACCGGAGATTGGAGGAAACCCCTTATGGCCGGAATCTCGGCCTCCTCTGCTCCCTGGGAATATGCGCGAGCGGAATCTAGTTTAGTCTGTTCAAGCTCAATCTTGATTTTCTTAAGCTCTTCCTCGAGCACACTTTTGTCTGCAACCACCGATAATAGCTCTTTCTCGACGGAAGGGGAATATGTCTTCTTCGCCGACAATTCTCCTTTTACTTTCGTTAGCTCTTGCTGACAAGTCTCCAGTTGAGTTCGAAGGATCTGATTGTCTTCGAGAATCTGCGCATATGCATCATGAGCATCCTGAGACTCTTGCTCTAATAGAGACAAATGGTAAATCAGGACACCGTACATATCTCCGATCTGCGAAAAGTTTTCTATCATAAATAAAACACTAAGGAAAATTGAAAATAGAAGAAACTAGGGAGAAGGATTCTTACCTCGTGGTATGATCTTGAAAAGTCGCTCAGAAGCTCGAAATCACCTTTCACGGTTTGGAGCAACATGTCGCGTCTGAATCGACTAGCCATAAAAATTCTGGTGGCTTTATCGAATTCATTCTCTCCACTCAAGTGCGGATCCGACTGGATAGTCCCATCTTCGGGGTATCCAGCAGCCCTTCCGCCACAAAAGTGTTCATTCATAAAATCCGCCGCATCCGGTTCAGATCGACCCTCGCGACAAGGGACGGAATCAGAACTTACGCCGAAAGGTTTTACTCTTCGGGAAGGACCAAGATCACCAGCATTCCTTTTCTGACCTTGTAATTTCTCGAATTCACGCACGCCCAAGATTCGATTCCAGGAATGCTGGCTATAGCCAACAGAGGAGAGAATGCTGAGATCGGGAGAAAATAGGCTTTGAAGAGGACCCGCTGTAGCTGGATTCGAAGATCCCATATTGCCAACGCCCCTTAAATCTGAGAGAATCGCCCGTGTGTCGATTAGCCCCACGCTCAAATTTACGTCCGTTTCCCTTTCCGAACTTAACGAAGGAGGTACGGGATTAGATAAAAACGTCCCGACTTTCCCGAGGTTGGACTTCCGGAGTCTCTCTACAACCCGACCTGACAAAATAACAAGAGCATTTAGTTGGGAAAAAGAAAGGAAAATGATCTAATGGACAAAATTAAGGAATATACTCAAGGAAACAGGCGCGCGAGATAGTGAGGTTGACCCTCCAATAAAACCAGTAGACGACGGTTGAACAGGTTCGACTGGCAGGATGGGATAGACACACGAACTCAACCCGGCCAGACGCAGAACACCCTCCTGAACTAAAGACATGGTTCGATACGGGTCAGACTGTAGTTGCTCTAGGAGTGTATCGGAAAGACGATGATTAAGTCTCTCCCTAATTTTCCGCTGACCACGTACCCAAGTGCTCGCGCCGTCCCAGCGATAAGGTCTGGTCTTCGAACTACCCTCAGATACGGGAATATCGGGCCCTTTCACAAAAAAGAACTTCCTTTTCCATCCCTTACTCTTCTCCGACGATACGGTAGTAAGAAAGAACTTTTTCGACCGCGGTGTAACGGAGACAAAACCAATATTTGAACCTCTACCCCATTTCAACCCAAACACTTGCCAAAAATTACTGAAAGAGGCTTCTTCATTTTTAGCCTCCATCAAAACACTAAAAGCAACAAGATATGCGACAGAATGTGGGAGAAGTTGAGATGGGCAGAGCGAAAAGGAGGTCAGAACTTTTCGAATTAAAGGAATAAAAGGAATGCGCAAACCGTAGGGAAATTGTTCCTCATAGAAAGCTTGACATCCAGGAGGGGGTTCGGTCGCGCGATCAGAATATGACGGGACGACAATAGAAAAACCTTCCGGAAGGTATTTTCCGAACTCAGCCTCGAGATAAGCCTGATCCTTCTTAAAGAAGCCACACGAGGTATCTTGAGCAGCAAGTTCCGTCCTACTAGTAGTATTGGTGGCTAGGTGAGCAGTGGGTTTGAGAATCCTGACGAAGGCGCCATCTCCAAGGCTGTGCTTCTCTACGACATTCTCTTCAAGGTCTCCAGAAACTTCGACGTCTTCGTCCTCCGAAAGAAACTCCCCATCTTCATAGTTATCAACCAGTTTGAGAAGAGGATCGGACTCCTTGCTGGTCCCGACCTTATTTTTACCCTTCGTGCCACGGGAACTAGACATTATGGCTTAAAAGAAAACTATTATGCGGAAGTAACCGTTTTTACTCGACTTAAAAGCTTCGAGCTCAAGGGAAATACTTAAACTGAGAGTGATTTCTTCAGCAAGCCAGTATATAAATACGGGGTCAAAAACGTAAAATTGCAAAATGATCCACGAATAACCACGACGGTTGAGCTGCCCTAGGGTAAAAAGCCTAAGTTACTTTCCTAGAATTTGCAGTTACACACCCTTAACTTTCATAAATTGAAGCACGAGGCCCGAGTTTAGAAAGGAGACATTTATAAAAAAGTTTACCTCGCTACAATCAACAGAGAGGGCCTGTGACAATTTCGACGTCAAAATAACATTATAACATCGGTTCTAAGTGTATGCACTCTTTTTCCCTAGCTCGGTTTTTATCCCGAATGGGTTTTTCCGAGTTAGGTTTTTAACGAGGCATACCTGAAATCTGTTCATAAGACGTCTCATCCCAACCAACGTTCGAAACAGCTCATACTTCTTCGAGCATAAGCTCCACTTACGCTCAAGAAGTGGGGGAGTATTGATGAGGGAAATTTCGGATTCCCTGCAGCTCGAGAAACCAGCATAATCCGAGTAAGACCAAGCCTTACCCGTGAAGAGCATCGAACTTAAGAACTCAATATGTGTTGCAGGTTCCCAACCAATGGAGGTCGATTACCTCGGGTGGGCCGGCCCCAAGACCAGTCCAGCGGGCCTAAGAAGCCCATCACCGTCATTATAAATACCCCATGTATTTATGACGACAACACAACTTCCCAGGGTGCTCCCTACTCGAAGCTACCGCTCGGAATATAGGCTTAGGACCTTTATATGTATTTCGCCCTCTAGCTTGTACGGCATTCAATAGGGCTCGAATAGGACTCCGAATCATAGTATTATTGTAACGTTGTAAATGAACCATTTGAATACAATAATATTGATCTTCTATATCTATTGTTAAGCATTCGATCGATCACACCACGCACGAACTTCACATACGAAATTCGGTAAGATCACAGTGAATTTGTGATATTGGGGGTTTTCAATATATATATATTTTATAGGGCTCTGTTACTTTATTCAGGATGGATCAATCTCAAGGAAAAGCAATATCTTAAGAACAAAAAGTAAATACTTAAACCAACACAAAGAATACACAAATATGAAGAGAAAGCTTTGTTCTTTCTTGAATAATAGTGAGTTGTGGAGTTTATGCAGAATTCAATGGCGTATTTGCCTTGTGATCCAGAGTTTTTTCCTGGAGTCCCTTAATACAATGATTAACTAGGTATTTATATCATGCTAAACCTAGCGTTACAAGGAAACATAGTCCTAATAGGACTCGGCCCAAATATCCTTCTAGGGTCCAGAATATAGTCTTCTAGTCGAAGAGAGCAGTATTCGACCGGGTCGATAAGATGATCCCGAACTGTCTAATTTGGTCGAACCGATCTCAGGTTCTTTAGTCGATCCGTACAGTATGTAGGGTGCGAAATAGCCCCCATCAGTACTCCCTCACTTCTTCGAGCGTATAGATAATAGAAGCTCGTAGAAGTAGATAATTCTTTACGACTGTTTATTATCTATGAATGGAGCCTCGTTAAAAACCTTTCTTAAGAAAAAACCCTGTGGGAAAAAATCTTAAGTAAGGAAAAGAGTGCTACATATCATAGATAGTCGTTTTCTCTGTCCGATTACGAATCGCCACGCGTCTATTCTGGAGGCTTTTCATCTCCTTCCGTTTTTGGCGGGAATGTGATTAATTGTGATGAGTTCAAAACGTCTTTTCTCATCTTAGTATAAATAGGTGACTTTTGAGTTCGTCATTTTTCCTTTATACTTGCTTATAGTTCGTAGTCATTTTCTTGCTTAGTCGTTTGTCATATAAAGTTTTCCTTTTATCGACTTATATCCTTCGAGAGTCTGAAAATATGGCCTCTTTGAGAAAATCTTCTTCTTCCTCGAGGGAGAACGTTGCTCCTAATAACGAGGAGGAGTTGCGCTCTAATCTTTTGGGTTCGTCATTTTTCCTTTATACTTGCTTATAGTTCGTAGTCATTTTCTTGCTTAGTCGTTTGTCATATAAAGTTTTCCTTTTATCGACTTATATCCTTCGAGAGTCTGAAAATATGGCCTCTTTGAGAAAATCTTCTTCTTCCTCGAGGGAGAACGTTGCTCCTAATAACGAGGAGGAGTTGCGCTCTAATCTTTTGGGCGAACAATCTGCAATTTATTAATTCGTTGTTCCTATAGAAGATACTTTTAAGGTACAGATCCTTTCTGACACAGAGGTTGCTGCCCGAGCCAAAAAGGGCAAAGGTACTGCTCCTCAGATTTCTGAACCAATTGAGGACCTAGCTTGTGCTTATACGGTGGATACTTTTCCTGAGGTCGTGGACAATTATGCCAAATATTTCCCGGAGGGTTCCGAGATAATTCTTCCTTCCCCTTCTGATAGGGTCACTTCTCCACCGGAAGGATGTCGCGCCTTTTATACGGCTCACTTTAATAGCGGCCTCCGTCTTCCGTTGTCTCCCCTCTTCCTTGATATCCTGAAAATATTTAGCGTGTCCTTGACACAATTAGTTCCAAATTCCGTGGCTTTCCTGGTTTGCTTTTCTGTCCTGATGATTGCGAAAGGGTTTAAACCTTCCTTTCGTAACTTTACACAACTTTTCCGGTTCAACATTTCCAGTTCTTCTAATCGCGGGTATTTTTTCGCCAGTCAGAGACCTACTCGAGCGATCTTCGACGCCCCCGTTTTTAGCAACCCTTTTTGGAAATCTCACTTTTTCTTTGTTCGCCCCTACCTCATCTTCGTTCGGCGGATGGTTCGACTATACCCTTCTCGTGGGATCATGATTTCAAATGGGTATACGGAGGTCGCTTGCCGACTGGTGAATTTATTCCTGACGATGCTCAGTTTATCACTGAAATCCCCGATATGCATGCAAACAAATATCAGAGTGCTCTTCTGATTGGGGAAGCTTTCCTTCGTAAAGCGGGATTGAGTGCTCATACTTTTCCAATCAGTTCATCCTTGGAATCACTGGGTAAGCATTTCTCTTTAGCTTAATATTATGATGATGTCTTCTATATAGAGAGACTAACTTTTCATTTCTTTTTCAGCTCATATGGTAGAAAATTCTCGACATTCTTCAAAAGGAAAAATGGTGTTGTCCAAATCCTCTAAATCTATAGAGAACAACCCGATCGAGCAGAGAGCTTCTCGGAAGAGAAAGCTGGAGTTGAATCATGAGTCCGAGGAGAATGGAGAGGAGTCTCCAGATTCTTCCCAAGATTCCCCTGTTCGTCAAGGAACTGGACCTGGTTATCCCCCCCTTCAACTTAGAACATCCTTGGGAATTCGTGGATGTCGTACTTGGTCGATGCCTCATCCTAGCGACAACCCGGTGGGGAGAAAAAGGAGCTATTATGGTCGTTCTGGCAATGATCTTTCCTTACTTGGCGACAATCATCCGAAACCTACCCTGGTTGAAATGATCGAAGATCATTTAGAGGGGAAGAGAGCCGCTGGTTATTCTGAGAAAGATTCTCTTGTCCATGATGAAAGCGAGAATGCGGTCGACAAGGCGACTCGCGTTCTCTTATCCGGGGTTTTTACTCGTGATTTGAACAAACTTTTCCGTAAGGATCCTCTGGAGAAATTTCAGCGAGCTTCTCTTTATGCTGAAAAGGTAAATTCTTTTAAGCTTGCTTTATAGGATATTCTATATTTCGAAGATATTCTTGCTAACTTATTTCTTGTTTTACCCCTTTGCTTTTTCAGACTAAGACTTGTTTAGCCTCATACACATATGAAACTGCACTCTGGAAACAGCAATGTGAGTTTCTAGATGAGAAAAATAAAGCTCTACTTCGTATGTTTTCTGGTTCAGAGGTTGGTCCCTCAACAACTTCTTCCGTTCCTGTCGTGGAGACTCGTGCCACTGGGACTGAAGATCAAGAGATCATAAATAGGATTATGGAGATTTCCCGTGCTCAAGAGCAAGCCAATCAAATGGCTAAAAAGTTAGAGGAATTTCAGTTTCAGAGTACTGCTCGTATCAGTGAGCTAGAATCTCAAGTATCAAGTCTCCAAGCTTCATTGGAAGAGTATGAAAAGGACGTCCCTCTTAGTGGACTTAGGGACCGCTATGGTAGGAATCCTGATGAAAAAGTGATTCGCGAATTCCTTAACTCTCCTGTTCATACGGCGTTGGTGTATCAGATGGTCGGTCCCCTTTTGGAGAGTACTTTCAAGAAGGCGGTTCACCAGTTGGTCGCCTTAGAGATGATCGACGATCGTCGAAAGGAGTATTTTAAGGCGGCGCACATTCGGTTGAATCGTTATGGCGAAATTTATTCTCCTTCCGAGCTTCCAGATGTCGTATATCAAGGTTTTCCTTTGGCTCACCTTGTCAAAGAATTCGGAAAACCATTGCCGATTCCTCCTTCTGATGTTAACGATGAGCTTGATGATACTTTTATCGATCCAGAAGACGAAGAAGAAGAAGGAGAAGATTTTGGCACGACTGAGAACGTTGGTAGTGAACAGAGAATTCCAGATAGTGACCAGGCTTCTTGATATAGTGACTTTTGAAATAATCTTTGTAATTATTTACCCGTAGGTTTAATTGTAATTTTACCTTTTCATCCCTTTGTACGCTAAGCGTTTCATATTCTGACAGTCACGTCTTTTCATCTTCGCCGTAATAATCCAGACAAGTCATTAAGTTCGCCGTAATTATTATGCGTGCGTCTTTTCAAATTCTAGCGTTTGTTCCAAGGTCAGTTTTTCTATTTCGCGCCCTTTCTTTAGGTCTGTAGCATCTTTTCGTGTAGTATAAATACTAAAGGTAAAAACTTGACTGTTATTTACCGTCATACTCGTCTCTTCTAATAGAATACTTTTTCTTTGGCTAGTCGATAAACTTTCTCGTTACTTGCTTTATACTTTTCAACAATTCGATCATGAGTAATCTTTTCGGCAATACTTCGAAACGACCTTCTCGTGAGAGCGCTAGGGATAATAGATCCAAAAAATCTCGAAGAGATGGGCCGTCGATGGAGCCTCCTCATTCGTCCCCGATAATTAGGTCGGTGATTGATACTCGTGCTATCCCTTCCGAACCCTTTTCTGTAGTAAACTCATCGTTTTCAGAACCAATTTTTTCTTCTTCCACTCAAGTAGGAAGTATGCCTTCCCCTGGTCGGGTAGCTTTTGGCGATATGTCCAATGAGGAACCGACTTATAATATACCTGTTACTTCAGGTGCTTCTTCCTTCGAGCATGTTTTTCATGGAGGGGATTTTACTGTTTCCCTTCGTTTGTCTACTTCTACTGCCCCGATCGCCAGCTAAGGGCAAGTTGGTGATGGCTTTTTTGTCAATCCTTCCACAACACAATCTATTTTGCAGGATTGTCCTAACTATTTATTTCATGATACCACGGTGATGACTACTTCTTTTGAATCTGGGGGACCTTCTGGGGGTCGGTTTGGGTCGAGGTCTGGTCGTCGAACCGTTATTTCTGCTTCGGGCAAGGAGACCTCTGTTAGCCCTAACGAGAGAGATTCTCCTCGTCTGTTAGACGATCGATGCATCCTTGAACATGTTAAGGATATTATGTTGTCAGAGACTCCACGCCCTGACGGTGTCCCTTCTAATAGCGAATTGCCTGGCTCAGTTGAGCCTGATGCTTTGTCTTGGGATCTGGGTTTAAGCACTATCTTGCCTAGTGAGCTGAGAAAACTTGAGGGTACTTCCAATGTACGCCTTGTTCAGTCGCTGGTTAAGATATGCGAGCAGGTAGACATATTTTTCATTATTTTACTTGCTTTTACAGCGTTGATATGTAGGGGTTTTTCTCATTCTCTTCCTTTTCTAGGCCAAATATTTTGCACTCCAGCTGGGCGTGCAAAACGACGATTTGTGGAATGGTAAGGATGCTTACCAACGTCGTTTGGAGTCGGAGTCGGCGAAGGTTGCAGGGCAGACTCTCCAGCTGCAGCTTGCCAATGATGATTTGAAAAAGTTGCAGGAGGAAAAGTCTGTCTGGGAGAAAGAGAAAAATGACTTGGTTCAGGCTGCTGCCCTAGCAGAGGAGTCTCTACGGCGGTCCTATGAGGAAGGATATGACGCTGGTTATCTAAAGCGTCAAGAGGAGTTGATGGCGTTTGCTGGCAACTTGACTCCTCGGAGGACTGTTTCTGCTAGTCGACCTGCTAACCATTCTTCTCAGTGACCTTTGTTCGACCTGGCAGGCCTTGGACTGCCTCTTTTTTTTTTTTTTTTTTTTTTTTTTTATGCCCAACTTTTGCATATTTGTTCGGGCTGAAATTTTTGTAATGGGAGAAGTACTAAATTGGAAATTATGACCTTTTTGTAGGCAGATTCTTGCCTTGATCAATTTTCTTCTGTAGATATACTTTGTTATGCACATTTTGCCTTTATGCATAAATATAATCATCATGAAATAATCAGTATAGATTAGCATACTTATCTGAAATTGATCTTCGCGGAGAATAGTCAGGATAGATAAAAGGTAGCTTGATCTTGCTTGGTCACTATTTGAGTAACTGAATGGTATAATGTTTGCTCTGCAAATCAAGTCTTTTGTTGATCAACCCAGTATAGTCCCTTGGATTATATGCATCAACATGTTTTACGTCAAAATTTAGACAATAGGTCATTCATATCGACAATAGTTGTTAAGGAACGCTCATCGTCTTGGTCGATGTTCAATCTATGCCCTGTAAATTTGTCTTTTTGTGATCTAAATCTTATATAAGGGGGCTATTGTCCCTTTTGTTGAACTCCGCTTTTTCTTTTCATCAGACTAAGAGAAAAATATCCTTTTCAGTATCTTCCAAAGCTTTATGTTTCCCAGCATTAACTTTGAACTATATATTCCTCAATCGGTGTATCGTCATGTCATTTCTTTGATATGGGAGGAATTGGAAAGTGTAGAAGTCTTGGTCAGATCTGACCTGTTCAGACCTTCTTCAGCAATTCTTTGGTATGTTAGGCAGTGACTTCTTTGCAGTTTCGAATAAGGAGGACTATTCTCCTGATTTCTATGTGAGATATCTTGGACTCCAAAGGAGTTCTTGTATGGCTTAGTTAATGGTTACCCATATGATGTATGAGGCAGTGACGGCCCTCGTATAGTGGAGGGTTTGGTCTTTTATTTTTTTTATCGAGCAAGAATCCTTTTCACGACGGTCTTAAACTTGTATGCCTTTGTTTGTGGATTCCAGCTTTTCGGGTAATCGACCATCATGTATGATCGTACCAGTCTATCTGGTCCGGAGCTCCTTTATATCTGTTTGTGTTATTTCGATGATCGCTTCGATCTACGTCGCTCTTGTTATCGACTGGTTGAGTCGATTAGATAATGCCGTTCCAACTTATTTGCATTTATTACGGGGAGTCAAAATGTCGCATTTTCATCCCTTGATCAAATACTTTTTCAGCCGTTGGATTGCTTAGATCTATCCTTATAAATAGGGAAGTGTCTTGCATACTTCATTTGCAATTTCCCAAAAAGGATGGAGATCTCAGTTTCCTTAGATTTTATTTTGCCTTCAGATCCCATAATATTCAAAAAGTCACATTATCGTGATTCACATTGTAATAGCTTGATGTTCTTCCACCTTGTACTGACGGGTCCCATGGAAGCCCTACCTTGTTCTAACGGGTCCCATGAGGCCTCAAATGTTGTTTTCACAGATTTGAGGTCCGTGGTTTCTGTTTGCACATGGAGGGTTCATACTTGCCACTCACCCCTGCTCTTCGATGTCACCTCCGGGGTGATAGACCACCGGGGTGGGCTGGTACATGTGCTGATCTTGACAATCCTTGCGAGATGCTGCTTCAGAGTAAAATGCCAACTCCTTATGTAGAAGCAGTATCTGCTGTGGGTGAATGAGTATTGCCGGTTATCTGGCTGGTAATGCTCATTTCCTCTGGAAGAACATTTGATCATCCGTCCCTGGCCATCGAACTAAAGAAGTCGACCATCCTGAGCAGCATGCTTCTTAGGTGGTTTATCATAATTGACGAGGTACTAGGGAGGAGATTGGTGTTTCCGTGGACATTGTCGTGAAGATCGCCGATCTAAATGATCATTTCATCTAAACCATTGTAACGGTGTTTATGTAGTGTGTAGATCTTTGTAATGTAGGATTTTTGTATGTAATTGATTTGATGAATAAAATATTACTTTTATCCCTTGCATCTTCCTTGTCGTTGATTCTGTCATAATTTTTATTTATGAGGAGCATTTTCCGAGCAGATGGATTCATACTTAATTCATCTTCAAGACTTAGGTGTATTAGCAGATCTTTTAGATCGTTAGGAATAGATCGAGGAGTGTTTATTGAGCGGATCAATGTTTACTCAACTCTTATTTATAATTTAGACTTAGGTTTTTATACCTGAAGTCTTTTTGAATCGTCATGAGTAGATCGCGCAGTTTTTATTGAGCGGATCAATGTTTACTCAACTCGTTTATAATCTAGACTTAGGTTTTTATACCAAAAGTCCTTTTGATCGCCGAATATATTTCGAGGAGTGTTTATTGAGCGGATCAATGTTTACTCAACTTGTTTATAATTTAGACTTAGGTTTTTATACCAAAAGTCCTTTTGATCGCTGAATATATTTCGAGGAGTGTCTATTGAGCGGATCAATGTTTACTCAACTCGTTTATAATCTAGACTTAGGTTTTTATACCAAAAGTCAACTAATCGTTGAATAATTGATCGAGGAGTGTTTATTGAGCGGATCAATGTTTACTCAACTCGTTTTGTTTAGACTTAGGTTTTTAATACCTGAAGTCTTTTTGAATCGCTGAATATATATCGAGGAGTGTTTATTGAGCGGATCAATGTTTACTCAACTCGTTATAATATAGACTTAGGTTTTTATTACCTCAAGCCTCTCAATCTTCGTAAGCAATGAACGAGGAGTTTTTATTGAGCGGATCAATGTATACTCGACTCGTTTTCTTTAGACTTAGGTTTTCAATACCGAACGTCTTTCAATCGTTGAAAAATATATCGAGGAGTTTTTATCGAGCGGATCGATGTTTACTCAACTCGTTTTGTTTAGACTTAGGTTTTTAGTGCCTGAAGTCTGTTAATCTTCGTGAATAATGAACGAGGAGTTTTTATTGAGCGGATCAATGTATACCCGACTCGTTATAATATAGACTTAGGTTTTTATTACCAAAAGTCTTTAAATCGTTGTGAACAATGAACGAGGAGTTTTTATTGAGCGGATCAATGTTTACTTCAACTTGTTTTGTTTAGACTTAGGTTTTTAGTACCTGAAGTCTGTTGATCTTCGTGAATAATGAACGAGGAGTTTTTATTGAGCGGATCAATGTATACTCGACTCGCTTGTATGGTTGGATCTAGGAGTGTTTATTGAGCGGATCAATGTATACTTAACCCCTGTTGTCCCGATCTTAACCAATATGATAGTAGAATTTCAAGGAGTGATTACCGAAACAATCGATTTATAGAAATTGCTAAGATATTTTATAATTGAACTGTAGGCTAAGGCCTTTATTACAAAGATTTAAAAACTCAATAAAATAAAACAAAGCGGCATAATCTGCTAAAATTTATTTACCATAGTATTTTCTAAGGTTGACAGCGTTCCAGGTTCTTGGTAAGGCTGTTTCGTCCATGTGTGCAATTTTGTATGAACCTTTCTTTCCTACGCCAACGACAACGTAAGGTCCATCCCAATTTTCTTGTAACTTTCCCACATGCTTGGATACTTCTACTTTTTTCAAGACCAAGTCTCCTTCTTTGAAGGTTCGGATGCGTACTTTTTGATTGTATGCTTTTCCATACTTGCTTTAGTGGCTTGCAGGCGTACAACGGCTTTTTCTCTTAAAGCTTCTGTTAAGTCGATATCATTTTCTCTTGTCTTTTCGTTTTCCTGATCATCGTACATTTCAATTCTTGGTGTTGGAATTAGAGTTTCAACAGGAATAACAGCTTCCGAACCATATACCAAGCTAAATGGGGTTTCCCCGGTCGAGATCCTGACTGTGGTTCGATTTGCCCAAAGTACTCCTGGGAGTTCATCAAGCCATTTTCCTTTGGCCGCTCCTAGTCTTTTTTCCAAAGATTTTATTATTTCTCGGTTTGCTACTTCGGTTTGTCCGTTCGCTCTAGGGTGCCCGACCGAAGTGAAGTTTTGTTGAATCCCAAGCTTTGAACACCATTCTATTACTTGTTTTCCCGCGAATTGGGTTCCATTATCAGAAATTAGGATCCTTGGGATGCCAAATCGACAAACTATGAATTTCCATAGGAAGTTGATCACTTGGAACTGAGTTATTCGAGCTAGGGCGATGCATTCTATCCATTTGCTGAAGTATTCTACGGCGACCAGGACATAAGCTTTCTTGGATCTAGCCGCTGGGAATGGTCCCACGATGTCCATTCCCCATTGATCGAAAGGCCAACATACCGGGATCGGGTGCATGTTTTATGCTGGTCGATGACATATATTAGCATGGACTTGGCAGTGATGACATTCTTAGACATACTGAGCGGCATCTTTATTGATGCTAGGCCAATAATAACCTGTTCTGAGGCATTTTAAAGCCAATGCCCTTGATCCGCTGTGATTCCCTGCGTCTCCTTCATGTACCTCTCGTAGAATATCAATGGTTTGTGATTCAGAGACGCATTTCAGAAGAATTCCTGATACCGATCTCCGGTATAGTTTTCCTTCTACAAGTGTATACTTTGGAGCTCGATATCTTATTTTCCGAGCTTCATTCTGGTCAGGCGGTAGTTTTCCCTCTCGAAGATAGTCTATCATTGGGGTCATCCAGTTTTCTTCAGCTTCTTCGATTTCCATTATATTGACTATCGGTGTTTCATCGATATCGATCGCGGGTGTATTAGAGATCAACCAGTTGATCACCCTTTCGGTCTTTCCGTCATGGGATCCTGTGAACTTAGATAGTTGATCGACCCATTTGTTTTCCGAACGTGGAATATTCTGTATGCCGTAACTTTCAAATTTCTCAGCTAGTGTTTTTACTTTGGCGAGGTATTTAACCATGTTGAATTCTTTAGCCTCGTATAGGCCTTCTATTTGTCTTTGTACTAACTCTGAATCGGTTAATACTTTAAGACTTTTTATGTTGGCTTTGATCGCCATTTCCATTCCTGCGATTAACGCTTCATATTCTGCTTCATTGTTTGTTACGATGAAGTCCAACGTTATCGCATAATTCAAATCTTCTTTATTTGGTCCGGTGAAGTTGATTCCGGCGCCTCCTCCTTCTCGGCATGAAGCACCGTCGACATGCATTAACCAAATTTGATCTTCTATGATCAAGACATCGTAGTTGAGGCTGCTCGATAGTTCAGTTGCCTGTGTTGGTGTTTCCAATAGAAAATCAGCTAACATTTGGGCCTTAATTGCGATTCTTGGTTTGTAATCGATTTCGAATTGGCCGAGTTCGATCGCCCATTTGATTAGTCTTCCAGAGGCTTCCGGTTTTTCTAAGACTTGTCTTAGCGGTTGATTTGTTAAAACCACTATTTTGTAGGTTAAAAAGTAAGGTCGAAGTTTTCGTGCAGCCACTACTAAGGCCAGAGTGAATTTCTCAATCTCCAAATAATTCTTCTCCGCCCCTTGCAGTAATTTGCTTAAATAATAGACAGGCTTATGTTCTGAACCTTCTATCTTTATTAGTACTGAACTAACGGCTGCGTCGGAGATCGAGATGTTGATATACAATGGTTCTCCTTCCATCGGTTTGGCCAACATCGGTGGAGTTGTCAAATACTCTTTGAGTTGTTCGAAGGCTCGATCGCATTCTTCTGTCCAAACGAAGTTTTTTGCTTTTCGTAGCGTTTGGAAAAAGGGCAAGCTTCTGTCCGCAGATTTTGATATGAATCTGTTCAACGCTATGATTTTCCCAACTAAGCTTTGCACTTGGGATATGGTTTTGGGAGGTTTCATTTTAGTTATGGCTCGGATTTTTTCTGGGTTGGCTTCTATTCCTCGTTGGTGTACTAAATAGCCTAAAAATTTTCCTGACTTAACACCGAAAGTGCATTTCGCGGGGTTTAACTTCATACGGTATTTTCTTAAGATCCGGAAACATCGATCAAGATGTTTTACGTGATCCGCTTCGTTCATACTTTTGACCAACATGTCGTCCACATAGACTTCCATTAATTCTCCGATTAACTCTTTGAACATTAGGTTTACTAACCTTTGGTAAGTAGCCCCGGCATTCCTTAAGCCGAATGGCATCACTATAAAGCAATATACTCCCTGCTCAGTTACGAATGCAGTCTTCTCTTGGTCCCGCTCATCCATGTATATTTGATAGAATCCTTGAAAAGCGTCCATCATGCTGAATATCGCGAAGCCAGCGGTTGAGTCAACTAACAAGTCGATCCTTGGGAGAGGATATGGGTCGCGTGGACATAATTTGTTAAGGTCGGTAAAATCATTACACATTCTCCATTTGTTGTCCTTTTTATCCCCTTTTGCTACTAGAACAACATTACATAGCCATTCTGAGAAGTGTATTTCTCGGATTTGTTTTGCTTCAAGTAGTCTTTCTACCTCGGCTTTGATAATTTTATCTTTTACCGGCCCATGATTTCTCTTCTTTTGTCTGGCAGGTTTTGCCAAAGGATCAATTTTTAGGGAATGCTTGAGTATTCGAGGATCAATTCCTTCAATGTCATTCGCGCTCCAGGCGAAGACGTCGACATTATCTCTGAGGAAGTCGATTAACATTATTTCCCCTTCTTTGCTCAATTCAGTACCTATTCTTGTCGTTTTGGACGAGTCCCCACGCACTAGAATTACATCCTTATGTTCTGGGGGTTTTAAGGCTAAATCTAGCGGTTCTTTTCCCTTTTTGTCTATTCGATCAGTACTAGGGATTTCAACCTTGTTTCTAATGAGGTCGTCTTCGATCTTTCTTTTGCTCGGAGTAATTGATTTGGGATGTTCTTTCAAGGTTAACGAGGTGCTGTAGCAATCCCATGCCATACAGTGATCATTCGTTATTTCTCCGATACCTCTATCGGTCGGAAACTTTATTTTCTGGTGATAAGTAGAGACAACGGCTCGGAACAGGTTGAGAGCTGGTCGTCCCAATATTGCGTTATAAGCGAAGGGTGTTTCCACCACTAGAAATTTCACTAGCTTCACTGTCCGGTGCGGTTTTTTCCCGAGTGATACACTTAAGGTTATTGTTCCGCTAGGGACGATCTCGGACCCTCCAAACCCTACTAACGGTGTAGCTACTTTCTGTAGATTTATCTGTCCCAAGTTCATTTGGGCTAAAACCTCTCGGGAGATGATATTTGATGAGCTCCCATTGTCGATTAGGATTCTTTTGACATTATAATTTGCTATTTCAAGCGACACCACCATCGGGAAATCGGGGTTATTCTCTTTTGTGTCCCAAACGATGTTTTTAGGTACTTTGCCTTCGTTAAAGCTGATCGGCTGGTCGTTTGATGGTTTGTTTTCCAGAGTCCATATTTCTTTTGGGTATTTTGAGTTTCCAATTATGGATCTGGCTGTCCTTCGTCGGGCGTTACGACTATCCCCGCCCGCGGGTCCCCCGGATATTGTATGGATAGTCCCATTGATCTGGTCGTGGTTCAACTCCTGCATAGGACCATGCTCGGGCGATCTTCGACGGGAACCCCTTCTCTGATTATTACTCTGAGGGCTCGTACTTCTTTCCCTTTTGCGGTTATCTCGATCTATGTATTCGTCTAGTTTTCCTTGTTCGATTAGTTTTTCAACTTCTCTTTTAAGGTGAAAACAATTTTCCGTTCGATGTCCGTGTGCTCTATGGTACTTACAGTATAGGTCGTAGTTTCGAGACCCTGGTCTGGGCTGAGCGATTTTCCTCGCTTCGGGGATCCAGTTATTTCTTTCTAGAACTTCCAATATTTCTTCCATCGGAGCATTTAACCTTGGGTGTTCCACTTGATTCACCCTGCCTCCGATCGGTAGTTCGGGGTTTCTTGGTCTTTGGTAGAAATTAGGTCGCCTTTCTTGGTCAGCTTTGTTGTATTCCAATCGCTGGAAAACGTTGCCTTTTCTAAAAGATCGCTCATAATCCATGGATCTTTGGGCAGGAATCCTGTCATGCCGTTTGGAGCCTGAAGTTGTGGCTTTGTTTTTGTTTTTATCCTTAAAGGAATTTATCTCTTCTTGGGTCATATATTTAGACGCCAAGCTCATGATGTCGGAAAACGTTCTTGGTTGTTTTCGACTGAGGGCATTTCCGAACTGCCTATTCTTCGTGAGGTCGAAGAGAATAGAAATTATGTAATCGATATTTGGAGAATCGATTTTGAGTAACTCCACGTTAAATCTCGCCAACCAGTTTCTTAGGGATTCTCCCTCTTGTTGGTGTATGGTTCCTAAGTAGCTCATTGGGAGTTTTTGCCTCTTCTGACTGGCAAACTGCTGCGTCAGTTTATTGCATAATTCCCGAAAACTGAATATGGAGTTGGCAGGTTGTTTGGCGAACCAGTCCAATGCGAGTCCCTCGAATGTGGTCACCATTAACTTGGCGGTGAATTCCGCAGAGTGGGCGTACAAGTTCATTATATTTGTGAAGCTAAAGATATAATCATCTGGGTCGGTGGTTCCATCATATCGGGGTAGTCTACCCGGGACCTGTCCGATGGATTGTGCCTCTTTTATTTCTCTGCAGAAGGGAGAACAGGCCGCAAGGCTTTCCTGGAGTTCCGTGGTTCGGGTCCACTGGTTTTGAACAGATCGTAGGCGTTGTTCGAGTCGCTCCTGCACCATCCTTTCAATTTTTCTTTCCGAAAATCGAGTCGGTCGTGGTCGATCTGGGATTGCATCATCTATGTCATCCTCGATAGGAATTATTGTACGTTCTTTGGACCCACTGCGCTCCGCCTGTGGTTTTCTTTGTCCTGGTTTTCTTCGGGGATGGTTATCGGAAGGTTTGGAATTGCCCTGCTGCGGACTGTGTAGGGAGCGCCGCTCGCTTGGCGGGCTGTCAGCTTGTTGAGATGCTTGATCGTTTTGCCTTGGCGCTCTTCGAGCAGGAGTTGCCCTGGCAACCCTACCGTTTTGTGGAATTTGATCAAGTACGAGTAATTCTTCTGGAGAGAGTGATTTAAATAGCATCGCTATTTGTCGCAGTTTCTCCTGAGCGCCCGAGAGAGGGACGGGGATCTCAGGGACTTCCGGCTCTTCCCGTATTGTACCGGGAAGACCTCCTTGGGTTTCCTGTTGACGGGGGTGGGTATCCTGCAAATTCTCGTTGACGTTGGGAGCGTTATTATCATTGTTATCCTGTAGATCTTCAGATGCGTTATGACCGGTGGTTGTGTTACTTCTTGCTCCGATACGAGCGCTTTTCCTTGGGCGAGCCATGTGTCGATCGAATAATTAACCTAGCCCCACGGTGGGCACCAACTGATTTAACCTGATTTCGTCGGGTTAATGGTATCAGTGAATTTGTGATATTGGGGGTTTTCAATATATATATATATATATATATTTTATAGGGCTCTGTTACTTTATTCAGGATGGATCAATCTCAAGGAAAAGCAATATCTTAAGAACAAAAAGTAAACACTTAAACCAACGCGAAGAATACACAAATATGAAGAGAAAGCTCTTTTCTTTATTGAATAATAGTGAGTTGTGGAGTTTATGCTGAATTCAATGGCGTATTTGCCTTGTGATCCAAAGTTTTTCGGGAAGTCCCCTAATACAATGATTAACTAGGTATTTATATCATGCTAAACCTAGCGTTACAAGGAAACATAGTCCTAATAGGACTCGGCCCAAATATCCTTCTTGGGTCCGGAATATAGTCTTCTAGTCGAAGAGAGCAGTATTCGGCCGGGTCGATAAGATTATCCCGAACTGTCTAATTTGGTCGAACCGATCTCATGTTCTTTAGTCGATCCGTACAGTATGTAGGGTGCGAAATAGCCCCCATCACTTAGATCTTGGGTTATACTATAAAAACACAGTTTACAATGTAAAAACCCCAAAATTCCAACACATTTTGAAATTTCTAATCTTGAAATTGAAATTTAAATCAAGAAAATTATTGAGGATTTAAGTTAGTTAATGAGTTTTCATTTGGAGACCTATTAATACACTTTATGAAAATATTGGGGTCAAATTGTGAATTTTCATAGTTAAGGGGTATTTTCTAAAATCTCATAAACTTAATTGCAAAAATAGCCTAAGGGTGACAAGTTTCTTAGCCTAAGGGTGACAAGTCTATATGCCTAAATGAGTTGGCAACAAATTAAAGTGCATTAGTGTCACTTATGTGGGTAAGCCTAAGGGTGACAAGTCTCCATGCCTAAATGAGTTGGCAACAAATTAAAGTGCATTAGTGTCACTTATGTGGGTAAGCCTAAGGGTGACAAGTCTCCATGCCTAAATGAGTTGGCAACAAATTAGAGCGCATTAGTGTCACTTATGTGGATAAATTCAATTGGATGTGGAACACTATTTATAGCTTCTATTGAAGAAAGAAAATTAGTTTAAACTTTCCTTCTCCAAATAACACAATTTTCGGCCCCTTACCCAGCAGCCTCAGTTTTTCTGTTGTTTCGAGACCATCAACCGTTGGATCATCCTAAAATTTTAACTGAAAGTTCTAAACACCTAGGTGTACATTTTCACCGTTCGGATCATCAATATCGCAACTAGAAAGGAAAAGAAAGCCCTTGGAAGTTGGGGTAAACTTATGAGTGCTTGGTGATTTTTCGAAAATTCCCAAGAAAAAGAAAAAGGTGAGCGTGGGAGTTTGAATAACAAGGAGTTAATCTCGACTCGTCGTTATTTAAATGCGTTAAAGTTTAGTTATATTCTCCTTTGATAAACTTTTAATCAAGTAGTTGATGATTTCGTAACTTTAAAAAAGGTTGGTAGTAAATTTCTATTACGTGTAAGTTTTGGTGGTTTTATGCATGGTATTTGACGTGTGATTTAGAAGGGGCTGATTTTGCGAATTTAAGTTTGGAATGTGATGATAAGTTATTTGTTGATTGCTATTAGAATAATCCTATGTTGATTTGATAATTATCCGGGTGTAGTACTTTATCTCATCCGGATAAAATATTTAATTGCTATTGGAATAATTCTATGTTGAATTGATATTTATCCGGGTATAGTACTTTATCTCATCCGGATAAAAAGTTGATTATATGGATTAATTATGTGTTCTTGTTTTTGGCCCACTTGGCCTGCGCGGTTATGTGATTAAGTTGAATAGCACGGGCTATTAACTCGATCATGAGCCCCTGGCCTGGCTCGTATATTCAAAAGATCGGGTCTTTGGATATACGTAGTCGTTTTTTATGCGTCGACTAGTCATGCAAAAGGTGTGTGTGGGGGGGAATATCAAGAGGTGTGATTGGAGGAAATTATGAGGCGTGCTTGGGAAAGCAAGTTTTGGAAGACTACAGACACCGAGACGTATCCTTTTATACCGTGCAATAATATTTGTTTTATTTGCTTTAATTGGTATTTTTTGCTCTTTTCTTAGAAATTATTCAAATCACGCACACCCACCTCACTAAGTTGCATGTCAACTTACGCAATGTGTTTCATTGATTTTTCAGATTTTCGGATAGCATAGGAGCCATGAGGATTTTCGTCGTCAGAAAACTAGAATTTTGAAGCTCATAAATATGTAAATTAGCTACTAGTAACCTATATTTTGTAAAATATCCACTTGTGTAAATTTACTAAGTTTATATTAAATATTGGTTAGGTAATTTTTAGCCGGGGCATTACAGATGGTATCAGAGCTTAGGCTCCGAGTCAGGAAAGGGTCCTCGACATAGGATATAACTTGAAAAGCATAATAAACATAAGAATTTGAAATAGGAGAAGATGGAAATTAACCTAGGACTTTCATAACATCACTTAAGTATCTTAATCAGTAAATAAATTGAGCAATAGTATACCGAAGTCTGTGAACAAAGAAATTGGTATCATAATCAGTATAAAAGAATACGATGGCATTTTAGGACAGCCCGCGGAACTCAGTGTCGTTAGCTTGGAGAAAACTCAGTAGGATCCGTTACGGGTTCTGGTCCTTTGTTAGCATATCGAACCTTGTTTTGTTTGTGAATATGTGCATATGCTAATGTGTATAAATACTAGTATGTAGATGCTACTATGTGTAAATACTTTAGCAGAAGTAGTTTATGTGTTACGTTATAGTCTCAAAAAAAAAATTTTGGTTTTAGTTTCGATGTATGAAAATATATTAGGTTAAAAATATTAGGACTTACGGTATAGTCTCAAAGTCTTGGTTTTTAATGCAGCAAGCTAACTTAATTGCTATAATATGGATCCGAACAATAATCCTGAGAACATATCCCTCCATGAAAAGATTCTCGCCAAAGAAAGGATTGATAAAACATGGAAAAGGAGGAAAACTTAGTCCACGATATGTCGGACCATTTGAAATCCTGGAAAGGGTTGGGGTTGTTGCCTACAAACTTGACTTACCTCCAAACTTGGGAAGAGTTCACGATGTTTTTCACGTATCTCTCCTGAAGAAATACCATCCTGGTCCATCTCATGTACTAGATTATCGTCAGTTACAAAAATTTGACCTATGAAGATAGACCCGTACGTGTGCTAGATCGAAAATTTCAAGAACTTCGAAATCGAAAGATACCTTTAGTAAAAATATTATGGAAAAGTCATGCTATAGAGGAAGCTACGTGGGAGCTAGAAGAGGAGATGCGTAAACATTACCCGGAGCTATTCGAAAATTCAGGTAAGAATTTGGGGACCAAATTCAATTAAGGGGGGGAGGGGGAAGATTGTAAAAACCCCAAAATTCCAACACATTTTGAAATTTCTAATCTTGAAATTGAAATTTAAATCAAGAAAATTATTGAGGATTTAAGTTAGTTAATGAGTTTTCATTTGGAGACCTATTAATACACTTTATGAAAATATTGGGGTCAAATTGTGAATTTTCATCGTTAAGGGGTATTTTGTAAAATCTCATAAACTTAATTGTGAAAATAGCCTAAGGGTGACAAGTTTTTTAGCCTAAGGGTGACAAGTCTCTATGGGTGACAAGTCTCTATGCCTAAATGAGTTGGCAACAAATTAAAGTGCATTAGTGTCACTTATGTGGGTAAGCCTAAGGGTGACAAGTCTCCATGCCTAAATGAGTTGGCAACAAATTAAAGTGCATTAGTGTCACTTATGTGGGTAAGCCTAAGGGTGACAAGTCTCCATGCCTAAATGAGTTGGCAACAAATTAGAGTGCATTAGTGTCACTTATGTGGATAAATTCAATTGGATGTGGAACACTATTTATAGCTTCTATTGAAGAGAGAAAATTAGTTCAAACTTTCCTTCTCCAAATAACACAATTTTCGGCCCCTTACCCAGCAGCCTCAGTTTTTTTGTTGTTTCGAGACCATCAACCGTTGGATCATCCTAAAATTTTAACTAAAAGTTCTAAACACCTAGATGTACGTTTCCACCGTTCGGATCATCAATATCGCAACTAGAAAGGAAAAGAAAGCCCCTGGAAGTTGGGGTAAACTTATGAGTGCTTGGTGATTTTTCGAAAATTCCCAAGAAAAAGAAAAAGGTGAGCGTGAGAGTTTGAATAACGAGGAGTTAATCTCGACTCGTCGTTATTTAAATGCATTAAAGTTTAGTTATATTCTCCTTTGATAAACTTTTAATCAAGTAGTTGATGATTTCGTAACTTTAAAAAAGGTTGGTAGTAAATTTCTATTACGTGTAAGTTTTGGTGGTTTTATGCATGGTATTTGACGTGTGATTTAGAAGGGGCTGATTTTGCGAATTTAAGTTTGGAATGTGATGATAAGTTATTTGTTGATTGCTATTAGAATAATCCTATGTTGATTTGATAATTATCCGGGTGTAGTACTTTATCTCATCCGGATAAAATATTTGATTGCTATTGGAATAATTCTATGTTGAATTGATATTTATCCGGGTGTAGTACTTTATCTCATCCGGATAAAAAGTTGATTATATGGATTAATTATGTGTTCTTGTTTTTGACCCACTTGGCTTGCGCGGTTATGTGATTAAGTTGAATAGCACGGGCTATTAACTCGATCATGAGACCCTGGCCTGGCTCGTATATTCAAGAGACCGGGTCTTTGGATATACGTAGTCGTTTTTGATGCGTTGACTAGTCATGCATAAGGTGTGTGTGGGGGGGAATATCAAGAGGTGTGATTGGAGGAAATTATGAGGCGTGTTTGGGAAAGCAAGCTTTGGAAGACTACAGACACCGAGACGTATCATTTTATACCGTGCAGTAATATTTGTTTTATTTGCTTTAATTGGCATTTGTTGCTCTTTTCTTAGAAATTATTCGAATCACGCACACCCACCTCACTAAGTTGCATGTCAACTTACGCAATGTGTTTCATTGATTTTTCAGATTTTCGGATAGCATAGGAGCCATGAGGATTTTCGTCGTCAGAAAACTAGAATTTTGAAGCTCATAAATATGTAAATTAGCTACTAGTAACCTATATTTTGTAAAATATCCACTTGTGTAAATTTACTAAGTTTATATTAAATATTGGTCAGGTAATTTTTAGTCGGGGCGTTACATACAATATACTCTGCTTGCGCCAATCAACATGAAATGGCCACAAGTGCGTAGTAAGAAATCACTCAGAAATTCTACTCTTTGAAGCTAGATTACTCACAAAGATGTATCTACACTTCTCACAACACTCAGTATAGGAAATCACTCAGAAGACCTATACTACGAAGTTATATCACTCACAAAGATGGATATAAACTCCTTCAATTTACAGTTGAAAGTCACTCATACTGACAAAGGTTTGATCTTTGTTCTTCAACAATTTTAGCTCCATCAACATATGACTTTGCTTGTGATCAGACAACTCAATTGATGGATCTTGCTCTAAGGATATGATCTTGATT
>CM064879.1:57928110-58096979 GCA_003313485.2 Penstemon barbatus | reverse complement strand
ACAAACAAAACCCATTTTCTTATTTCTTATTCTATTTTAAAACAACCTTTAAAAACTTAAGATTCTAGTTTTAAAACCCCTTTCTAAAACAATCTCTAACATCATTTTAAACCTCTTTTAAAATGACCCTTTGATTCTCACTTTAAGTCCCTACTAATTATGATAAAATTGACTTTCAGGATTTACTAAACCCTTTTAGTGCACAAAACAGTTTCTGTTTTTCAAGTTTGAAAAATTGCAGTTCGGCCCCTGAATTTTCGAAAATTACACTTTGACCCCTCAACTTTTGGAAATTACAAATCAGCCCCAAAATTTCCAGAATATGCAAATTGGACCAGAAAGCAGAAAATTGACAAAATTTCCAGAAACTTTTGTTTATTGCAAAACAGACCCCAGATTTACAGAAATAGCAAAAACACCCCTAACCTTTCGTAAATTGCAAAATGGTCCAGATTTTGAAAAATTCCAGAATTTACAATTTGGTCCAGAATTGCAGAAAAACAAAATTTTAATTTCTGTCCAGATTTATGAAAAATCGAAATTTGCAAATAAGCCCTCCAATTTTTGGAAATTACAATTTTAGGCCCAAAAACCGAAAAGTGCAAAAATCCGAACACTCAATTTATCATAACAAGCAAGAATCAAATATCAGAACACAACAAATATATATAATCACATAATATGATGCGTTCATGCCTCTTTCATATGTACATAATAACCTGGCTCTGATACCACTGTTGGGTTTTTGTGGGTATAATTGTCAACTACAACGGTGCGGAATTTAAAACTTTTATACACCACATCCCAGGGTTCTTATTAGCACATATGAATAAGGTTGAATTTATTTCAGCACATAAATACTAAAATAAATAAAGTGGTAAAATTAAGATTTTACCTCACCACAGGCAAGGTGGTGGTTTCTCCGGTCTTCTTTTCGGATCACTAGAGCACCCCAAGTGTTATGCCTCTAGAGAATAGTCCACACCGGCTGGATCTATGATTGCTCCAATCCACAGGCTACGAACTAGGAAAGAAACACTTCAGATTCAAGAGTTGGATTCAGATCCAACTCTAGATGTAGAACAAGAAGATGGAGAGAGGTGCTGCACGGCCGATCTACAACCAGGGGCGGCGGCGGCTTGGTAGTGTAGGGCGGCGGCGGCTAGGACAAATGGGGAGAGGGGGGCGTCCAAGAGAGAGGAGAGATTAGGGTTGCTTGTGTTTTCTTGCTGTTAGTGTTTTGAGTCTCCAAGACTCCCCTTTTATAGTAGAGTCCAACCCTATCCCTAATCTCTATCCTTATCCTTATCTCTTATTGACCTTATCTCTTTCTTGGCCTAATGGGCCATCAGATAAGTTAGCCCATACCTCATATTTAATTAGTCCTTTTAATTAAATAAGCCCAAGTCATTTAATTAACCACTTTAATTAAATGGCCCATTTATTTAATTAGTCCCTTAATTAAATATTTAATTAATTAGATAAATCCAATTATTTTTCCCTCTCTAAGAATTAACCCTTTAATTCTTTTCTTTGATTTAACCCCTTTAAATCAATTCGTTCTACGACTGACTATCACAGTTCCAGCTTTTGTGTGTGACCCTCTAGGTTCACCATCAATTGGCCGCAGGCTCACATTTCTGTGATTTAATTAATGAGCAATTAATTATTTAATTAATTGCTCCGATCAATTAAACTACTTTCAATTGACCACTCCAGAATTAATCTACCATCAATTCAGGAGTACCCACACCTCATGGTCGATGTCTAGCCACAAGCCCATGAGGCCCAACTTCAGGTGAATTGACTTCAGTGAACCTTAAACCTCTTATAAGTACCATGTACATACGGTCCCTCTAACGACTAATTTCCCGATCGAGACCTAGGGTGTGTGAATTGGTCGGCACCTCTAATCATCTCGATTCTGTACTTTCTAATTCAGGATAATACTTCCAGTGTGACTGCTAAATCTGGAAACCCTTTTCCAAATCCGTCACTGACCATGGCCATGGATTTCTCGGAATGTATCATCGAAGAATGTACAGGAAATTCCCTCATCCATTACAATGAGTCAGTAGATCCTATATTGATGCTAACCATCCGCGCATACGACTATACGTACCCAACGTAGGCGCACAATGGACAGGCTATGTGCCCGGCTCCTAAATCAAAGTACGCACACCCGTATACCGAATTCACCCTAGCATCTCAAGTGTAAGGACTAAATCGTACAATGTTATAAGTCTTGAGAGACATCCCACCACCGATATGCTTTTTACGCACTTCCACAATGGGTCTCTCTGTTCGGGTCGTTCGATGCGTCCGATCCCCTATCGAACCACCTAGTCATATGCACTGACATTAACAATGTCTTGTTCATGAAATAACAACAAATTCACTTTAAGTGAATCATGCATAATCGTACAAGTCTTGACGATTCATTCGATACCCCGTCTCGATATGAATCTATGACTTGGAACATTTTTGAGATCACGACCTTTGAGACTGTTTCATGATTAATCGCACCCAATACTGAAGTGAATAGTCCCGTAGTCATGAGTGATCTCAGGGTTTCAACCAATCGCTTAAATGTGTTCGCGAAAGATGAAGATGGCCATTTGTTTATATTATGAATTCTCAATAAAATAAACAGTTCGTATTAATTGATAAATCAAAGATTCTTTCAAGATAAAATAATGTTCCCTATTACAAGCTATTTTGTTGGCTTGCAGGGCACTATCCTATCAAAGCCTTGCGCTAACCAACGGTTCCACCCATTTAAAAATTGTGATGATAACCTTGGATCCTATCGTGTATTTCATCTGCTCGTTGTCTGCCAATATAAGGCTATCTTCTTCGGTAGTTTCTTCATCTGTCGCCTCATTCGAACTGCTGTCTTCATCATCCCCGGAGTCAGAGTTGGACTCTCCTTCTTCTCTCTCAGGGTCGGAATCAGTGCTCGAGCTCCCTGAATGTCCCGCCACTGGCGATCGGGTAGTCTCAACCCGCATCTCATCAGGACCACTCTCTTGCTCTTCCCCTGCTTTGGATTTGCCTTTGCCTTTTGGATCATTCGTACTAGACATTGTAAATATGAGAAGGATGGTCGAAAATATCTTTGAGTTTTCTTATCGATCTCTTTGCTCTGATCTAGGGTTTTTTGAGGGTCTTGTGAATGTGAGCCTAAAACGATCAACACATATATATAGGGTTAAAAAAGTAAATTGCAAACCGGTCCCCGAGTAACCGCGATGGTTGAACTCCTTCAGGGAAAATTCAAAACTATCTTTCCTGTAATTGCATGTTAAGTCCCTACATTATCCGCAATTGGGGGCCGAGAGCCAAAACATAAAAATGATACGTCTTTTCGCTATATATATATTTATCGTCCAAAGGCTTTACTTTATCCTACGGTCGGACAAATAGGGAAGTATGGATGAGGAGCCAATTACAGTAGTCAGGTAGCCGTTATGGAAGGATATTTAGATCGGGATTCAATTTAAAAAGCCAGTCGAAGATTGTTGATATCAAAATTTATACCATCACAGTAAAACCACTAAAATGTTTCCAAGATGTGTACTCTTTTTCCCTGATTCGGTTTTTATCCCAATGGGTTTTTTCGAATTAGGTTTTTAACGAGGCATATCAGAAGTACATATTGGTTGGTTTGTTCATCCCCATGATCGAAGCAGTACATACTTCTTCGAGCTTAAGCTTCGCTTTGCGCTCGAGAAGTGGGGGAGTATTGATGAGGGATATTTTGAAATCTACTTTGAGAAGCCTTTATAGGAGCGAAGAACATGAATCCCGGCCTTGGAAGTGTATAGTTGAAGCCCAAGTCACAACTTCTGGCAATCCGATCAACCAAGATAGAGCTCATGATCGGAGATTACTGTTGGGCCGATCACATGCCCAAGCCTTTGGGCCGAGAAATATATCCCTACGGATGGACCAGCTAGTTCACCATTTCAACTATAAATACCACGAGCATTTATGAAGGTAAGAGGGCTTACACGCATTCCCAGGTGCTCTCTGCTCGAAGACTGCTACTCGGAGCTATCTTGGAAAGTTAGCATAGGTCACTTATTATGTATTATTCCTCTAGCTTGTACGGCATCCTATAATGCTCAAAAAGGACCCTTTTACTTGTAATCTGTAATCTCACGTTCGGAATACATGTATTATTGATTTTTCATTCATTCAATAGTATCTTTAGTTATTTTCTACACATTTTTGGTCATATACGAAACTACGTAAGATCACCATTTTTCAAAAAACTTAATTTTTCAAAAAGATGCTCTTTTGAAAACTTTGAAAACTTTTGAAAAACACTCGGATCAAGCTCGTTGATCAGGCAGCTGATTCTAATCAACCACCCACTCTGATACCACTTGTTGGTCCCAAGTGGTCAGATGAGGTCTAGAGGGGGGGGGGGGTGAATAGACCTCTGAAACTTTTTTTTTTAATCAAATTTTGAACTTAAAAACTGTTGTTCAAACTTAAACAGACTAAGCTATTACCGAACAGTAATTTTACAAGGCTGATCGCGAACAAATCTTTGAACAGCTTTGTTGACCAGTAATCTAATAATCACTTAGTTGATTTTGTCAAAATCAGTTTTAATACTAGAGTACTTGCAGCGGATTTTCAAAGTGTTTTTCACAAGTAAACTTAGCAGTTTGAAAATTATTTCCCCAGTTTTGTAAACTCCTTTAATTTAATTTTCAAACAGTTTAATGGTGAGTTAAATGCAAATCTGAAAATATGCAGAAAAACTTATGCAAAATAAACACCAGAATTTTTATAGTGGTTATATGGATTGAAATCCTTTAGTCCACTCTTCCAAGTCACTTAGATTTTGGGTTATACTATAAACACACAGTTTACAATATACTCCACTTACGCCAAAACAACTAATGAATCAGGCCGTAAGCTCGCAATAGGAAATCACAAAGAAGACCTATTCTACAGAGACTTATCACTCACAAAGATGGATAAGAACTCCTCACAACTCTTTTCTCTCACAGATTCACTCAGAAAATGTTTTCTTGAACGTCAACGGCTTCTGTCAACAAATGACTTTCAGCAGACGAGTGAGCTGTTCTTGAGCTTTTGAGACTTAGAGAATTTTTGCTTTTTAATCGATCTCTCAGAAGTTGTATATATCTCTTTCTTCGTCTCTTCAGCTATTTATAGTCACTCTTTGAATTTTGTCCGTTGAAGAGAGACAAAATTCAAATTTCTTGATTTCTGGTCCTTAAAATCTGCGAACGGCTCTCTGCACAGTGACAGTACTGCGAACTGTACTTTCTGTCAGGCAGCATTAAATGCACCAAGCTGATACGAGGTCTTTCTTCAATCATTTGTCTTTAATAACCTTGTACTTCAGCATTTATTACCGTTTGGTAGACTTTTTGATCCTTTCCACTTGGCTGATCGAAAGTGCAAGTCTGATGATGAACGGAGCTGATCCCAAACTTGAACAAATCTGATTTGAGTCGGCTGATCTTCACCAGTCTGATTTCTTTCCTTCAGCAGATCAATAGTCTTCTGGACCTTGAATCTTTGACCCTTCTGATAGTCTTCTTAATTGGTCAAAATTCTTCTAAGGGATTTTACAACTATGTTTTTCATACTTAGCTGATCTTAGGTTTTGGAAATCATCAAAACCACCATTTACTAATTGACTTCAGTGCTCTTCATCTTCATCCTTATCCAACAAATATCACTTGAATTTTTATTGATTTGACACATTTTCATCGATTTCACCTGCTTTTCACTATTGTTGTCGTTTTATCGGTTTCATCTTTTTTTCACGAATTTTCATCGATTTCAGGGTTTTTTTTTTTTTTTTTTATCAGTTTCAACCAAAAATTTTCATCAACTTCATTAGTGTTCACCAATTTTATCCAAATTTTCATTGATTTCACATGTTTCAATGATTATATTTTATCTATTTTACCATTTTCCATGAATTTCACCTTTCTTTTCATAAAAAGAATTACATAGAGGTTATGCATGTATTGAAATTATTGAATATTCTTCATATTTTACATTTGTTTTGTAACTTAATGATATTTAAGAGAATTTCATTTTAAATATTTATATTTAGAGTGTTTATGACTTATGTTGTACTAAATCTTTAAATTAACATTTTCTTACTTAAATAAATATTGATGCTAAAATATTATAATTTTTATATATATTTTAGGGGCTATTTAAAATAATAGTGTTTTCTTAAGATTAAAATTACAAAAAATCATGTAAAAGAGAATTTATAAACTTTAGGAGTTTATGTAGGAGATAAATATAATAAGACTTCATGTCTAAATATACATCTTCAATTAGTTTTGTTCTTTTATATATTTACTATTTAATTAAATATCTCTTTACAATTTAAATATGGGTATTTTAGTCTTCGCAAAAAAGTTAAGAAATATTCATACATTTATAATAGTAGATAGATAGATAGATAGATAGATAGATAGATATAGATAGAGATAGAGAAGAATGAGGCGGGAAGATTTTGCAGTAAGTACTAATTACTGACAAGGACAACATTTTCTGGTATGATGATGTAGGGGTGTTCGCGGTGCGGTTTAGTGCGGTTTTATACTTGCCCAAACCCAACCCAATATTTGCGGATTTTGAAATCTCTAGTCCAAACTCAACCCAACAAGTCTTGAGATTGCACTATGCGGTTCATTTGGGTTGGGGCGGTTTGGGGCGGGTTTTGCGGTCTCAATTATCAACTTTCTTGTATTTTTATTATTTGATGAGTTAAATATAAAATGCACTAATTAATTATAATTTTTTGTTTTTATTAATAAATTTAGTAAACTTTCCTAGAAAATATAATGGAGATAATGTAAAATATCAATTAAAATAAAATTTTCAATGAATACATAATTTAATGAAAGCTAACAAACCCGAACACTAAATTAACAAGTTTTTATTACATAAAAATCAAATTGTTCCCAAATAATAAACAAAAGAGAAAAATATCTTTATATTCAAACTTGGTGCTGATGGTTAATTAATGGCCAATGAAAAGTTTGATTAATATTTTTTTTGCTTTACTTTTTGTTTTTCGCAGAATATTTTTTAACTAATTTGTTCTAGTTTTGGATCTATTTTTTTTTATCTTTTTGGCACTTAAAATTGAAGATTTACGTAAGATTGTAGGGTTTATCTAATATAATTGGGGTTTTGATTGTGGAACACGACTAATTTGTTAAAGTATATACTTATATTAATATAAAACATATATACATCATCATTTATATAAAGTGCGGTCGAATGCGGTTATGCAGTCTAAAAAGGTATAAAACCAAACCCGATCGAAAATTGTGGTCTTTTTTTCATGATGCCCAAGATCAACCCATCAAACCTTCAACCCGTAAAATTACGGTCGATTTGGGTTGGGTTGATTGGTTGGGACGGTCTAGCGATTTCGTTGAACACCCCTAGATATCACTAGCCTAAAAATATTACCAATATAACATATTGCGTCTATTTTAAGCTTACTTCTATCCCAAATTGAAGGCATAGTATTGAAGATAATGTCAGATTGTGAAACATTTATGAATGGACGTTTATCCTACAAATAAATTCTACATTAGTTTCAGCGCGGTTGGCAGGGTTGGAGTACTTTGTCCATAACCATAGTAAAAGGGGTGGAAATCCTCTGTACCATATGTACCAGAGACAGATTTAGCCTATTTTTGGGGGGCCTTGGACCCTCAAGATTTAAAAAATATATATATTTATGCTTTATATGTATATATGTGTATATATACAAACAATATCTTAGTATTAGAATATAGTCCAATTATAAATGAATTTGACTCGTTATAGTGGATGTTTATTGCCCAAATTACAAATAATGTAATAATGAATTGCTACTAGCTAGTTTATTTGTTATACAACAGATGGTGAGTTATTAATTATATAAACTTGAGATTATAAGAAAATCAACCATGATTGATGCATTTTATCAAACAAAGAATGTTATGAATCTGGAACCTAAATCCTAATATATAAAATTGTGTGTTGAAGGTTAATCCATCATTATGATTTATCCCATAGCAAAATTATCTTCATAAAATGTAATGATTGAAATAACAAAAAAATTCTATAGTTATGTAAAGAAGTGAATTTGAAAATCACTATAAGAAAAATAAAAATAGTGAAATTCGACTCCCCCAAGACTTCATTCCTGGATTCGTCCCTGATATGTACAGAGGATCTTGAGCCTAGTAAAAGGGCTTTGAATTGTAAGAGCGTAAATTATTGTTGTCGGCAAATTTTATTAATTTCCTAACCTACCATATTAAAGAGCGTTGAATTGTCATAGCGTAAATTGTTATTGTGAGAGCAAATTTTATTAATTTTCTAACCTGCCCTCAAAAGTCAAAAGTTGACCATTGTTGTCAAATAAGAGCATTTAATTATGGGCAAAATAGCATTTTTAGTCCCTTAAGTTTTACTAGTCCACGAAAGTAGGACACTTAAATCTCCGGCAAGTATTTTTAGTCCCATAAGTTTCGTAAGTCTGCGAAATTAGGACATTTAAATCTCCGGCAAACATTTTTAGTCCCATAAGTTTCACAACTCCGCTAAAGTAGGACATTTAAATATTCGGCAAGCATTTTTAGTCCCTTAAGTTTCACTTGTCCGCGAAATCAGGACAATTAAATTTTCGGAAAGCATTTTACATCCCTTAATTTTTATTTTCCGCGGAATCAGGACACTTAATTTTTCAGCAAGCATTTTACGTCCCTTAATTTTCACAAGTCGGCAAAATCAGGACACTTAATTTTCCAGCATGCAAGATACGTCCTATAACTTTTCTATACCCGCAAATTTAGTCCACTTGACTGCAATTATAGTCCACAATTTGCCAAAAATTGCATAATTGCCCATTGGACAATTAATTTGAGAATTTTGCCTCATTGAACAATTAATTTAGGGATTTTGCCAAACTGGATAATTAATTTGAGAATTTTGCCACACTGGACAATTAATTCGGGGATTCATGTGCTTTATTTGTAAAATTTAGAGCATCAACTTAGGTAGGTTCTTATTTATAGAATAGTGTTCTTTGTTTTCAATAGTTGTACTATTTAATGTTATAAATGAATTGGAAAGCGGCGTATAGCCATTAAATTGAATTTTTTTCCAATATAGGACTAAAAATGCTTGCCGGAGATTTAAATGTCCTAATTTCGCAGACTTACGAAACTTATGGGACTAAAAATGCTTGCCGGAGATTTAAGTGTCCTACTTTTGCGGACTAGTAAAACTTAAGGGACTAAAAATGCTATTTTGCCTTTAATTATGTCTCTAATTATAACCAAACACTCAATAGAAAAACTATAATTTTCTTATTCCTAAACAAAACTTATACAAACACTATTTTGAGTTGAGATTAAGTAACATAAAACTTATACAAACACTATTTTGAGTTGAGATTAAGTAACATATCTCTTATACAATTTATCTCACATAATTAACATGATTTGACATAAACTCTTACACATCTTACACCTACAACTTAACTCTTCCAAAAAAAACCTACACATATTTTATTTCTCAAACCACTCTCTCAAAACCCAAACAAACAACATTACGCAAATTGAAATTATTTCACAAACCTTCATTACTCTCCCAAATTACTTTCTCAAACACCAAACAAACAGACCATTGTCTTTTATTGCATCATCATAGATGAATTCATCTCCCTCTTATATTTTTTTTCCCACTTTAGTCCCTACTATGAATTATTTATTTCACTTTAGTCCCTACTATGAATTATGTGTTTCACTTTAGTCCTTATCAGGTGATTCTGATAACACGTGACATGCATATGAATATTTTTTAGGGCATTTTCGTCCGTTCGCTATTGAGATCATTTGAGATAGTGTTTAATTGGTGAGCAATTTCGGTGTTTGAAGAAGATTTTGGTAGAAAACTTTAGTTTGGAACGAAATGGACGATTAAGTTGGACTGGAATGAAAACCTAGTTTGGAAGTGATTAAATCTTTAATTTTTTTTTCAAATGATTAGAAAGACGAAAATATCCATGTTAGTTTACTTGAAATGATGAAATTGCCCTTATGAGCATATCACATGTTACCGGAACCGCCTTGAAACACCTGAAAAGGACTAAAGTGAAACAAATAATACATAGTAGGAACTAAATTGGGAAAAAAACATAAAAGTGACTACTATGTAAAATGTTAATGATAAGAGGGATCAAATATGGTGTTTACCCTTAAATGCGCTTGTGGATGCGGGTCCTTAAAACAATACATCCATATTAATTCACTCCACCCAACAAAAGAAAAAGGAAATGTTCAACGAGATTTTCAGTTTTTATTTTTATTTTAGAGAAAGTTGTTATCTTTTATATATAAATATTATAGCTTATAAGAGCCGAAGCGGTCAAGAAACAGTACAACATAATTTACTTTCGATTTTTGTTAAATCGATTTAATCGAAAAACGCCGGCGTTTCTTTATTTCCCGGAATTATTTGCTCTTCGTTGAATTTCTTTTCTCTTTTTATTTAATGCTTTCTTGGCCATCCGTTTGCAACCTGTGGGCCCGGAAGGGGAATTGTGGTCGTGCAAGTTTGCTTTTGCAATTTAATTTTAAGCGGCATAATTACGAAACGCCGCCGTTTTCCATCAACGAATTATTTGCTCTTCCTTATATTCGCTTACATTGTAATTCGGAAATGTCTTTTTCGACCTACTTAAATTCTGTTTACAAAACGGTTTTCAATTCCTTTTCCTAAAACGGTCTTGTCACGAAACGGCGCCGTTTTTCATCATCGACTTATTTGCTCTTGCTTCTATTTCGCTTAGAGTGTAATTCATTTAATTTTAAGCGGCATAATTACGAAACACCGCCGTTTTCCATCAACGAATTATTTGTTCCAACTTCCCCCTCTGAGACCAGTTGAGCTGTCCATGCGGACATCAACGAATTATTTGCTCTTCCTTATATTCGCTTACATTGTAATTCGGAAATGTCTTTTTCGACCTACTTAAATTATATTTACAAAACGGTTTTAAATTCCTTTTCCTAAAACGGTCTTGTAACGAAACGGCGCCGTTTTTCATCATCGACTTATTTGCTCTTGCTTCTATTTCGCTTAGAGTGTAATTCCGAAATGCTTTTCGATTTGCTTTAATCATATTTTTAAAAAACGGTTATTACAACGCAATATACTTTTCGAAATTATTTGCTCTTGCTTGAAAGTTTAATATATTCATTTCGATTTGAATTCATGTTTAATTCTTGTCAAATCTATGTAGGATTGCAAACTGTTGTGGATATGCAATTAGACGGAAAAAAACGAACATAAATTACTCTTGCAACATTTTCTGTTATGACCAACTATTGCAATGGTTGATAAATAACTATCGACCGGTACAATTATATTGTTCTCGACCGTGCACTTCAGCCTTCACAACGCGGTGTTAATTGGCTAATTGTATAGTCAGATATTTGTGAGCGTCATATCATCCGTCGTGGCATAAAAATAATAAATAATAAATATAATAGTATATAAGTCGGTTTGGATTTTATTTTAAGTCTCTAGATATCTTTCATTGGCAATTGTGTCATCTTGCTACCCTATATGGGTTCACCCCATTACTTCGTTACTGCTTTATCTTATAAATAAATTTGTTTGTTATGCTCGGTTCTTCCAATATGATTTCGCTCTGTATTCGGTACGTTTCCTTTAAATTTTGCCATTCTCTTGTTGATTTTGCTTCATTTTTAATCGGATGAAAATAACCTCTTGTATTTATTACTTATTTTATCTGTTCTTAGGTTCGTGTGGAGTTTTCATCGTGATTTATTTCCACTATATTTGGTATTTTCTTTCTTTCATAGTTTTTCTATTAAATTTGGCTAGATGTTACGTATGTTTTCGTTTACTTTTGTCGGTTATATGTTTTATTTCTGTGTAATTCGTGATCTTCCTCTTACTCGATCCCACAAAATATTTATACTCGACCAAGTGCATATTACATTCGGAATTATGAATGGAATATGTAATTTCTCGCTGGCACCGAATGATGCTTCAGCGAAAATATAAGTGGCTTTATTTTCATTATATTTTTTTGCTCTGGAGTTTCGTCTAATGTTTTACTTATTTCTTATGGTTCACGAACTTTTATCTTGTATTATCATTTTATATATTTATTGTTTTATATTTTATCAGTTAATAATTTTTTTTCCATTTGCGAGTTGTACTTTTTGCAACTTGTTTGTTCGTTGGTTACGATATTATTTTTTTCCTGTTTGTTTATATTATTTAATTTATTGGGAGTATTATTTTGTTTCGGGGCTCTATGAGTTTCTATTTTAATATATGAATTTCTATTTCAATTTGCTCCGTTAATTCTGCGTTTTATTTGCTCTTGGTTGCAAATCGATTATTCTCTCATTTATACTTTCATTTCGAGTTTAATTTCGATCTTACTTTTCGATATGTACTTATAAAGTATTTTTTTTCCGTTTGTTTATATTTTTCATACTCGGTTACTGCCTTAATTTTTTTATTCAACTGTTTTTCGTATTCTATATTTTATTCTTTTATATTCTTAATTTTTTTAGTGTTCATTGTTTTAGTAATTTGTTGTCGAAAATTTTATTGCTGTGGACGAACTACCCTGTTATATTTTATTTTAATTTTTTTTTAATTTTGTATTTTATATTTTTATTATTCAATATATTCTTTATGTTTTGTTTATATTATTTAATTTATGTTATTTTGTTCCGGGGCTTGATGAGTTTTTAGTTTAATTAACTCCGTTAATTCTGTGTTTTATTCTATATTTTATAAGTCGGTATTTTAATCAACAAAATATTCTCAGACCCATTTTCTCTTGGTTGCATTTCAATTAGTTTCTCATTTATACTTTCATTTCGATTTTAACTTTGATCTTAATTTCCGATCTGTACTTATAAAGTATTTTTTTTATGTTTATTTATTTTTATTATTCAATATATTCTTTATGTTTTGTTATTATTGAATTACGCTCTACATCTTTGTTCTTGATTTGATGCAAAAAAGTTTTAGATATTTGTTTATTTTTTTATATTCGGTTGCTGCCTTAATTTTTTATTGTCGATGATTTTATTGCTCTGGACGAACTACTCTGCTATATTTTATTTTTATTTTTTGTAATTTTTGTTGGATAAGGATGAAGATGAAGGCACTGAAGACAGATTTATAAGGGAGGTTTTGATGCATTCCAAAACTTCAAAATCCGCTAAGTATGGAGTAACTTAGCTGATGGCCCCTTATGAAGGAATTTTGACTAAGTATAGAAGACATCAGAAGAGTAAAAAATCAAGGTCCAAGACTGCTGATCCGCTGAAGGAAAATTATCAGACTGATGAAGATTAGCCGACTCAAATCAGATTTGTTCAAGTTTGAGATCAGCTTAGTTCGCCATCAGACTTGGACTTCCGTCAGCCTAGTGGAAAGGATCATAAACTCTTCCCAATGGTAATAAATGCCCCTGGAAGTAATAAATGCTGAAGTACAAGGATATTAAAGACAAATGATTGAAGAAATGCTTCGCATCAGCTGGGTGCATTTAATGCTGCCTGCAGAATAGTACTATTGATAGTACGGACATACTGCAAAAGAGCCGTTCGCGGAAATTAAGGACCAGTACTCGAGGAATTTGAATCCTGTCTCTCTTCAACGGAAATTTTTCAAACCTCAAGTATAAATAGCTGAAGGAGACGAAGAGAACACAACAACACAATCTCTGAGAAATTTTCTCTTTAAGTCTCAAGAACAGCTCACTCATCAGCTTAGTCATTTGTTGACGAAAAGCGAAGTTGAAGAACAAAGCTAAACACATCTTCTGAGTGAATTTGTAAAACTGAGTGTTGTGAGAAGTAGATATCCATCTTAGTGAGTGATATTACTTCAGAGAGTAGGATTTCTTTGTGATTTCTTACTGCGCACTTACGGCCTGTTCATTTGTTGTTAGGCGTAAGCAGAGTGTACTGGTTACTTTGTGTTTCTAGTATAACCCAAGATCTTTGTGACTTGGAAGAGTGGATTAAAGGATATTTACATCCATATAACCACTATAAAAATTACTTGTGTTTTTACTTGCATTTTTACTTGCATATTTCAAGATTGCATAAAACACTTTACTTAACTGTTTGAAAAAAAATTAAATGGAGTTTATAAAACTGGGGAAACATTTTTCAAACTGCTGAGGATACTTGTGAAAAACATTTTGAAAATCCGTTGCAAGTACTCTAAGTATTAAAACTGATTTTGACAAAATCAGCAAAGTAACTATCAGTTTAGTGGTCTACGAAGCTGTTCAAAGATTTGTTCGCGATCAGCCGAGGAACCTATTGTTGATAACAGCTTAGTCTGTTTAAGTTAACAAAAAGGTTTTAAAGTTAAAAATTGCAAAAAGTTTAGAGGTCTATTCACCCCCCCCCCTCTAGACCTCATCTGACCACTTGGGACCAACAAGTGGTATCAGAGCAGGTGGTTCATTAAAATCAGCTGCCTGATCAACGAGCTTGATCCAAGTGTTTTTCAATGGTTTTATAACTTTTCAAAAGAGCATTCTTTTCGAAAACAAAAACTCTTTGAAAAATGGACTGTATCAGCCATGTTCCCCACATTGCTGGTATGTCGTTTGAAGACTGGAAAATTAGGATGGAGATTTTCCTAGCTGCTTATAATGATAACATGTATACGTGTATCATAAAAGGTCCATTCAAATTCACCAAGACTATTATAGTTAATGAAGCTGAACTAGTGGTGGAAAAAGATCTAACAGAGATGACAACTGAAGAAATAAAGCTGTTCAATCTGGATAAAGTTTGCCGTTTCATCATGACCAAAGCCCTGGATAATGATCGGTTTGATAAAGTCAAACATTGCAAAACTGCAAAGGAGATGTGGGACAAGGTTCATGACATGAGAGAAGGAAACGACGCCATCAAAGAGCATCAGCTGAGTGGCTCTGGAAAAGCTGGACAACTTCAAGATGAAGTCTGCGGAAACCATTGACCAAATGGACACAAGGTTTACAAGGACATTGAATGAAGTGTTAAAGCTTGGAAAAACCTTTACGGACAAGGAGATAACCGTCAGAGTTCTGAAGGCCCTACCTCCAAAGTTCAACATGAAGGTGATAGCCATGGAAGAGTCAAGAGATCTGGGCAAGATTTCTCTCACCGAGCTGTTCTCAGTATTCAAGGCTTACGAGTATAAACTGCCAAGAATGGGTGTTGAAGAAACCTCTACTTCAAGTCCCACAGCTGCACTTGTTGCTGCTGAAAATCCTAGAAGGCCAGCTCAGAAAAGCAAAGATGTGGACTCATCTGATGAAGCCACACTACTCAACAAAAAAGAGTACACTGCTGGAGACGTTGCATTGCTGATGAACAACTTCAAAAAGTTCTACAGACGAAGAATGAAGAACAAATATAACAATGCTTCTACTTCTAACCCTACTTCTTCTTCTCAGGATAAGGATTCTTATAAATCCAAAATGATGTGCTATAATTGCAGGAAACTGGGTCATTTCATCAGAGACTGCCCATATCCTAAAGCTGGGAAGTATACAGAAGAAGAAAAGAGAATCAGAAAAGAAAGAAAACATCAGAAAGGAAAGGTGCTGGTAGCAGAAGCAGAAAAGCTAGCTGCTATCTACTCATCTGATTCAGATTCATACACTTCTGATGAAGAGTCTTCTGATGAAGAGAGCCCTGCTCTTCTCTGCCTGATGGCTAAGGAATCTGATGACTCTGAGGATAGTGAGGTAACTCCTCTTGATAATGAATTGTTTAATTCATTTGAACAAATGATGCTTAACAATACTACTATTGCTGAAGCATATAAAAAGCTCAAGGAAGAGATGATATTGCTAAAAGAGCAAAATAGTTCACTCAAACTCTCAGCTGAAAAGCCAAGAGAATCAGCTGAATATAAACAGCTTGAGCAAGAACATGAATCTCTGAAAGCTGAATGTGAAGTCTATAAGGGTAAAATCGTTGAGCTTGAGAAAGTCATTGAGTCTCATGAGAAGTCATCTGTTGCATCCACTCACGTGTCTAGTAAACAGAAGACACCTTTAGAACAGGATAAGCAAGAATTGAATCATACTGAGAAATTTATATCTGCTGACAATAGTAAGGTCATTCTGTATGTTCAAACTGCTAGACCTGCTTCACCTGAGAAAGTGGTAAAGGAGAAGAAAACTCCTAAGGCTAAAAAGAGCAAAGAGCCTAGTGTAGGAAAACAGACTAGTAAGCCTAAACAGAAGAGTCCTAGGAAGTCTTCTGATAAGGCTAAAACTAATCAGACTAGTGATAAAACTAAGTCATCTGTTAATGAGCAAGCAACTAGTAAGCCAAAGAAGCATAAGAATAAGAAAAATCAAAATGCTTGGTATGGAAATGAGTCTTATTATGTGCAACCTGCTGCATATCATCCTATGTATCATGCACCTCAATTTCCAACTTACTATGCACCATATCCTGCTCATCCAATGCATGCATATCCTTCTTATCATGCATCTTACTCTGCATTTGAACATTATCCTTATCATGCTGATCATCAACAATATGACAAATATGATGAACGTGGTAAAGGCAAAGCTGTTCATACTCCTGTTGAAACTCAAAAGCCTAAGAAGACTAAGACTTCATCATCTTGGGTTGTCAAAGGTGGAACTAATCCTTCAGGACCCTCTCAATAAGGGTACCTAAAACAATTTTATTTTGTTTTGTAGGTTAGGATTAGGAGTAGGAGTAAAGTAGAGAAGCTTTGGTACTTGGACAGTGGCTGTTCAAGACACATGTGTGGAAGCATACATGAACTGACTGATGCTGTTGCTGTGGATGGTCCAAAAGTTACTTTTGGGGACAGTAAAGAAGGCAAGATTGTAGCAAAAGGAAGCTTAATCAAGGGAAACATAGAGATATCTGACGTCTCATATGTTAAAGGCCTAAAGTACAACCTGCTAAGCATAAGTCAATTTTGTGACAAAGGATATTCAGTCATCTTCTCAACAGATAAGTGCTATGTTGAACAGATTGGTACAAAGAAGGTAATTTTATCTGGAAGACGACAAGGGAATGTCTACACAGTGGACTGGAATTCTGCTGACAAGAATTCGAGCATTTGTTTGGTGGCATCAACCCCAAGTGAAGTTAGTTGGCTGTGGCACAAAAGAATGAATCATGTGAATTTCAAGACCATCAACAGACTAATCAAGAATAATCTGGTAGAAGGAATTCCAAAGACAGTCATGAGCAAAGATAAGCTGTGTGACGCATGTCAGAAGGGTAAACAAATCAAGTCATCATTCAAAAGCAAGAAGCATCAATCTTCTGGAAGAATATTGGAGCTGCTACACATGGACTTATTTAGACCCATTGATCCAGTCAGCAATGGTGGAAAGAAATACTGCCTAGCTGTTGTTGATGACTATTCAAGATATACTTGGGTGATATTCATGAAAAAGAAAAGTGAAACCAAGGAACATCTTACTAATCTGATGGAACTGATCCAGAATGAGAAAAGCATAAAGATATTGAAGATCAGATCAGATAGAGGGACAAAGTTTACAAACTCTACTGTTGAAGAGTATTGTAATATCAAAGGAATACATCATGAGTATTCAGCTGCTAGAACCCCTCAACAGAATGGTGTTGCTGAAAGGAGAAACAGAACACTGAAGGAAGCTGTCAGGACCATGATAGCTGAAGCTAAGCTGCCGCAAAGATTTTGGGCAGAAGCAACAAACACAGCATGTTTTACCCAAAACGGATTCATGATCAACAAACACCAAAACAAGACTCCATATGAAGTTTGGAACAACAGGAAGCCAAACATTCATTATTTTAAGATATTTGGTTGTAAATGCTATGTTTTAAATAATGGTAAAAATCATCTTACTGCATTTGCAGAAAAGGCTGATGAAGCTGTTTTTGTAGGATACTCTACTGTTAGTAAAGCTTATAGAGTTTTTAACAAAAGAACATTACTAATAGAAGAATGTAGTATTTGATGAACCAAGTCAATCTTCTGAAAAGAATCAAAGTATTAATCAAGATCTGTCTACTGATTTACAGAAGTTGAATGTTGGAAAGAATGAAGAATATGTTCCCATCATACTACCTGATCTCAACCCAGCTGATAACTCAAGTGCTGTTCAAAATCACAGTGCTGATTGTCTTACAGACGAGTTGCAAACAGCTGATAGACCAGAGACTGTTCAACAAACAACAAATGTTCAACAGACTACTACTGGAACTCCAACAGTAGTGTTGCAAGATCAAAACAAAGGACAACATTATGATTTGCAATCTGATCTCAGATGGTTCAAGAATCATCCACCAGAATTGGTGATCGGTGATCCTTTAGATAAAGTAAAGACAAGGAGAGCTGCTGCAAGTGATGCAATGTTTGTCAGCTTCCTATCTCAAATTGAGCCCAAGCAGATTGAAGAAGCTCTTAGTGATTCCAACTGGATTGAAGCTATGCAAGAAAAGCTAAATCAATTTGAAAGGAATGAAGTCTGGTACTTAGTTCCTAGACCAAGTCATCAAAGAGTCATTGGCACTAAATGGGTATTCAGGAATAAGATGAACGAAGATGGTGAAGTCACCAGAAACAAAGCAAGATTAGTGGCCAAGAGTTACTGCCAAGAAGAAGGCATTGACTTTGATGAAACGTTTGCACCAGTAGCAAGATTAGAGGCAATCAGACTCTTTCTTGCCTATGTTGCTCACAAGAATTTCACTGTCTATCAGATGGATGTGAAATCAGCTTTTCTCAATGGAGAATTGCAAGAAGAAGTTTACGTTGAACAACCACCTGGTTTTGAAGTCTATCAAGAAGGAGACAAGGTGTATCGTCTAAAGAAAGCCCTCTATGGGCTGAAACAGACTCCAAGAGCATGGTATGATACCTTATCTGATTTTCTTTTAATCAAAGGATTTCGCAAAGGTAAAGTTGACAAGACCTTGTTCACTATTGAATGGGAAGAACATATTTTGCATGTGCAAATTTATGTGGAAGATATTATTTTTGGTTCAACTAACCAACAGATGTGTGACAAGTTCTCAAAGCTGATGCAGAACAAGTTTGAAATGAGCATGATGGGAGAACTTAATTATTTTCTTGGTTTGCAGGTAAGACAGTTGCTTGATGGAATCTTCATCAGCCAAGCAAAATACACAAATGATCTGTTCAAGAAGTTTGGTATGGAAACTAGCTCTACTGCTACTATTCCAATGTCTACAAGTCTTCGCTTGGATAAAGATGAAGATGGCAAATCAGTGGACATAACCAAATACAGAGGCATTATTGGGTCACTGTTATATCTAACAGCTAGCAGACCTGATATTATGTACTCAGTTGGGGTCTGTGCAAGATTCCAATCAAATCCCAAGGAATCTCATCTTCTAGCTGCCAATAGAATACTGAAATATATTAAAGGCACTCAAGATTTGGGATTGTGGTATCCTAGAGAATCTGGATTTGAGCTTATTAGATATTCAGATTCTGACCTTGATGGCTGCAAGATTGATAGAAAAAGCACAACAGGTGCCTGTCAATTCTTAGGTAGTCGTCTGATCTCATGGATGAGTAAGAAACAGACTTCAGTATCCATATCTACTGCTGAAGCTGAATACATAGCTGCTGGAGCTTGATGTGCACAAATCTTATGGTTGAAGCATCAACTAGAAGACTACAATATCAAAATCAGTGGAATATCAATCTACTGTGACAATACAAGTGCAATCAGCCTTACTCAGAATACTACAAGTCATTCAAGGACTAAGCATATTGAGATCAAGCATCACTTTATTAGAGATCATGTGGAGAAAGGAAATGTCATAATAGAATATGTGTTTACTGAAAATCAAATTGCTGACATCTTCACAAAACCTTTAAGTGAGACAAGGTTTTCTACTCTAAGAGTTGGACTAGGTTTATTAAAATTGGATGCATAAGTTGAGGGGGAACTCAACAGAAGACTAGAGTTCAACAGCTTACTCATCTTATTTATCTTCAAGGATTAACTCTCAACAGACTAGTTAACTCATGAATTCTTAAAGTCAGGGGGAACGTGTAAGACTAGCGTTACTTCTGATTAAAAGAGGAAATCTGTTAATGACAGTTAGTTGAAGTTATGTTTTCAACAGAAGATTAAAGTCTTGAAGAATGAAGATTTATTATCTAGCTGGATTGACAAACAGCTGAGGAAGGTTATCAGCTATTGGCTTTCACTGATAACAACTGTGTCATCAGGACAGTAGTCCATCAGATAAGTATTTATTTTACTCATCTGATCGCTTGTATAAAACCTTACTGTTTAAAACGTTTTATTTCAAAACACGCTTTTACAAGCACTACAAGAAAAATCGATTTCAGCGACATTCGAGATTGGTCACTAAAAGTGGAAAAACGGTTACAGAAACCATCAGTGACCAGAACAAGGTTGGTCAGTACACACTGGCTACTAAAGCTACGTAGCGACGAACGATTAATTTGGACGCTGAAAGTGTGTGTTTAGCGGCCATCCACCATTAGTCGCTAAAGAACACCATCATTAGCAACAATATTTTCAGTTGCAAATGTAGAGATGTATGGTCGGTGCATTATTGTATGGTCACTAATGTTATGTGTATAGTAACCAAAAATTCATTTCTAGTGACCGACCACTAGAGGTCCCTAAAAGACAACCATTAAGTGACAGAAGGGCGGTACAAATTCCCGCTCCTTATTTAATGCGATTTGAATTTGAAAGGTCGTAACTGACACCGCACGATCAGCACTGACAAGAAACGGATCTAACGGTTAGCTGGTATCACGGAAACCGAAATACCCTAACTCTATAAATCCTAATCTGATCAGCCGTGTAATTCCTTACGCACCCTAAAATTTCAAAAGCACTTGTGAGAAAATACTTGCAATTTTTCTGCAAAAATTCTTCTTGTTCTCTCTACTTTAACAGATTCGAAATGGCCGCTGAAGGTATGTTCCTCGTTTATGAGTCCTACTACCAATCTGGTACGGATCTAATGAAGGAACTGCTGGAAAAGTTCAAATCTGCTTTGTTGGTAAATTTTATGGAGTATAATGAAGGAGTGATCTGGACTGATCAAGTACTGGAGTACTACAAGACCGCAAAAGTTGATTACGGCACACTAGAGATTAAGGCTACAGTGGGAGGTAAATCAATAGTCATTACTCCTGCTGTTCTTCATGAGATCTTTGGGATTCCTAACATTGGACGACATGACGTCATTGTACTGACGGAAGACAAGCACCAACAATTCTGGGCTATCTGGGCCAAAGAAGGAGAGATGTTGTCTGGCAACATCAAGAAGAGACAACTGAAGGATGAATATCAGCGGATGGCTGATATGGTCTCGAAGCTGATAGAAAATTGTACTTTTTCTCTTGATGCTGTTACCATGAAGTGGTTCAGCATCATGGCCGCCGTTTATTATGGACTGGAAGTCAACTGGTCCGTCATAGTTTGGTACATTTTGGCTTGTTTTCTTGAAGTAAAGAAAGGAAAGGCACCTCAACACAACCACAGAATCACACTCAGTTATTTGTTGTCCAAACTGGGATGTGAAATGACGAATGGTAAGGAGGTTCACAAATCTAAGGCAATGTCCAAGTACTTGCCTGTTCTGAAGAGAAAGGCTGATGAGCCTGAAGAAGATGAAGATGAGGAACCAAAGGAGGTTCCTGCCAAGAGGCCACGGTGATTAGTCAAAACAGCTGACTTAGCTGTAGAGACAAAGACAAAGAAGGTTGCTGATCAACCAAAGGAGAAGGTTTCTAAGAAAGTGAAGACTGTGGCTGATGTTGCTGTTGATCAAATCATAAGTCAGACCACTGCTGATGTAAGGGGAATGTCTCCTGCATCACTTTCCAGGACTCCTTCTGCTGAAATGCCTGCTGAGAATGTCTCTCACAGGACAAGGAGCCAACAAAGGGACACTGCTGCTTCAAGACCCATTCAGGGCTTATCAAAGAAGTCAGCAAGGAAGTAGATGACATTCATAGAAGAGCCTACTGAGTTGGAAAACTTAGTAAGACAAAGCCCTGTATCTGCTGAAAGACCTGTTGAAGCTGTTGAGGCTTCTATTGCTGACAAAGCTGATGCGCAACAGTTGACTCAAGCTACATCAACAGTTGAGGCTACCCAACCTCAGGATGATCCAGATGTCATGATCATCCATCCTATTGCTGCTGCACCTATCTCATCTGCTGGTCCAGCCCCTGCTCCAGCTGATAATGGAAAGAGAAAGATAGTGCTTAAAAGGAAGAAGATCTCCAAAGCTGATAAAAAGAAAAGGGAAGAAGCTGAACAGAGAAAACAAGATGAGATGGAGGAGAAAAATGCCTTTGAGTTGAGCAAGGCCCAGGAAGCAAAGGATGAAGCCAGAAGACAAATGTCTGAGACAGAAAGGAAAGTTGCTGAGGATGCTGAAATGGCTATTGTCATTGAGCTCAGCAAGACTGATGCCTATGGACCTGTCCATGGCGGAGGCATTAAAATAAATGAGGCTGCTGATGATGAGGACAAACCAAAGAAGCCTAAAATGCCTGCTGGGGAAGTTAAGTTTAAAGACAAGTATGAAGTAAGAAAAGCCTTCAACATTGTATATGCTGATAAAGAGCTTTTCAAGAGATTTGAGAAGTCTTTAGTCTACTACGATCAGAAGCTCATGTTCAAGACGTTGTTCAATCAAGAAAAGCCTCGATACATCAGATGGAGAGACAACAGGCTGAACAAGTCTATAACAGAACTTCAAAATTCAAAGGAGTTAGCTGATGAAGAACAATGGGTTCTTAATTGGCTAAGAACAGAATCCATTCAAAAGGCCTTGGATCCTAGTTATGTCAGAGATATCATGCACCTATATGCAAAGGAGTTTGCATTAGAGGAGGCCAAGATCATAAACAACTCCCTGCCAGCCAAGAGAAGAAAGACTGATAATGCTGAAGAGAGCAATAAATATTGCTGTTATGACCGCCCTGAAGAGATGGGCAGAGAGGTCAATATATCAGCAGGGACACTCAAGTGAGTTGCCTCAGCTGCCAAGTATTCAGCAAATAATCTTTGGCAAGGAAGTGAAGGAGTATAGTGAAGTGCCCAAGGGAAATAATGCCTTTGTAAACCCTTGGATCATTGTTAGGCAGATACGTCAAACAACCTGCTTCAATGATGATGGCACAATCACTAATCTGTTCTATGATGACGTCACTGATGAACACAAGAAAGCTGACAAGACCTTAGCTATTGAGTGGAATGCTAAGGCTTCTGAAGATCATCAGGAGACTAACATGGAAGATGTCCCTGTCCACCAGGAGACTGAAGAAAAGGAAGCTGCTGATTCTGCTTCATCAGGTGATGAACACTCATCACTGATGGAAGCTTTCCAGATGCTTATGGAGAATTCAGTGAAGGAACTGGAAGAGAAGCATAGCCAGCAGCTGATGAAGTTGAAAGAGGAGCTGAAGAATGAACTCAAAGCAGAGTTGGCAGAGTCCAACCAACTTCAGCTGGAAACTATGCAACAGTCAACTGAGAAGATCATCAAATCTAAAATTGATAGTTTCCCTGTACCTCAAGACAACTCTTTGCAGTTAGTGCACAACCTTAATGATATGAACAGAAATGTTGAAGATGTGAAGGCTGATATAAATCACCTTCATATTGCCTTACAAAGAGCTGAGCACAAGATAGCTGACTTAACTGTAACCTTCATCAAAGTCAGTGAAGAAGAGAAGGAAGTCAATCTTGGGATGTTGCAAGAAGTCTCAAACGCTGAAAAGGAGCTGCGCAATGAACTTGCAACAATGCAACTTAATTTTGACTACTTCAATGATCAAACTGACGATATTAGCACCACTCTTCATCACTTAACAGCAAGTCATGATGTAGTAAATCAGAACCTGAAGACTTTATGTGCTGCAATGAAAGTTCCTACTGTTGCACTCAACCCTGCTGCTAAACCTGAAGAAGTCATCAAGTCTGATGATGACAAAAAGGGGGAAGATAAAGGGGAAGAAACAACCAAGGAAACTTCTGCTGCTGTTGAAGCCAAGAAGACTGATGAAGCTACTTCAATGACCAAGACTGCTGAAGAACTTGGAAAGGTACAAGGTGAAGAAAAGTCCGAAGAAGAGACTAAGGAAAAAGCAAAAACTGATGAAGTAATGGCTGAATCCAAGGACTCTGCTGCTGATCAAACAGAGCCGTTGACCAAGTACAAAAATACAGAATCAGCCAGGAAGGTAATGGAGCTTTTGAAGGAGCAGCAACTTAAAGAAAAGATGGATGCTGCCAAAGCTAACATTCTCCTGGATGAGGAAGCTGATGATGATGAAGAAGAAGAAGAAGAAGAAGAAGAGGAAGAATCTTCTTATGAGTATGAAGAAGTGCTTGAAGGATCTGATGAAGAAGCTGATAGTTAGAACTTATAAAATCTTGTAATCAGTTTACTTTATCTATTCTTCAGACATCTTATCTGATGAACTTGTACTTGTAATATTTTCATTATCAATAAAAAGTCAAGTTTAATCCAACATATCTTTTCTATCTCAGAAAATTTTGAGGATCACATTCTTTAGCTTAGGTATTAACAGGTGCTTGGCTGAAGTTTTGTCATCATCAAACAGGGGGAAATTGTTGGATAAGGATGAAGATGAAGGCACTGAAGAAAAAGTTAAAAGGGAGGTTTTGATGCATTCCAAAACTTCAAAATTCGCTAAGTATGGAGTAACTTAGTTCATGGCCCCTTATGAAGGAATTTTGACTAAGTATAGAAGACATCAGAAGAGTCAAAAATCAAGGTCCAAGACTGCTGATCCGCTGAAGGAAAATTATCAGACTGATGAAGTTCAGCTGACTCAAATCAGATTTGTTCAAGTTTGAGATCAGCTTAGTTCGCCATCAGACTTGGACTTCCGTCAGCCAAGTGGAAAGGATCATAAAGTCTTCCCAACGGTAATAAATGCCCCTGGAAGTAATAAATGCTGAAGTACAAGGATATTAAAGACAAATGATTGAAGAAATGCTTCGCATCAGCTAGGTACATTTAATGCTGCCTGCAGAATAGTACTATTGATAGTACGGACAGACTGCAAAAGAGCCATTCGCGGAAATTAAGGACCAGTACTCGAGGAATTTGAATCATGTCTCTCTTCAACGGACATTTTTCAAACCTCAAGTATAAATAGCTGAAGGAGACGAAGAGAACACAACAACACAATCTCTGAGAAATTTTCAAAGAAGAACTCTTTAAGTCTCAAGAACAGCTCACTCATCAGCTTAGTCATTTGTTGACGAAAAGCGAAGTTGAAGAACAAAGCTAAACACATCTTCTGAGTGAATTCGTAAAACTGAGTGTTGTGAGAAGTAGATATCCATCTTAGTGAGTGATATTACTTCAGAGAGTAGAATTTCTTTGTGATTTCTTACTGCGCACTTACGGCATGTTCATTTGTTGTTAGGCGTAAGCAGAGTGTACTGGTTACTTTGTGTTTCTAGTATAACCCAAGATCTTTGTGACTTGGAAGAGTGGGTTAAAGAATATTTACATCCATATAACCACTATAAAAATTACTTGTGTTTTGACTTGCATTTTTACTTGCATATTTCAAGATTGCATAAAACACTTTACTTAAGTGTTTGAAAAAGAATTAAAAGGAGTTTATAAAACTGGGGAAACATTTTTCAAACTGCTGAGGATACTTGTGAAAAACACTTTGAAAATCCGCTGCAAGTACTCTAAGTATTAAAACTGATTTTGACAAAATCAGCTAAGTAACTATCAGTTTAGTGGTCTACGAAGCTGTTCAAAGATTTGTTCGCGATCAGCCGAGGAACCTACTGTTGATAACAGCTTAATCTGTTTAAGTTAACAAAAAGGTTTTAAAGTTAAAAATTGCAAAAAGTTTGGAGGTCTATTCACCCCCCCTCCCTCTAGACCTCATCTGACCACTTGGGACCAACAATTTTGTATTTTATATTTTATTATTCAATATATTCTTTTTGTTTTGTTTGTTTATTTAATTTATATTATTTTGTTTCGGGGCTCTATGAGTTTCTATTTTAATTTGCTCCGTTAATTCTGCGTTTTATTCTATATTTTATGAGTCCGTATTTTAATCAACAAAATTTTCCCGGAGTCATTTGCTCTTGGTTGCAAATCGATCCTTCTCTCATTTATACTTTCATTTCGAGTTTAATATTGATCTTACTTTTCGATATGTACTTATAAAGTATATTTTTTTTTCGTTTGTTTATCTTTTACATACTAGGTAACGGCCTTAATTTTGTTTATTCAACTGTTTTTCGTGTTTTATATTTTTTTCTTTTATATTCTTAATCTTTTTATTGGTCATTGTTTTAGTAATTTGTTGTCGAAAATTTTATTGATGTGGACGAACTACCTTGTTATATTTTATTTTAATTTTGTATTTTATATTTTTATTATTCAATATATTCTTTATGTGTTGTTTATATTATTTAATTTATGTTATTTTGTTCCGGGGCTTAATGAGTTTTTAGTTTAATTAACTCCGTTAATTCTGCGTTTTATTCTATATTTTATAAGTTGGTATTTTAATCAACAAAATATTCTCGGACCCATTTTCTCTTGGTTGCATTTCGGTTATTTTCTCATTTATACTTTCATTTCGAGTTTAATTTTGATCTTAATTTTCGATATGTACTTATAAAGTATTTTTTTTATGTTTTTTTATTTTTTCAATACTCGGTTACTGCCTTAATTTTGTTTATGCAACTGTTTTTTGTATTCTATATTTTATTATTTTATAATGTTTTGTTATTATTGAATTACACTCTACATCTTTGTCCTTGATTTGATGCAAAAAAGTTTTAGATATTTCTTTATTTTTTCTATATTCGGTTGTTGCCTTAATTTTGTTTATTCAACTGTTTTCCGTATTCTAAATTTTATTATTTTATATTCTTAATTTTTTTTATTGGTCATTGTTTTAGAAATTTGTTGTCGAAGATTTTATTTCTCTGGACGAACTACTCTGTTATATTTTATTTCTATTTTTTGTAATTTTGTATTCTATATTTTATTATTCAATATATTATTTATGTTTTGTTTATTTATTTAATTTATATTATTTTGTTTCGGGGCTTAATGAGTTTTTATTTTAAGTAGCTCCGTTAATTCTGCGTTTTATTCAATATTTTATATGTCGGTACTTTAATCAACTAAACTTGCTTGGCGATTTCTTCTTGGTTGCATTTCGATTATTTTCTCATTTATACTTTCATTTCGATATTAATTTTGATCTTAATTTCCGACCTGTACATATAACGTATTTTTTTTATGTTTGTTTATTTTTTCCACACTAGGTTAATGCCTTAATTTTGTTTACTCAGCTGTTTTTTGTATATTATATTTAAATATTTTATATTCTTGATTTTTTTATTGGTCATTGATTTAATCAACTGTTTGTAAACACAATAAAAGGGGTCAGTTGTCTAATATTATTTCTCCTCCATCAGTTGATACTTCAAGGGGGCTTTACCTATACATTTTCTTCTTGTTTGTTCACCATCTTATTTTTTTATAAATTTGTATTATTTTTCCTTTGTTGTTTTGTTATTATTGAATTATGATCTAAATCTTTCTTCTTGATTTGATGCAAAAAAAATTTGATATTTATTTATTTTTTCTATAGTCGGTTACTTCCTTAATTTTATTTATTCAACTGTTTTCCGTATTCTATATTTTATTATTTTATATTATTAATTTTTTTATTGATTATTGTTTTAGTAATATGTTGTTGTAAATTTTATTTTTATTTTCATTTTTTTTAATTTCGTAATTTATATACTCAGTTTTCGAAAAAAACGAAATTCTCAGCATCATTTGCTCTTGGTTGAATTCTGTTTCCCTTTCATTTAGAGTTGTATTATGATCTTGATTTCAGCTCGTACTTTGCTGCAAAAAAAATTAAGGAATCATTTGCTCTTGGTTTAAATTATGTGATCTATTATAATTAAATAATTTATTTCATTTCTAATTGTCTTTGTTAATTTTTTTCCCCTTCTTTGTCTCTATTACTTCATTTATATTGTTTTGTATCCGGACCTAATTTATATGTATTCTAATTTATTTTTTTTCCGATCTTGATTTATCAATATTAGTGAAATATTTTTTTCATCCTCGTTTACTCTCTTAATTTTTTTCCGTAACCATTATATTTGAATGTTAATACTTATTCTGACCTCACCATTACAACCTATATAGTATAGTCGATGTTTCTAAATAGAACGATGCTTTTTTGGTTTGATAATTTTGTCTCAAGTTGATTCTGATATCGATCTGCGCGTCGGCATTCCCGATTAAATAAAATATATCTCAATTTTTTTCCTAATGCGTTCTATTATTGGTCGACTCTATAAATAATTTATTTTCATTCTAATCTATCTATTTACTTATGTTTTCTATTATTAATTATCTCTGTATTTTATATTTTAACTTTTTTTTTTTTTGGTTTGTCTCTTAACTCGATATCTATTAATTTTTTGTTTCCCGATTATGGTGGTCAATAAACAGTTCAAACAAGCCAATTTTTTAAAAAATGAAAGAAAATTGGAAGCAATAAGGCACATCGGAAATATAGTTGTTGTTTTTAATCGAGATTAAAGTATGAACAAGGAAATAAAAAACTAATCACGAGACGACGCCGTTTCGTGATTATGCCGCTTAAAATTATATTGCAAAAGCAAACTTGCACGACCACAATTCCCCTGCCGGGCCCAGAGGTTGCAAACGGACGGCCAAGAAAGCATTAAATAAAAAGAGAAAAGAAATTCAACGAAGAGCAAATAATTCCGGGAAATAAAGAAACGGCAGCGTTTTTTGATTAAATCGATTTAACAAAAATCGAAAGTAAATTATGTTGTACTGTTTCTTCTGTATAATCATAAAACGGGATGAGTTTAGGTAGTGAGATTCTTACACAATATTCTGACAACGTTTGAATAATATGCAGGAACATGTGTTGTACTGGATAAAGATTCTGAGATAATTTTTTTATAGTGAAATATGTTGGGTTTGGGTCTTCAACTTTGCTAAATATATGGAAAACGAGAGGATTGCAAGGTTCACCGGCGAAAATATTTTTTTCCTTTTATTTAACATGTATATTGTGACTTATAACTATTATTAAATTTTTTTGTGTATCTATTAAAAAATTACTTTATTTTTATTACGTAAATAATACATATATTTATTTATCTTTTAATATTTCTATCGACTTGTCGGATGTAATCTATATTGATCTACAAAAGTTATATTCAATTTTCTGGTAAAAAAACATACCAATCAGAACATATGTAAAAAGAAAAATGATATTGAAGAAATAGCAAATAATTTAGTAGAATAGAGAAAAAAAAATATATATATAAACATTTTGTGATTAAACTGTGTTAAAATAAAAAGATAAGAAAATTAGCCTGGAATGTTAACTGAAGTTTGTTGTAAATAATTCTTATATTCGGGGTTAGTTTGTTTGAAGATTTAGTTTATCCAGATTTGCGACATATTTTCTTTCCTGCAAAACTTTCAAGAATCTGTTGGGATTTCGAAGAAAATATGTGAAGTGATTTAGGCAAGGGTTATAAAGTCTAAACAAGCCAAAAGAGTTTTTTAATTAATATGGGATGATTTTGTTTGTTTATCTGTGCTACATTTAATTGTTGGATTAAAAATTATTTTGCTATTAATTGGTAGTGTTGTTTGTATAAGGACGAGCGTGTTCTAAAATTTTTTCATGCTTTGTCGATAAGAAGCTGTTTGTTCTTGTCGGAATTATAAGAAAATCTACTCAAATAAATATTTGTTAGAATCTTCATAGGGGAAATACAAAGTAAGACAAATATTTGTAGATTAAATATTATAGTTAATTAAGGAGGCAGCTGAAAAGAAATAACTTTGAAGAAGCGACGTGTTGTGTTGGGTAGATAAAAAAATATAGCATCGTCGAGATGCGTTCGTTATGATGAAGATGGAGAAGTGATGTGTTAGGTTAGAGTCTCGGAAATGGTTCAGATCTGTTGAGCAACACTAAAAATTGTATGGGTCCCACACATTACAGGGGGGAAATTATCTGTTGAGCAGAGTGTTATAGTACCATTTTGTCTTCGTTTGCCTAAATTGTCTGCATAATATTATTGCTATTTACCCTAATTACCCTAAAAAGATAGAGGGGTTTTCGTTCGCTAATAAACTTTTATACTGGAGTTTAACTGGATGCTGGAGGATATCAGAATCGAATGTAAAATTTGTAGTGTTCTTAAAGATATATCTTGCCAATATTAACTATTAAGAGATTTGTTACTGTGCTGCAACTTTTGTTATTTGTTTAGCATTGTAATTGTACTCAAATATCATTGATTCTAAATATGTTTTAAAACATTAGTTTTAAATTTGTTTTTGGTTGATTAATCAAAATATTATAATCAAGTTTATTAAATTATATTTAGTAATCTATCTATTATAATCATGATCGTAGTTTGACTTGATTAAGGTATGTTCAAATATAATGCTTATTCTTATTCATAAAGGTATTGGTTATTTATCGATTATTACATTGACGTATTAGTTTATTATTTGGTGAGGTTTTGCTTTTCTAATTTTTTTTTAGTATGCTGCTAATATTGTGCATAAAAAAATATTAACGATCAGTGATAATCATTGCATCGCGGATAAACATATGTTAAGATACAACCATATTTGATCATAGATCGTACAAGAAAAACTAATCGTGGCTAAGCCAGGATGGAGGCGGCCAACATATGTCAGCATATTCAGAAAATTTCATAAGTGACCCTATTTTGCCATTTTCTAAGTCACATACACCTGTGTTATGACCGTGCAATCCTCTAAACTTAAGTTTAACATCATCTTTTGGAACAAAATCATCAGCTATAAGAGCAGCTTCATCATCAGAATCGGTCGGGTCACATTCATCGTAATAATTATAATCACCATTATAATCATCACAATAATCGTTATCGAGGCCGTCCGACACGCTTTGTGGCTTCTCTTCATCAGTTCTAAAAAATATATGTCGATCTGAATAAAACACACGAGTCCCCTTCCAGCCAAACTTAAATTCTTTCTCGGAAAGAGTGAATGAACAATCACCACCGATAAATATGACCCGATCGTCAAACTTCTTCGCCTCAACCCATACTTGTGTTTTCTTATCCATCATATAGATGATTATTACCTCAACGGTATTTTTAAAACGAGTTCTGGAAAATCCACATGTACATCCAATATCGATATCATCGCATTTGCAAGTTTCCTTATCTCTATCCGTTATCTCTTCTACCAAACACAGTTCTCCGTTATATAATTCCACTAGGTGTCGTTTCGAAGCATCATTGTATACCGGACCTATGATGTATACCGGACCCATGATCTTTACTGGCTTAAACGACGAATCGAAAACCCAAACACGCCCTGCAAAATCGACTCCATAGAATTGTCCTCTAAAATTCACAATATCTTGATACTTACTATTATGGTAACCATCAATTGCTATAGTCCATTTATCTTGCCCAGATTTAACATTCCACAACTGATCGACTTTATCGATAGCCATTACTGCATAATCATCGCTATTACAACATCGTGAAATAACAACTTTCTTAGCAAAATTTAAATCATGATAATCGTGATTATAATTTGAGTCGTTCATACACCGAAGATTATAGGACTTACATATCTCAAAAACGCGAAAATTAAGAGTGTTCAACACTTTAGGCAAAAAGGTTTCCCGCCAGACCTTAATTTTCTTGTTACTTACCGGATTCAAAATGCGAAGCTTTCCATCTTCCAAACATTCAGTCTTGAGAATCCAGCAATTGGGGATTGCCTTTTCCTTTTCTAATTTTAACGGTTGGAGAACATAAACGTTCCTTTCGACAAGATTGAAGTATGCGCCGTCTAATTTTGGATGACAGGATGTCTCGGAGTCGATGTTGAAAGGAATTTTGAGTGGTTTCTTAAATGGTATTGGCGTTGAGGAGCGCCATGAATGGCACACTGCGCGAAAGCGGCATATGTCGGTATCAGTGGATATGGCTTTGACGATTTTTGCTAAAAGATCTGGGGGAAGATCGGAGCGTGGGATCTTACTTCTGTGATTATCCATTTGCAGCCTTAGTATTAGGATATTATGAAACCCTAGGGGGAAATCGAAGAGAAGGTGAAAGGAATATCAGTTTTTTAGTGGGGCAATTTCAGATGTTGACGAATCTTTAATATAATTAATCTTTATGAATAATATGAGAAGCTGTAATTTGTTTTGTGTAGACAAACTCAGTTTACGGATCGTTTAATTCTTTCCGAATATTAGTCGTCGTTGACATTTACGTTTTAGTCTTTGTCAAATCAGCTTTCATCGTTATTTTGGGTGAAAGGACAACATCCTTCATTAGTTTGAAAAAATTGAGAGATGGAAAAATTAGAATATATTTGTTTGTTATTTCCCAAAGACGGAATTTTTTTGGGAAACATTAAACAAACAGGCTTAAACTTTTAGGCATAAATTAATCATTAAATATGGATTTCGGTATTGGTTCAAATGGAAACGCTGGGTTATTATGAAGAAAAATCAGGGGAACAAATCATATAGGAGTATTAACTTTGTTGAAAATATTATTTTAATTAAAATAATATATTTATGAAATTATATTTGAACCGTTTATCGTAATTAATCTTCAACTTACAATCGGATAACCTGGGTCTATAAATAAGGGTGGGGGCCGGAGGGTTGAAGCTTACTACATACTCTATTACCGAAATTCCAAACATGTATCCTCCAACATGTAAGGAAAATTCTTGTATAGACATGGTCTATGAGCTTTTCATAGACCTTGTGGTTGTAAATGAACCACATCATACATTTTGATGATTTCATACTATCAAAATGTATGATGTGGCTCATTTACAACCACAAGGTCTATGAAAAGCTCATAGACCAGGTCTATGCAAGAATATCCCTGTAAGAATATCCCAACATATAATCCATAAGAATCTTACGAAGAAAAATGAATATGTAAACCAACAATTATCCTACCAGTGAATCTCCATCTTTTCATATCGACGACGATTGTTTTCTTAATATTTGCATCTCCTCGATCTACCGACGTTCGGATAGATTAAAGATTAATCATACTTTTTGGATTGGGTGGTATCGGTAAAGGGGGGTGTCTGTAGAGAAGCTGCATGAACTATGTGAATGTTATTTGGAAATTGGATCGTAGATCTCCTGGAATCATTTGATCCAATTAAAAAATATATATATTTATTTTTGGGAAATTAAATGCTTGCAAGCCTTCATAACTTTGAAGCAAATGCTAATATTGGTATCAATTGTTGTAGAATGAGATTGGAGCTCACCTTTCGAAGTAACGTGCGATGGTAGTGATATGGCGTTTGGGGGTGTTTTAGGACAAAGGCAAAACAAAAATTTTCATTCCATCTACTATGTTATCGAGACTCATTTTACATTTTATTACAAAATATTTGCCTATTCACGGTTTTTTTTTTTTTGTTCAGAAACTAATTATCTTGTGTTTTAAAGAATATTATTGAAAAGTGCTATTCAATATACGTACAACTACATAAGAATAATTTTGTAAATTAGATAAAATTCTGTAAACCGTACGTGAAGGCCAGCGTGTTTTACAAGAAAACGTTGACCTAATGATAATATGTTCCATTATAAATAAACATGTGTATACTCTTTGTACTCAATCGTTGAGTTGAGGCTCGTGAAAGTGTTGTAAATGTTTTTTGTGTTGCAAAGGCTTCATCTCCTATAAATTTCCAATAAAAATATGTTTTTAATTGGGTCAAATGCTTCTAGGAGATCTATGATCCAATTTCCAAAATAATATTCACATAGTTTACGCAGAAGCTTCTCCATAGAAATCCCCCTTTACCGATACCACCCAATCCAAAAGGTATAGTTAATCCTTTATCTATCCGGAAGTCGAGTAGGTCAAGGAGGTGCAAATCTTAAGAAAGCACTCATTGTCGAAATGGAAAAATAGAGATTTACTGGAAGGATAATTGTCGGTTTATATATTTGTTTTTCTTGGTAGAATTCTTTAGGATTATATGTTGGAGGATATATGTTTGGAATTTTGGTAATAGAGTATGTGGTAAGCTTCAACCCCCTACCCTTTTTATAGACCCAGGTTATCCGATTGGACGGTCATACTCCTCTTTATTACATCAATCTTCGTCATAATTTTTGTGGGAGGAAACTCAAATATGTAAATATATATTTGCTTTTCATCATAATTTTTGCTTTCTCTTGGATATAAATATACAAACATGTATATTGTTTATGCAGTTGCTATTATCAAAGTTGACTTTCGCTTAACGAGGGGGACAATTTACTATAGTGGCACAACTTACAAATAGTCAAGTGTGAGTTCGAAGTGGAGAACAATTTTCAAGTGAAGGCACAACTTACTATGGTCAAAATGCAGGTTTCAAGTGATCTGAAGTTCCAAATTTGGAAGACCATTAAAGTTCAATTTGTGCACTATAAATTGGTGGCATCCTATTCAGTTGAAAATTGGATTACAATGGATCACAAGAGGGAAACACAAAATCAACTACAAGCAATATTCTCTTCTAGTGTTGGGCAAAAAATTGAAGTACATTTTTCAGAGTTCCTTTTTGAATCGATAAATATTGAAAAGTGAGTAGTGAGTGTGAGTCAGTGTGTACACTTGTATTTTTCTTACCCATAGTGATGTAAACACTTGTATTTTTCCTGCCTATAGTGAAAGTCTTGCAGCAGTCCGTGGAAGTAGCAATTTTTGGGAGAACTACAAAAATATTGTGTCCACTTAATTTTGATATATTCGTTAGATTCGGTTGTCGGAATCCCTAACATATATGCCAATAAATAGTAAAAAATATACAAAATAACTCTACTCACAATTATTCTGTAAAGGACAAGGTATTCTGTGAGGAACAAGGTAACAACGAAATAAAATTAATATATTGTAATGATTTTGCACATCGAGGATTTAAATTAAGCTGAAAAGCATGAATGTTGTGATGCTTAGAAATATCTACATATTTAGGAACTATTCATTGTCTTACCTAAAATTGGTAATTAAACTTTGAAGTAGATGTGGATTATTGGTTGAACATTAATTAATCTATAAAATAAGCATAACAAAAATATTATAAAACAAAAATTATTTAAGGATTTTATCTAGGGCAACGAGCATTATACGATCTTGGTCAAAGTATTTATAGTGGATATTGACATTAGGTCGATGTTATATATATTTGTCTTAAGGCTAACATTGTTGGACTGAATTACTGTACCGGCTCGAACCCGGCACCTGTCTATAGATGGACGAATTATAATATTTTGTTCGGAAACTTGTGTTGATATATATATATATATATATATATATATATATATATATATATATATATTCTTTGACAATGAATCTTTCGTTCGAGTTCCACCTATGATTGAAAGGTAGATTTAATTATGACACAAAAGGTGTCCGTGTACCACGATTCACAGGTATTATGAACACTATAATATCTGCTGTAAATGTTCACAAATACAGTTTCTGCAATATATCAATTTGGATGTTACATAGCAGAATGCAGTTGGTACAATATTCGAAATCAAGGTTTTGTTGAAGGAATGTGATGCTTAACAAACGAGATTGAGTTGGAACAAATGTTATATTTCATGGAATCTCAAGGACTAAATAAGATGATCATCTATGCACAAGAGCATTTACACATAAGAAATACGACAACCAATGAAGACTATCACATTCCTTCATGTATGCCACTGCCTACTGAACCAATCGACAATTATGTCATACAGCAACACATACGACTAAACGAATATAGAGTTTCACAATATATGTTTCATATCTAATATCTCCCTTTTCCATGGATAGTATAAAATTACTATAATGTCTTATATAATAGGGTTTCAATCAAATTATTATATTTATATGTTTTTATTTATAATATATACGACCTATCTAAATTAATCTTATGTTTTTAATAAATGTTTAGTCGTTTATAATAGGCTGACCAAATAAATCTATATTAATTTTGACTGTAATTGTACTGTTTGAATTAAATTTTAATTTTAAGCAGTCGCTCTCCTGTCTGAATATATAAACGTAATTATTAATTACTTTATTAAATAGAATATGATAAAATAATAAAATCAAATTAGAGGAACGACATTTAACTTTATTGCTCTCATTTAAATTTCTCTTTTACCATGCGTTTCCTTTTATATTTGTGTTAATTGTCGATTAATTTGTAATAGTAACAAATCCAAAATTAAACTTTGCTAATATATTATTAATTTTTTTATATGCATATATTTAAACCAATATTATATTATTGAAGAATCAAATTGGCATTTCAATATTTAGAATAAAATATATAAAAAAAATGTGAAATATCTTTTCGTAATATTCATCGGCATTAACATTCAAGTACAACTCTTTGTCAAATCAGCTTTCATCATTTAAGTAAAAATTCCAAAATATCCTTTTAATCAAATACTTTTACTAAATAATAAAATACCGCTAGATAATTTAGGTATTTAATATTTTAACTAATTATTTTTCATGAATTATGGAGATAATAATAAAATAATATTGTTAATTGAAAATTAAGTCAATAAATATACGCTATTTGTTTATTTACTACTATTTAATTCATATATCAACATCAATGTCCTATAAAAATCTTTAAATATATTTGCTGGTAATTTATAATGTTTTAAATATGCAGAGTTAAATAAATATAATGCTATTACGGAATAATATTAACCTATAACTATTTAGAATAAAATAGCAACAAAGTACATGCAGTAAGTTTTACAACACAACACATTTTGGAGAATTTTTTACGTTATTTAGGGAAAACGAAACAAACAGTCATAAGATAAAACGTTATTTGCTTATTTATTGTCATTGCGTTTTACAAGACATGCTGGTGGACATTATGTTGAAGCATTTAAGCCATCATACTTTATGTATCTAATTTAAAACTTCTCCCATATATTAGAGTAATTCAGAAGGTCAGAACATTTTCCCTTATACAATCTTCACCGTTTAACTAATATTATTAATGTCGTTGGAACTTTACCATGTCAACTATAAATTGTCTCTCGTAAATTATATTTTCTATTTAATATATAGTTGTATTGTTGATTCAGTAAGTATATAATATATACATTCAACAGATAAGTTGTTGTGTGTGGAATTTGAATTATATTATAATCCAAGATTTGCCAATCAACTTGTATGAGTGGAATTGGATATTTTGTGGTAAAAAATTACGTTAAAGCTACTTATAGGTCATTTCATTAGAGAAGTGAACAGTCGGAGAGCAATCTTAGACCAAAATAGAGAAGATTAATTCAACAGATAAGTTGTTGTGTGTAGAATTTCAATTATATTATAATCCAAGATTTGACAATCAACTTGTATGGGTGGAATTGGATATTTTGTGGTAAAAATTACGTTAAATCTACTTATAGGTCATTTCATTGGAGAAGTGAACAGTCGGAGAGCAATCTTAGAGCAAAAGAGAGCAGATTAAAAAGTTATAAAGTTGACAGAAGATCACCAGGTATTTGTTTATGTTGAGTTAAATAAACAATAACCTTTTAGGCTTTTATGGATACTTATAAAACTTCATTCCATAGTTGATCAGACTCATTAGATACTCTTATCGTGGATCTGAGTTTAATGAGGTACAAAATATACTATTGATCGCGAAGATAACACGAAAAAGGAATTGAAAAATCATGTAAGGGAATGCGATTTGTTAAGGAAAGAAGTTCGTCATTTTAATAGATCTCTGGTCTTATACATACTTTATAATTACAAGTTCGTGGAGAAGTTTCAGGGAAGTCAAAGGGAATGTGAGGAATTGGAGGAGAAAATTTTGAGTTTGGTTGAGGATCAAAAACTTCTGAATGATAATGAGAAAAAAGCATAGGAGCGGTATGCGAAGGTTTGTGAGCAAAATCAATGAGTTGAAGAGTAAACAATTGAACAATGAGCGTATGATAGGAGAATATAAGGATAAACTTAATATTTTGGACATAAAAGTCTTGAGAGCCTTCGCATACCGCTCCTCTGCCTTTTTCTCATTATCATTCAGAAGTTTTTGATCCTCAACCAACCTCGAATTTTTCTCCTTTAATTCTTCACATTCCCTTTGACTCCCCAGAAACTTCTCCACAAACTTGAAATTACCAAGCTTGGATAAGAGCAGAGCTCTATTCAAATGACAAGCTTCTTTCCTTAACAAATCGCATTCCCTTACATGATTTTTCAATTCCATTTCCATGTTATCTTCGCGATCAATTTGTACATTTTCTACCTCATTAAACTCAGATTCACGGTAAGAGTATCTAATGAGTCTGATCAACTATGGAATGGAGTTTTATAAGTATCCATTAAAGCCTAAAAGGTTATTGTTTATTTAACTCAACATAAACAAATTCAACATAAACAAATTCCTGGTGATCTTCTGTCAACTTTATAACTTTTTAATCTGCTCTATTTTGCTCTAAGATTGCTCTCCGACTGTTCACTTCTCCAATGAAATGACCTCTAAGTAGCTTTAACGTAATTTTTACCACAAAATATCCAATTCCACCCATACAAGTACTCCTTAATTATGCATTAGCACTGGGCAATATCCTCCACGCAGGAGCGTGGATCAATTGACCTAGTATATATATATATATATATATATATATATATATATATATAGGAGATCGAATGGTCTTTGACCAAAATCCTACTATTTTGACTGAATACTTTTTTCTCATAATTTTGAATTAATTTATTAAACAGAAAAATACTTATTGCATGGTTAGAGGTTTGATTAGAATTTATTCATTATAATAATTGGTTGATTATTATATTTACCTTTCAAAAACTAATAATTGTTACGTAATTAAAGAAATTCCTACTGAAATAAGGAGGATTAAAATTTTAGTGGCGAAATTTAAGGCTATTTAAATTCTTCATTCCTTGATTATTATATCTAAAAGACTATATTAGTTACATATAGATTAGAACCCCAAAAAAAAAATTCTTTTAATAAGTACTGGCATTTGAATTGAAAATTACCTTACCATTCATTATAATTATAAATTTTAATAGTTTCTTAAACATACCATAATTTGTAAGGTAAACAGAAGCTCATAATAATTAAAAAAAAAAAAAAATCTTAATTATGTCTGCATACTCATAAAGACATAAACGGAAATTGCTCAATTATTATAACGTTACTTAAATTAGAGCCAAATTTTTTGTTTATTTCAATAAGTAGCATTATGTATTTCTTCATACATGCCTATATATAAGTTCTACGAACAAGGAATAGGTAGAATATGTCTTATTATATTGGGTAAATTACGAATACACCCTTCAGGTATGGCCTAATTACAAAACTCCCTCACGTATTGGGTATTACAAAAATCCCCCTCAGGTTTGTCACCTTCTTACAATTAACCCCTTGCTCCTAAAATGTTCCAATTTTACCCTTGAAAGTTATTTGTAATGTTTATAATATATTATAGATTTTAAAATTTGGGTGTTAATTGTTATATATTGTAAATTATAAATATAATAATCATATATTTACCATCACAATAATTGATATAAATTATAATTGCCCATAAATTTCAATAAATATTTCAATTTATAATACAATATAAACTTTAATAAACTAAAATATCTTATTTATAAAAAAAACTAATTTATTAAATATACTATTTTATAAAATAAATTCATTTAACTAATGTGTAAACAATTTGTTCATATTTATAAAATATATTATTAAAATTCTATTTAATTTAATGTTTTGCAATTTAAATTGCTAATATATATATATATATATATATATATATATATATATATATATATATATTTGCAATATTTATTAACACTTATGGGCAGTTATAAATTTTATCAATTATTTTGGTAGTAAATATATAATTATCTTTTTTCTAATTTATAAGATATAATAATTAGCACCCAAATTTTAACATATATGACATCACAAACAATACAAATAACACTCAAGGGCAAAAATGGAACATTTTAGGGGTAAGGGGTTAATTGTAAGAAGGTGACAAACCTGAGGGGGATTTTTGTAATATCCAATACGTGAGGGTGATTTTTGTAATTAGACCTTACCTGAGGGGGATATTCGTAATTTACCCTATTATATTTGTCCTTCATTTTTTTTTTAACCCAACATTTATTTGTTACGTTCCATTTTCTCTTTAGTCACATGGATTTCTACTTCACTCATCCTCATCACGTATATTCTAATATCCACTAATATTTTTTAATCCAATTTATTGATTTTAGGTACTTATAATTGAATAATTGGGGGCATAAGACTCAAGATCAATTAGAGATGGAAGTTTACTTGATGGTATGATGTAATTTATATTTTTATATATAAATCCATGTATTGAGACTTAACCTTATTTTCCTAAGCACTACTGTTATTTTCATTCAATTTCCCCGATTTTATGAATTGGGCGTTAGCAAATTTTTATTGTATAATAACTCGATTTGATTTTTATCACAAATGATGAATGGAGAATAATTATTGCATTTCTCATGTTATTTATTTCCAACTCTTACATTTTAGTTTTATATTTCTTTTAGTTATTTATACAAGTGGTATTTAGAATGTCGTGATCCACTTATTCGTTAACTTGATTCAACGAGATTCCATTTTCTTAATGAATTATTTTAATAGATGTAATTTTGCCATTCGATGTTTGAGTCATTTGATAAATTTTGTTTTATGTTCGAGTTTTCAAGAAACTGCTCCAGTTTTAGCAAAAGCAGCTCTTCGAAGTCACAGGTCACTTTTCCAAGGAAGGCATGATGCAAATTTGGAGCGAATCGAGCTTAACGGTTTTGTGTATCATAGTGTATGTAATCATCTAATTATACATAGGTTTTGTGTTTAACGGCTTAAAACTATGAATTAAACGTATGTTGATATATTAATATTTCCATCAATTAAATTTATTATTTAATTTGCCTCTTTTCAATTTATTATTAATATCTCCATCAATGTATTTGTATACTGAATTAAGGAGATTTTGTATATATATCATTGATTCATTTAAACATATTTCAGTCTACATCTATGGGGTATTTTAGTTAATTTTCTAAGGTTGGAGGGTGATTGTGTAATTACACCAAATTTGAAGGGCAGCTTGAGAAATATTTAAAATAAATTTGGGGTATTATTGTATAAAAATTGGTTTTTAGATGACATCTTTGTGTGCCGTTAAAAAATAAACTTCGTAAGACGATAAATGTAATGAAACCAATACCTATGGTGTAGTCTGAGTAATTTTTCAAATTTGAAGGGTGGTATGTTATTAGCACTAATATGAGGGATATTTTGTGAAATTCTCCCTTGAAATTATTTATTTAACATGATACATTGTCAATCATACATAGTCCATATCCCGTGAATAAAAATATATATGAAACATACGTTTTAATTTATATATTTTTACAAATATTCCTATCAATGTAAAGAAATATCAAATTTATAATTTTTGCATGCATGAAATAAGCATGACCAAAATACATTGAAATTTGTTTTGATGTAAATTGAAATAAAGTATTTGAGTATATTTATCAATGATCCATTTAAGTATCTTTCAATTTACGTCTATGTTTTATGTCCCTTAAAAAATTAAGGTCGTGAGGGTTATTGTAGTGAATACCATACCTATGAGGTAGTTTGGGTTATTTAACGTTAAATATTATTTTACCTTCCATATTGATTATATTTTCATATATTTTAAACTAATTTAATTTATATATAATATTAAAAAATAAAAAATTATTTAATAAAAAAAATCTGATTTTTGAAAAATTATCTAATATTATATGGAGTTTAATGAATCCTATTTAATTAATAAAAATATAATTTAAAATTTTTGATATAAATAAATATTATTATTATTTTTAAGATAAAAAAATTTGTTTTTCTAATTTAGAGTATTTTGGTAGTTTAATTTAGCCATTGTTAGACTTTCTTGACTACTGCTGATGAAAATTGAATTTTAGTCTCACCAAACACGAGTGAGAGACACGATTTTACTTTGGATGGGAAAAAAAGATTATCAACATATTATAAAATACAAAGAGATTCTATGCAATAAAAATACTGGTGGATATCATTTTTTCCCCACAAATCACAAATGCAAACAATTAAGTGACTAAATTAATAAAAGTATGGGTTTATGATGATTTTGTGCATAGCACGGGATTAAGCTAGCAGATATTTTATACAAAAAGATTTATTAGTAGTTTGCATAAAAGAAGAATTAATACACATATATTGGTAATATTTTAGACTTTAAAATTCTACCCTATCCCATTTTAGATAGATAAAATCAGGTATTCACTTAATTTCATTTTTTATATAGTCAATCACAAATATGATTTTGTTAATTCTTTTATTTTAAAATTCTCCTTTCTATGAATTTAAGTATTGTAAGGCTGGTGAATATAATTCTATTACAAATGTCAAATATACATTAGTAAAGTGTGATATTTTACGTATCAAAATTAAATAATAACTATAATGTCAATACTCATATTGTTATGAAACCACCTAATAATGAATAAATGGTCATGCTTAGATATTTAAATCGAACAACTCGATATATAATTAAAATATGATCGATTAAAGGTGGTTTAAGTTGTATTCATAATACACACCATATCAAACTTGAACACCATTTAACCATCAAGGTGGTTTAAGTTATATTCATAATACACACCAAATCAAACTTGAACACCATTTAACCATCAAAGATCAATGTTCATGCACGAAATCGGGTATCAGCAGTATTGATGAAAATGAAAGTATAGGGTAAATAAATGGAAATGAATGGACCGTAAGGAAAACAAATAATAGTACGTAGTTACTAGCATGTGTTTAGGTTGGAAGAGAAACAAGATAATTGAATTGAATGTGGGTCCTTAAAACAATACATACATATACTCGACCCAACAGAAGAAAAAGAACATGTGGTTTTATATGTATATAGAAAAGTTAAAGTTTATTAGTTCGGGTAGGCTATTTTGACTCACCAGCTGTTGGTGAGTCAAATGCCAGAAGTATTCTCGGCCGTTGGATCGGCCGAGAAATATTGTATGAGGTGTATGGGGTGTACATTCCCCAAACAAATGTCCGAACCCCACGAAATGAGTTGTACATCGAGATTTTACAAATTTACCCTTAAATATTATCGAAATCTCCATTTTATCTTCCTTCCCCAATTGATGTCACAATTCAAAATTCATCCATCTCTCTCTCTCTCTCTCTATCCAAAAACTGAAATCGTAAAATTCCTCTCTCTATTCGAAAACCCTACTTTCTCTGATGATAAATTATCTTCTTCCAACTCGTTATCGTTGATTCCATGTATGGATCGTTGGTTTGGCAGACAGATGATCCCAATATCTGTAGTAATTTGGCAAAGATACTACCCGTAATGCGTTCGTATTTCGGAGTGAAATTGAGGGCTACGTTGTTGCTTGTTGTTGCTTTTAGATCCTAAGCCTGATATTCTTTTAGGTAAATTTATATATTTTTTGGTGTAAGATGTAATATTATTTAATTAAAATAATTTATTTGATTTATTATTTTTTTTCCAATTTTATAGAAGGGGAGATAGTTAAAAATACTTCATATTGAATTCATGCGGCGGTTCTTGATTTTTCCTCCGTTATTATAGCAGATGAATACATTCGGTAATAATTCAAGCATAATGTGTGAGTGCCTTTCATCCTGATATATGATGGATTATATACTATTGTGTTTGAAGAGTATTACTTAATCTTGGCTTATGTTAATTCTGCTGCAGGAAGATGGAAAGTATTTTGACTAGATGGATGTGGTTATGTCAGTGCTTTCCTCGTTTCCCGTGACAACTTACGCAGGTGAATAGAAATTGAAATTCAATACATACATATTTTAGAACCATTATATTTTAGATATTTATATTAATCTGTCCATGGTTTGCTAGAGGAATTGACATTGTTATACACTGATTTGAGGAATTGAGTTTATTATACAGTTATTTGAGGAATTGGGACAGTAAATGTGTTTGTGGTTTGAAATTTAAGATGATTAGTAAAGTAGTTTTTATCTTAATTTAAATCCGAAATGTTGAAATGGGAGTAAGGTTTAGTGTGAAGGCTGTGACAAACATGCTTCTGAACTTGTTATGAAATATGTTTTTGTATATCTTATGATGGTATTAAGGTAGTAGCAAAATGAAGAATATTGTTGGTAGTTTTTGTTGGATAAGGATGAAGATGAAGAGCACTGAAGACAATTAGTAAAGGGAGGTTTTGATGATTTCCAAAACTTCAAATCTGCTAAGTAAAATCAACTTAGCTGATATCCCTTATAAGAATTTTGACCAAGTAAGAAGACATCAGACGAGTCAAAATTCAAGGTTCAGAAGACTACTGATCTGCTGAAGGAAAGAAATCAGACTGATGAAGATCAGCCGACTCAAATCAGATTTGTTCAAGTTTAGGATTAGCTCTGTTCGTCATCAGACTTGCACTTTCGATCAGCCAAGTGGAAAGGATCAAGAAGTCTGCCCAACGGTAATAAATGCCCCTAGAAGAAATAAACGCTGAAGTACAAGGTTATTAAAGACAAATAATTGAAGAAAGACTTCGTATCAGCTTGGTGCATTTAATGCTGCCTGCAGAAAAGTACTGTTGATAGTACGGACACTGGGCAGAGAGCCGTTCGCGGAAATTAAGGACCAGTACCCGAGGATTTTAAATTCTGTCTCATTTCAACGGACATTTTTCAAACCTACGAGTATAAATAGCTGAAGAGACAAAGAGAAGAATAACAACACAATCTCTGAGAAGAAATTCGAAGCAAAATCTCTTAAGTCTCAAGAACAGCTCACTCATCAGCTCTGTCATTTGTTGACTAAAGCCGAAAAGACAAACACATTTTCTGAGTGAAAAACTGTTTGAGTGTTGTGAGAAGTGTAGATCCGTCTTTGTGAGTGATCTAGCTTCAGAGGATAGATTTTCTTAGTGATTTCCTATTGTGAGCTTACGGCCAGATTCATTTGTTGTTTTGGCGTAAGTGGAGTGCACTAATTACTTTGTATTCTTAGTATAACCCAAGATCTTTGTGACTTGGAAGAGTGGACTAAAGGATATTTAAATCCATATAACCACTATAAAAAATACTTGTGTTTTTACATTTGCTTTCAACTTGCATATTTTCAGATTGTATAAAACACTTTCAAAACTGTTTGAAAAGAGTTTAAAGGAGTTTACAAAACTGGGGATTAAATTTTCAAACTACTAAGTTTACTTGTGAAAAACACTTTGAAAATCCGCTGCAAGTACTCTAGTATTAAAACTGATTTTAACTTAATCAGCTAAGTAACTATCAGATTAGTGGTCGACAAAGCTGCTCAAAGATTTGTTCGCGATCAGCCTTGTAAACTTACTGTTCGATAACATCTTAGTTTGTTCAACAATTAAGTAAAAGTTTTAAAGTTAAAAACTGTCAAAAAGTTTAGAGGTCTATTCACCCCCCCCCCCCCCCCCCTCTAGACCTCATCTGACCGGAAAATACTTACATAGACTAGGTCTATAAGCTTATTGGTAGACCTTGTGGTCTAGATTTTGCCACATCATTTATAATTACTTAAAATTCAATTATTAGATTTAACTAACCCAACTAAATTAAACTAGAGTTAAATAGAAATAAATAATTAAGTGTGAGCCATTTTTTTTAATTATCATAAAATTAATATTAATTAAAATTTAAAATTCCTTGGTTTTTCCTTGGTTTAATGAATATTAATTAATATTAAAATTTCTTGGTTTTTCAATATACACTGAAGGTCTTGGGCGTTTTGTAGCGGGATTAAAACCCTTTTTATATTTTAAAACTATTTTTATAGCATTTTTAAAACACCCTTAACTGTATAATTAACCAAGGAATTTTAATAGGGTTCAATTATAGAGACAAAACGTACTCTTGAAGAGTTTTGAAGTTCCCTCCTAGAAACAAAACCTAACGAGTATATTGAAAATTTATTTCTGTTAATAAAACCGTGTTTGCATTTTTGTTAAATAAATAACTTTGAGGTAAGGGGTAACTTTAAGGTCTACTTCAAAATTTGTTCTTCCACTTCTAAAGTAAGGCTTTACCATAACTGTATATTTAAGTTTTGTGTGAAAAACTAAGGAATTTTAATATTAATTAATATTAATTAAACCAAGGAAAAACCAAGGAATTTTAAATTATAATTAATATTAATTTTATGATAATAAAAAAAATGGCTCACACTTAATTATTTATTTCTATTTAACTTTAGTTTAATCTAGTTCTATTAGTTAAATCTAATAATTGAATTTTAAGTAATTATAAATGATGTGGAAAAATCTAGACCACAAGGTCTAACACTAAGCTTATAGACCCGGTCTATGTAAGAATTTTCCCATCTGACCACCTGGGACCAACAAGTGGTATCAGAGCAGGTGGTTCATTAGAATCAGCTGCCTGATCAACGAGCTTGATCCGAGTGTTTTTCAAAGGTTTTTCATGCTTTTCAAAAGAGCATATTTTGAAAAATTAAAATTTTTGAAAAATGGATTGTATCAGCCATGTTCCCCACATAGCTGGTATGAGCTTTGAAGACTGGAAAATCAGAATGAAGATTTTCATGGCTGCCTACAATGATAACATGTACACATGTATCATCAAATGTCCATTCAAATTCACCAAGACTATCACGGTTGATGAAGCTGAAATAGTGGTGGAAAAAGACTTAACAGAGATGACAGCCGAAGAAATAAAGTTGTTCAATCTGGATAAAGTTGGCTGTTTCATCATGACCAAGGCCCTTTGACAACGACAGATTTGACAAAGTCAAGCATTGTAAGACTGCCAAAGAAATGTGGGATAAGGTTCGTGATATGAGCGAAGGAAACGACGCCATTAAAGAGCATCAGCTGAGTGTTGCTCTGGAAAAGCTGGACAACTTCAAGATGAAGTCTGCGGAAACCATTGATCAGATGGATACAAGGTTTACAAGGACGCTGAATGAAGTGTTGAAGCTTGGAAAAACCTTCACTGATAAGGAGATAACCGTCGGAGTGCTGAAGGCTCTACATCTGAAGTTCAACATGAAGGTGACAGCCATGGAAGAGTCAAGAGATCTGGGAAAGATTTCACTCACCGAGCTGTTCTCAGTACTCAAGGCGTACGAGTATAAACTGTCAAGAATGAGTGTTGAAGAAACCTCTACTTCAAGTCCCACAGCTGCTCTGGTTGCTGCTGAAAATCCTAGAAGACCAGCCTATAAAAGCAAAGATGTGGACTCATCTGATGAAGCCACATTACTCAACAAAAAGGAGTACACTGCTGGAGACGTTGCATTGCTGATGAACAACTTCAAAAAGTTCTACAGACGAAAAATGAAGAACAAATATAACAATGCTTCTACTTCTAATCCTACTTCTTCTTCTAAAGATAAGAATTCTTATAAATCCAAAATAATGTGCTATAATTGCAGGAAACTGGGTCATTTCATCAGAGACTGCCAATATCCTAAAGCTGAGAAGTATACAGAAGAGGAAAAGAGAATCAGAAAGGAAAGAAAGCATCAGAAAGGCAAGGTGCTGGTAGCAGAAGCAGAAAAGCAGCTGCTGTCTACTCATCAGATTCAGACTCAGACACTTCTGATGAAGAGTCTTCTGATGAAGAGAGTCCTGCTCTTCTCTGCCTGATGGCTAAGAAATCTGATAGCTCCATGGATGAAGAGGTAACTCCTCTTGATAATGAATTATTTAATTCATTTGAACAAATGATGCTTAACAATACAAGTATTGTTGATGCATTTAAAAAGCTTAAGGAAGAGATGATACTGCTGAAAGAGGAAAACAGTTCACTGAAACTTAAAGCTGAAAAGCCAAGAGAATCAGCTGAATACAAACTGCTCGAGCAAGAGAATGAATCTCTGAAAGCTGAATGTGAAGTTTATAAAGGTAAAATCATGGAGCTTGAGAAAGTCATTGAGTCTCATGATAAGTCAACTGTTGCATCCACTCATATGTCTAGTAAACAGAAGACACCTTTAGATCAGGATAAGTTAGAACTGAAACATACTGAAAAATTTATATCAGCTGACAATAGTAAGGTCATCCTGTATGTTCAGACTACTAAACCTGCTTCACCTGAGAAAGTGTTAAAGGAGACAAAAACTCCTAAGGCTAAAAAGAGCAAAGAGCCTAGTGTAGGAAAACAGACTGGTAAGTCCAAACCGAAGAGGACTAGGAAGTCTTCTGATAAGGTCAAAACCAATCAGACTAGTGATAAGACTAAGTCGTCTGTTAATGAGCAAGCATCTAGTAAACCAAAGAAGCATACAAACAAGAAAAATCAAAATACTTGATATGGAAATGAGTCATATTATGTGCAACCTGCTGCATATCCTCCTATGTATCATGCACCTCAATTTCCAACTTACTATGCACCATATCCTGCTCATCTGATTTAACCGGATTTCGTCGGGTTAATTATATCAGTAAATAGGTGATGTTGGGGATTCTTCAATATATGTGATTTAAAGGGCTCTGTTACTTTATTCCGGATGGATCCATCGCAAGGAAGAACAATTAGATGGAACAATCAGTAATAAAGACAAACCGTGAATATAATAATATAGCAAAAGCTTTTCTATTGAATAATCTTAGATTATTTTAGTATGCAGGCGTAAGTTGAGTATGAAAAGCGTGTGTAATACAATGACTAACTAGGTATTTATATCACATTAAACCTAGCTTTACAAGGAAACATAATCTGATGGGGGCTATTTCGCAGCCCTTATAATGTGCGGATCGACTGAAGTATAAAAGATCGGTTCGACCAGACAAGTCAGTTCGGGATCATCTTATCGACCCGACTGAATACAACTCTTTTCAACAAGCAGACTACAATCTGGACTCAAGAAGGACTATTGGGCCGAGTCCTATTAGGATTAAGTTTCCTTGTAATGCTAGGTTTAATATGATATAAATACCTAGTTAATCATTGTATTATAGACTTCAGAGACTCTACAAAAGTCTGCATAACAGCATAATCCAAGATTATTATTCAATAAGAAAAGAGCTTTTCTTCATATTCATATTATTTTACATTGGTTGTCATCATTACTTGTTGTTCCCTCAAAATTGTTCTTCTTTGAGATTGATCCATCCTGAATAAAGTAACAGAGCCCTTTAAATCATATATATTGAGAATCCCCAATATTACATATTCACTGATATAATTAACCCGACGAAATTCGGATAAATCATAATCCTAATAGGACTCGGCCCAATCGTCCTTCTTGAGTCCGGATTGTAGTCTACTTGTTGATGAGAGTCGTATTCTACTGGGTCGATAGATGATCCCGAACTGACTCGTCTGGTCGAACCGATCTTATATTCCTTAGTCGATCCAAACATTATAAGGGGTGCGAAATAGCCCCCATCAGTACTCCCGCACTTCTTCGAGCATATATGTAGTAAAAGCTCGTAGAAGTAGATGGTTTCTTACGACTGTTATTTTCTATGAGTTGTGCCTCGTTAAAAACCTTACTTAAGAAAAAACCCTGTGGGAAAAAATCCTACGTAAGGAAAAGAGTGCTACGCATCATAGATAGTTGTTTTCTCTTCCCAATTATGAACCGCTACGCGTCCCTTCGGGGAGGCCCTTCATCTTTTTCTGTTTGGCGGGAACGTGATTAGTTGCGAGGAGTTCGAAACGTCTTTTCACTTCTCACTATAAATAGGTGACTATTAAGTTTGTCATTTTTACTTTATACTTCCTTTATCCTCGCAGTCATTTTCTTGGTCAGTCGTTTATCATTTAAAATTTTGCTTTTATCGACTTATACCCTCCGAAGATCCTAAAAGATGGCTTCTATAAGAAAATCTTCTTCCTCCTTAAAGGAGAGCGTTGCTCCTATTATCGAGGAGGCATTACATTCCAATCCTTCGAGCGAGCAAATTGGAGTTTCAGAATTCGTTATTCCTTCTGAAGACATGTTTAAGGTACAAATTCTCTCTGATATGGACGTCGCTGCCCGAGCTAAGAAAGGCAAAGGAACATATCCTCAAATTTCCGAACCAATTGAGGATCTTGCTTGTGCTTATACTAGGGATACTTTCTCTGAGGTTGTGAGCAATTATGCCAAATATTTCCCGGAAGATTCCGAGATACTTCTCCCTTCTCCTTCTGATAGGGTTACATCACCGCCGGAGGGATGTCGAGCCTTTTACTCAGCCCATTTTAATAGCGGTCTGAGTCTTCCGTTGTCTGCCCTCTTTCTTGATATTTTAAAAATATTTAGTGTGTCCTTGACACAATTAGTCCCTAATTCCATGGCCTTCGTGGTTTGTTTTTCTGTCTTAATGATAGCGAAAGGGTTCCAACCCTCATTTTGTAACTTTACACAATTGTTTCGCTTTAACATTTCCAGTTCCTCCAATCGCGGATATTTCTTCGCTAGTCAGAAGCCTAGTCGAGCAATCTTTGACTACCCAGTTTCTAGCAACCCTTCTTGGAAATCTCATTTTTTCTTTGTTCGTCCCCCATCTCATCTTCGTTTGGCGGATGGTTCGACTACGCCCTTCTCGTGGGATCATGACTCCAAATGGGTTTACGGAGGTCGCCTGCCGACTGGTGAACTTATTCCTGATGATCCTCAGTTTATTGGTGAAATCCATGCTATGCGTGCCAACAAATATCAGAGTGCTCTTCTGATTGGAGAAGTTTTCCTTCGTAAAGCGGGATTGAGTGCTCATGTTTTTCCAATCACTTCCTCATCTGAATCACTTGGTAAGCATTTATTTCAGCTTAGTTTTGTGATGATCCCTTTTCTACAGAAGGTCTGACTTTAATCTTGTTTCTTTTTTAGCTCATATGGTAGAAAATTCCCGACATTCTTCAAAGGGAAAAATGGTGTTGTCTAAATCCTCCAAAACCATAGAGAACGTTCCTATCGAGCAGAGAGCGTATCGGAAGAGAAAACTGGAGTTGAGCCATGACTCCGAGGAGAATGGAGAGGAATCTCCAGATTCTTCTCAAGAATCCCCTATTCGTCAGGGGACAGGATCCGATTATCCCCCCTCCAGCTTAGAACATCTTTGGGTATACGTGGATGTCGCAGCTGGTCGATGCCTCATCCTAATAATAATCCGGTGGGGGAGAAAGAAGAGCTACTATGGTCGTTCTGGTAACGATCTTTCTTTACTCGGCGACAATCATCCAAAACCTACTTTGGTCGAAATGATCGAGGATCATTTAGAGGGAAAGAGAGCCGCTGGCTATCCCGAGAATGATTCTTTAGTCCACGACGAGAGCAAAAATGCAGTGGATAAGGCAACTCGTGTTCTTTTGTCCGGCGTTTTTACTCGCGATATGAATAAGCTTCTTCGGAAGGATCATTTGGAGAAGTTTCAGCGAGCTTCCCTTTATGCTGAAAAGGTGATCTCTTTTTGAGTTTGCTTTATAGGATATTTTCCTTCGAGGATCATTTTAGTTCGCTAATTCATTTCTTTTTTTACCCCTTTTCTTTTTTTAGACTAAGACTTGTTTAGCATCATATGCCTATGAAACTGCTCTCTGGAAACAACAATGTGAGTTTCTGGATGAGAAATATAAAGCTTTACTTCATAAGACTTCTGGTTCAGAGGTTGGTCCTTTAATGAGTTCTTCTCTTCCGGTCGTAGAGACTCGGGCTACGGGGACTGATGACCAGGAGATTATGGACAGGGTTCTGGAGACTTCTCGTGTTCAGGAACAAGCCAATCAATTTGCTAAAAAGTTAAAAGAATTCCAATTTCAGAGTACTACTCGAATTAGCGAGTTGGAATCTCAAGTAGCAAGTCTTCGGGCTTCCTTAGAGGAGTATGAGAGGGACATTCCTCTTAGAGGACTCAGGGATCGTAAAGGCCGGAATCCTGACGAGAAAGTGGTTCGTGAATTCCTTAGCTCTCCTGTTCATACGGCCTTGGTATATCAAATGGTCGGTCCGCTCCTAGAAAGTACGTTCAAGAAGGCGATTCATCAGTTGGTCGCTTTTGAAATGATAGATGATCGTCGAAAGGAATATTTTAAAACGGCGCACATTCGGTTGAACCGTTATGGCGAAGTATATTCTCCTTCCGAGCTTCCGGACGTCGTTTATCAAAAATTTCCTTTGGCTCACCTCGTCAAAGAGTTCGGAAATCCATTGCCGATTCCTCCTTCCGATATTAATGACGAGGTCGATGACAACTTTATCGATCCAGAGGAAGAGGAAGAGGATATTGAGCCAGCAAAAGAAGGAGACGTCGCTAGCGAACAGAAGATTTCAGATGGCCACCAAGCTGCATGATATATTGATTTGTGAAATAACCTTTGTAATTGTTTACCGTAAGTCTAAATGTAATATTACTCTTTTATCCCTTTGTAAGATAAACGTTTCATATTCTGACAGTCACGTTCTTTCGTCTTCACTGTAATAATTCAGACAAGTCATTAACTTCGTCGTAATCATTATGCGTGTGTCTTTTCAAATTCTATTGTTTATTCTGAGGCTAGTTTCTGTATTTCGCGCCCTTTCTTTGGGTCTATCGCGTCTTTTCGTATAGTATAAATATAAAAGGTAAAAACTTGTCTCGCTATTTACCGCTTTACTCATCTCTTAACATAATACTCTTTCTTTTAGCAGGTCGATAAGCTTTCTCGATATTTTCGTTTTACTTTTTGAATTCCGATCATGAGTAATCTTTTCGGTAATACATCGAAGCGTCCTTCCCGTGAGAACGCTAGAAATTTCAGACTGAAGAAGTCTCGAATAGAGGGGCCCTCGATGGAACCTTCTCGTTCGTCCTCTGTTAGTAGGTTGGCGACCGATACTCCTGTCGTCCCTTCTGAACCTTTTTCTGTAGTTAGTTCATCTTTTGCCTAACCAAACTTTTCTTCTTCTGGTGAAGTCGGAAGTAGGCCTTCCCCTGGTCGGGTGGCTTTTGGTGATATGTCCAACGTGGAGCAGACTTTTAATATACCTGTTTCTTCAGTTGTTTCTTCTTTTGAGCATGGTTTTCATAGAGAGGTTCCTAATAACTCCGTTCCTTCCACTATCTCTACCGCCCAGCTTGCCTGCGGACACCAAAGGGGAGATGCCGCGGGGGCAGTTGGTGGAGATTCTTTTTTGGATCCGTCCATGACACAATCTGTGTCCCATGATTTTTCTGATTTTTTATTTAATGATACAACTGTTGTTACTACTTCCTTCGAATCCGGTGGGCCTTCTGGAGGTCGAACTGAGTCAAGGTCCGGTCGTCGGACCGTTATTTCTGCTTCGGGTAATGACACCTCGGTTAGTCCCAACGAGAGGGAATCCCCTCGTCCGTTGGATGACCGTTGCATCCTTGAGCAAGTTAAGGATATTATGCAGTCGGCGACTCCACGCCCTGACAGTGTTCCTTCTGTTAGTGAACTGCCTGGCTCTGTTGAGCCTGACGCTTTGTCCTGGGACCTAGGCCTGAGCACTATTTTGCCCGGTGAGTTGAGGAAGCTTGAGGGTACTTCCAATGTTCGCCTTGTTCAGTCGCTGGTGAAGTTATGCGAGCAGGTAGACATATCTTTGATTATTTTTCCCGCTTTTATTTTGATTGCCTTGTTATGTAAGGACTATTTTCTTTTTCCAGGCTAAGTATTTTGCATTCCAGTTGGGTGTGCAAAATGATGATCTGTGGATCAGTAAGGATGCTTATCAACGTCGTTTGGAGTCGGAGACGGCGAAAGTCACAGGACAGTCCCTCCAACTACAACTTGTCAATGATGATCTGAAAAAATTACAAGAAGAGAAATCTGTCTGGGAGAAAGAGAAAAATGATTTGGTTCAGGCTGCTGCCCTAGCAGAGGAGTCTCGACGGCAGGCCTATGAGGAAGGTTATGATGCCGGTTATCTAAAGCGTCAGGAGGAGTTGATGGCGTTTGTAGGTAACTTGACTCCTCGGAGGACTGTTTCTGCTAGTTGGCCTGTTGATAACAACCCTTCTCAGTGACCTGTTCGACCCGGCTGTTATTTTGAGTTTCTCTCTCTCTCTCTCTTTTATTTTTTTTTTAATTTTTTTTTTGTAGTGCCCAAACTTTTTGTGTAGTTGCTTGGGCTGGTGTATGGAGAGAATGATTTAATTAAAACTATGATCTTTTACGGGCAGATCCATGTCTTGATCAATTTCAATCCGTAGATATATTTTGTTATGCATATTTTGCCGTTATGCATAAATATAACTTCTTGAAATAATCAGTATAGATTAGCATACTTATCTCATATTGATCTTCTGGGAGAATATCCAGTCTTTGAAAATGTAGCGTAGCCTTGCTTGATCAGTGTTTAAGTAACTGAATGATATAACATTTGTTCTGCAAATCAAACTTTTTAAATTAAGAATGATGATCAACCAAGTATGGTCCCTTGGGTTATATCCAAAGTCACGTTATACATTAAAATGTAGACAGTAGGCCACTCATATCGATAATCGATTGAATAACTGTTAAGGAACTCTCAGCGTTCTGGTCAATGTTCAATCAATGCCTTGTAAACTTGTCTTTTTGTCATGTATATCTTATATAAGGAGGCTACCATTCCTTCTGTTGAACTCTGCTTTTCTTGCCATAGGACTAAGTTTGAAGAGAAGATATCTCTCTAGGTACCTTCCTAAAATTTATGTTTCTCTGTACTGATTGTGAGTTACATGTTCCTCAAACAGAACAACCAGTGTATCAATATATCATTTCTTTGATATGGGAGGAATTGGAAAATGTGGCGCAATTCTTTGGAATGTTAGGCAGCGGCGATAGTGCAGTCTGGAATGATGGTAGTTACCGCCTTAATATCGGCGTCAGACTTCTTGGACTCCAGTGGAGTTCTTGTATAGCCAAGTTAATAATTTCCATATAATATATGAGGCAGTGACGACCCTCATATGCTGGAGGGTTCGGTCTTATACTTCTAGGCGAGCCAGTATTTTTTCATAACGGTGTAAACTTGCATGCCTTCGTTGAGGATCTTAAGCTTTCCGTCGTGTGACTATCATATGTAAGCGTGCAAACCTTTCTGATCCGGAGCTCCTTTAGATCTGCTTCGATTGTTCTTTGATCGCTTCGATCTAAGGTTTCTTTTGTCATCGATTCGTTGAGTCGATCAGAGAGGTGCCGTTCCAACTTACTCGCGTTAATTACAGGAAGTCAAAAGGTCGCATTTTCGTCCCTTGATCAAATATCTATCCAGCCGTCGGATTACTCAGATCTATCCCTATAAATAGGGAGGTGGTTTGCATACTTCATTTGTAATTCTTAAAAGGGATGGAGATCTCAATTTCCTTAAATTTCATTTTGCCTTCTGATCCCATAATATTCAAAAAGTCACATTATCGTGATTCATATCATAATAACTTAAATTTCTTCTGCCTTGTACTGACGGGTCCCATGGAAGCCCTACCTTGTACTAACGGGTCCCATGAGGCCTCAACCTCTGTCTTCACAGGTTTGAGGTCCGTGGTTTCTGTTTGCACATGGAGGGTTCATATTTGACAGTCACCCCCGCTCTTCGATGTTACCTCCGGAGTGATAGACCACCGGGGTGTGCTGGTAAATGTGCTTACCACGACGGTCCTTACGAGATGCTGCTTCAGAGTAAAATATTAAATCCTAATGTAGAAGCAGTATCTTGTTGTGGGTGAATGAGTATTGCCAGTCATCTGGCTGGTAATGATCATTTCCTCTGGAAGAAAATTTGATCTTCAGAGCCTGGCCATCGAACTAAAGAAGTCGATCATCCTGAGCAGCATGCTTCTTAGGTGGTCTATCATAATCTTCGAGGCACTAGGGAGGAGATTGATGTTTCCGTGGACATTGTCGTGAAGATCCCAGATCTATAGGATAGGATCGTTTAATCTAAACAGTTGTAACAATGTGTAAATCGTATATAGACCTTTGTAATTTGATCAAAGCTTTTGTATGTAATTTATTACGCGTTCAAAGATGAATAAAACCTAATTTTTATTCCTTGCATTCTTCTTGTTGTTGATTTCGCCTTAGTCTTATTTATGAGGAGCGTTTGTCGAGCAGATCAATTTATACTCAACTCATTTCTAAGATTTAGGTGTATTTACCAAATCATTTTGATCGTTGGACGTAGATGGAGGAGCGTTTATTGAGCGGATCAATTTATACTCGATTCTTCTGTTGTTGGATCGAGGAGTGTTTATTGATCGTATCAATGTATACTCGACTCGTTTTTATTTAGACTTAGGTTTTGATACCAAAAGCCCTTTTAATTGCTAAAAATAGATCGAGGAGTGTTTATTGAGCGGATTAATTTTATACTCAACTCTTTTTTTTTTTATTTAGACTTAGGTTTTAATACCAAAAGCCTTTTAATCGCTATAAATAGATCGAGGAGTGTTTATTGAGCGGATCAATTTATACTCGAATCTTTTTTTTCTTCTATTTAGACTTAGGTTTTTATACCAAAAGCCTTTTAATTGCTAAAAATAGATCGAGGAGTGTTTATTGAGCGGATCAATTTATACTCAACTCTCTTTTTTTTATTTAGACTTAGGTTTTAATACCAAAAGCCTTTTAATCGCTATAAATAGATCGAGGAGTATTTATTGAGCGGATCAATTTATACTCAACTCTTTTTTTCATTTAGACTTAGGTTTTAATACCAAAAGCCTTTTAATCGCTATAAATAGATCGAGGAGTTTTTATTGAGCGGATCAATTTATACTCGACTCGTTGTTGTTGGATCGAGGAGTGTTTATTGAGCGAATCAATTATACTCGACTCGTTGTATGGTTAGATCGAGGACTGTTTATTGAACGGATCAATTTATACTCGACTCGTTGTATGGTTAGATCGAGGAGTGTTTATTAAGCGGATCAATTTATACTCGACTCGTTGTATGGTTAGATCGAGGAGTGTTTGTTGAGCGGATCAATTTATACTCGACTCGTTGTATGGTTAGATCGAGGAGTGTTTATTGAGCGGATCAATTTATACTCGACTCGTTGTATGGTTAGATCGAGGAGTGTTTATTGAGCGGATCAATTTATACTCGACTCGTTCTATCTTGAACTCAACCAATACTATCGTGAGATTGCGAGGAGTGTTTACAGAATCAATCGATTTATACTCAATCTTGATTTAATATTTAAAATTGCTAAAATCTTTAATAATCGAACCGTAGGCTAAGGCCTTTTATTACAAAGAATAAAACTTACTAAAATAAAATAAAGCAGGATGATCTACTAAAATTTATTTACCATAGTACTTTCTAAGGTTAACTGCATTCCAGGTTCTTGGTAAGGCTGTTCCGTCTAAGTGTGCAATTTTGTATGAACCTTTCTTTCCTACACCAATGACAACGTAAGGTCCATCCCAATTTTTTTGTAACTTTCCCACATGCTTGGATACTTCTACCTTTTTCAAGACCAGGTCCCCTTCTTTGAAGGTTCGGATGTGTACCTTTTGATTATACGCCCTTTCCATATTTGCTTTAGTGACTTGCAAACGTACATCGGCTTTTTCTCTTAAAGCTTCTGTTAAATCAATATCATTTTCTCTTGTCTTTTCGTTTTCCTGATCGTCTTACATTTCAATTCTCGGTGTTGGAATTAGAGTTTCGACCGGAATAACAGCTTCGGAGCCATATACTAGGCTAAATGGGGTTTCCCCGGTTGAGGTCCTGACTGTGGTTCGATTAGCCCAAAGTACTCCTGGGAGTTCGTCAAGCCATTTTCCTTTGGTTGCCCCTAATCTTTTCTCCAAAGATTTGATTATTTCTCTGTTCGCTACTTCAGTTTGTCCATTTGCTCTAGGATGCCCAACCGAGGTGAAATTTTGCTGAATTCCTAGCTTTGCACACCATTCTATGACCTGCTTTCCCGCAAATTGGGTTCCGTTATCAGAGATCAGAATCCTTGGGATTCCAAACCAACATACTATGAATTTCCATAAGAAATTGATCACTTGGAATTGGGTTATTCGAGCAAGGGCAATGCATTCTATCCATTTACTGAAATATTCTACAGTGACTAAAACATATGCTTTTTTGGATCTAGCTGCTGGAAAAGGTCTCACGATGTCCATTCCCCACTGATCGAATGGCCAACAGACTGGTATTGGGTGCATGTTTTCGGCAGGTTGATGACTTACGTTAGCGTGTATTTGACAATGATGACATTTTTGGACATATTTGATTACATCATTGTTGATGGTAGGCCATTAATATCCAGTTCTAAGGCATTTTAAAGCCAAAGCCCTCGCTCCGCTGTGATTTCCTGCTTCTCCTTCATGCACTTCTCGGAGTATATCATCGATTTGAGATTCGGAGATGCATTTTAGAAGAATTCCCGATACTGACCTTCGGTAAAGTTTTTCTTCTATTAATGTATACTTCGGAGCCCGATATTTTATTTTACGAGCTTCGTTTTGGTCCAGCGGTAGTTTTCCTTCTCGAAGATACCCTATCATAGGAGTCATCCAGTTTTCTTAGGCTTCTTTGATTTCCATTACTTGAGTGATCGATGTTTCATCGATGTCGATCGCTGGTGTATTAGAAATTAACCAATTGATTACTCTCTCAGTCTTTCCGTCGTCAGATCCTGTAAATCTAGAGAGTTGATCGGCCCATCTATTTTCCGATCGTGGGATGTTATGTATCCCAAAACATTCGAATTTTTCAGCCAATTTTTTTTTTTACTTTGGCCAGATATTTGATCATGTTGAATTCCTTTGCCTCATATAGGCCCTCTATTTGTATTTGTACTAACTCTGAATCGGTTAATACTTTAAGATTCTTTATGTCGGCCTTGATTGCCATTTCCATTCCTGCGATCAACGCTTCATATTCTGCTTCGTTGTTTGTCACGATGAAGTCTAGTGTTATTGCGTAATTGATATCCTCCTTATTTGGGTCGGTAAAATTGATTCCAGCACCTCCTCCCTCTCGGCATGAAGCGCCGTCGACGTGCATTAACCAGGTTTGATTTTCTACGATCAGGATATCATTGGCATGGCTGGTTGATTTAGGATGTTCAACTGCCTGGCTGGGAGTTTCCAATAGAAAGTCGGCTAAGACTTGGGCTTTAATTGCAATTCTTGGTTTGTACTCGATATCGAATTGACCGAGTTCGATTGCCCATTTGATCAATCTTCCAGAGGCTTCTGGCTTTGCTAAAACCTGTCTTAATGGTTGGTTGGTTAATACCACAACTTTATAGGTTAGAAAATAGGGTCGGAGTTTTCTTGCTGCCACTACTAAGGCCAAGGCGAATTTCTCTATTTCCAAGTAGTTTTTCTCGGCCCCCTGCAGTAGTTTGCTTAAGTAATAAACAGGCTTATGTTCTAAGCCATCCACTTTAACTAATACCGAACTAATGGCCACTTCGGAGATCGATATGTATAAATATAATGGTTCTCCTTCGGTTGGTTTGGCCAATAGTGGGGACGTCGTTAGGTATTCTTTTAACCGTTCAAAGGCCTGGTCGCATTTTTCGGTCCAAGCAAAGTTTTTCGCTTTCCGAAGGGTTTGGAAGAACGGCAAGCTTCTGTCAGCTGACTTGGATATGAATCTGTTTAACGCCACGATTTTGCCTACCAAGCTCTGTACTTGGGAGATCGTTTTTGGAGGCTTCATTTCAGTTATTGCTCGAATTTTTTCTGGGTTGGCCTCGATTCCTCGTTGATGTACCAAATATCCCAAAAAATTTCCGGACTTAACCCCGAAAGTGCATTTTGCAGGGTTTAGCTTCATTCGATACTTTCTCAATATTTGGAAGCATCGATCGAGGTGCTTTACATGATCAGCTTCATTCATGCTCTTGACCAACATATCGTCAACGTATACTTCCATTATTTCTCCAATTAATTCTCTAAACATCAGGTTAACTAACCTTTGGTAAGTGGCCCCGGCGTTCCTCAAGCCGAACGGCATTACTATAAAGCAGTACACTCCCTGCTCGGTTATGAACGCAGTTTTCTCTTGGTCCCGCTCATCCATATATATTTGATAGAAACCTTCGAAAGCATCCATCATACTGAAAATTGCAAAGCCAGCGGTGGAGTCGACTAATAAGTCGATCCTCGGGAGAGGATATGGATCCCGCGGGCATAATTTATTAAGGTTGGTGAAATCGTTGCACATTCTCCATTTGTTATCCTTTTTGTCTCCCTTTGCTACTAGCACAACATTACATAGCCATTCCGAGAAGTGTATTTCTCGAATTTGTTTTGCTTTGAGTAGCCTTTCTACTTCGGCCTTAATTATTTTGTCCTTTATTAGCCCGTGATTCCTCTTATTTTGCCCAGCAGGTTTTGCCAGAGGGTCGATTTTTAGCGAATGACTGATTACTCGGGGGTCAATCCCTTCAATGTCGTTCACGCTCCAGGCGAAGATATCTACATTATTTCTGAGAAAGTTGATCAACATTACTTCCCCTTCTTTGCTTAATTCAGTTCCTATTCTTGTCGTTTTTGTTGGGTCCCCTTGTACCAATAGGACATCTTTGTGTTCCGGTGGTTTTAAAGCTAAATCCACTGGTTCATTTCCCTTCTTGTCTATTCGGTCGGTGCTAGGGATATCAACTTCGATTCTATCATCGTCGTCTTCAAACTTTCTTTTGCTAGGGGTAATCGATCTTGGGTGACTTCCCAAGGTTAGTGATGTGTTGTAGCAGTCCCATGCCATGCAATGATCGTTCACTATTTCTCCGATCCCTGCGTCAGTTGGAAATTTTATTTTCTTATGGTATGTTAAAACTACAGCTCGGAATAGGTTGAGTGCTGGTCGCCCTAGGATCGCATTGTAGGCAAAGGGAGTTTCTACTACTAAATATTTTACTAGCTTCACCGTCCGATACGGTTTCTTCTCGAGTGAGACACTTAAAGTTATTGTGCCACTGGGGACAATCTCCGATCCCTCGAATCCTACTAAAGGCGTGGCTACTTTTTGGAATACTATTTGTCCCAAGTCCATCTGGGGTAGGACTTCTTTAGAGATGATATTTGCCGAGCTTCCATTATCGATTAGGATTCTTTTGTTGTAATTCGCTATTTCTAGGGATACCACCATCGGGAAGTCGGGGCTATCCTCTTTCGTGTCCCAAACAAGGTTTTTGGGTACTTCGCCCTCGTTGAAACTAATTAGCTGGTGGGTCGTTGCTTTGTTTTCTAGGGTCCATACTTCTTTCGGGTATTTTAAGCTTCCGATTATGGATCTAGCAGTCCTTCGACGAGCATTACGACTGTCTCCACCTGCGGGTCCCCCTGAGATCGTGTGGATGGTTCCGTTGATCTGGTCATTATTTAATTCTTGTTGGGGACCTTCATTAGGGGACCTTCTACGGGAATTTCTTCTTTGGTTGTTATACCGAGGACTCCTGCTTCTTTCTCGATTGCGGTTATCCCGCTCCAAATAGTTATTTAGTTTTCCTTCTTCGATCAGCTTTTCAATCTCTTTTTTAAGGTGAAAACAATCTTCAGTGCGGTGCCCGTGTGCCCGGTGATACTTGCAGTATAAGTCATAGTTTCGTCCACCTGGTCTGGGCTGAGCGATTTTCTTTGCTTCTGGGATCCAATTATTCCTTTCTAGTACAGCCAAGATTTCTTCTATTGGAATGGTTAGCCTTGGGTGCTCTACTTGATTGACCCTGCTCCGGATTGCCGGTTCGCTGGTTCTAGGTCTTTGATAGATGTTAGGTCGTCTATCCTGGTCATTTTTATTGTATTCTAATTGCTTGAAGACGTTGCCTTTTCTAAAAGATCGTTCATAGTCTATGGATCTTTGGGCAGGAATTATATCTTGCCGTTTGGAGCCTGAGGTCGTAGCTTTGTTTTTGTTCTTATCTTTAAAAGAATTCATCTCTTCCTGGGTCATATACTTAGATGCCAAGCTCATGATGTCAGCGAACGTTCTTGGTTTCTTTCGGCTGAGGGCATTTCCGAACTGCCTATTCTTTGTGAGGTCGAAGAGAATGGAGATTATGTAATCGATATTGGGGGAATCGTTTTGAGCAATTCGACATTAAATCTTGCCAACCAGTTTCTTAGGGATTCGCCCTCTTGTTGATAAATGGTTCTCAAATAGCTCATTGGCAATTTTTGTCTCTTTTGACTGGCGAACTGCTGTGTCAGTTTGTTGCAAAATTCGCGAAAACTGAATATGGAGTTGGCTGGTTGCTTTGCGAACCAGTCCAAAGCTAGTCCTTCTAATGTGGTCACCATTAACTTAGCGGTGAACTCCGCCGAGTGAGCATATAGGCTCATTATGTTCGTGAAGCTAACGAAATAGTCATCTGGATCAGTGGTTCCGTCATATCTGGGTAGTCTACCCGGAACCTGTCCGCTTGACTGTGCCTCTTTTATTTCTCTGCAGAAGGGAGAGCAGGCCGCTAAGCTCTCCTGGAGTTCCGTGGTTCTGGCCCACGGGTTTTGAACAGATCGTAAGCGTTGTTCAAGTCGTTCCTGTACCATCTTTTCGATTTCTCTTTCCGAGAACCGCATAGATCGTAGTCGATCAGGGATTGCATTGCCTGCGTCATCCTCGATGGGGATTATTGTATGTTCCTTGGACCCGCTGCGTCCCGGCTGCGGTCTTCTTTGACCCGGTTTTTTATGGAGATTGTCGTCAGAGGGTTTCGAGTTCCCTCTTTGCGGACTGTGTAATGAGCGGTGCTCGCTTACCGGGCTATCAGCCTGTTGAGAGATTTGATCATTATGCCTCGGCGTCCTATGAATTGGATTTGCCCTAGTAGCCCTAGGGTTTTGAGGAAACTGTTCGAGTACGAGTAATTCCTCGGGACTGGGAGATTTGAAGAGCATAGCAATCTGTCGCAATTTTTCTTGAGCGTCCGAGAGGGGAACAGGGATCGCTGGGGGTACAGATTCTTCCGGTATTGTACCGGTAGGAATCCTTTGGGGTTCCTGCTGGTGTGGAAGAGGTTCCTGCAAATTGTCGTTGGTCTCAGGGGCGTTATTATCAGTATTGCCCTGTGGATCTTCAGATGTGTTATGAGGGTTAGTTGTGTTACTTCTTGCTCCATTATGAGCGCTCTTCCTTGGGCGAGCCATATGTCGATCGAATAATTAACCTAGCCCCACGGTGGGCGCCAACTGATTTAACCGGATTTCGTCGGGTTAATTATATCAGTAAATAGGTGATGTTGGAGATTCTTCAATATATGTGATTTAAAGGGCTCTGTTACTTTATTCCGGATGGATCAATCTCAAGGAAGAACAATTAGATGGAACAATCAGTAATAAAGACAAACCGTGAATATAATAATATAGCAAAAGCTTTTCTATTGAATAATCTTAGATTATTTTAGTATGCAGGCGTAAGTTGAGTATGAAAAGCGTGTGTAATACAATGACTAACTAGGTATTTATATCACATTAAACCTAGCTTTATAAGGAAACATAATCCTAATAGGACTCGGCCCTATCGTCCTTCTTGAGTCCGGATTGTAGTCTGCTTGTTGAGGAGAGTCGTATTCTACCGGGTCGATAGATGATCCCGAACTGACTCGTCTGGTCGAACCGATCTTATATTCCTTAGTCGATCCAAACATTATAAGGGGTGCGAAATAGCCCCCATCATCATCCAATGCATGCATATCCTCCTTATCATGCATCGTATTCTACTTATGAGCATTATCCTTATCATGTTGATTATCATCAACATAGCAAATCTGATAAACATGATGAAGATGAAACTGTTCATGCTCCTGCCAAACAACAGAAGTCTAAGACTTCATCATCTTGGGTTGTCAAAGGTGGAACTAATCCTTCAGGACCCTCTCAATAAGGGTACCTAAAACAATTTTATTTTGTTTTGTAGTTTAGGATTAGGAGTAGGAGTAAAGTAGAGAAAATATGGTACTTGGACAGTGGATGTTCAAGACACATGTGTGGAAACATACATGAGCTGACTGATGCTGTTGCTGTGGATGGTCCTAAAGTTACATTTGGAGACAGCAAGGAAGGCAAGATTGTAGCAACTGGAAGACTAATCAAAGGCAACATTGAGATATCTTGCGTCTCTTATGTTAAAGGCCTCAAATACAATTTGCTGAGCATAAGTCAATTTTGTGACAAAGGATATTCAGTCATCTTCTCAACAGATAAGTGCTACGTTGAACAGATTGGTACAAAGAAGGTAATTTTATCTGGAAGACGACAAGGAAATATCTACATAGTGGACTGGAATTCTGCTGACAAGAATTCAAGTATTTGTTTGGTGGCTTCAACACTAAGTGAAGTCAGTTGGCTGTGGCACAAAAGAATGAAGCATGTGAATTTCAAGACCATCAACAGACTTATCAAGAACAATCCGGTAGAAGGAATTCCAAAAACAGTCATGAGCAAGGACAAACTTTGTGACGCCTGTCAGAAGGGTAAACAAATCAAGTCATCATTCAAAAGCAAGAAGCACCAATCATCTGGAAGGATCTTGGAGCTGTTACACATGGACTTATTTGGACCCATTGATCCAGTCAGCAATGGTGGAAAGAAATACTGCCTAGCTGTTGCGGATGATTATTCGAGATACACTTGGGTGATTTTCATGAAGAAGAAAAGAGAAACCAAGGAACATCTTACAAATCTGATGGAAAAGATACAGAATGAGAAGAGTATGAAAATACTAAAGATCAGATCAGATAGAGGGACTGAGTTTACAAACTCTACCGTTGAAGAGTATTGTAATGCCAGAGAAATCAGCCATGAGTACTCTGCTGCCAGAACCCCTCAACAGAATGGAGTTGCTGAAAGGAGAAACAGAACTCTTAAAGAAGCTACCAGAACAATGATAGTTGAAGCTAAGCTGCCTCAAAGTTTTGGGCAGAAGCAACAAACACAGCATGCTTTACCCAAAACAGATGCATGACCAACAAGCACCAAAACAAGACTCCATATGAAGTTTGGAACAACAGGAAGCCAAACATTCATTACTTTAAGATATTTGGTTGTAAATGCTTTGTTTTAAATAATGGGAAAAATCACCTAACTGCTTTTGCAGAAAAGACTGATGAAGCTGTTTTTGTAGGATACTCTATTGTTAGTAAAGCTTATAGAGTCTTTAACAAAAGAACTTTACTTATAGAGGAATCCATTCACGTAGTATTTGATGAACCAAATCAATCTTCTGAAAAGAATCAAAATACTAATCAAGATCTGTCTACTGATTTACTGAAATTGAATGTTGGAAAGAATGAAGAATATGTTCCCATCATACTACCTGATCTCAACCCAGCTGCTAACTCAAGTGCTGTTCAAAATTACAGTGCTGATAGTCTAACAGACGAGTTACAAACAGCTGACAGACCAGAGACTGTTCAACACACTACAAATGTTCAACAGACTACTACTGGAACTCCAACAATAGTGTAGCAAGATCAAAACAAAGGACAACATTATGATTTGCAACCTGATCTTAGATGGCTCAAGAACCACCCACCAGAGCTGGTGATTGGTGATCCTTTGGATAAAGTAAAGACAGGGAGAGCTGCTGCAAGTGAAGCAATGTTTGTCAGCTTCCTATCTCAAATAGAGCCTAAACAGATTGAAGAAGCTCATAGTGATTCAAACTGGATTGAAGCTATGCAAGAAGAGCTAAATCAATTTGAAAGGAATGAAGTCTGGTACTTAGTTCCTAGACCAAGTCATCAAAGGGTAATTGGCACTAAATGGGTATTCAGGAACAAAATGAATGAAGATGGTGTTGTCACCAGAAATAAAGCTAGATTAGTGGCCAAGGGTTATTGTCAAGAAGAATGTATTAACTTTGATGAAACTTTTGCACCAGTAGCAAGACTAGAGGCAATCAGACTCTTTCTTGCCTATACTACTCACAAAAATTTCACAGTCTATCAAATGGATGTGAAATCAGCTTTTCTCAATGGAGAATTGCAAGAAGAAGTTTATGTTGAACAACCACCTGGATTTGAAGCTTATCTAGAAGAAGACAATGTGTATCGTCTGAAGAAAGCCCTCTATGGACTGAAACAGGCTCCAAGAGCATGGTATGATACCCTAACTGATTTTCTTTTAATTAAAGGATTTCATAAAGGTAAGGCAGACAAGACCCTGTTCACTATTGAATGGGAAGAACATATTTTGCTTGTGCAAATATATGTGGACGATATTATTTTTGGTTCAACTTATCAACAGATGTGTGATAAGTTCTCAAAGCTGATGCAGAACAAGTTTGAAATGAGTATGATGGGAGAACTTAATTATTTTCTTGGCTTGCAAGTAAGACAGTTGCCTGATGGAATATTCATCAGCCAAGGAAAATATACAAAGGATCTGTTCAAGAAATTTGGTATGGAAACTAGCTCTACTGCTAATATTCCAATGTCTACGAGTCTTCGTTTGAATAAAGATGAAGATGGCAAATCAGTGGACATAACCAAGTACAGAGGAATTATTGGGTCACTGTTATACTTAACAGCTAGCAGACCTAATATTATGTACTCTGTTGGGGTTCGTGCGAGGTATCAATCAAATCCTAAGGAATCTCATCTCCTAGCTGCCAAAAGGATACTCAAGTATCTTAAAGGTACTGAAGATTTGGGATTGTGGTACCCTAGGGAATCTGGATTTGAACTCATTGGATATTCAGATTCTGACCTTGCTGGCTGCAAGATTGACAGAAAAAGCACAACAGGTGCCTGTCAGTTCTTAGGTAGTCGTCTGATCTCTTGGATGAGTAAGAAACAGACTTCAGTATCCATATCAACTGCTGAAGCTGAATATATAGCTGCTGGAGCTTGCTGTGCACAAATATTATGGTTGAAGCATCAACTAGAAGATTACAACATAAAAATCTGTGGAATCCCTATCTACTGTGACAATACAAGTGCAATCAGCCTTACTCAGAATACTACAAGTCATTGAAGGACTAAGCTTATTGAGATCAAACATCATTTCATTAGAGATCATGTGGAGAAAGGAAATGTCATGATAGAATATGTGTTTACTGAAAATCAGATTGCAGACATCTTCACAAAACCTCTAAGTGAGACAAGGTTTTCAACTCTAAGAGCTGAACTAGGTCTACTAAAATTGGATGCATAAGCTGAGGGGAAACTAATCAGAAGACTGAAGTTCAACAACTTACTCATCATATTATCTTCAACGATTAACTCTCAACAGACTAGTTAACTTATGAATTCTTAAAGTCTGGGGGAACGTGTAAGACTAGCGGTACTTCTGATTAAAAGATGAAATTTGTTGATGACAGTTAGTTGAAGTTATGTTTTCATCAAAAAATTAAAGTCTTGAAGATTGAAGATTAATTATCTAGCTTGATTGACAAACAGTTGATGAAGGTTATCAGTTATTGGCCTTCACTGATAACAGCTTTGTCATCAGGACGGAAGTCCTATCAGATAAGTATTTTATTTACCTGTCTGATCAACTGTATAAAAGCTAAGTGTATTAAAAATGTTTTATCTAAAACACGCATTTATAAGTACAGTAAGGCGGTTCGTATTCCCGACTGTCATTAAATGCTTTTTGAATTTGAAAATGCGTAACTGACGCCGCACGATCAGGACTGACAAGAAACGGATCTAACGGTTGGCTGGTATCACGGAAACCAAGATACCCTAACTCTCTAAATCCAGATTTGATCAGCTCAGTCACTCTTTACGCACCTAAATATTCAGAGAGCACCTGTAAGAAAAATACTCGCAATTTTCTGCAAAAACTTCTTCTTTTTCACTAACAATCAACAGAATTGAGATGGCTTCTGGACAAGAATCAAAGGCTGAAGGTATGTACTTGGTGTACGAGACCTATTACCAATCTGGTACCAAGCTAATGAAGGAACTACTGGAGAAGTTCAAATCCGCCTCCTTAGTAAATTTCATGGAGTATCATGAGGGTTTGGTCTGGACTGATCAAGTTCTAGAGTATTACCGTACAGCGACAGTTGATTTCACTACCCAGGAGATCAAGGCAAAGGTCGGAGGTAAATCTGTTATCATTACCCCTACTTTGCTTCATGAAACGTTTGGACTGCCCATCAGTGGACGACATGACGTCACTGTTTTGACTGAGGAGAGGCATCAAGATTTCTGGGGCAATCTGTGCCAAGGATGGTGAAATGTTGACTGGCAACATTAAGAAGAAGCATCTGAAGGATGAATATCAGCGTATGGCTGATATGGTCGCTAAGCTGATAGAAAACTGCACTTTTTCGTTGGATGCTGTTACAATGAAGAGATTCAGCATCATGGCAGCAATTTACTATGGATTAGAGGTCAACTGGTCCATGGTCATTTGGTATGTCCTGGCTCACTTCCACGAGAAGAAGAACAAAAAGAATCCCCAAACGAATCATAAAATAACTTTAAGTTATCTGCTATTTCACATGGGTTGTGAGATGAAGAATGGGAAGGAGATTCATTCTGCTAAGGCAATGTCCAAGTACTTGCTTGTTCTTAAGAGGAAAGCTGATGAAGCTGACGTGGAAGAAGAAGCTGAGGAATCAAAGGAAGCTCTTGCTAAAAGGCCAAGGAGATTGGTTAAAACAGCTCAGCTGGCTGTTGAATCCAAAAAGCAAAAAGCTGATGAGCCTAAGGAGAAGACTCCTGAGAAGACAAAGAAGGTGTCTGATACTGGAGCTGATGAAATTATAAATCAGACCACTGCTGATGTCAGGAACATGTCTCCTGCATCATCTTCTAGAACTCCATCTGCTGAGGTACCTGATGAGAATGTCTCTCATAGGACCAGGAGTCAAATCAGGGATACAGGTGCTTCCCAACTTACTCAAGGGAGAAGACCAAGAAATACAGTCAGGAAACAAATGACATTTGTTGAAAAGCCCACTGAGATAATAGATCTGGTAAGAGAAAGCCCTCAATCAGCAGAGAGGCCTGTTGGAGCTAATGAGACGTCTGCTGCTGAACAAACTGATGCACAACAGACTGCTCAAGAAAAACCAACAGTTGAGGTTTCTAAACCTCAAGATGATCAAGACGTGATGATCATCGAACCAATAGCAGCTGCACCTATTGCATCTGCTGGTCCCACTCCTGGCCCAGCTGACAAAGGAAAAAGGAAGATATTTCTCAAAAGAAAGAAAATCTCTGCTGCTGACAAAAAGAAGAGAGAGGAAGCTGAACAGCGAAAGTGAGATGAGCTGGAGGAGAAAAGAGTCCTTGAACTTAGCAAGGTTCAGGCAGCAAAGGATGAAGAAAGGAGAAAAATGTCTGCAGAAGAAAGGAAAGCTGCTGAAGCAGCTGAACCTGCAATGGTCATTGAGCTAAGCAAGACTGATGCTCATGGACCTGTTCATCGAGGAGGGATTAAAATTGGAGAATCAAAAGAAGCTAAGCCAAAGATGCCTGCTGGCGAAGTCAAGCCAAAGGCAAAGTTTGAAGTTAGAAGATCATTTGACATTGTCAACTCTGATAAAGCTATCTTCAACAGATTTGAGAAGGTTGTAGCTTACTATGATAAAAAAACTGATGCTGAAGACTCTGTTCACTTATGAGAAGCCTAGATACATGAAGTGGAGGGACTATAGACTGAATAAGTCTATTGAAGAGCTTCAGAGTTGGAATGAGTTAGCTGATGAAGAATGATGGGTTCTAAATTGGCTGAAAACTAACTCTATTCAACAGGCTTTGGATCCTGATTTTGTAAGGTATTCTATGCATCAATATGCAAAGGAGTTTGCAACATGGGAGGCCAAAATTATTGAAAACACTTTGCCTGCAAAGAAAAGAAAATCTGATGATGCTGTTGAAAGGGAAATTCAGATTACTGTATGACTGCCCTGAAGAAATGGGCTGTTAAGTCAAGATATCAGCAAGGTTCATCAAGTGAGCTGCCCTCGCTGCCAAGCATTCAACAGATAACATTCGGCAAAGAAGTTAGAGATTACTATGAATTGCCTAAAGTAAAGCCATCTGCTCCAATGCCATGGCCTGTTGTGCGACAAATCTATCACACAACAACCTTTACTGATGACGGCAAAATCATAAGTAAGATTTTTGAAGACGTTACTGATCAGCCCAAAGCTGCTGAAAAGCACTTATCACTTGAGTGGAAAGCTAAGGAGTCTGAAGCTGATCAGGAAACTGAACTGAAGGATGCTCCTGTCCACCAGGAAAATGAAGATGATCAACTTGCTGCTCATTCGGCTTCATCAGATGATATGCATTCATCACTGATGGAGGCCTTCCAGCTGTTAATGGAAATTTCTTTGAAGGAATTGGAAGAGAGGAACATCATGCAGTTGAAGAAGTTGCAAAAAGAATTGGCTGAATCCAACAGATTACAACTTGAGAGCATGCAACTACTTACTGCAAGGATGATCAGGAATGCAATTGACAACTTTCCTCTGCCTGAGGATCATACCAGGCAGATGACTCCAAGTGTTGTAGAGATGAACAGAAACATTGAAGATGTGAAGGCTAATGTCAACCATCTTCATACTGCTTTAAAGAGAGCTGAAAACAACATTGCTGATCTGACAGCTAACTTCATCAAAATCAGCGACGAAGAAAAAGCAATCAACCTTGGTTTGTAACAGAAGTTCACCAAGCTGGAACTATTATACGTGAAGAGATGACAACCATGCAACTGAACGTTGATTGTTTTAATGATCAGACTGATACCATCAGCACTACTCTTAATCATTTTACTGCCAGTCACGATGTAGTCAATCAGAACTTGAAGGCCTTATGTGCTGCTATGAAGATTCAATCTGCTGCACTCAACCCTCCTATCAGACCTGCCAGTGTCACCATTTCTGATGATGACAAAAAGGGGGAAGAGAAGAAGGAAGAGGAAAAAGTGGAGGAATCTGCTGCCACTGAACCTGAAAAGCCTGAAGCTGCTGAAGAGACTGAAGCTGCTAAAGAGATTGGAAAGGTAGAAGGCAAAGAGAAATATGAAGAAGAAATCAAGGACAAAGCCAAGTCTGATGAAGAAATGGCTGTAACCAAGGATTCTGCTGAAGAACAAACAGAGCCATTTACCAAGTACAAAAATACAGAAACAGCTAAGAAATTAATCTTCTTGTTGCCTCCCCCCTTTGTGGCTTTCTTAATCTTGTACTGGATTTTCTTCTTTTTAGCATTGATTCAAACAAAAATACATACCATAGGCTAAGAAAACTAGTAGGCAAAAATATATACCAACAAGTTCAGGTATTTAAGACAAAATAGTTGTTTGTTCTACTAGACAATATTCCTACATCCCCTAATTTTTCCAAGCAAATTTGTTGAATTTTGCTTTGTAAAGTTCAACCGCTAGACGCTGCCTAGCAATAATTGACTCAGCCTGGCACAAAAATGCAAAGTTTTATTAGTGAATCTCCTATTCAACAGTTAACTTAGTAAGTGATGAATAGGTTTATAATTGACCTCGCTGATTTATTTCTGCATCCCCAAACTGAATAGCTGTTTGGATTCGGTAAGATAAACAGCCCTAGACACAACGAAATTTAATATTTTTAGGACCTCTTACGGAATCTTGTCAGGATACTACACTGGTTGTATATATATATGAATATTAAATTAAACGACATTAATAACAAGATCCATGTTATACCTGTCTCCTTGCAAATCTAGTCAACGAACAAAGTTAGGTTTCTCCCTCGGGTTGGTCGCTCCTATGCCCTGTTGCAGCGCCCCACGTGTTGCGCCTCTATGAGTTGATACACCACAATATCACGAAAAATAATATATCATGATAGGCTGGAACACATGATATATTAAGATATAGGGTTAGAGAACAAGATTGGAGCAAGAATAGAAAAAATCGAACTCTTCCAAAAGGAATAAGGGTTCGGTCGATTTTTACTTGGGAGAGGAAGAGAGTGTTTTTGCTTGACTTGGTTTTTGGCTCTTGTTCGTTGTATATGAGTTATGACATCTAGCTTCTCATTTATAGATAACTCTCCTAATCCTCCTAGGACTAGGACTCCAAGTCTCTTACATGGGTCATTGACCTTTTAACTAGAAGACTAAGTCTTCCAATTAATTCACGGCCCACTTAATTAACTTAATTAGGCTTTATTTAATTTACTAATTAATTAATTACTCTCCCAATTAATTAAATTAGACTCCAGGTCTATTTAATTAAATCTTCCTATAATTAATTAAATCCAACTTAATTAATTAACTTACAAATTAAATTCCAATTTAATTTATAATCTTGATCCAATTCCAATCGGATCAATTTTGCTCCAATTGGGTCGATCCAGTCGACCTAATCAATTTACTTGACCCAGTCGACCCAATCGAACCAGTCAATTCGGTCGACCTCAGTTGTTCCCTTTTTCTTCGCTTTCGCTTCATGTGTATTGTGTATGCCCCATAGGTTCACCATATAATTGGTCGTGAGTTATAATCAAATAATTCATTTAATTATTCGGGCATTAGATACTCTAAATCAGTTGAACACTCTGTCAACTGATCATTCCAAAATTAGCACCCCTGCCGATTTGGGAATTCTCCCACACTCCACGGTCGATGTCTGGCCACAAGCCCATGGAGCCCAATCACTGGTGAATTAATTCAGTGAACCTTTTATCATTTACAATTACAATATACGACATAATCTCTCCATCGATCAATCTCCCAGTCGAGACTTAAGGGTATGGACTTTTCATCGGTTCCCTTTTTCTTTTGTCTTGACCTTATGTATTCTGGTCTCGAAATAATTCTCTTTGACTTAATCTTTATGAGCTACTTACATAAAGCCGTCAGATACCTTGGCCAAGGATTTTACTAGAATTAATTTCTCACAGAAATCCATAGAAGAAATTCCCAACCTATCAAGTCGGGTCAATGGATCTTTTGTTGATGATATGAACCTGCATACGAGTCCCTCTATACCCAACATGAGTCCACAGAGACTTTCTGGTAATCTCCAGTCAGTCGGAACTCACATCTAAGTATAGATGTTCTCGTACCAGATAAACCCTATCACCTCAAGTATTTAGGGATCGTTCCTCGTATACTATCGTAAATTGGAATAACTTCAACCCCGATATGCGACTACCACTTCCATGATGAGTTATTTCCTAATTGGGGTATTCAGTGCACTTGCCATCCCAGCAAGTCACCCACTTATGTTTATTGATTATCCCAGTCACGCTCGTGGATCCCAGCGTTCTCCAGTTCATCGGAGTATACACAATAGCGAGAGTCTAATCGAATCCAACGATGTCCTATCTCGATTGGATTCTACGACGCTTGAATATGATCTAGATCACGGCCTTGGAGATCAGTCCACGGGTTGTCCCATAGCCCTGTGATCTAAGGACTTCTATCCTTATGCGTAGATAATTATTACATAAGATGAAGTTGACCATATAATAAAGTGCATTTATTAATCAAAGTTGAATAGTTCCTTCATTTGTTACATTAAATGCTAGCCATACAGTTAACACTGAAATTGTTAAATAAAGAAAAATGGAGGTGTAAAAAAAAAAAAAAAACGATACAAAAGTATGTGATTACCCATTATTCTGTATGGGCACCCAGTCTGGATTTAGCCATAAAAATTGTCAGCCATGTTCTGATGTCTGAAACCACTTGGATTTCATTGTTTCAACAAGTTTTCCAAACGAACTACCTATTTGATTGAAAACATTTTGTGAGATAGCTGAGCATATTTATATTCATATTAATATGTGCATTAATATAAGAACATTTGAAAGTATACCACTTTAAAAGCAAGTTTTCTTCTAAATTCATTCATTTCTTCTGAGGGATTGGTGTCACAAATGATGATGTCAAAACAATCCATATCGACTATTACGATGTACCAGTGTTTGTGACAGTTGTTGATGGTAATGTATATGCGTTCTAGAAATGGTAAATGACCGACAAAATTATGTTCTGAATCGAAAAATATTTTCAGAAGTTTCTTATTATCAATGGTAGGTACCAAGCACATTTGCTGCAATGAACACAAAATATAGATTAAACTGAATTCTGAACACTCAATATAATAATGAATAATGAATAAAATCTAGAGATATATACTCAATGTATTTAGAAGTGGATTTATAGAGAGTGTAAAGACCATACGCTGAATGTTGGTGGGAAATACCAATGATTCTGCCTTTCGTTTCTTCCCTATTTCACATTGTACACAAATAGGCTACGCAGTCGATCACCTAGGAAAACAAAAATAGGTGACATGGTTGAATTTATAATTTCATATTTATATTGTAAAACATACATTTCCATTGATTCTTCTCCAGGTTTTAAGCCCAATATATCCTACATAATGCAATACCAAGTTCCATAGTTGACAACCTGAACGCTTTTAAAGCAAGCATAAATGTTAGACTATTGAACTTTATTTAGAAAGGTTGATCTAGTTAATTAGCAATAGGTTAATATAATATAGCTTAAGTCCAATCCTTCATCAAATAAAAGCCTAGAAACACCAGATTCGTCGGACTCTACGCATAAGGATAGAAGTCCTTAGATCACAGGGCTATGGGACAACCCGTGGACTGATCTCCAAGGCCGTGATCTAGAACATATTCAAGAGTCGTAGAATCCAATCGAGATAGGACATCGTTGGATTCGATTAGACTCTCGCTATTGTGTATACTCCGATGAACTGAAGAACGCTGGGATCCACGAGCGTGACTGGGATAGTCAATACACATAAGTGGGTGACTTGCTGGGACGGCAAGTGCACTGAATACCCCAATTAGGAAATAACTCGTCATGGAAGCGGTAGTCGCATATCGGGGTTGAAGTTATTCCAATTTACGATAGTATACGAGGAACGATCCCTAAATACTTGAGGTGATAGGGTTTATCTGGTACGAGAACATCTATACTTAGATGTGAGTTCCGACTGACTGGAGATTACCAGAAAGTATGAAGCTTGGCCGGAAAAATTAAGGTAGTTATAACAAGGAGTCGATCACGGCATCACGAAGTATGAAGCGATGAGATGCTTTTGAAAAGCCTGATAATCAGTATCGACGAGAAAATTTATATATCACAACAATCATTATGGTGTTTCCATGATATACACTCTTTTTCCCTGGTTCGGTTTTATCCCAATGGGTTTTTCCGAATTAGGTTTTTAACAAGGTTTATCCGAGACATCATAATAAGACTCACCCACCCCAGCGTATCGCATACTTCTCCGAGCTTAAGCTTCACTTTGCGCTCGAGAAGTGGGGGAATATTGATAATGGGTATTTTGGGAGTATACCCCTGGGAACCCAAGTGAGGTCGAGTGTTGGCGATCTTCGACCATTCAAAAGAGAAACCGAGCTCGGACCAGTGATGTTCCGATCCAACCTTTATTATATGGAGTTTAGTGACCTATGATTACTGTTGGGCGACCATGGGCCCAGGCCTAAGAACCTCGTAATATATGCGTACGGACAGTCCAGGAAGCTCATTTTTCTTAGCTATAAATACTACAAACATTAATGAAGGACACACGAATTCCCAGGTGCACTCCATTCGAAGCTGCCGCTCGGAAAGATAGTATAGGCCATTTTATATGTATTTCGCACTCTAGCTTGTACGACATCCTTATAATGCTCAAATAGGACCCCCGATACTTGTAATCTATACACTTTCGATCGCAATATACTTTATTAATCTTTTCTCCATATACATTGTTTGTGTTTTCTTTGTTTATATTCTAATATCGATCATACCACGAAATCGAGCAAGATCAATTGGCACCCACCGTGGGGCCTTATTTGGGTGTTAAATCGAAAAATGCCTACTACGAGGAGGAATACATATAACCGAGGAGAACCTTCTCATGCCTCGGGGATTCAAATTCCAGTTAACAATGAGCCCGATAACCTATCCAGAGCGGCTCAACAATCAGAAGTTCCGCAGATCCTTCACTAGGACATTGCTCTGACCTAAATGGCCCTCGCCAATTTGAGGTCGAAAATAGCATCGTACGATGCTCCAACTAGGTTACAACCATATAACGGAACAACCAACGCTGGCAAAGATATCAACAGTCTTATTATTATAATCGATTTATGTGATCATTCCGAGAGATTCCTACTGTAAAAATTATAATCGCCACCTTCGGGGAAATTGCTCTTGATCGATTGGGAAAACTGCTACCGAGCTCTATTTTATCTTCTCTTAAAACTCAATTTAACAAGGAGCATGGTTCGGAAATGCGTTGTTATGGACAATGAAGACTATTCACCGACTTCTAGCATATCTACTATCTTATTATCTCATCCTGTCTACGTTTATCTTATGTTCTAAATGGATTATCTATCCAGTGAAAGTCTTATTCGTCAGAGGTATTATCAATTCATCGTATTCGGGAACCTATTATGGCCAATCTCTACGTAAATTATTTAAAACGACTAAGGGTGAAAGCCGTTGCTATGACCCTTAGATCGAAATTAATGAAAAGGGTGAAAGCTGTTGCTAAGACCCTCAGGTGAAAGCTATTGCTATGACCGATAAAACGACTAAGGTTGAAAGCCGTTGCTATGCCCCTTAGATCGAAATTAATGGAAAGGGTGAAAGCTGTTGCTAAGACCCTCAGGTGAAAGCTATTGCTATGACCGATAAAACGACTAAGGGTGAAAGCCGTTGCTATGCCCCTTAGATCGAAATTAATGAAAAGGGTGAAAGTTGTTGCTAAGACCCTCAGGTGAAAGCTGTTGCTATGACCGATAAAACGACTAAGGGTGAAAGCCGTTGCTATGCCCCTTAGATCGAAATTAATGAAAAGGGTGAAAGCTGTTGCTAAGACCCTCAGGTGAAAGTTGTTGCTATGACCGATAAAAGGACTAAAGATGAAAGCCGTTGCTATGCCCCTTAGATCGAAATAGATGAAAAGGGTGAAAGCTATTGCTAAGACCCGTAGAGTGAACTTTCGAGAAGAGAATATCAGCGGCTGAATCAAAGGATCTCAGAAAGATCATTTTTCTATACCTTATCGATATGAAAATATTGGATTTATTTTCCAATTAGTTGACTCGTTCTTTGTCGAAGGTTACCATATTTATCTAATTAAGGCATTTCAAGCCGAGGAACGGTCAATATATAGATAGAGAAGAAAAAGTTTCTCAGATATTTTCCTCGATCAACCGATACAGAGTTAATCCAATCAACTTAATCGATAGTTATTCTAAAGGAAAATATTGATCGATATACTGGAGTAATGACAATAGATTATGAAAATCCTTAAGGTTGCAGCCTATTCATGGTCGGAATTTCTTCTTCCGAATTTCAGGTTTAATAATTTTGGAATAATTACACGAACCAATCACGATCGGAATTTATTTTTCCGAGCGTCGGGTTTGACAACTTCGAAATGGTTATATAAATTAATCGATTACCGAAGGAAACTATGTTTCCGAAGGAAAGGGTTTGATAACTTCAAGTTAACTACACAAAGTTGCAATCAATCAAATTTCAACACATCTCACATATATTCGACCAAATAAATTGAGAAACACCCAAGAATATACAATAAAAATTGAGCAGAAAACAAAGCTTTATTATTATTATTCTTCGAACAAATTACAAGTGAAGCCTCGAGTACAATATTAAAATTCGAGCTCAAAAAGGATAGTACAATCGCTCCTACCCTACTACAAATTCTACGATTAAAATGTTAGACATGTTCGATCCACATTCCTGCGACCGCTCCAGATGCAGAACTCAGCAATGATTCTTCATGACAATCACTCGCCACGTGTCGCACATCCTCGAGCGTCCTGCGAAGCGGGATAAAAGCCGGATCGGAGCCCATCTCCAGGGCTTTTAACCGATCTTAGGTCTTCATCTGTAAATAATGATTGTTATGCACAATCATTATTCACAACCTAATCCGATCCAGAACAGCGGAAAGTTACCTCAGCGGAATCACTCCAAACAATCTTGAAGGAACTATACTTCAAGAAAATCCTTGAAGAAGCCTTTGCTCGAGATTTAAAGAACTCCTCTGAGGTTGACCATTGTCCGACCGAACAAAGCGCCAGAAAATCGGAATTATAACCCATCTCAGATGGATTATATCTAAGAAAGCAGGTTGTCTGCTGGTATTCTAGGCGCAATTTCTTTTGCCTGTCGATATTCTAAGCGAGAAAGGCTACACCAAAGGGACCAGGATCGAAAAACAGGGTCCGAATTCTAATTTCAAACTCCTTTATTTCAGAGGTATTACGACTCATTTTGAACGAAGGCAAAACTCGAGCCGTGATGATCGGACGAGGCATTAAGTGATGAGTGAAGAATGTCACGTAAAAAAATTGGAACTATTTATAGCAGCGAAGGGTTAGAATCAACGGGCCAGATGACAGATCACGGACGGTTATGATCTAAACAATAAATGTACTGACGGTCGCATTTCCCAAGAAATAAGATCCTGTTTGGTTAGGAGAAGGAGTAATCTTATAAACAGGCAAAGGGGGTTCAAGTAATCCTTATTTGTTAACCAATATAAAAGGGCAACACCGGAATCAAGAATATTTGTCTAAAATTCGACCCTTTTGCGTGTGCTATTCAGAATATGAAACCGGTTTGGAAAACTCATTGCATTATTATCGAGGAATTGCAATTCGAACACCAGCTCGGTTTTCAACTATTTACAATCAACTAGTGATGTTCGAGTTGGAAATGCTATGATCGGTCTACTCGACACCAATCCCTCGATCACAACGAGCTGGACGTCAGAAACGATTCAAAGGTTATTATTTGTTTAAATAACGATTCTCGGACAAATAGTAACCCGAATGATTAATACAATTATTATTATCGAAGATTTATGATCGGTTAAAGTTTCTCGAATTGAAGAGTTCGGCCAATTTCGGAAATTCGGCGCTGCTAAGGATCAGTTGAATGCTCATACTTAGAAATTTTCAAAGGAAGACTAATTGCTTAATTACCAGAGTACTTGTTTGTTGCTCACTCAAAAAGGGATGTTTGACTATTCTCATATTAATTTTTAAATATTCAAGGTCGGGTTATTGAAGATAAGAATTTATCCGATTATAGTTTGCTCAATAAACAAAGAAAGGAAAAAAGCGAAAAGATACAAGAATTCAAAAGCACAAAAATATTGGAGATACATTTTAAGCATAATACAAGCTAATATATTACATTTAGATCCCATTGCTTTCTACAATCCTATGAAATTTTCGGTCTCCTCTCTTACCGGTTGGTCGGGATAACTCAGCTCCGAGCATGGAATCTCCTTTGGACCCACAGGCTTTTAACTTTATTTGCGGTCCTCCGAAGACATAGGGGCGAACACACAGTTTATCGGATAACTTTATTTTCCAGCGCACCCCCTAGTACGTCTTCCTAAATGCATTGTGGCAACAGGCCCCCGAGCGGAGACCCATGCCAAGGAAATGATAAAGCTATCGGTCATCCTTGAAGAATTTGATGCTCGTATTCCACCAACACTTTTGCGGGTCGAGCAGTCTTCCGGACCTCGGGGTAGTCAGCCGTAACCAAATACATTCCTTAATTGACTAACCCCGAGCGATGATCGGTAACTTACAGATTTTTTGGATCTGGCATATTGGCCTTCAAGATGCAGAATATATTTGCCCGACGATATTCTAAGCGAGCACAAAGCAGTTTTGTTCCTCTCAAAGATTGTTCGACGTCTGAACTCAAAAAGTCGAGTTAATTGAATGATGATCTTGATCATAATAATCGGACGAATAAAAGAACCAGTAGGACGAAAGAGATAATCTAAAGTGTATGACACCATCTTTTATAGTAAGGGTTGAGATGAATCCGACGGCGGATAATCTGTGAGATGAACGTATAAGATTTAACAACCGTTGGGATTCCCGATGAATAAGGAATTGTATTGGCTACAGTAGGAAGTTCTTCAAACTGTTGGGATAGTGGTTGGGATGCCTCGATTGTCAGAACAACGACAGTGCGGAATTTAAAATTTTTCGAAGCACCCAAGGTCCCATATTAGAATCTCCATATTATATATACAAAAGCATAGAACAAAACACACAGAGTAATAAAACAAAGGAAGTTTTGCGATTTACCTCACCACAGGCAAGGTGGTGGCAACCTTCAGTTCTGATTCTGAATCTGGATTTGGATCTGGTTCACAGGAGTGATCTAAATGTCTCACCTCCAAAGATAGTCCACACCAATTGGATTCTGGCAACACCTCCTAGTCTTAGGCTCAGAACTGGATCTAGGAGATTTGTCGAAGCAGGACTGTGCAGATCTACTTGCCAATGCAAGATCTAACACGGTGGAACAAGGGAGAGGCGACGGCGCTAGGGCAGCTCACGGCAGCAGGTGGCGGCGGCTCTAGGTTGGCGGCGCAAAGGAGAGGGGGGCAGCGGCTAGGAAGAGAAGAGAGGCTAGGGTTTTTCTAGCGTATTCTCTTTTTGAGCTCTAGTGGAACCCTATTTATAGACTCCCTCTTGACCTAGGTTTTGCAAGACTCCTTATGGGCTTTTAATTAAAGGCCCATATCTTGCAAGCCTTTTATTTAATTAACTACTTTAATTAAATGCCCAATCCAAATAAATCAATATTTCTTTTATATAATTAATTAGCAACTTAATTAAGTATTTAATTAATTAAGTCAACCAATTAATTAATCTCCCACTTGAATTAAATACTTTAATTCATTTAATTGATTTAATTACCTTTAAATCAATTAATTTATTTAGTATCCTTTATAACAGTCACCGTCCAATTGTATTGTGTGTGACCCTCTGGGTTCACCATCAATTGGCAGCAGGCCCACGAATTCCTCGTGATTTAATTTATGAACAATAAATTGCTCCGGTCAATTAAACAACCTTTAATTGACCACTCTTAGAATCAAATCCTCTATTAACTAAGGAGTACCTACACTTCATGGTCGATGTCTAGCCACAAGCCCATGAAGCCCAATTTCAGGTGAATTGATACTTGTGAACCTCGTCTCATATAATTAGGGTGTGTGAATTGATCGGCACCTCTAAATTTGTCTCGATAACTATACTTTCTAATTCAGGATAATATTCCAGTGTGACTCCTAAATTTGGAAACCCCTTTCCAAATCCGTCACTGACTGCGGCCGCAGATTCCTTGGATATATTATCTAAGAATCGTATAGGAAATTCTCTCACCCGTTACAGTGAGTCAATAGATTCCATATCGGTACTAACCACTCGCATACATGTCCACACGCACCCAACCTAGGCATGTTATGACCAAGCTACGTGGCCTATACCTAGATCTAAGTACGCACTTTCATGCACCGAATTCGCCCTAGTACCTCAAGTCAAATGACTAAATCGTACACTATTATAATCCTTGAGAAACATCCCATCACCGATATGCGACATGCGCTTCCACAATGGGTTTCTCTGTTCGGGTCGTTCGATGCGTTCAATCCTCCATTGAACCACCTACTCGTATGCACTGGCCTCAAATGCCTTGCTCATGAAACGCTACAAATTCACTCCATGTGAATCATGCATACTCGTACAAGTCTTGGCGATTCCTACGATACCCAGTCTCGTTCAGAATCTATGACTTGGAACAGTTTTAAGATTACGACCTTTGAGACTGTTTCATGATTGCACTCAGTACTGAAGTGAATCGTCCCATAGTCTAGTGTAATCTAAGGGTTTCATCCAATCGCTTAAATGTATTCGCGAGAGATGAAGTTGGCCATTGTTTATCCTTATACACATATAAATAAACGTGCGTATTATTACATTTATACTAAAGAAAGATAATGATAGTTCCAATACAAGCTAAATGTATTGGCTTGCAGGGCACTATCCCATCACAAACTTGCCAACATCCGGAACACATACGCAACCATTGAACAAAGAACATTAGATCGAACAAAGCAAGAATATCATAAAGTATTATTCATAGAGATTTCTGAAGAAGTAAAATGATACAAAAATTATTTTTCGATCCTATTACAAGCCACCAAGAAAAAGTTTCGATCCTATTACAAGCCACAAGAAAAAAGTTTCAATCCTATTACAAGTCACAGGAAAAAAGTTTCGATCCTATTACAAGCTACAAGAAGAAAACGTGTATCCTATCACAAAACAGGCGCAATTCATCTCAATTAGATCTCATGATTCCAGTAGGATATCCAGTTGGTCCTACCTTCGGGGCCAAGAGATCGAATAGGCTCTTCTTTAGGCTTGACCAGTGGGAGATACCGGCCTCTTTGATCGATCAGTTAGTCTAAAGAAAAAAGGGGAAATTCGCGGTATAAGTATAAATGAACGATAATGCCCTTACTCAAAAGATTTACAAGGATAGTGAATATTGGGTGTTGGTTGATAATAGGAAGGGAAAGATTGAAGAGCTAATTCAATGATTATGCTCGAGTGACTCAATTCGAACGCCATTCCATTCATTATGTTAGCACCCTTCCACACCCTTGATGAGCTTTGTGGCAACAGGTCCCTCACAATGAGAACCGTGCCAGAGGAATAATGACCTATCCCTTAACGCCCTTGAAGACTTCACGCACGGACCTCTCCAACTCTTCGCAGAGCCGACGGGGTTATTAGGGCCGTGGGTGGTCAGCAATGCACCATGTTAACCTTCAAGGGCAAATATTTCTTCGTTTGCAGATATCCTAATCGATATTAAAATACTCAATACTTCATGATTCGCGAAATACATTCTAGCTCGAATTTCGAAGTATTGGGATGCAAAAGCATATTCCTTGATCAACATGGTCGAAGAAAACTCTACTAAAAGTAAGAATATCCGTTTAAGAAAATAGGAAAAGGCCCATTTATAGGAGCAACTTAATGTGGTCCAACGGATGAGATGTAACGATTTGTGCGGTCAGGATTAAATGACCGATTAGTTTCCCGAGTAATGAGGTAGTGTTTGGCACCATGAAGGAAAGGAAATTGCTAAATCAGCCCATTATACGCTCGAAAATTCGGAAATCATTACGATCAACAAAATATTCGAACATTAAAGTACAAAGCAATACCAATAGAGATTTAGTTGCATATCGAAAACAACTCATTAATCAAGGTATATTGCAAGGCCTAGGGCAGAAAAGTAAAAACACTACCAGTCAAGATTACATTACAACAGAATAAATCAAATTACGCCTACAGAAGTTTTTGCTCGGAGAAAATCTTCCGAAGCTCTATGCTACAATTACGATACCCACGAACATAGGCTTTTTGCTCACAAAGCTCGGAATCCTTCATTTCCTGTTCGTAGATACCCCTGAGCCCCTCTAGCTCCTTGCTCAACTTCTCCAAGATCTCCTCTCCTCAATTACGGGCAGCCTTACCTTTCTCCAGAACCAGCCTATCCTCAAGGGATCTATTGGCTTCGAGAAGGCGGCCAAGCTCGATCTTATTCTTTGCCAAATCGAGGGATATAGCAACTTGTTGTTCGACCCCACGCTCTGCAAGCATCTTGAGCTCAAGAAAGTCCTGACTAGCCTGAGATATAAGAGATTTAAAAAAAAAAGGGGGGGGGGGAGAGTGAGAGAGAAAAGAAAAGTTCAAGTTTAATAACCTGAGCAAGAAAATTCGACCCCGACTGAAGCAGATATAAAGGACTTTTCCCTTTCAACATAGCAGTCTCAAAAGTAGAGGTATCAGCACGCGGAAGGTTCGGAGCAGATTTCCCGATCTAAACAGAAAATGCCTCAGACGAAGAGGCAGAAGTTGGATCGAAAGCAAGAAAATTCGACCCCGACACCGGAAGAGTTCAACTTGCCAGAGTCTTATTGGTGGCACCATCTAATAGCAATATGTGGTCGATGGGGTTACCCAAGAATTGGTCCATGAAAAATTCAAAAGAAGAAGCCAGAAGTTCGAATTTATATATAATTGAGAGAACTCCGATCCCAGTATTGGATATTACGATGAAGTGAAGGCATCCTGTTAGCACAATAATAAAATGGTCGTCGCCCACAGAAAAGATTCGATATAAGGTAACAAAAGCTCTCGTGAAAATAACAATTTGGTATAAGGAATGCAAGGATTAAATTGTACGTACGATTGAGAAAGCAAGAAATACAAGGATATATAAACTACAAAATAAAAGTCAATAAAGTCCTATTACATAATATTCATCGGTGATCGGATTCTTCAGCGCTAGGATTGTGACCCTCCTCCGCTTTCTCGCCCTCTTCCTCGGAATCACCTTCCGAACTATCGTCAGAAGAGCTACTCGAGCTATCGTCCTCCTCTCCGCTACTTTGATCATCAGAACTGGAGTTATTTGTCCTAGGGGGATTGATATTTTCTCCTCCCCGATCATCGGATTCACCCTCGATATCCACGTCCTCATCCTTTTCCTCCGAACTTTCGGCTTCGAGCGTATCGGGGTTAGGCATCGGAACCCCGAATTCAGCAAGGGACGGAGCAAACTCAATAATCTAGACCCTCGATTTTGGGAGGAAGAGAGGAAGCCTTATAATCTTCCCCAAGAATGTTTTTATAAGGATCCATATAAGGAAGATATTCATCAATAGTGCCTTGAACCCTTCCGGCCACGATGAGCTGTTGAACTCCTTTATAAAAGAAGCCTTGATTAATTGGGCCCGATCGCGACCGAACCAAGGCATCAAGAAAGGGCGACTTTAAAAACGCCCTTATAGCTGGAAGCTTGCCTTCTTCTCGACCTCGAACGTATGCCTGATCGGACGATGCCTTGGCCTGCTCAAGATCCGACTTTAATTTTGCTACTTCTTCCTCAAGGGCTCTCTTTTCTTCGAGCTCTTTCCTAGCCTCCTCGAGCTCCTTCTCGACCTCAGTAAACTTGGCACTAGTCTCCCTCAATTGACCGGCCATAACAACTTCCTCTTTGAGAATGTTGTGGAGAGCATTATGAGTTTGTCGAGACTCTTCTTCTAAAATGGCTAGTCAATGAGATTGGTGTGTAAATAAATCTCCAGCCTGCAAAAAGGACATCAGTAATAAGACGAGATTTCAAAAAAAGTTAATACATTCGAAGAAGACATGTACCCTCTGATGTGCATAAGCAAAATCGCCCATGATCTGAAAACCGCCTTTCTGGAAAAGCTCGGTATTATCATCCCTAAACCTTCCGGCCATCAGAATTCGAAAGGACTTATCCACCATATGTTCACCATTAGGGCCAAGGTCGGACTCGATGGTCCCGTCCTCCGAAAACCCAGCAGCCCTCGGTCCGCAAAGGTGATCCTTTATAAAATCTACCAAATCCGGTTATGAACGACCTGGTCGACATTAGATCAGGCCTGGACTCCGACCAAATGGCCTTACTCTTCTTGAAGGCTCGGGATCTTTGCTATTCCTTTTTCGGGCCACTCGAGCTTCAATTATCTCTTGGGATTAGATCCCCTTTAACGTATAGTAGCTATAGCCCGCCGCGGTCGGATCAGACTTACCAGTTGAGAATACCGATTGAAGAGGGCTAGAAGCTCGAGGTTGTGAAATCCCCTCGGCAGCAATTTGAAGAAAACCTGTAGCTATGTTCGAAACTGCAGAAGTGTCGGTTCTGGCATTGGTTCCTCCAATCATCAAGGTAGCCCTTGATTTCTTCTGCTTGCGGGGTTGGCCCTGGGACTCTGTAGAAAATGTAGCAACGACCGAACCGGCTACGGAGGTTCGAAACTTCTCAACAATTTCAGCTGTAAAATCGAGAATGGATTTAATTTCGAACCAAGAAACATCAACCGAATTATAGGAAAAGAAATAGTATACCTAAGGTGGAAGGAGCAATTACAGCAGGATCCAACTCATCCGTCCGAGCAACTTGGTTAGGTGGATCGTCAGAAGGCGTGGTCGAAGATTCGCCAAAATTGATAGGAGGGGCATGATAAGAACATTCGATGAGCCCTGCCATTCTCAAGACCCTCTCTTGGGTCAATAAAGCTGTTTGATAAAGATCAGGTGGAGGGTCTGCAAAAATTCATCCGGAAGCTCGTAATTCATCCGTCCTGTAAGTTTCCGCCTACCATAAATCCAAGACCTCTCTCCAGGCCATTCATAAGGGGTCAGATCTAGAGTCTCTGCAGAAGGTGGAGTATCGGGGCCTCGGACGAAAAAGAACTCCTTTTTCCACCCTTTCAGGTTGCTCGAAACGTTGCTCGACAATATCGATCGATTCGACCTCTGCGAGAAATAAACGTACCCAACGTTTGAAGATGTTGAGGAGCTCACTTGGAAAACCCGCCAGAAGTTTTGGAAAGCTGCTTTCTTCCCTTTGGCCTTCATTAGCGCGCTGAAGGCGACAATATACCCGATCGAATTCGGGAGAATTTGGGATGGAGCAAGGTGAAAAGCCTCTAAAACGCTACAAAATAAAGGAATAAAGGGGATGCGTAGGCCGTAAAAGAATTGCCTAGTGTAAAAAGATTGGCACCCCGTAGGAGGATCGGTGACACGCTCCTCAGGAGTTAGGACGACGATCGAAAATCCGACACCTAAGTACTTACCGAAGTTGGTCTCCAAGTATTCTCGATGTTCTTCAGTATAACGACAAACGATTTGATCGGCCCTTTCCTCGGTTTTATTAAGCTGTACACTGGACGAAGGTTCCGTCCATTCAAAAATCGTAACAACAACACTTCTACCTATTCTGTACTTGGCTTGCTCGTTCTTTCCTAAGGGAAGATCATCGTCCTCCGCGGCCTCTTTGTCGGTGGCCTCGCTCGAAGTATCGCTTTCACTGCTCTCCGAACCCGAGTTTGACTCCTCTCTCATCTTGTCGGAACTAGAACTAGGGCTCGGGACCCTTGAAATCTCAGCTTCGGAAAATTGAGTATCCACAATCCGCATCTCATAGGAACCACCGTCTTGTTCTTCCACTGCCTTGGCTTTGCCTTTGGGATCTGTTGAACTAGACATTTTATGCTCAGGACGATTGGACGAATATTAGGGTTTTCTAATCGATCTATACGCTTCGATCTTGGGTTTTTTGAGAGTCTTGTGCAAATGAATCTCCGACGATCAGCTTATATATACAAGGTCAAAACGGTAAATTGCAAACCGATCCTCGAATAGTCGGGACGATTGAACTCCCACAGGATAATTTCAAACCTACTTTCTCTTTAATTACACATTAGACCCCTATACTCTATGGATTTATGGGCTGCAGCCCAACACATGAAGAAAAACAACGTTTAGACTTCAGTGTTCGTTTACTACTATGCGATCGGAGAAGCTTGGCCGGAAAAATTAAGGTAGTTATAACAAGGAGTCGATTACGGCATCACGAAGTATGAAGCGATGAGATGCTTTTGAAAAGCTTGATAATCAGTATCGACGAGAAAATTTATATATCACAACAATCATTATGGTATTTCCATGATATACACTCTTTTTCCCTGGTTCGGTTTTATCCCCATAGGTTTTCCGAATTAGGTTTTTAACGAGGTTTATCCGAGTCATCATAATAAGACTCGCCCACCCCAGCGTATCGCATACTTCTCCGAGCTTAAGCTTCACTTTGCGCTCGAGAAGTGGGGGAGTATTGATAATGGGTATTTTGGGAGTCTACCCCTGGGAACCCAAGTGAGGTCGAGTGTTGGCGATCTCCGACCATTCAAAAGCAAACCGAGCTCGGACCAATGATGTTCCGATCCAACCTTTACTAAATGGAGTTTAGTGACCTATGATTACTGTTGGGCCGACCATGGGCCCAGGCCTAAGAACCTCGTAATATATGCGTACGGACAGTCCAGGAAGCTCATTTTTCTCAGCTATAAATACTACGAACATTAATGAAGGACACACGAATTCCCAGGTGCACTCCATTCGAATCTGCCACTCGGAAAGATAGTATAGGCCATATTATATGTATTTCGCACTCTAGCTTGTACGGCATCCTATAATGCTCAAATAGGACCCCCGATACTTGTAATCTATACACTTTCGATCGCAATATACTTTATTAATCTTTTCTCCATATACATTGTTTGTGTTTTCTTTGTTTATATTCTAATTTCGATCATACCACGAAATCGAGCAAGATCAGTATATGGAAATTGTAAATGATAAAAGGTTCACTGAATTAATTCACCAGTGATTGGGCTCCATGGGCTTGTGGCTGGACATCGACCGTGGAGTGTGGGAGAATTCCCAAATTGGCAGGGGTGCTAATTTTGGAATCATCAGTCGACAGAGTGTTCGATTGATTTAGAGTATGTCTTACTCGAATAATTAAATAATATTAATTATAACCCACGGACAATTATGTGGTAAACCTACGGGGGCATACACAATACACATGAAGCGAAAGCGAGGAAATAAGAATGATCGAGTCGACTAGGTGAGTAATCGACTGGGTCGATTATGAGTGGTGGGTCGACTGGGTCGACCCAATTAGAACAAAGAAGGATCCAATTTGAATTGGATCAGGATCATAAATTAAATTGGAATTTAATTTGTGAGTTAATTAATTAAGTTTGATTTAATTAATTAAAGGAATGATTGATTAATTGGACTTAGAGTCAAAATTAATTAATTGGGAGAAAAGTTAATTAATTTGGCTATTTAATTGGGAGATTAAATAAAAGCCTGGTCAAAATAATTAACTGGGCCATGAATTAATTAAATTAGAGAGGGCCATGGCCCATGTAGGAGAAAGGAGTCCTAGTCCTAATAGGACTAGGTTAGGGAGATAACTATAAGTAGGTAACTTGTAGTTATTTTTCACAAACACCTCTAAGCAAAATTGAGCAAGAGCAAAATTCTCTCTCCCTCTCCCATCCAGATCGGCCGAACCCTTCCAGTGTTTGGAAGAATTTTTCGTCTTCGATTTTTGTTCCTAAATCGTTCCTAAATCCTAGATATTAATATACCCTATGCTCTAGTCAATTAGGTTATATTAATTTTCGTGATGTTGTGGTGTATCAACTCGTAGAGGCGCAACACGTGGGGCGCTACTACAAAATCTTGGATCGATTTAGCTGGAGGAGAAACTTGATCTCGACTGCCAACTTGGATTTGCAAGGAGATAGGTATAACGTGTAAACTACTTATACTATCGTTTTAATTAATATTTATATATATACACCTAGAGTAGTATCCTGGCAAGATTCCGTAAGAGGTCCTAAAAATTTTATATTCCGCTGTGCCTAGGGCTGTTTATCTTACCGAATCCCAACAGTGGTATCAGAGCCAACTCTAGGCTTTGAATATATATGAATTTGCAAATTCTGTGAATTAAATCATATGTTTGATTTATGTGGCCAGTTCTTTAACTTTGCATGTTTTAGAACGTATATCTGTTAACTTAGAGTTAATGTTTAATTTTGGATACGGAAAATTTTATCATGTTGATTTTATTTTGGATTGGGATTTAATTGACTGGATCTGTTTAATTAAATCAACGAGTAATCAAAACAAAAAAAAAATTGGATCCAACTGCGGTGGCACGCGGCGGTGCGCAGGCAGCGCACAGCGGCTAGGCGGCCACCGCTAGCTGCTTCTTACGGCAGCGTGCGAGCAGCACGCTGTCCGTGCGCTGCTGTGCGCGGCTACCTGCTGCCGCACGCAGCCACGCGCAGCGGCTGCTGCCGCGGGCAGCACACGCGCGGACTTCGTGGCCGCGCGTGGGCTGTCCACGTGGCAGTTCGTGATTGGCCTCGACTGGTTGATTTTTGGTTGGACTCTAATTCTGTCTATTTTGAAAATTCTGGAAATTTTATAATTTTGGAAGATTAGGAAACTTGGAGTTTTTGAATAAGGTAGTTATTTTGTTAAACCTAAACACTACCTTAATTAAACTAATCTAAACAAAATAGGATTATCTTGAAAATCTTGGATATTGGGAATATTTGGGAAACTTGGAGTTTTGGATAAGGTAGGAATCTTAGAGATTTAGTCTACCTTAATTAACCAATTTAATCAAGATAAGGTTTGTGGATTACTTAGAGCTCAAGTAAGAGCTAATTAATCTTAGAGGTTAATTATTAATTCAGAATTAATTAACTTAGATAATTTTTTAGAATTAAAATTAAAGGAGCCGGTAAATTTACATTTATGCCCTTATGTGAATTTATGCATGTTCTTGAGTGAATATGTGGATTGATCGATTTTGCCCTTAAGCCCTGTGTAGTTTTTGGTTTATTTATTTTATGGTTGTAATTAAATGGGCCTGATTGGTGCCCTTGCTTGCGCAAACAAATGTAATAGAATAGGACCATTTAAATTTGTAAGCTAGGCTTAGATTAGGATTGGAGCCGAGAAGACCTCATGAAGACTTGGAGATCCGCATGGAGGCCCAATTCATTACATGGAGGCCCAATCAAGCTGGATATTACAAGAAGGCCCATGATGTATGGGTTTGAAAATTGTAATAGTTGGGACATTTAATTTCCACCCTAGACTGACCAATTGATTCATCACATGGCTCGTGATGAATCTCATAGGATGGGCAATCGATCAATCATATCCTGCTAGGTGATGTATGTTTACTTATATTCTTTGATGTATGTCTTGCATGCTTAGAATAAATCACGTAAACAAGATAAAGCATAATCTGATGAGACCTCGCACAAGAAAAACTTAAAACCTCCAATTGAACTTGAAATTCAATTAGAATATTAAATCGAACTTAAGGGCGCATATGAATAGTCTCTATGGTCCGAGCCTATCCAATTACTAGGTCTTAGGCATATTGTATGAATATATCTCGATGTCTCACGAGTCGTGGGTCGAGCTATAGGAAGATGATATGTCTATTGCCTCGATGCACGAGTTAGTGCCAAGGGAGGGGATAGCAAGGTTTTAGGTGGTGTCTCACGAGTCGTGGGGTGTCTAAGATTGAACTATTTCTCTCCACGAGTATTGGACATGATTTAACGCTAGTAAGTATGGATGTCTCACGAGTCGTGGGTCCATATCGAAAAACGAGGCTAAATGAACTTAAGGGTTAGCTGCGATGGTTAACCGACGACGTAGTCGACCACCAAGTGAATCAAATAGTATGGCCAACGAGTCGTGGGTACTAGGAGATTGCATTTGGGCCTTAAGCCCGCTAGGATATTTTAAATTCCCGAAACTTATGTGGGGGCATAAGATTTTGATTAAAATAGTGGGAGTAATTTACAAATAAAAACCATGTTTGTAAATTGTGCATTTTAAATTAATCTTCCGCGTATTTATTTCTTCTCTCGTCATTTTATAGATATGATGTCAAAAGAGCTTAGAGCACTTAGAGATTTGTCCATCTCATCACTTGAACGTAATATTTTAACTGGACCCAACTTGCATTTCTGGACGCATCATTTGAATGGATTATTTGAAGCTGAAAACATATCATATATTTTGTTTGTGCCACCACCCATTACTATTTCACATGATGTTCCTGATGAGCTCCGCAAAAGCATCACCATATGGAAACTGGATGATGGCTTAGCTCGTGAGTACATGTTGGAATATATGTCACTTGATCTGCGTTTGCAACATGAGCATATGGCATCCGCGAAAGAGATTCTCTCGAATCTCAAATTCCTTTATGGGATTAGAGATGGTCGTCGCAGATTCGCGATCACGAGGGAACTCTTGCAAGCAAGAAAGAGAAGGGAAACTTCTGTCGGAATCCACGTACACAAGATGATTCGACTTCTGTCTGAACTCGATGATATGGGTGTCGTGATGGACAATGATTTCCGAGTAGATCTTATTCTACAATCTCTTCCTAGATCATATGACCGATTTATCGCGGACTTGAATCTCCAGAGGCGAGAGATCACTGTGCATGTCCTGCGACAAATGCTCGAGGAACACGAAGCTTCTTTTGGAAAGAAAGCGAGGGTTGGCGAAAGGACTCGGCGGCGTTCAAAACCAAATCAAATGGAAACCAGAGCTCCTTACTGCACAAGATCAAGGGAAAGGATTAAGCTCGAACCTATGGAGAGTTCGAACAGGTATATTCCTTTTTGAAGTTAATTTTACAATTAACTGTGCATGTTTGGTGTTAGACACTGACTGGAGTTCTCATCTTTGTAGGTGATGGGAACATCAAGGAAACTGGAGCCTGAGGATTGGATCCTTGAATAAGGCAATGGAGCTGGAGCTGCTACCAATGCCGTAGGCAAAAGTAGATTTAGGTGGTTTGATAAAAGTCATTAGAAAATTTTCTTTTATGTACCTGGTTTTAGTGAAAAACTTTTATTCATATTTTTGGATAATGATGATTTTAATAAAAGCTCTTGTTTTTTGTTTTTCATTTGGTACATTGAAATATTGACTTTACATCATAAAATCACCTAAGTTAGTTATGCACGTACAACAAAACAAAAGAAAACAAGATAATGAAATATCTGCCCAATTATGGCACGCTAGACTTGGACATATATCTAAGTCAAGGATTCAAAAGTTGGCATCTTCTGGCGCGATTGAAATCAATCGCATTGATGAAATGCCAACATGTGAACCATGTCTAAAGGGTAAAATGGCTAAGTTGCCATTTAAGGGAAACCCTGAGCGAGCCAAGCAAACATTGGACTTAATACATACTGACGTATGTGGACCACTAAGAAAAAGCGCCCGAGGTGGCTATGATTACTTCATCACTTTCACTGACGACTATAGTCGTTATGGATATGTGTTCTTGTTGAAACACAAGTCTGAAGCCTTTGAGCGATTCAAAGAATTCAAGATGGAAGTAGAGAATCAATTTGGTCATACGATAAAGGCTCTTCGTTCTGACCGAGGTGGAGAATTTCTTAGTAACGAATTTCTAAATTATCTTGTAGAGCATGGAATACTATCACGGTGGACTCCTCCTGCAACACCGCAATTAAATGGAGTTGCAGAGAGAAGGAATCGAACCTTGATGGACATGGTTCGATCCATGATGAGAGCCACTGACATTCCTCTTTCATTTTGGGGACATGCCCTCCTCACGGCAACGAAGATACTGAACATGGTACCTTCTAAATCCGTAGAAAAGACACCATACGAATTATGGTTTTGCAAGGCACCCTCATACGCATTCATCCGCATATGGGGATCTCCCGCTTACCTTAAAAAGCTAGTGGGAGATAAATTGGAAACTAAATCCACTTTGTGCAAATTCGTGGGGTATCCGGAAAACTCAATAGGATACGAGTTCTACGATCCTACAAGACAAACTACGTTTGTCTCGAGGAACGCTCACTTCTTGGAGAAGGATTTCTTGGTTGACAAGAAGGAAAATAACGTAGAACTAGATGAGGTCACCGAAGCTGAAAAGGCCGAAGAGGTCGATCAAGCTGACCTGTCACCACAGGTAGTGGGAGAACAAGAGCATGAAAGTGCACCAGAGAGTACACCGTAGAGAACCCGAGAGGTACTACGGTCTGCTGCATGAGACTGGACAGTCTCTGATCGACCCAAGGACTTACGAGGAGGCTATGGTAGACATAGACTCGGGAAAGTGGCGCGAAGCCATGGAATCCGAATTGGACTCCATGCACTCAAACAAGGTCTGGACCTTGGTAGATCCACCAGTGGGAGTAGCTCCCGTGGGTTGCAAGTGGATCTATAAGCGAAAGCTTGGAGTGAACGGAGAGGTAATAACCTACAAGGCGCGAGTAGTGGCAAAAGGATACACTCAAAGACCAGGTATCGACTTTGAGGAGATCTTCTCGCCCGTCGCAATGCCTAAATCCATTCGAATCCTGCTGGCCATAGCTGCGTGATATAACTACGAGATATGGCAAATGGATGTAAAGACTGCCTTTCTCAATGGAGACATTAATAAGGAGATCTACATGGAGCAACCAAAAGGATATGCATCCAAAGGAGATGAACACAAGGTGTGCAAACTCCAGAGGTCCATTTATGGACTGAAGCAAGCTTTCCAAAGCTGGAACATTCGTTTCGATGAAACAATCCAAACTTTTGGATTCATCAAAAACATGTTCGAACCTTGCGTGTAGAAGAATATCAGTGGGAGTACAGTTGAATTTTTGGTGCTCTACGTTGACGACATTCTTCTCATTGGAAACAATGTAAAAGCTTTGTCCGAGACTAAAGCATGGTTGTCTACACAATTCTCAATGAAAGATTTGGGAGAAGCATCATTTGTACTGGGTATAAGGATCTACCGAGATAGATCAAAAGGACTGTTGGGCCTATCCCAATCACATTACATAGATAAAATCTTGAAAAGATTTAATATGGAAGAATCCAAGAGAGGATTGCTTCCAATGAGACATGGTATTGCACTCTCTAAGTCTATGGCCCCAAAGATGCCTGAAAAGATCAGCAATATATCTCGAGTACCATATGCATCCGCGATAGGAAGCATAATGTATGGTATGTTATATACTAGACCAGACGTAGCGTACGCTCTAAGCGTAACAAGCCGCTACCAGTCTGATCCAGGAGAGCATCACTGGATAGCCGTAAAGGCAATTCTAAAGTACATGAGAAGGACTAAGGAATTGTTCTTGTTATACGGTGGAAGAGAATTGAAATTGAAAGGCTATACAGACTCGAGCTTCCAATGTGACGTAGACGACTTCAAATCGACATCAGGATACGTATTCTGCCTCAATGGTGGTGCGGTTAGCTGGAAGAGCTCCAAGCAAGAAACAACCGCGGATTCAACCACCGAAGCAAAATACATTGCCGCGAGTGACGCAGCAAAGGAAGGTGTTTGGATGAGGAACTTCATCCAGGAATTGGATGTGATACCTAACATCGCTGAGCCCATTACTATCTTATGTGATAACAATGGGGCAATAGCGCAAGCAAATGAGCCGAGATCTCATCAGAAATCCAAGCACGTACAAAGACGATACCACGTGATAAGAGATATCATTGGTAGAGGAGATATTAAGATGGAACGTGTCGACTCAGAAGATAATACTACGGACCCGCTAACGAAGCCTCTGCCTCAAAAGGCATTTGAGAAACATCTGCATAAGATGGGACTCAAGAACATAAAAGACTGGCTTTAGGACAAGTGGAAGATTGATAGAAATAGTGTCCTGCAAGCCAACTGTATGGCTAGCATTAATTATAATAAATAAGGAACTATTCAATTTCGATTAATAAATGCACTTTATTAAATGGTCATATTTATCTTATGTAATAAATATCTACGCATAAGGATAGAAGTCCTTAGATCACAGGGCTATGGGACAACCCGTGGACTGATCTCCAAGGCCGTGATCTAGAACATATTCAAGAGTCGTAGAATCCAATCGAGATAGGACATCGTTGGATTCGGTTAGACTATCACTATTGTGTATACTCCGATGAACTGGAGAACGCTGGGGTCCACGAGCGTGACTGGGATAGTCGATACACATAAGTGGGTGGCTTGCTGGGATGGTAAGCGCACTGAATACCCCAATTAGGAAATAACTCACCATGGAAGCGGTAGTCGCATATCGGGGTTGAAGTTATTCCAATTTGCAATAGTATACGAGGAACAATCCGTAACTACTTGAGGTGATAGGGTTTATCTGGTGCGAGAACGTCGATGCTTTGATATGAGTTCCGACTGACTGGGGATCGTCAGAAAGTCTCTGTGGACTCATATTGGGTATAGAGGAACTCGTATGCAAATTCATATCATCAACAAAGGATCCATTGACCCGACTTGATAGGTTGGGAAATTCTCCTATGGATTTCTGTGAGAAATCAATTCTGGTAAAATCCTTGGCCAAGGTATCTGACGACTTTATGTAAGTAGCTCATAAAGATTAAGTCAAGGAGAATTTATTTCGAGATCAGAATACATAAGTTCAAGACAAAATAAAAGGGAAACCGATGAAAGACCATACCCTTAAGTTTCGACTGGGAGATTGATCGATGGAGAGATTATGTCGTATATGGAAATTGTAAATGATAAAAGGTTCACTGAATTAATTCACCAGTGATTGTGCTCCATGGGCTTGTGGCTGGACATCGACCGTGGAGTGTGGGAGAATTCCCAAATTGGCAGGGGTGCTAATTTTCGAATGATCAGTCGACAGAGTGTTCGATTGATTTAGAGTATATCTTACTCGAATAATTAAATAATATTTAATTATAACCCACGACCAATTAAGTGGTGAACCTACGGGGGCATACACAATACACATGAAGCGAAAGCGAGGAAATAAGAATGATCAAGTCGACTGGGTCGACTAGGTGAGTAATCGACTGGGTCGATTATGAGTGGTTGGTCGACCCAGTTGGAACAAAGAAGGATCCAATTTGAATTGGATCGGGATCATAAATTAAATTAGAATTTAATTTGTGAGTTAATTAATTAAGTTGGATTTAATTAATTAAAGGAATAACTGATTAATTGGACTTAGAGTCAAAATTAATTAACTGGGAGAAAAGTTAATTAATTGGGCTATTTAATTGGGAGATTAAATAAAAGTCTGGTCAAATTAATTAACTGGGCCATGAATTAATTAGAAGACTTAGTCTTCTAATTAGAGAGGGTCATGGCCCATGTAGGAGAAAGGAGTCCTAGTCCTAATAGGACTAGGTTAGGGAGATAACTATAAGTAGGTAACTTGTAGTTATTTTTCACAGACACTTCTAAGCAAAATTGAGCAAGAGCAAAATTCTCTCTCCCTCTCACATCCAGATCGGCCGAACCCTTCCAGTGTTTGGAAGAATTTTTCGTCTTCGATTTTTGTTCCTAAATCGTTCCTAAATCCTAGATATTAATATACCCTATGCTCTAGTCGATTAGGTTATATTAATTTTCGTGATATTGTGATGTATCAACTCGTAGAGGCGCAACACGTGGGGCGCTACTACAAAAGCTTGGATCGATTTAGCTGGAGGAGAAACTTGATCTCGACTGCCAACTTGAATTTGCAAGGAGATAGGTATAACGTGTAAACTACTTATACTATCGTTTTAATTAATATTTATATATATACACCTAGAGTAGTATCCTGGCAAGATTCCGTAAGAGGTCCTAAAAATTTTATATTCCGCTGTGCCTAGGGCTGTTTATCTTACCGAATCCCAACATGTCCAACTCAAGTAGAATATTCAAGTAATGAATAGGCATGTTGTGTTGACATCCCGGGAGCAACACTGTTCCAAAAAGTAATGCCATGTACATGACTTTGAATTCAGCCCCCATAGTAGTGCAATTTTCCAGTCATAAAGTCAATTCCCCAATATCTATTCTCCCCTTGACAATGGTGAAATAATCCCCATAAAGCATCAAACCTTCAGAAGAATCTGTGTCGAACTGGATAATTAAATCTGAATTTGGGATCCCAATTGCATTAGCTATGGATGTACTATTCATCTCAACATAACTTTCGTGAACTTGAATTCTATGATGCCCACAATCATAATTGTCAAGTATCCATTTGATCATAACCCTATCAATGGCATCAACTTGTAGCTCGGTAAGGGTTCCGAATCCCATATCCTGAATTTCCTCAACTTGTTGTACACTTAGTTGAGAGTTAACTTCTATAAGTTTTCTCAATGAGGTTCTGTGCTCCAATTTTGTCAACTGTGAAATGCATAGAGAGAACTAAATGTTTATAAAATATGCTTGAAAACACCCATAATATTAAATTATTAATTTTGGACATGGAGATATAAAGATATAAAGATAAAGTTATTAATTTCCTACCCGATTAGGCTCCACAAATTCTAAAAAGTCCTTCATATATTTTTTGTCCTTGATTCTTAAAATCTTGTTTATCCGCTGTGCATATCCACCGTGAGGAAGCTGTGTATCACATATTCACATGAGTATACCTTAATATTAGGATATATTTAATAATATATGTTTAATATGTTTTGTTGATATACCTTCTGAACCGACGATAATCCCGTTGTGGTTATGTTTGTTTCCATATCCAGTAATTTGTCCAAATCCAGTATTTCTTTAACCTTTGATGCTTTGGATTTTTTAGGCACAGCTGCACCTTATAACTCCCCACCGGATGCGTTATTTTACCCTCAAGTGTCGCCAAATTGAATTTCTTAGCCTCAGTGTACGTGAGCTTTCTTTTCGTATCATGAAAACTCGGTGGATCATTTTCCCTAAATTCATGAAAAAAATGGATATGAAAAATTTAATATGCATACGAATAAGTTTGGTATTCTCACATACTTTTGGTCCTCTTACCCTTCATTGAACCTAGTTATTTATTGGGTTTGGATTGGTCCAGGACAAACATTAAAACTTGGGTTCTGGATTCTGAAAGTAGGGGTGGGCGCGGGTAGGGTATTTTGGGTATTGGGTATTTCGGGTTGGGTACCCGACTTGGCGGGTAGTGAATTTTCATACCCGAAACCCTACCCGATTTGGCGGGTACCCGAAGTTCGGGTACCCGAAATTTTCGGGTATTTCGGGTATTGGGTATTGGGTACCCGAAATTTCACACTTTTTTTTTTCAAGAATTTTTTTTCAACATATATGTACGTAAAATTGTAAATAAATGAATTCAAACATTAATTGTACACAATAACTTCAAAACAAAACAATACAAATGTCTCAAGCCTTCAAGATTCAACTATTCAATAAATTACAATCAAATCAAACTCGAAGTCTCAAAGCATCAAAATATTAAATATCACTATCGCATGGCATAAAAGTTACAACTTACAATAGACATAAAATTGAGCAGTAGGAATACTAAAATTGATTTTCAGATTTGGGAGTTCAAATGTAGGCTGCTAAATGATATGAGAGTGTGAATAGCAAAATAGGGGAGAGTGTGAAACTATGAATAGGCAGTTTAGGTTTTTTTCCCTTTTCTAGCCCAACTAATTGTTAAAATAAATATTGGGCATATTTTGGGTTGTCAATTATTTAATTGGGCCAATTTTTTTTTTAAATACCCGTTCGGGTGTGAAATTAATACCCAATACCCTACCCGAAATATATTTCGGGTTCGGGTACCCAAACCCGAATGTCAAAATACCCATTTTTTTGTCCCAAACGGGTCGGGACGGGACCCAAAATACCCGACCCAAACGCCCACCCCTATCTGGAAGACATAGTCCACTCCAGGAAGAAAAAATCTCCACCTTGCCCCCTCAATGAAAACATCATTTTAAACTAGAAACCCTTAAAATGAAAACATCTCTTTTTACCCCTAAAATTGAATTAACGTTCCTCCCAAAGATATGAATATCATCTAAGTTTTCAAAAATAAATTTGCAAACTAATAATAGCACGAAAACATATGATGGTGTATTTACAAACTTCATGGAAACTTACACTAAGGATTTGGTTGACCTTTTTTCTTCCATTGACATTTGCAAGAGTAGTTGAGAGCTTTTGATGTTTGCGTATATAATTGATCCGACATTCCTTCAATTCCTTCTCTTAAATGTTCAACGAGATCTCTTTAATGGCATTCTTCTATTAAATGTTCATTGAGAGGGTTTTTAATATTATGGTTTATGTAATATCTGAATTGAGACGAGCTTCCATATCTTGAAATGAGGTGGATGTCATATCACATTAAATGCAAGATAATAATATCATTACGAAATGTACAATTTAAAGTTGTGACTTTGGCCCTTTCACCATTTTTTTATACACGTATTTACGGCTACATGCACTACCACACAACTACCTACATTGACCAATTTATCTTCACAGGGGTGTTAAATGTAATAACCATAATTGATATTTAATAAGTTTTAATATATACCAAAAAATTATATTTGAGGCCAGAAATATGATAGTACAAAATTTAGATCACAAATTACATTAAAACACAGTATTTTTTTTAAAAATAAAATACTAAATACATTAAGAAAGTTAGGTAAAAAAAATGCAGTCTACATTATTGAATCACATATTACATAGAAGCACAATAAGTTATTTATAATAAATTATTTATAATAAAATACTAAATACATTAAGAAAGTTAGGTGAAAAAAAATGCAGTAAGCATGATTGAATTAATCGTATCATTACATTCAAACACACTAATTTATTTTTAATAAGATACTTCATACTTTAAAAAAGTTAGAGTTTGTCTTTTTTTTTTTCCACTTTCAAATTCCCTAGCACTTTTAATATTTCAGTAATGTTTTTGTTCAACTTTTCTGCCTGGTCTCTTTGAAAATCGGCTCTCTTCTTTGCTAAACGTGTAGCTTCAACTTCACCGCGGAGCCTTCTTATTTCATCAATTTGACCTTCAACTTGTGTGTTACTTGAACTCGATCCTGAATTGCTTGAAAATTTTGACTTGGATAAATGCGTGGCATACGCATCTTGTGCAGCCTCTAAACTTTTGAAAGATTTGTGACGTGCATTGTTGTAGTATTTCACTTGATTATTTGCATCATCCCAATTGTCATATATCCCAGGTACACGACCAACAAACACAACATAAAAATTTTCCTGTGAAATATATTGTAAAAATGTTCATGTATATAAATAAGCTCTAATAAATAATCTATAATGATTTTGGAAGCACAAAAGTTACCATATTATTTTTTTGCTTGCCTGAATGAGAAATGCCTGAACTGATAATTTCCTACACTTATGGAACAAAATATTAATGTACATTCATATATAAAAATATACGAAAAAAATTGTATGAGAGAAATGAGTAGTATTACCTAACACAATTGGCAATTGGATGAAGATGTGGTGGTGTTGTAATAATATATGCTCCGAGTTTATTATTGCCTTTAAGAAACTGCTCCCAGAAATCATTTTATATTTGGGGTGGTCAAAAAGTTGAATAAAGCTGTAAAATTGAACTGAAATGATGTACATGGATTTGCGTGAACTGGTTGCAGCATGCATTCCACCCGTGAATCACTCCATGTGGGTCAGGTCAGTCTAGGTAAAAGAATTGGGGAAGTTTTTGAAGTAAAGTTTTTGGGCGCCTAGAGGTTTATATATATGGTTTATATTTTTTCCAAGTTAATTTAGTTGGAGTTGACGTTTTAAGATAAAATGTTTTCCAAGTTAATTTAGTTGGAGTTGACGTTTAAAGATAAAATGTTAATTTGTGAAGTAAATTGACGGTCCTATAATGTTAATTTTTGGCACACTTGTAAATGGGATATTTAGTTTAACTCAAATAAACCAAAATTTCGCCAAAAGTTACTAAAATTGATAGTTTTGGGTGTTATGTGCCAATATGAGTAAAATTTAATGTTTGTATCTATATATAACTTGATGCACACATGTGCCATAACTCCACCTCCACTAAATCCATCTGATCTAATATAGTTATTGACATATTGCCTCTCAAAAGAAATTGTTCAAGTATGTTTTTTCTGAACTTTCAAGATTGCACTCTCCTCATATTTTCCAATTATGTCACAACATATTGGTTCATCATCTAACAAAAAATCATGTGATATTAATGGTTGTTGCGTCGATTGCCATGTGGACCTCGACAACGGTAATAATCGGACATATCCGTGTTTCCGATGTACATATGCTACAAAGCTTAAGACTCAATTCAACCATTTGATCGACGATCTTGTGTGCGAGTATTCCAACAGCGAATTTCAGATGTACATCAATTCCTTCCCATCGAATGTGTATTTTTGAAAAATTTGAGATGGTTGTGCAATTTTTGCAAGTTTCGTACAAAGCTAGGATTCAACCCAAAAATCCGTAAGTGGATAATAACTTATATTAAAAAATAAGTGACCATTAGATATAAGTCGTGGCTTATTTATGTTGACTTAAATTTCTTGATTAAAAATGCAGTCCGGATCGTTGTTGGGGACTATCTGTTATGGGTCCAGTGGAAATTAGGTATTCTTATATTAATCCTTTAAACTTATTAGAATTGTTTTGTTAATTATATAAATTTGTTGCTCGTGTAAAAATAGCCCATTGTTGAATCAAGGGGATGAGAATGGAGAGATGTGCCGTATATGGAATTTGAGAGACTTAATAGAAAACGAATGATTTATTTGCTCATTGAAGAATTTGAGAGAATGACTGTTGCGAAATTACACAAGATAGTACTTTTGCAACTAATCATACTTGGGAAAGGTATGGTAAAATGGGCATAAATTCGAAGTAACATTTTTATTTAGATTGTAATTAGTGATAACATATATTTCTTGTATCCTAATCCGTAAATATTTCTCCCAAAAAAAAGACAAAATTCGTTAATTTTATTATTAGACAGAAAATAAAAACTATATGTACACACGTTTATTCTGAGAAATTTTTACACACAAATTTTTATTAACAATTTTAGCAAATAATTAGCATATGTGATGTAGAATAAACAACACAAGACACCCATCAATTATTTAGCTGCTATGATAATATACAATCGATTTTAAAATTAAAATAAAACGAATCAAAATAGGGTAATACATCATTTGTTGATGAAATGAAGGACGAGATTTTGAAGTTGAAGGAAGAAATGGATTTTTATTAGATTGAATTAGTGGAGTTTTGGAATTTTATTAGATTGAATGTATCGAGTTATGAATTTGTTGTACTGTCTTTATGTTTTGCCGAATTACTGTTGCGACAAAAAATTTAGTCCATGGTATTTATTTAAGTTGTTTTCGTTATTTTACATAAAATATTTTGTTTGTTTATTTAAATTTGCCAACTTAAAATGGCTTGATTTGATAATCAATTTTAACTCTACTATATTTCACTATAGTCTAATCAGTTAATTGACAAAATAGCCCATAGTTAATTGATAGTTACTTTTGAAATGAAAATGTATCACTAGGTCAATATTTGAATATAAAATGGCTCGAAAATTACAATAAAGGTATAAAGTCATAATTTAAAAGCATTTGCAATGCCTAGAATTTATAGGGTTTACGACATAATGTTTACGAAACATATAGGGTTTAGGATTTAGTGTCTATTAGATAGTTATGGAACACTAAGTCCTTCGTAATTTGAAAATACCGACAATCTCAAAAAAATTGAGTTATGGTCATTATTTCGGTCAAACTATCTATTAGATGGTTATGGAACACTAAGTCCTCCATAATTTGAAAATACCGACAATTCTCAAAAAAATTGAGTTATGGTCATTATTTCAATCAAACTATCTATTAGATGGTTATGGATCACTAAGTCCTCCGTAATTTGAAAATACAGACAATTCTCAAAAAAATTGAGTTATGGTCATTATTTCTGTCAAACTATCTATTAGATGGTTATGGAACACTAAGTCCTCCGTAATTTGAAAATACCGACAATTCTCAAAAAAATTGAGTTATGATCATTATTGCGATCAAACTGTGTATTAGATGGTTATAATGATAGTACATCATAACCTATAATTCTATAACTACAAAATTTGCCAACACAAATACACAGTTTATTTGTGTCATATAAATGTGATAGTCGTTTATTAAATTTTCTTCCTTATATCATAAGTATAATTTTTCCATAGATTTTAACAATAATTTAAGTAAGTCGAAATTTTTGGAACAATAAATTTTCAATTATTTTAGTCGTTTAATTAAATTTTATTACTTATTTGATATCACGATATCTACTTGGATTAGAATATTTACTTTAAGTGGTGAGCATGTGCTAGTCGCTAATATTAAAGTTTATTCCTTATAGCATTAGTAATTTCTGTAGACACTATATGATTATTTTGATGTATGAAATATGATTAATGTAAATATACAAAACATTTATTAAATACACACAGTTTAAGGAATAAAACCGCCCTTTTGACTCTTTATATTTCACGATGAATTTGTGATCTTTCATTTGTCTGCCTTTTATCCCATTTTAGTTGAAGAACCTTCCACTATACCCGTACACTTTTCCGATTAGAGTATTAGACAAAAAAACCTGAAATTCCTTGTCCTACTTTCAGAATATTAATTTTCAGGTTGAAACAAAGATATGGCTAACTACAAACCTAATTTGGTTTTCGGTTTTTTCATTCCATTACAGAGTCGTTCACCGACGAATTTGTAAGTAGTTTTTATTTTGGGGATGTAAAGTTGTAACTGACATTTTGCATACATTTTTTTGTGGATTTTTTTTCACTCCACTGGGGATAAGGAAAAAGGGGATCCAGGTTACAATTTTTTGTGGATTGATGGGGGCTATTTCGCACCCCTTATAATGTTCGGATCGACTAAGGGATTTAAGATCGGTTCAACCAGACGAGCCCGTTCAGGATCATCTATCGACCCAATAGAATACGACTCTCCTCAACAAGCAGACTACAATCCGGACTCAAGAAGGACGATTGGGTCGAGTCCTATTAGAATTATGTTTCCTTGTAAAGCTAGGTTTAATGTGATATAAATACCTAGTTAATCATTGTATTACATACGCTTTACATACTCAACTTACGCCTGCATACTAAAATAATCTAAGATTATTGAATAGAAAAGCTTTTGCTATACTATTTATTCATTCATTGTCTTGATTACTGATTGTTCCATCTGATTGTTCTTCCTTGAGATTGATCCATCAAGAGTAAAGTAACAGAGCCCTATAATTCGTATTAATTCAGAATCACACTCCTTACTGATTTAATCTTACCCGACGAAATTCGGTTTAATCATGGATGTACTACTGTGAAGAAGACGGCGTGGAGAAAATACATTTAATTTATTATTTATTTTGTTAGGTTATTAGTTTTATTTGATTTATTAATTCATTATAGGATTTTGATCTAGGTAATGTTTTACTTAATTTATTAATTGTTTAATTTCCAATTGTTTGCATTCTTAACTGTCCACGTTATTGCATAATAAATATAAATGATTATATAATAAAAAATTGACAAGTTGTTCATGTTTAGGAGTGAAATATGCCATGTTTAGGACCATGGCGAGGGATATGGATTTGTACATCATGTTGTTCATGCCACTATAATTTTTGACAAGTTTGTTTCCTGTTAGTATTTGTTTTACGGGCAGGACCATGGATTAAGAGGACGGGGAATTTATAAATTCGAAGCCAAACATATGACATAAACATCAAACGAAAAAATGGTGATTGGTATATGATTTATGCGCGTGCATTAATTGAACATTACAGAATTAAGACTGGGGATGTGTTTTTCTTTGAATATCTGGGCAATACAAACTTTGTGGTTTGCATATGTTCAGGCCAATACTATGTTGAGAAATTCGATTCTAATGTTAACCGAAGCCCTTTCAAGTTTTTCAGAATGGCCGGACGATGTTCTGAAGTTTGCTTGGTATAGATATTTTACTATTTTAGTCATTTTATATTAAAGGTGGATGTTGCATCACTTGTGAAATGTTATTGATTGTTTTGCTGCAGGTATTGCCCAAGTTATTTTTCTCATATCCTATTATGGACCCCTTGGGGTGTTTTGCAACTGTTAGAACCCGTTTGGGTGCCTGGAAAATTTGTTGTATGAGAAATAATGAAGGTGTAATATTTGTAGGACCATGTTGGGACTCTTTTTATGAAGCACATAAGCTATATGATTGCCAATTGATCCAGTTTTATTATTATGATGTTTTGAAGTATGATGCAACCATTTTCATAGTAGTGGATGTGAGCCTCTTTTCATAAGAGGAGAAAGATCTAATATAGGTGCTATATACTTTATTCCTAGATTGATATTAAAAGCCGTACTATACTTGGAAAATAGTTGTTCACGTATTGTTTTATTGTTATGATATCACAGTAGAGGATGTAGATGAAAAATATTTGCGCTGCCCGGGTGCTCCATTTGATCTAGCAATTATATACGATTTAAAGGATGATGATGAAGAGGAAGAGGAAGAGGAAGAGGAAGAGGATGAAGAGGAGGATGATGGAGAGGAGGACGATGAAGAGGATGTTGAGGGGTCGAAAATGATTGAAGAAATGTACAACCAATTCAAGTTCCCACCCGTTGTCACATTCCGACCTCCAATGCGAGAACTCAACATTCCAAATGAATTAAACAAGAGCATGCCTCGATTGGTATTTATCAGTTTAAAGTGTTCTATATTGAATAGCAAGTCATAAAACTAAGGATTGTTAATGATATCATTCTATTATTGTTGTTGCAGTATATTGATAAGGAAATTTGGAAGCCGCATTGCCTTTACAAATACAACGTTGCATGGTTGAGAACTCCATCTATGCATGGCACCCGGATTTGGGAGGTGCAATTGCATTTTTATAAAAGTAAAGGTTTAAGTTTGAGAAAAAGTCCTCGCCTTGCGTTGGCTAAAGGCTGGAGTTCTTTAGTGTTGATTCCGAGTAAGGTTTTTAACGAGGCACAATTAATAAGTAGGTCACTGAGCTTGACTACTTCAACGAGCTACAACTACATTTTCGCTCGAAGAAGTAAGGGAGTACTGATGGGGGCTATTTTACACCTTAAAGGATAATCAAGAACTCAAGTAGAATTGAGTCGTTCCGACTTAATTATTGGCCTCTATTGGGGATCAAGCTTGATTGTCGTCTCGACCTAAGATAAGTATCTCGCCGACCCAACTCAGGAGTCTGAATCCTGTAAGGACAATAGCTTGTATCCTAGTTTAATTATGTTTCCTTGTATAATTAGGAGGGAGAAATATATATAAATTCATCACCTACGTTGTATTAGGGTTACGCTCAATATTACTGAAGCATATTCTCTCTAAAGCATTATACAATTAATAAAATAACTTTTGCTCTCATATTATTTGTCCTTGTTTATATACTTTTCCATTGTTATAGTTTATTTTCCTTGTGCGATAACATCCTGAGTAAAGTAACTAGGCCCTCAAACTTGTCCTCAATCCAGGCTACATCAAATTAATATTGATATTATCGAACCTAACGAAATTCGGTAAAATCATGACCCTAATGCATTTATTATTTGGCATGACCGGTTAGGCCATCCCGGATCAACTATGTTGTGTAAAATTATTCAGAATTCGAATGGTCATTCATTGAAGAACCAGAAGATTCTTGAATTTAAAGAATTCTCAATTGCTGCTTGTTCTCAAGGTAAATTAATAAGTAAGCCATCTCTAGTTAAAACTGTGATTGAATCTCCAACATTTCTGGAACGAATTCAAGGTGATATATGTGGGCTCATCCATCAACCATGTGGACCATTTAAATATTTTATGATTTTGATATATGCATCCACAAGATGGTCACATGTGTGTTTATTATCAACTTGCAACCTTGCGTTTGCGAGATAATTTGCCCAAATAATCAAATTAAGAGCACAATTTCCAGATTATGCAATCAAGACAATTCGTCTTGATAATGCTGGTGAATTCACATCTCAGGCTTTTAATGATTATTGTATGTCAATTGGAATAACAACTGAAAGTTGTGTTAACCATGTTCATACACAAAATAGACTAGCCGAATCTTTCATTAAAAGCCTCCAATTAATTGCTAGGTCATTATTTATGAGAACAAAAATCCCATTTCAGCGTGGGGATATGCCGTCTTACATGCAGCATCACTTGTGCACATCAGGCCAACAAGTTATCATAAATTCTCCCCATTGCAATTAGCTTTTGACAGGAGCCAAACATTTCCCATCTTAGAATTTTTGGATGTGCGGTATATGTTCCAATTGACCCACCACAACGCACAAAGATGGGTCCCCAAAGAAGGTTGGGAATATATGTTGGTTATGAATCACCTTCTATAATTAAGTATCTTGAACAAATGACGGAAAATTTATTTACGGCACGGTTTGCCGATTGTCATTTTAATGAAACAATATTTCCGATATTAGGGGGAGAGAATAAAGAGCTGGTAAAAGAAATTACATGGAATGCACCGACGTTATCTTATCTAGATCCTCGAACAAATCAGTGTACACTTGAAGTTCAAAAGATAATTCATCTTCAAAATATTGCAAATCAACTGCTAGATGCATTTACTAATCTAAAAAGAGTTACTAAATCTCATATACCATCTGAAAATGCTCAAATTCATATTAATGTCCCAATAGGACAATCTGCTAGTGCAAATGAGAGTAAGCCACGTCTAAAACGTGGTAAACCAATCGGTTCCAAGGATAAAAATCCTCATAAAAGAAAAGAAGCAAACACTGAAGATGGTCATATTGTGGAGGCAAGTACTCATGAGGAGCCGTATGACATAACTAATGATAATAGCCCAGAAGAGGTTTAGGTACATGAAAATAAAGTGATCTCAGTAAGTTATGCCACTACGAGAGAAAGGTGAAACCGAAATAAAACAGTTGTCCACAACAGTTTTGCATATAATGTTGTTGTGAAAATTATAAACGAGAATGACGATCTTGAACTTAAATTTGTCGAAGAATGTAGTCATAGAATTGTTGGGCCAAAATGGAAAGACGCTATTCAAGCAGAATTAAGTTCACTTTCAAAACGTGAATTCTTTAGACCAGTAGTCCAAAAACCCAAAGGAGTAAAATCCGGTGGGTATAAATGGGTATTTGTGCAAAAACGAAATGTGAAAAATGAAGTTGTTAGATATAAAGCACGACTGGAATTGATTATGAGGATATCTATTCTCCTGTGGGGATGCAATTACTTTTAGATATCCTATTAGTCTGGCAGTACGTGAAAATCTAGATTTGTGTATAATGGATGTTGTTACATTATATTTATATGGCTTGCTGGATACAAAAATTTATTTGAAAGTCCCTGAAGGATTTAAAATTTCCAATGCATGTGGAAACTCCCGGGAAAATTGTTCAATACGCTTGCGTAAATCTTTATATAGACTAAAACAATCTGGACGTATGTGTTATAATCGGCTTAGTGAATACTTGTCAAAAGAATGTTATGAAAGTGATCCGATCTACCCATGTGTATTTATAAAAAAGATTCAGATCAGAGTTTGTTATAATAGTTGTTTATATTGATGATCTGAATATTATTGGAACTCCAGAAGAGCTTCAAAAAGCAGTTGATTATTTAAAGAAAGAATTCGAGATGAAAGATCTCGAAAAAATAAAGTTTTGTCTCGGTCTGCAGATTGAGCACTTATCAAACATAATTCTTCTTCAGCAATCAACTTATACAGAATAAATTTTAAGACGATTCTATATGGATAAAGCACATATGCTAAGTACCCCAATGGTTGTTAGATTGCTAAATGTGAAAAAAGACCCTTTTTATCCTCGTGAGGATGATGAAGAACTCCTTGGTCCTGAAGTACCATATCTCAGCGCTATGGGATCATTGATGTATCTTGCTAATAGTACACGTCCTGATATATCTTTTGATGTAAGTTTTTTTAGCAAGATTTAGTTCTTCTCCTACACATCGACATTGGAATAGAGTGAAACATATATTTCGATACCTCTGAGGAACAATTGATATGGGGTTACTTTATCCCAATAATTCAAAATCATAATTAGTTGGCTATGCTGATGCGGGATACTTATTTGATCCGAATAAAGCCCGCTCTCAAAAAGTTTATGTGTTCACAAATGGAGGAACGACCATTTCATGACATTCTACTAGAAAAACTTTGGTTGCCACTTCATCAAATCATGCAGAAATAAACGCAATGCATGAGGCAAGTCGAGAGTGTGTTTGGCTAAGATCGATGACTCATCATGTCCAAAGCATGTGTGGTATATTATTTGAGAAAAATACCCCAACAATTTTATATGAAGATAAGACAGCCTGCATAGCTTAACTAAAAGAAGGGTACAATAAAGGAGATAAAACGAAAATATTTCACCAAAAATTTTCTTCACTCATGATCTTCGAAAGAATGGTGACATAAATTTTCAACAAATTCGTTCATCCAAAAATCCAGTAGATTTGTTAACCAAGGTATTGCCAACTGCCGCATTTGAGAAATTGATTAATAGAATTGGGATGTGTCGACTTAAATCCATTAAGTGATTTTGTTATCAGGGAGAGTAAAATACATGTTGCACTCTTTTTTCCTTGACTAGGTTTTTGTCCCACTGGATTTTTCCTAGTAAAGTTTTTAACGAGGCACATAACTATTTTATGGATATCCAAGGGGGAGTGTTGTAAATAATTCAAAATTATATGGATGTTCATAACCCCCAAATAATATTCTTACAAGTAAGCGCAATCTTGTAACCCCTAATTTTGTAACTTTGTAACCCTCAAATAAATTGTATATTCTCATTTATGTTTATTTTGTATTTGAAATTCAAGGCCTATAATTAGTGCTTATGTATAATGCTTGAAAAGCCAATTTATATGAATGAGAAATACTTTAATTCTCTCCTACATTATTCTCTACATTGTTAATTATTTTAATATTCTAGAATAATTTTATAACACTCTATTGTTTTTGAAAAGATATTTTAGAATAATTTTATAACAGTTTATTGTTTTTGAAAAGAAGCTATTAAGTGAGTCTTAAAAAGGAAAATTTGGTCTTTTAAGAAAAAATATTATTTAAATTTAAATTTTAAAATGACACATGTCACTAAGATAAATGCTATCTTACGTGCTCCCATCCCTCAAAATCTCATTTTAAATGACCCTCACCCCCTAAAAAAAGTAAAAAAAAAGTTTCATTTACTGCTATTATGGAATACTCTTCTAACTGGTTGTAATATTAGTACGTATTATAGTACACGAGAAACGACGCCTAAGCTATGCGCAAGTATACGTGCCTATTCCATTACTAGATTGGCAAGTAAAAAAAAAATTTCGAATGTATATATGATCGATGGTTATCTAAATTAACACCAAACTAAGCCAAAGTGCCAAACAATTAATCAAACACGTATGTAAAATGCAATAACCGGAAACTAGCTTAGAATATACATCCCCAGTTGATACAATACAATAAAATTGACCAAATTAAATTCATCAACAAAGTGTTCAAATATCAATATGCTCCATAATCCCAAACTCAAAGGATTTATCTACTCATAATAAAGAAAATTACAAAAGAAATTGCATCTAAACTAATTTTACCCACTAGAAGATACAACAATATCTTCTTTTCAGCTCAACCATGTCTCGAATAAAGCTCGTATGATATATTTCTATCGGATTCATCAAAATAATATAAAAACTCCCAAAACATGGTAAAGAACACATAAATGCTATGAAACCTACTCAAAGACTCAAAATGACAACAAAAGACACAAAAAACACACGTAAACCATTTTTGTTCATTTTAATGTATTAGGAAACTACATTTACGTTGTACGTGTCTAGTTAATTTCAACGGTATTTTTTGTAAGTTAGTAAAATTAATATGCCATAAAATCCGTTTTCACCTATTTAATTCATTGGTTTAATTCATTTTTCACCGATTTTATTCATTTTTACCAGTTTAGTTTAGTTTTTTTTTTTTTTACCGTTTTACCCATTTTAAACAATTATAACTTATTTTCATTATTTTTATAATTTTGTCCTCTTGTTTTATCCGTTTTAAACAGATTTTCTACCGATTTACTTTATTTTGTCTGTTAAACCTTTTTTTTACTCATTCAAACGTTTTTATCATATTACCCATTTTCACCTATTTCACACATTAATTTTTCACTGATTTCACATGTTCTTTCACCAATATCACTGAATTTTCATTGACTTGAAACGTTTTCGCCGACTTTATTCATTTTTCACTGATTTCACCTGCTTTTCACTATTGTTGTCGGTTCATGTTGGATAAGGATGAAGATGAAGGCTCTGAAGACAATTTGTAAAGGGAGGTTTTGAAGGATTCCAAAACTTCAAAGATTGGCTAAGTATGGAGTAACTTAGCTGATGATCCCTTAGAAGAAACTTTGACTAAGTAAAGAAGACATCAGAAGAGTCAAAAGTTTCAAGGTCCAAGACTTCTGATCTGCTGAAGTAAAGTTATCAGACTGATGAAGATCAGCCGACTCAAATCAGATTTGTTCAAGTTTGAGATCAGCCGAGTTCGCCATCAGACGTGTACTTTCGTCAGCCAAGTAAAGAAGATCATGAAGTGTTCCCAACGGTAATAAATGCCCCTTGGAGTAATAAATGCTGAAGTACAAGGTTATTAAAGACAAATGATTGAAGAATTGCTTCGCATCAGCTGGGTGCATTTAATGCTGCATTTAATGCTGCCTGCAGGATAGTACTGTTCATAGTACGGACAGACTGCAAAAGAGCCGTTCGCGGATTTTAAGGACCAGTACTCGAGGAATTTGAATTTTGTCTCTCTTCAACGGACATTTTTCTATCCTCAAGTATAAATAGCTGAAAGAGACGAAGAAGAAAGAAGCAACACACTTTCTGAGAGAAATTTCCGAAGCAAAATTCTTTAAGTCTCAAGAACAGCTCACTCATCAGCTGAGTCATTTGTTGACGAAAGCAGAGTTGAAGAATCAAGAAAAATACATCTTCTGAGTGATTTTGTAAACAAGAGTGTTGTGCGGAGTTGTGATCCATCTTTGTGAGTGATCAAACTTCAGAGAATAGGTCTTCTGTGTGATTTCCTATTGCGAACTTGTGGTCGTTTCATTTGTTGTTCGACGCAAGCAGAGTATACTGTAAACTTTGTGATTATAGTATAACCCAAGATCTGTGTGACTTGGAAGAGTGGACTAAAGGATATTCAAATCCATATAACCACTATAAAAATTGCTTGTGTTTTTGTTTGCATTTTATTTGCATATTTTCTGTTTGCATAAAAACACATTTAAGTTAACTGTTTGAAAAAGAGTTAAAAAGGAGTTTATAAAACTGGGGAAACATTTTTCAAACTGCTAAGACTACTTGTGAAAAACACTTTGAAAATCCGCTGCAAGTACTCTAAGTATTAAAACTGATTTTAGCAAAATCAGCTAAGTAATAATCAGACGAGTGGTCAACAAGACTGTTCAAAGATTTGTTCGCGAACAGAACTGTTAATAACTAATCTGATCAGCTTAGTCTGTTCAATTAAAAGTAAAAGTTTTAAAGTTAAATTTGAAGAAAATTTTTAAAGAGGTTTATTCACCCCCCCCCCCCCCTCTAAACCTCTTCTGACCACTTGGGACCAACAAGTGGTATCAGAGCAGGTGGTTCATTTGAATCAGCTGCCTGATCAACGAGCTTGATCCGAGTGTTTTTCAAAGGTTTTCAAACCTTTTCAAAAGAGCATATTTTGAAAAATCAAAACTTTTTGAAAAATGGATTGTATCAGTCATGTTCCCCACATTGCTGGTATGTCCTTTGAGGACTGGAAGATTAGAATGGAAATCTTTCTAGCAGCCTATAATGACAACATGTACACATGTATCATTAAAGGTCCATTCAAATTCACCAAGACCATCATAGTAGATGAAGCTGAAATGGTGGTGGAAAAAGATCTGACAGAGATGACAGCCGAGGAGATAAAGCTGTTCAATCTGGATAAAGTTGGCCGTTTCATCATGACCAAAGCTCTGGATAATGATCGGTTTGACAAGGTCAAACATTGCAAAACTGCAAAGGAGATGTGGGACAAGGTTCGTGACATGAGTGAAGGAAACGACGCCATCAAAGAGCATCAGCTCAGTGTTGCCTTGGAGAAGCTAGACAACTTCAAGATGAAATCTGGAGAGACCATTGATCAGATGGATACCAAGTTTACCAGAACGTTGAATGAAGTTCTAAAGCTGGGAAAGACCTTTACTGACAAGGAGATCACCGTCAGAGTTCTAAAGGCCCTGCCCCCCAAGTTCAATATGAAGGTGACAGCTATGGAAGAATCAAGAGATTTGGGGAAGATTTCTCTTACAGAGCTGTTTTCTGTACTCAAGGCATTCGAGTATAAACTGCCTAGAATGGGTATTGAAGAAACCTCAACTTCAGGACCCACAGCTGCCTTAGTTGCTGCTGAAAACACCAGGAGACCAGCACATAGAAGTCAAGATGTGGACTCATCTGATGAAGCATCACTACTCAACAAGAAGGAGTACACTGCTGGAGATGTAGCATTATTGATGAACAACTTCAAGAAGTTCTATAAGAGAAAGATGAAAAACAAATACAATCATGCTGCTTCTACTTCTAAACCTAACTCTTCTTCTCAAGAAAAAGATGATTATAAAGCAAAACTAATGTGTTACAACTGCAGGAAATTGGGACATTTCATCAGGGACTGCCCATATCCAAAAGCAGAAAAATACACTGAGGAAGAGAAGAGAATCAGAAAGGAAAGAAAGCATCAAAGAGGAAAAGCAATGGTAGCTGAAGCAGAAAAGCTTGCTGCTGTCTACTCATCTGATTCAGATTCAGACACATCTGATGAAGAATCTTCTGATGAAGAGAAACCTGCTCTCCTCTGCCTGATGGCTAAGGAATCTGATGACTCCGAGGATGAGGTAACTCCTCAAAATAATGAACTGTTTGATTCTCTAGAGCAAATGATGTTGAACAATACTACGATTGCTGGAGAATTTGTTAAGCTTAAGGAAGAGATGAGCTTGCTAAAAGAGCAAAATAACTCACTGAAACTTAAAGCTGAAAAGCCTAAGGAATCAGCTGAGTATAAACAGCTTGAGCAAGAGCATGAATCTCTGAAAGCTGAATGTGAGGTCTATAAAGGAAAAATCATGGAACTTGAGAAAATTATCGAGTCTCATGATAAGTCAACTGTCGCATCCATGCCTACATCTAGTAAACAGGAGACACCTTTAGAAAAGGATAAATTAGAATTGAATCATACTGAAAAATTCATATCTGCTGACAATAGTAAGGTCATTCTGTATGTTCAAACTTCTAAACCTACCTCATCTGAGAAAGTGGTAAAGGAGAAGAAATCTCCTAAGGCTAAAAAGAGCAAAGAGCCTAGTGTAGGAAAACAGACTAGTAAACCCAAACAGAAGAGTCCTAGGAAGTCTTCTGATAAGGTTAAGACTAATCAGACTAGTGAGAAAATTAAGTCGTCTGTTAATGAGCAAACTGTAAGTAAACCAAAGAAGCATAAGAACAAGAAAAATCAAAATGCTTGGTATGGAAATGAGTCATATTATGTGCAACCTGCTGCATATCATCCTATGTATCATGCACCTCAATTTCCTAGTTACTATGCACCTTATCCTGCTCATCCAATGCATGCATATCCTGCTTATCATGCACCTTACCCTGCTTATGAACATTATTCTTATCATACTGATCATCAACATGACTTATCTGATAATTATGATGAAAATAAAACTGTTCATGCTCCTGTCAAAACTCAGAAACCTAAGAAGCCTAAGAGTTCAACATCTTGGGTTGTCAAAGGTGGAACTAATCCTTCAGGACCCTCTCAATAAGGGTACCTAAAACAATTTTATTTTTGTTTTGTAGGATAGGATTAGGAGTAGGAGTAAAGTAGAGAAGATTTGGTACTTGGACAGTGGATGTTCAAGACACATGTGTGGAAACATACATGAGCTGACAGATGCAGTTGCTGTGGATGGTCCAAAGGTTACTTTTGGGGACAGCAAAGAAGGCAAGATTAAAGCTAAAGGGAGGTTAATCAGAGGAAACATAGAGATATCTGACGTCTCATATGTCAAAGGCCTCAAATACAATCTGCTGAGCATAAGTCAATTTTGTGACAAGGGATATTCAGTCATCTTCTCAACAGATAAGTGCTTTGTTGAACAGATTGGTACAAAGAAGGTAATTTTATCTGGAAGACGACAAGGTAATATCTACATAGTCGACTGGGATTCTGCTGACAAGAATTCAAGTGTTTGTTTGGTTGCATCTGCACCAAGTGAAGTTAGTTGGCTATGGCACAAAAGGATGAATCACTTAAACTTCAAGACCATCAACAGATTGATCAAGAATGATTTGGTAGAAGGGATTCCTAAAACAGTCATGAGCAAAGATAAGCTCTGTGACGCCTGTCAGAAGGGTAAACAAATCAAGTCATCGTTCAAAAGCAAGAAGCACCAATCTTCTGGAAGGATATTGGAGCTGCTACACATGGACTTATTTGGACCCATTGATCCAGTCAGCAATGGTGGAAAGAAATACTGCCTAGCTGTTGTGGATGATTATTCAAGATATACTTGGGTGATTTTCATGAAAAAGAAAAGTGAAACCAAGGAACATCTTACAAATCTGATGGAACTGATCCAGAATGAGAAGAGTATCAAAATATTGAAGATCAGATCAGATAGAGGGACAGAGTTCACAAACTCTACTGTTGAAGAGTATTGTAATATCAAAGGAATACATCATGAGTACTCTGCTGCCAGAACCCCTCAACAGAATGGTGTTGCTGAAAGGAGAAACAGAACACTGAAGGAAGCTGTCAGAACCATGATAGCTGAAGCAAAGCTGCCACAAAGATTTTGGGCAGAAGCAACAAATACAGCATGTTTTACCCAAAACAGATGCATGATCAACAAGCACCAAAACAAGACTCCATATGAAGTTTGGAACAATAGGAAGCCAAACATTCATTACTTTAAGATATTTGGTTGTAAATGCTATGTTTTAAATAATGGTAAAAATCACCTTACTGCATTTGCAGAAAAGGCTGATGAAGCTGTCTTTGTAGGATACTCATCTGTTAGTAAGGCTTATAGAGTTTTCAATAAAAGAACATTACTAATAGAAGAATTCATTCATGTAGTATTTGATGAGCCAAGTCAATCTTCTGAAAAGAATCAAAATGTTAATCAAGATCTGTCTACTGATTTACAGAAGATGAATGTTGGAAGGAATGAAGAATATGTACCCATCATACTACCTGATATCAACTCAGCTGATAACTCAAGTGCTGTTCAAAATCACAGAGCTGATTGTCTAACAGACGAGTTGCTAACAGCTGATAGACCAGAGACTGTTCAACAGACGGCAAATGTTCAACAGACTACTACTGTATCTCCAACAGTAGTGTTGCAAGATCAAGACAAAGGACAACATTATGATTTGCAACCAGATCTCAGATGGCTCAGAAATCACCCACCAGAGTTAGTGATTGGTGATCCTTTAGACAGAGTGAAAACAAGAAGAACTGCTGCACAAGATGCTATGTTTGCTAGTTTTCTATCTCAAATTGAGCCTAAATAGATTGAAGAAGCTCTCAGTGACTCCAACTGGATTGAAGCTATGCAGGAGGAGCTAAATCAATTTGAAAGGAATGAAGTCTGGTACTTAGTTCCTAGACCAAGTCATCAAAGAGTCATTGGCACTAAGTGGGTATACAGGAACAAAATGAATGAAGATGGTGAAGTCACCAGAAACAAAGCAAGACTAGTGGCCAAAGGTTACTGCCAAGAAGAAGGCATTGACTTTGATGAAACATTTGCACCAGTAGCAAGACTTGAGGCAATCAGACTCTTTCTTGCCTACGCTGCTCACAAGAATTTCACAGTCTATCAGATGGATGTGAAATCAGCTTTTCTCAATGGAGAATTGCAAGAAGAAGTTTATGTTGAACAACCCCCTGGATTTGAAGTTTATCAAGAAGAGGACAAAGTATATCGTCTGAAGAAAGCTCTTTATGGACTAAAACAGGCTCCAAGAGCATGGTATGATACTTTATCTGACTTTCTTTTAATTAAAGGATTTCGCAAAGGTAAAGTTGACAAGACCTTGTTCACTATTGAATGGGAAGAACATATTTTGCTTGTGCAAATTTATGTGGACGATATTATTTTCGGTTCAACTAATCAACAGATGTGTGATAAGTTCTCAAAGCTGATGCAGAACAAATTTGAAATGAGCATGATGGGAGAACTTAACTATTTTCTTGGATTGCAAGTTAGACAGTTGCCTGATGGAATCTTCATCAGCCAAGCAAAATACACAAAGGATCTGTTCAAGAAATTTGGTATGGAAACTAGCTCTACTGCTACAATTCCAATGTCTACAAGTCTTCGTTTGGATAAAGATGAAGATGGCAAATCAGTAGACATAACCAAATACAGAGGCATTATTGGGTCACTGTTATATCTAACAGCCAGCAGACCTGATATCATGTACTCTGTTGGGGTCTGTGCAAGATTCCAATCAAATCCCAAAGAATCTCATCTCTTAGCTGCCAAGAGGATACTGAAATATATTAAGGGCACTCAAGAATTGGGATTGTGGTACCCTAGAGAGTCTGGATTTGAGCTTATTGGATATTCAGATTCTGACCTTGCAGGCTGCAAAATTGACAGAAAAAGCACAACAGGTGCCTGTCAGTTCTTAGGTAGTCGTCTGATCTCATGGATGAGTAAGAAACAGACTTCAGTTTCTATATCTACTGCTGAAGCTGAGTATATAGCTGCTGGAGCTTGCTGTGCACAAATCTTATGGTTGAAACATCAACTTGAAGATTACAATATCAAAATCAGTGGAATACCAATCTACTGTGACAATACAAGTGCAATCAGTCTCACTCAGAATACTACAAGTCATTCAAGGACTAAACATATTGAGATCAAACATCATTTTATTAGAGATCATGTGGAGAAAGGAAATATCATGATAGAATATGTGTTTACTGAAAATCAGATTGCTGACATCTTCACAAAACCTCTAAGTGAGACAAGGTTTTCAACTCTAAGAGCTGAACTGGGATTATTAAAATTAGATGCATAAGCTGAGGGGGAACTCATCAGAAGACTAGAGTTCAACAGCTTACTCATCTTTCTTATCTTCAAGGATTAACTTTCAACAGACTAGTTAACTTATGAATTCTTAAACTCAGGGGGAACGTGTAAGACTAGCGGTACTTCTGAATTAAAGATGAAATTTGTTAATGACAGTTAGTTAAAGTTATGTTTTCAACAGAAGACTCAACTATCGAAGATCAAGATTATTTTATCTAGCTGGATTGACAAACAGCTGAGGAAGGTTATCAGCTATTGGCATTCTCTGATAACAGCTTTGTCATCAGGACAGTGGTCCATCAGATAAGTGTTTATTATACTCATCTGATTATTTAAATAAAAGCGAGCTACTTAAAACGTTTTATTCAAAACACGCTTTTATAAATAAATGTCGGGCGGTACATATTCCCGCTCTTCGTTAAAATATCTTTTGAATTTGAAAGGTCGTAACAGAAGCCACACGATCATCACTGACAGAAAAACGAATCTAACGGTTGGCGGATATCACGGAAACCGACATACCCCAACTCTATAAATTCTCATCTGATCAGTCGAGTCATTTTTTACGCACCCTAAAATTTCAAAAGTACTTGTGAGAATTTTGAGCAATTTTTCTGCAAAAACCCTCTTCGTTTTTCTTCCTAACTCCTACAGATCTGAAATGGCTGCTGAAGGGATGTATCTCGTGTATGGTTCCTACTACCAATCCGGTACGGATCTGATGAAAGAACTGCTGGAAAAGTTCAAAGCTGCTTCGCTGGTAAACTTCATGGAAAATCACGAAGGAGTTATCTGGACTGACCAGGTGATGGAGTACTACAACACGGCGAAAGCTGACTACAACTCACTGGAGATTAAGGCTACAGTGGGAGACAAATCTATCACCATCACCCCTGCTGTTCTTCATGAGACGTTTGGGCTTCCTAACCATGGAAGACATGACGTCACTATACTGACAGAGGACAAGCACCAACAGTTCTGGGCGATCTGCGCCAAAGAGGGAGAAGTGTTTTCTGGAAACATAAGGAAGAAGCAACTGAGGGATGAATATCAGCGGATGGCTGATATGGTATCAAAACTGATTGAAAATTGCACTTTTTCTCTGGATGCTGTTACGATGAAAAGATTCAGCATCATGGCTGCCATTTACTATGGAATGGAAGTCAACTGGTCCATCATAGTATGGTACATCTTAGCTGATTTCCTGGATGACAAGAAGGGAAAAGGTCCTCACACCAACCACAGGATTACGATCAGTTATCTGCTGACCAAACTGGGGTGTACTATGACGAATGGCAAGGAGATTCACAAGTCTAAGGCCATGAACAAATACCTGCCAGTTCTGAAGAGGAAGACTGATGAGCCTGAGGAAGCTGATGATGAGGGACAGAAGGAAGTCCCTGCCAAAAGACAAAGAAGATTAGTCAAAACAGCTAGCCTGGCTGTTGAGACTAAAAAGAAGAAGACTGCTGATGTGCCTAAAAAGAAAGAAGCAAAGAAGATGGAGAAAGTGACTTCTGCTACTGAAGCCACTAAGATCATTGAGAACATAATTGCTGATGTAAGGACTGGATCCCCTGCATCACCATCAAGAACTCCATCAGCAGAGAAGCCTGCTGAAAGTGTCTCTAAAAGAACGAGGAGCCAACAAAGAGATACAGCTGCTTCAAACTATCATGAAGGAAGAACCAAGAAGTCTGCAAGGAAGCAGATGACCTTCATAGAAAAAGAGACTGAGTTGGTGGACTTGGTGAGATCAAGTCCAGAATCTGCTGAAAGACCAGTTGAAGCTGTTGAAGCTTCTACTGCTGACAAAGCTGATGAGCAACAGATTACTCAATCTGCACCAACTGCTGAGGCTGCTCAACCTCAAGAAGATCCAGATGTCCAAATCATCCATCCTATAGCTGCTGATCCTATATCATCTGTTGGACCAGCCCCTGCTGACAAAGGCAAAAGAAAATTTGTGCTAAGGAAAAAGAAAGTTTCCAAAGCTCAAGAAGCTAAGGATGAGGCCAGAAGGCACATGTCTGAGGCAGAAAGAAAAGCTGCTGAAGATGCTGAAATGGCTATGGTGATTGAATTAAGCAAAGTTGATGCTTATGGACCTGTCCATGGAGGTGGCATCAAGATTGGAGAAGGCAAGAATGAAGAAGAAGACAAGAAAAAGATCTTACTGCCTGCCCCCAAAGTCAAGTCCAAAGACAAATTTGAAGTCAGAAAAACCTTTGAAATAGTATATGCTGATAAGGAGCTTTTCAAGAAGTTTGAGAAGTCCTTAGCTTACTATGATCAAAAGCTAATGCTAAGGACTCTGTTCAACCAGGAGAAACCAAGGTACATCAGTTGGAGAGACAACAGGTTGAATAAGTCAATAGCAGAACTTCAAAGCATGAAGGAGTTGGTTGATGAAGAACGTTGGGTTCTGACTTGGCTGAAGACAAACTCCATTCAAAAGGCCCTAGATCCCAGCTATGTAAGAGATGTGATGCATAGTTATGCAAAAGGCTTTGCATTGGAGGAGGCCAAGAAAATTAAAAGCACCCTGCCTGATAAGAAGAAAAAGTCTGAAGATGCTGAAGAAAGAGCAATTAAGTTTGCTGTTATGGCTGCCCTGAAGAGATGGGCTAAAAAGTCAAAGTATCAGCAAGGCTGTTCAAGTGACTTGCCACTGCTGCCAAGTATTCAGCAAATCATTTTGGGCAAGGAAGTGCAACCATTCTATGAAGTGCCAAAGGGGAATAATGCTTTTGTTAACCCCTGGATCATTGTGAGGCAAATCAGACAAACCACTTGCTTCAATGATGATGGCACCATCACAAACTTAGTCTATGATGATGTTACTGATGAACCTAAAACTGCGGACAAGCCTGAAGTCAAGTCTGCTGATCAGATTGAAGACAAGCTTGCTGATCAAACTGCTGACAAGCCTGCTGATCAACCTGCTGATCAAACTGCTGACAAGCCTGCTGATCAACCTGCTGACAAGCCTGCTGATCAAAATGCTAATAAGTCTACTGATCAGACTGAAGACAAGTCTGCTGAAAAGGTTGCTGATGAACCCCTAGCTATTGAGTGGAAAGCTACGGATTCTGAAGATCATCAAGACGACAAGATGGAAGACATTCCTGTCCACCAGGAAGTTGAAGAAAGGGATGAAGCTGCTGCTTCTGCTTCATCAGCTGATAAACATTCATCACTGATGGAAGCAATCCAGATGCTGATGGAAAATCAACTAAAGGAACTGGAAGAGAAGCATCAACAGCAGCTATTGAAGGTTAAAGAGGAGCTGAAGACAGAGCTTAAGGAAGAATTGACAGAATCAAATAAGCTTCAGCTGGAAACTGTGCAACAGTCTACAGAAAAGATCATCAAGACTGAAATCACAAGTATTCCCATTCCTCAAGATCATTCCTTGCAGTTAGTGAACAGCTTAAATGAAATGAACAGAAATGTGGAGGATGTGAAGATCGATGTTAATCATCTTCACGCTGCACTTACAAGAGCTGAACACAAGATCGCTGATCTGACTGCAACCTTCATTAAAGTCAGTGAAGAAGAGAAGGCAGTCAATTTAGGATTGTTGCATGAAGTGGGAAGTGTTGTACAGGCTGTTCAAGATGAAATTGCAACTGTAAACCTGAATATTGACTACTTCAATGACAAGACTGACATCATCAGCACCGATATTCATAATCTTACAGCTAGTCACGATGTTGTCAATCAGAATCTCAAGGCTTTGTGTGCTGGAGTGAAGATTCCAACAGTTGCGCTCAACCCTGCTGTTGCACCTTCTGCTGTCATCAAAACTGATGATGACAAAAAGGGGGAAGATAAAAGGGAAGAAACAGCTAAGGAACCTGCTGCTGAAGAAACAGCTAAGGAACCTGCTGCTGAAGAAACAGCTAAGGAAACTACTGCTGAAGCAACTATTGAAGCCAAGGAAACTGAAGACACTGCTGACAAGATTGAAGAAAATCTTGGAAAGGTAGAAGAAGAAGAAAAGATTGAAAAAGAAACTACCAAGTACAAGGAGACTGAATCTGCCAAGAAAGCAATGGAGCTGATCAGAGAACAACAACTCAAAGAGAAAATGGAAGCTGCCAAAGCAATCTTGGAAGAAGAAGCTGATGAAGACGAAGATGACGAAGAGTCATCTTATGAGTATATAGAAGAGCTTGAAGGATCAGATGAAGAAGCTGATAGTTAGAAATTTTAAATTCATTGTAAACAGTTTACTTCTATCTATTCTTCAGAAATCTCATCTGATGAACTTGTACCTTGTAACTCTTTTTCAATATTAATGAAAAGTCAAGTTCAATCCAATAAACTTTTTCTATCTCAGAAAATTTTGAGGATTACATTCTTTAGCTTAGGTATTTAACAGGTACTTAGCTGAAGTTTTGTCATCATCAAAAAGGGGGAAATTGTTGGATAAGGATGAAGATGAAGGCTCTGAAGACAATTTGTAAAGGGAGGTTTTGAAGGATTCCAAAACTTCAAAGATTGGCTAAGTATGGAGTAACTTAGCTGATGATCCCTTAGAAGAAACTTTGACTAAGTAAAGAAGACATCAGAAGAGTCAAAAATTTCAAGGTCCAAGACTTTTGATCTGCTGAAGTAAAGTTATCAGACTGATGAAGATCAGCCGACTCAAATCAGATTTGTTCAAGTTTGAGATCAGCCGAGTTCGCCATCAGACGTGTACTTTCGTCAGCCAAGTAAAGAAGATCATGAAGTGTTCCCAACGGTAATAAATGCCCCTTGGAGTAATAAATGCTGAAGTACAAGGTTATTAAAGACAAATGATTGAAGAATTGCTTCGCATCAGCTGGGTGCATTTAATGCTGCATTTAATGCTGCCTGCAGGATAGTACTGTTCATAGTACGGACAGACTGCAAAAGAGCCGTTCGCGGATTTTAAGGACCAGTACTCGAGGAATTTGAATTTTGTCTCTCTTCAACGGACATTTTTCTATCCTCAAGTATAAATAGCTGAAAGAGACGAAGAAGAAAGAAGCAACACACTTTCTGAGAGAAATTTCCGAAGCAAAATTCTTTAAGTCTCAAGAACAGCTCACTCATCAGCTGAGTCATTTGTTGACGAAAGCAGAGTTGAAGAATCAAGAAAAATACATCTTCTGAGTGATTTTGTAAACAAGAGTGTTGTGCGGAGTTGTGATCCATCTTTGTGAGTGATCAAACTTCAGAGAATAGGTCTTCTGTGTGATTTCCTATTGCGAACTTGTGGTCATTTCATTTGTTGTTCGACGCAAGCAGAGTATACTGTAAACTTTGTGATTATAGTATAACCCAAGATCTGTGTGACTTGGAAGAGTGGACTAAAGGATATTCAAATCCATATAACCACTATAAAAATTGCTTGTGTTTTTGTTTGCATTTTATTTGCATATTTTCTGTTTGCATAAAAACACATTTAAGTTAACTGTTTGAAAAAGAGTTAAAAAGGAGTTTATAAAACTGGGGAAACATTTTTCAAACTGCTAAGACTACTTGTGAAAAACACTTTGAAAATCCGCTGCAAGTACTCTAAGTATTAAAACTGATTTTAGCAAAATCAGCTAAGTAATAATCAGACGAGTGGTCAACAAGACTGTTCAAAGATTTGTTTGCGAACAGAACTGTTAATAACTAATCTGATCAGCTTAGTCTGTTCAATTAAAAGTAAAAGTTTTAAAGTTAAATTTGAAGAAAATTTTTAAAGAGGTTTATTCACCCCCCCCCCCCCCTCTAAACCTCTTCTGACCACTTGGGACCAACAGTTCACCGGTTTCATCTTTTTTTTTTTTTTTACGAATGTTCATCGATTTTAGGGATTTTTTTTTTTTTTATCATTTTCAACCAAATTTTCATCAGCTTCGCCAGTGTTCACCAATTTCATCCTAATTTTCATTGATTTCACATGTTTCAATGATTATAATTTATCTATTTCACCATTTTCCACGAATTTCACCCATTTTTTCACGAAAAGAATTACATAGAGGTTATGCATGTCTTGAAATTATTGAATATTCTTCATATTTTATACTCTAGCCAAACTAAAATTACATAATTAGCTAAGTTATAAGTAATTTCTATTCTTTTATAGTAAAGATGTCGATTCAATTTTAATTTGTTTTGTAATTTAATGATATTTAAGAGAATTTCATTTTAAATATTTATATTTAGAGTGTTTATGACTTATGTTGTCCTAAATCTTTAAAATAATATTTTCTTACTTAAATAAATATTGATGCTAAAATATAATAATTTTTATATATATTTTGAGGGCTATTTAAGATGATAGTATTTTCTTAAGATTAAAATTACAAAAATTCATGTAAATGAGAATTTATAAATTTTAGGAGTTTATGTAGGAGATAAATATAATAAAACTTCATGTTTAAACATACCACTTCAATTACTTTTATTCTTTTAATTATATATTTACTATTTAATTAAAAATTACTTTACAATTTAAATAAGGGTATTTTAGTCTTTACAAAAAAATTAAGAAATATTCATGTTTTTATAATAGTAGATAGAAGATAGATAGATAGATAGATAGAATAGAATAGAAAGAATAGAAGAAGTAGATAGATAGATAGAAAGAGATAGAGATAGAGATAGAGATATAGATAAGCATCAATTGTTAATTTGATGATGAATTTTCCTTTAACTGCTGACTACTTTTTCTCTTTAACAATAAACAACATAACATTTATTTCAAAGTTATGTAAATATCTCAAGGACGGGAAGTGGAAACAACTCTATATAGAACATACTGTAATCTAAGTTCAAAATATCCACCAAGCGGTTCGTACAAGAGTCCCAAAAAACTGAAGCACATTATCGGATTGGAGTAGAATCACTAAAGATTCTTGGACTCTGCATGTACAAATCTCTTTGAGATCCGGAAGTATCTACAAAAGAGGCTCCCAACTTTGCCAAAAAGTTCGCAACTGCATTCATTTCCGTGTAACAAAGGGCAAGCTGCACATGTGAGAACTCAGTCAATATCTTCCGAATTAAGACTGTCAATCGGATCTTGTGAGTAGAGCTTTAAATGACTCAAACTCAAATATCATCGGGTTTTATAGCTATAGGCTTAAGTCGGGCTCATAATTTTCTAATTTTCGTGGCTCAAATGGTTCATGTAATTTTTCGGGCTTCAAATTCATATCGGGTTTATTTAGGGGTGGGATCGGGACGGGTTTTCGGGAATTCGGGTGTTTCAGGACGGGATATCGGGTTTCCAAATTCAAATCCTGAAACCCGGTAGATCAACCAAGGTCCCGAGAGTTTCGGGTACCCGATTTTATTTCGGGATTTCGGGACGGGACTGGGTGTCCCGATAAACAATTAATTTTTTTTTAGTTTAATGCAACTTTAAACCGTCTCGGATATTCTTTGTCAATATTGGTGTGCCATTTCACCATTTTGCGCCACGTGCCACTTAGAGTTATGCAGGCAGAAATTCAATTTTGGTACCATAGAACTAGGCAAATTTCATTTTTCATACCAAAAGTTCAAAAATCATACAAATTCTCACTCAACCGTTTCAAAAAAGGCACTACCGTTAGTTTACTTAACGGAACTGCCACGTGTCACCTGTTGAAACAAAATAGGGGGGAAATGCAATTGTCCAAAATTGAGCAGGGGGTTTTGCAACCTTCTTCCTCGCCTTCTTCCTCCTATGGACGATCGCCGGCTTCGGTGACCGTTTGTCGAAATTGATTGAGAGTTTTTGTTCCTCTTGTCATGGGCGACATTTCCCATGGGATAATTGCAGCGGCAGTCGACGGTGGAGCAGGGGAAGAGTGGTTTTTCCGCGAAAATTAGGGTTTAGGCCGAAGCTCAACCGTCACTTGGGCGGAGCTCAACCGTCTACGGCAGCTACAATAAACCCATTGAAAATGATGCCCACGGTCAGGGGAAACTATTGCAACAAGAATTACGAAGTTTGGTTTGAATCGAAGAAGAAATCACGATTTGAAATTTCGAAAATTTTGACCTATAATTTAAAAATTAGAACTCAAAATTCGAATAGATTACTCAACGGATTGAAAAGATCTTTATATGTACGAGTTCTCCACGACAAGGGGAACAAAAACCTACCGGAAATTTCAAATCGTGGAGAACTCGTACATATAAAGATTACTCAAAATTCGAACAGATTACTCAACGCCCACCCCTAATCAAACCTTTTGTGAATGATTATAAAGTTCTGAAATATTTAAGATTTTAAGTAAAAAGAAAATGTATTTTGATTAGGGGTGGGCGTTGGGTTCGGGTAACCCAAACCCAACCCGTCCCGTTTTTAAAATACCCGAACGGGACGAGTATTTTTTGGGTTTGGGTACCTGAACTTGAATACCCGTATTTTATTACGGAAATACGGGACGGGTTTGGGATTGGTCTCTCCAACCCCGAATATCCGAATCCGCCTATATAATATTATTAATTATATAATTTATACACTTTACTAGTTTACTTGTATAACATTATCTAATAAATGAACTTTTTTAATTTTACCCTAATATTCCTTTTAAATCTTACATTAGTTTAATAATTAATATTAAGTCAATCCTAAAAAGTTAAAAATTCTCAATCTCTCATAAACCCTTGTAAGTTGTACGTCTTATCAATAGCTCATTATATGATTTTACTTTTTGTTCATATTTGGTTATAGAAATAATCGTTATGATGACGTGATGATATGTTTTATGTATTAATGAATTAAAAAGTGATACGATTTAGCAAAAGAAAAATGACGAAATATAATTACGTAATATTGTATTATTTTGTTAGATGGATGAAGAATTAATGAATAAAAATAATATGGGACCCATAATCCCATCCCGTCTCGACCCGCAATAATTCGGGTACCCGCTTCCGGGTACCGGAATTATTACGGGGCGAGTTTGGGATAAAAAGTGTCTATCCCGAAATTTAGTATACCCATATCTCTAACCCCAAACCCGTCCCAAACCCGCCCCGTGCCCACCCCTAATTTTGATAAGTTATAAAACTATATTATATAAATTATTTCAGCAACCCATAATTTTGAATATATGTTTACTCCGTATGAATAGGTAGTAGAGGTTGAAAGTCCCAAAACTCCAATTTATTTGATCTTTTGTGTTAAATTTTTTTATTTTATTTTCTTTTCTTTGTCTTATATGTGGGTTTACACTATAAATTTTGTGTAAAGTTTTCTTGTTTCAAAATAAAATTAGTAATTAGTAACAATAATTTTAATAAAAATAGTTAATATATTTAAAATAATTTTATATTCGGACTTTATTCGGGTTGAGCGTTACTTTGTTCAAGTTCGGCTCATAAATTGATCGAGTTTTAATATAATGGCTCAAACTCGGTCCGACTCATAATTATTCCGGTTTAGGTCAATTTTAATCATACCGAGCCATCGAGTTTCGGGTAGGACTCAACTGACAGTCCTACTCCTAATGGCATATAGAAGAGGTTGGTGTGAGGTTTGTTCCCTGCTTGTGGCCTGCAAACATGAAAAAATAAAGACAGGGAACCAATATGTACAATCAACTGGGAAATATCTAAATCTCGATTTCCCTTTGTAATTAGTTGAAGTACCTATGTATAAAGCAAAAACATGAGACAAAAGCACCTTTCGAAATTCCATTAATATTTAATTTAAACATATTTTGGGGTTCAATAGAGGGGTACCAGGAACTTAGTCAAAACACCTTTCTCGTGACCTGTTGAAGTAAAGTTTCTAATACTATGCCATAATTTGGAAGGATTTAATTTACATAATTAGTTTATATCATGGAATTTTTCAACCTTTTATTTTTTTATTTTTTTATCTAGATTATTTGTGCTTTGTCTTTTGAAGACCCACATTTTTTTATACATTAAGATACAGTCTTTCTATACATTATGATTAATACAGTGGAGTGTAAGAATAGCAGAAAAAAGGTCGATTCTTAAACATAACACATCAAATTGAAGCCGGTTCTTTTTCTTATTTTTATTTTATTTTGGTAATTAATTTAAACAAAGCCGATTCAAGAACCACAATCTTCAGAAGATATCTTCAATGAGAAAATTGCACAACTTTCACATACTTTATACATTTTGTACATTTTGGAGGGAGTAGTTACTTTGAACCACTCTATTAGGGAGTTAACCTCCCTTAGTGGGAGATTAACTCCCCACTTAATGGAAGTGGGGGAAGCATACGGCTTCCCCACACAACAAGAAAAAGAGATTCTCCAATTTTGAGAGAATAGAGAAGCCGTAGCTTCTCTCTTAAGCTCTCTTCTCTTTTCTTTTCTCCTACATACACATATATATAATAAGTATATATATTCACATGGCTAAAGGAGTTACATGCATATATATTCCGGGTAATTTATATGTACATATCATCAATAATAATTAGGGCATTTGAATTATGAATTATGGCTGATCATTTCCGTACGTGATTTGTGTCTTGATCGGGAGCACCAAAACGTGAGAGCATCGGTGATTCAACCACGGTTAGATCGATGGCAAATAATGATTCTCTCCAGATTTCCCACTTCAAGCAACCAACGATTATCCGATCCGATTCAAGTAAGTAAGTTTACGGTTGATTCGGATTTATAAAACCCAACATTGGTATCAGAGCCATTGTTGGTTGAGTTCATTTGCTATATGGTGTTTGAAAGCATGTTTAGTTTTAGTAATTTCATGAAATTTGAAATTATGTTCATGCTTGACCTTTAATGGAAGTTTGTGATTCCCTCGTTAGAATGGTATGAAAATTTTACTGGAGCATGATTTTAAGTTCTTCAATGCAACTGTATTTTTTCAGATTTTTTTGTTAAGAAATATGTTCTGAAAAAATTATTGATTGAATTATTTCCTGAAACTTTAAATGCAAATTCATGATTCAATACTTGGATTCATGTAACCTGCTATATAGCATTAGAATCCTCTTGAAATTATCTTTCCAGCCATGTATGGAAATCTGTTTTTGGATTTGAAATGAGAAAGATATGGTCAATTCAAGTTTCTGCTATATATGTCTAAATTGTTTGACATTTTATTTGCGAATTTAAATGTGCTTATTATTTTGGTCCGAAAATTGTACATAGCATGCTTACATGTTGTTTATCATCTCTGCAATATTTCATGCTCATTGGATATGTAGAAATTGAGATATGATTTTTTGTTTATTATTTGGCCGAAATTTGTTTAATTTTCTGCGGATTATATGTTACGGCTTATAAGATGATTCATGTACCATTAGAAAGATCTCGTCGAGAGGTTTTCAACCATATATAGTATGCGTAATTTGGACTTATAACGAAGGAGATATTGTCAATCGAAGTTCATGTCGCATTTCTTCAAGTTGCTGGAAATTTGAAGAAGATGAACATTTACTTTGTTAATACCCACTCTCGATCGCGGCTGTTGGTTGCTCAAACAAGTACTTCCGTAGGTCAAAATGAAAAACCGAGTTCACCATAGGAATCAGAAGGCCCGAAAACGTTGGGGTAGCCGGAAGCGTTTCGTAGGCAAACGCCGTTAGGACGGCGCGTGTGTCACACGCGCCACACAAGCGCGTGAAGGTATTGGTTTGGTCAACAGTCCAGTCGGCACACACATGGCAGCTAGCTAGGCGCCACATGTGTGCTCAGCATCATGTGGATATCCACGTGGCATGACATGTCAGCTGCCACGTCAGCGATTGTACTGCATGGCAGTGTCACGCGAGTGCGGCGTATTCTGGTGTCCGTTTTTGGCCCGAAAAAAAAGTTCTATGTTTTTCAGAATTTTATTTTTGATTGTTTGGTGAATTCAAATTAATTTTTCAGAATGGAAAATATTTTTCTTGATTTTTGATGCTTGGAATATTTTAAAATAGAAAATTATTTTTCTTTGAAGGAAAATTTTGAAATTTTTTTTGTGTTGGTCCAGAAAAATATTTTTGAGGAAATGACTAGCAAGTGGGAGTGTTTGGAAACACTTTAAGCCAATTTCAATTTTCTAATGCATGTAGAAAATGATTTAAAATCATTTTAATATCAAGAAATTTTTTTGTTTTTTACTTTTGAAAACTCTGAAAATATTTTCAAACGTTTGACTTCAAAAGGAAGTACTTCAACACTTATTTATGACGTTCTAATAATTTTATTTTCTCAATTGGAAAATTTGTTTTTCCATTAATTTTTGTGAAATCAGAACTTGGTTTGCTTGTGAGCAATAATAAGTGTAATATATATATTCTTTTATGAGCATGAGTTAAGGTATTTTGATTATCTTATGAGCTTGATCTAATATTTAACTCAATTTAGTTTGAGAACGTGACGTATGCCGGACTTAGTGGGAGAGCGACAATATGAATAAGAATATGAACCTCTTTTGCAATTTATATATGCAAGTTGCAAAACGTTAGTAATTCTAATGAAAGTTTATGCACAATTTCAAGTTTATGGTCATGAACTTGAAACGTTAAAGTTGATGCAATAGGGACGCTTCTTTAGTCGAGGGCTAAAGAAGAAAACTGAACGATTGAATTCCATCTTAGTGGAATGAATATGTCGTTTATCTAATTTGTTAAAAAATACGTAATAAATTTCCTTTTTGAAATTTAAAATTGGTCTTACTAACAATTTGAAGGAAAAATATTTTGAATAAATTTTTTATCTCTCTCCTAAAAGTTTTTGATAACTTTAAAACTTTTTTCAAGAATCTGAGTTTTTCACTCAATCTTCTTTTAAGTAAGACAACTATCGTTAGTTTTTGTCCCTTGAGGCTTTGACATTAGAATTTTCAAAGGTGATTCTTAATTAATCACATGATTTCCTTTATGTGTTATTACTTCGATGCGTGTTTGATATACGCTTATCTCCTTACGTGCACTTTATTGGGTCGTGTTAAGATGTAACACGATGCACATTAAATATTTGTATGTACTTTGAATTAGTACTCGAGTGGGAGTTCCTAGGTTGGAAGAATTTAAGTAATTCTCACCTGGAACTACTAGATTTTATACTAAGGGATTGAATTAGTGATAATGATCATTTGGATATGGGAGATGATTGGGCCACGTAGTGACCCTTTCGATTTTGTACCTTATGGGATTTAAAACGAGTTCAGTTTGCTATGTATAAAATCACCTATACTTAGATGGGCTAATATGATATCTCTATATTGACAGATCATGGCAATAGATTTTAATTAGATGAGTACTTGCAAAAGCACTCATTGACAAAGCTGCAACACTTTGTCGATGTTGATTTAGAATTTCAGTAGGAATATGTGATGTTGTAGAGAACATCTATCAAGTCATTAAAGTCCTGTTGTGGTCTTATTACTTGAGAAAGAGAACATAGACTTTCTTCATGTCTTTTCACATGATTCCGCTCTAGTCTTGAAATTATGGCATCGTACAACGTTATCCTTAGGGAGCAATATAGAAATACAACTCTAACAAGGTAGACGTTGGACTTTTAGAGTTTGACCAATTGGACAAATACTTTTGTCTAGCATGTTGGATACTTATGAGACTAAAGTCAAACTTAATGAATGATTAAAAGTCAAGTCATAATTCTTCTCTTTTGAGTTACTGAATTCATGTTCATTTCAGTCTCATTCCATTTTAAAGACCATTCAAAGGTCGTGTCAATTTACATATCTGTAAAACGACTTTATCAAATGGTAAGTATTTCATTGTACTTCTTAAAAAGTTATTTGGTGTTTCTAGACCAAAAACTGAAGTCTTTGTGACAAAATCTATTTTTAAAGGGGCATAGGCTCTAAGAACAATAAAACTAGATTAATAGAGACAATGAAATAAAGGAGACTGAAGATATTTCTAGTTGGAAGAACAATGACTGCCGGATTTTCATATCTGAAACGGCATGGGACTATAAGTGCTTGATTTACCATATTTTTGGTTCTTTCACTCGTCAATGGATGAAGTTGAAAAGGTAGCACTCAATAACACTGTTATAGTTATTGTTTTGTCGAAAACACGTTACTAATCTTATCCTATGTGGACAATAGGTTTATGGTAACTAATAATTGAAAAGTTTTTGCGCCCTCACTCAAGTTTATTAAGATTACATTTGTGTACCTTCGAGAAACTAAACTTGGCCGTTGAGTTTGTTCTTGGATTAGATTTAGACTTGAATTCATCATTGACTTGATTAGTATCATTTTGAGTGATACTTAAATGTTCTAGACATTTAACGATAGTTTGAAGTGTCACACTTGACTAAACTTTTCAACTGCATAGTTGATTGTTGTTGTACAATCAACACCTGATGCATCACAAAATATGTTGAAGGCATATTTGTTTAGGTCAATTTGGGCTAGTGGAAACACTAAATCAATGAGAAGACATTTACAAGTCGTTTCTGAAAATTGGTTTGCCCTTGCACTGCTTATTGAAACAAGAAACCAGAACTATTTCGTTAGGCCGTTGAAGTTAAACTTCCATTTTGATCAATTCCAGTGATTTAATATTAGTGAAGGTTGGATGAATCCGTCCTTTCATTACTTTTATAAGGATATTACATGTCTTGATTATTTTTATTTTGATCCCTTGCAAAAATTAAAATACTTTAGTGTTTTTGAGATTCTAGAGAATCAAATGTATCGATGAACATAAGGTTCTGATACTAGACCAAGGATATGAATATCTACACGATCATTTCATGATCCATGTAATGAAACATCTGAGTATCAGTTATTTCTAACACTCTTATTTGTATAATTGTGTTAAGGGAAGTAACTCGATTTATTGGATAGGATGGGATTCAATACATCTCGAGTTAACCCCTTGAATTTCCATGTGGAAATTTTGTTAACATTGAATGCATATTTTGTGAACCTTCAATAATAGTAATTTTTCAAAAGGTAGGTCATATGACGATTTGACCTAAGCTACCTTAGACGATGTGATCAAGTAGTTGAGTTTGTCTTAACTTTATTTCTAATGTGTTTAGAAACATGATTACGAAAGAAAATATATATTTAGAGGATATATAATGTCTAATGGTTTATGTTATTGAATGAACAATGAGATGGAAGTAAAATTCTTATTAAATCAAGAAATACAATCTCTAGAAAGATGTATTTACTAGATAAACTGAACTTTGTGTATTTGAACGTGTTAGTATAAACTGGTTCAAGGGATAGTTATTCATTGGACTTATCACTTGAAAGTGATTATCCAAAATTGGTTCTTTTGAGTGCAAGAAATTTATGTTATACTGGATCCATTCAAATAAAAGGACTACACCTGAACCGTAACTTGTTTCAAATACTGAAAGATGTTCTCCTATCTCATGGGTGAGATACGTAAACGAATGGAAGGAAGACTTAGTACCTGCCTATAATTTAAACCAATTTTTGTATTGATTGATTTTTCAAAGAGGCACATGGTTTTTTACATGTATCTTACTTTAGTTAAATTTAGATATGGAAGTATTCCAAATGAATAAAAGAATATTAATCTGAAAAGTTGAGATATCAAAGTTCTCGAACTTGAAATCTTTGAGCTTGAAGATTATTTTAGGCAATAAGAGATTGTCTGAACAATCACGTTGGCTTTTATCTTGATGGATGAATAACATTGCCTTTTGTCTTATGTTATTATTAGGAATACTGGATTCCATTTCTTAATTATTTATGAATGAATTGAGGACTTGTAGGTAGAAAACTTGGTGAAATTCATTGAATTTTATAAGTGGTCAATCGACGCTTGAATAATTCTGAATTTAATACCTAATGATACTCTAATACTAAGAGGTAGAATTCTGATTCTTGAAATGTGCACTTTGAGTGAAATGTCTTGATCACTGATTCCGATCTTGATGGAATCATTAATTGGTTTGAAACCAATTGCCTACTCTGATTTATGTTTTGCTATGGATCTGGTCAATAATTATAAGTCAAATCATTTGTATGATTTTTAGACTTTAATGAGAAGGTTATCGAGAAACATTTATTATACTGCAATTGATCTCTTAAGCATAATGAGACATGTTTATCTATGTGTACAATTGTTGTAAAATTGATGGCACATACACAGTATGGATAGTTGTTTGGTCAAGAGGTATTTATTACTTCTTGGGGAAGGTAAAGAGCTACATTCGAGTTGTGTTGACATTAATGTTGCGAAACACATCTAGAGCTTGTAATATAGATATTGTTTTAGTGAGACCAAACATTTACACAAAATTGAGAATTTTTGTGGAGATATCTTAACAAAGTTAATAGAGAACTTTGTAGTTAGCATCTATGTACAATAGATGGTCAAGTTTCTTGTACTAAGACCATAATTGGAGATTCTTACGTGGGTTGCCTATCTCTAGAGTTGCGTAGATTTTGATTTAATTGAACTTGAAAGTTCATAAAATCAAGCCCATATGTTTTGTGACATTTGAATGCTTGTATACATGATGTGGAAATCATACATTCAATGTCCTAAGAGATGTTAGACAAGTAGAGGTTAGCTATCTCACACGAGCAATCGCCTTTGACGTTGAGAACGTGCAGAGATGATATTGTTTTATCCTTGTAAAGAGCGCAAGATAAAACCAGGATCGCCTTAATTATAATCGATTTAAGATTATTGTTTTGACAAAAGTAATCACAGTCTTGCATGAGTGCAAGATCAGAAAGGTATCGATTGCTTAATTAAGATGAGATTACTTTTGTATATACAAGTAATCGAAGAAGAATGGATTCCCACCATCCATTAAACTTGTCGAATGGCCATATGTGAATTTTCTCGAGTTAATTCTTTATCAAGGATAAGGAGAAAATTCAGGTAAAGTGTAGATGTACACTTGTACTAAAATCTGTACTGTTTTGTTTAAATCACATACACTTCAAGAAATGAAGTAAACTACAGTAGCACGTGTTTCATACCACGTGTGCCTTAGTGACCATTGGGAAATGAGTGAAAGATCCCCGCTCACTCATTGTGTGAGGCCCAGAGGTTTATTGCAACCTCAATAGGTACCCTTATGACTTTCAACCGTTTCTCGAGATCTTACCAAGGTGTTGCTACTTTAGCACGTCACTAATAGCTATGAATCATACGGCGATGCGGTCCGTGTCTAGGAAAGCTTCTGAACTAAGATCGAAAGATTCAGGTAGGAAAGGAAGACCTTATGAAGCTTACACACACTGCTTGAATTCAAAGTTGGGCCAGCCAATATGTCGAACTTGAGAGTTTGAGACATGATTGTGAATACAAGTGAGTGGTGGAGTGAAGTATGCTCTTTTGTTGATATGAGGGATCAGAGATACGTCGGTTAGTGAAATGGGGTTTGCGGTATAGCGAGTCCTGATGTCCTCGTATTTTGTGAATAAGAGTTGTTATATACCCTAACAGGTGTATGACACTTAATACTCTTGCGCTCGTCGGTCACACGATCCACTTGTCTGTATGAAGTTGATGGGTATGTTGTTGAAGTCACTGTAGACTCGGTTTAGCCCTCATGTGCGAGTGGGAGATGTTGATTTGAGACGGGTGTGTACACCCATTCGAACTAACCCGACCCGGTTCACATTTTGAATCTAGAAAAGAAAAGGGAGGGAAGTAACCACTCCCTAATGGGGAGTTAACTTCCCACTTAGTGGGAAATTAACTCCCATCATTAAATGGCAAGTGGGGGAGCATTCGGCTCCCCCCCAATTCTTAGAATAGATAAGTGCACAAGGGACTTCTTCTCCCTTCTGTTGCCGAAAGAAAGAAGGTCAAATGAAGCTCTCCCTCTTTTCTATTTCTTCTCCCTATACACACACACACACACACACATATAATATATATTTATATATATATATATATATATATATATATATATATATATATATATATATATATATTAACATATTATGTATATATATATAGTTAGCACATTATATACTGGTAAATCATACTATATATTTCGGGGATATATCATACACATATCATCAACAACAATTAAGGGCATTTGGATTGTGGAATTATGGCTCATTTTTTTTACGTAATTTGTGTCTTGATCGGGAGCACCAAAACGTGAGAGCGTCGGTGATTCAACCACGGTTAGATCGATGGCAAAGACGGATTTTCTCCGAATCACCCACTTCAAGTAACCGGCGATTATCCGATCCGATTCAAGTAAGTAAATTACGGTTGATTCGGATTTAAAACCCAACATGTTGTGCACAGATACTTTGGTTGAAGCATCAACTAGAAGATTGCAACATAAAGATCAGTGGAATTCTAATCTACTGTGATAATACAAGTGCCATCTCAATTACTCAGAACTCCACAAGTCATTCAAGGACAAAACATATTGAGATCATACATCACTTTATCAGAGATCATGTGGAAAAAAGGGAATGTCATCATTGAATATGTTCATAATGACAATCAGATTGCTGACATCTTCACCAAACCACTAAGTGATGCAAGGTTTTCAACTCTAAGAGCTGAACTAGGACTACTAAATTTGGATGCATAAGCTGAGGGGGAACTCATCAGAAGACTCGGGTTCATCATCTTACTCATCTCATTATCTTCAAGGTTAACTCTCAACAGACTAGTTAACTTATGGATTCTTGAAGTCAGGGGGAACGTGTAAGACTAGCGGTACTCTTGATCTACAAATGAAATTAGTTAATGTCAGTTAGTTAGAGTTATGTGCTCAGAAGATTTGTTCTTAATTCTTGAAGATTGAAGATTAATTTATCTTGCTGGATTGACAAACAGCAGAGGAAGATTACTAGCTATTGGCTTTCACTAGTAATATCAGATATCAGATCACTCGTCTGTCAGATAAGTTAAATTCTACTCGTCTGATATATTATATAAGTGTGTACTAATACGTTATATTTAAAAACGCGCTTTTATAAGTAACAGACTAGTGTTGCTTGATTTTTCCGCCCATCTGATATTAAAATATAATATTTGAAATTCGTAAATCTCGCTCACACGATCTAAAAACTATCAGATTAATCTAACGGTTAGCGTGAAACACGAAAACCGAAGCTGATAGAAATCTATAAATCCAGATCTCATCAGAAGGGTCGACCTTACACACCCTAAATTTTCTAAGCACTCAAGAAATTACTAATCTCTTGCTTTCCATCTTAAAGCTCTTAAATTTCACAATACTACCTGCAATCAATCTAATATGGCATGAGCAGAAGGACGGTATTTGAGTTTTGACAGGTTCTACTCATCTGGAACACCACTTATGAAGGAGTTAATGGAGAAAATCAAGGAGTCTTCACTGGTGAATGTTCTGGAGGCTCACGAAGAACTGGTCTTCGTTGAAGATATTGAGGACTTCTACAGAACCAGAAAAAATTGACAAGGTGAAGAGCACCATGGTTGCAAAGGTTGGAGGAAAGACGATTTGCGTCTCTCCTGTTGTGTTGGAGGAAGTTTATGGTTTGACAAACAAAGGAGGAGAAGTGACTGTTCTGGGTTCGGAAAAGGAAGAAGATTTCTGGAAAATTTGTGCTAAGGAGGGAGAAGAAATGTCTGGAACGTTGATGAAAACTCAACTAAAAGACGAGTATCAACGCTTTGCATACATAATTGCAAAGGTCTTGGAATGTTCGACTGGCTCACTGGATGGTCTGCCACGAAGAAGATTCCACACAATGATTTGCATATACTATGGACTGAAGGTTAACTGGGCTGCCCATTTCTTCAACATTCTATCAACGAAGAAAAATGGTCACGTTATCATGCTAAGTTATCTGTTCATGACTCTTAACTGCTCACTGGTGAATGGAAAGCCAATTCATGCGTTGAAGGAGCTAAAAACGTATGAACCTGTGAGGAGTGAAGCAAAGCTGCTGAATATGCCTAAGAGAAAGGCTAAGGGAAATGCTGAGAAGCTTGCTGCTAAGAAGCCTAAAACCGTCAAACAGACTAGTAAGTCTGCTGATCAAACAGCTACCCCTGTTGTTGAAGCCAGATCAACAAAGTCTGAGGTTAAGATATTGGAGGAGATAGTCACTCAGGTGACTAAGGAAATTGAGGAGATGAGTGCTGGAACATCTCCTGAATGGACTGAATTTGAAACACTAGTCCAGGTTATTGTAACCAAGAGTTAACCTCCCTTAGTGGGAGATTAACTCCCCACTTAATGGAAGTGGGGAAGCATACGGCTTCCCCATACAACAAGAAAAAGAGAAGGACTTCTCCAATTTTGAGAGAATAGAGAAGCCGTAGCTTCTCTCTTAAGCTCTCTTCTCTTTTCTTTTCTCCTACATACACATATATATAATAAGTATATATATTCACATGGCTAAAGGAGTTACATGCATATATATTCCGGGTAATATATATGTACATATCATCAATAATAATTAGGGCATTTGGATTGTGAATTATGGCTCATTTCCGTACGTGATTTGTGTCTTGATCGGGAGCACCAAAACGTGAGAGCATCGGTGATTCAACTACGGTTAGATCGATGGCAAATAATTAAGGACTCTCTCCGGATTACCCACTTCAAGCAACCGGCGATTATCCGATCCGATTCAAGTAAGTAAGTTTACGGTTGATTCGGATTTATAAAACCCAACAAAAGCTCCGTTTAGTCACCATAGCATGCTTATGTCTGTATATCATATCTGAAAATTATTGTGACATGATTCCTTGTAGATTGTGAGATATAATTTAATTTTGATTAATATCCCAAAATTTGTTAATTTTCTGCGGATTGTTTATTACATTTCATGAATTGAAACTTGTACCATTAGAAAGCTCTCATCAAGAGCTTTTCAGGCATTTAAAGAACACAAAATTTCTCATCAAAAAATCGATGGAAAAATAAAATGTATCGAGGAAGTGAAATCATGGAATTAAATATATTTTTCAAAAAATATGATACTAAATATATAAAGTAGGTAATATTTGATATGAAAAGTTGAAATCTCCCTATCTTCAACTACAACATCGATTATCCTTAAGCATATCCTTCGTCTCATGTTAATTCTTGCATGCGTTTACAAATTTACAAATTTATCTAATATTTGAGATGTACTTTTAATTTTAGTACTTTTACAATTGGATGACCGAAAATTGTTTGACATGGTTTCTCTTTAGTTGAATGAGTTCTTACTATGTTAGGGATGGACACGTAATGGACATGGGACGTGTTCAAGACCAGATAAATGTATATAATAAATTTCGGGATTAGATCTTTAGTAATTTGGGATTAGATTTTTCAGTTTCAAACTTGTTCGTAGTAATTTGCGGGACATGACGAGATTGCAAGTTTCATTTAAAAGAAAAAAATAATTTAAAAACAACATGAATTTTTTATCTGATATAACAAATAATAAAACATCTTATTTGATTTTCTCCAAGACTATTTGATACTATCTAGAGGGCTGTCTAATAGCCGTTCAAGTTGTGAAAAGCTGTCGTCATTTTTCCATAAAAATGTATTATAATAATATTTTAATAATTTATTTTTTACCTGTACTCTAGGTTACATTTGATCGGTCATATTTGTTTTAAAAATTGTGTAATTACTTTTTGGCCCTCCCTTTAATAATTGTGTTCTGTTGAAATAATATCTAGCAACAAAATTGCAAGTCTGTAATTGTGTTCTATTGAATCAGGGAAGGAAGAAGTCAGTTTCATATTCTCAATTATCTCAGTCATTAGCAAGCCAATTAAATTAATGAATTATCAAATACACAATATCCAGTAGTCTTTTGGCACCATCTCCACCATCGGAAGGAGATCTGGACTCAAAGAACTCATCAGCCCGAAAATGTTCTTCGTGGCCCGTATCTTCAAATCCACTAATTCCGAGCTGGAAACACAAAATTGAAGCAGGCCAATGCGTTGAAACAGCTCCAGAAACGGAAACCCGGAAGGAAGCACAACGAATTGTGAAGAAAGAAACAACCCGAAAATGTTCTTCGTGGCCCAAATCTTCAAATCCACTAATTCCGAGCTGAAAACACAAAATTGAAGCCGGGCAATGCGTTTAAACAGCTCTAGAAACAGAAACCCGGAAGGAAACGCAGCGAAACGTGAAGAAATCAGAAACTAAGTTTTTTTTTTGGGTTTTTTATAGATCTGAAATTAACAACGAAAAACGAAGAGAAACAAAAAATTGAAACCACCAACGTAATCTTGATGAAGAGACAAAGAGAATGAAACTAATCTTGCAAAAATTTGTTGAGAAATGAAGAAATCAGTCTCCGGTATCAAAATTTAGTTGTGTAGAAGAAGAAGAAGAAGAAGGACATTCAAGTCATTTCTCAAGTCCTACTAGTATATTAATTTGGCCGGTTTCAAATCACTTAATTACCACATAGCAACAAGTGAGTGGTGAACTACCGATAGTTTTAGCCAATGCTAAACTACCATTAGGAAACTCGTACTATCTCAAGCAAGAATCATGAGCTTGAAATTCTTATATACGGCGATTTGGCACAACTTGGTTGTAAGTACCGATCTAATATAATTATAATAAATAATGTACAACTTAGTTGTAAGTTGTAACTAATAAGTCATATCAAAGTTCTATCGATCATTTGAAGTACATGTATATATAAAGGAAATTCTTAGTGGTATAATGATCTATTGGATCAGTTCAAGATGCATGAATATGAAGCTAATAACGAGAAAAAGACAAAAATACCCCCTCTGCTTTGTCTAACTCCCAAAAATTCCCTTGTGTTATTTTAAATATCAAAAAACCCTCGTGTTTGATTTTAAGTACCACACTCGACTCAAGTAGTGTATACTTAAAATTTTATTTTTTACTTTTGGTGGAATGACAAGATTATCCCTATGTGTTTTTTTTTTAATTTATTTATTCTTTTTGAAAAAAATAAGTATATACTATTTGGGTCGAGTGTGGTGTATATAATCAAACACAGGAGGATTTTTGGGATTTAAAATGATACATAAGGGGTTTTTTGAGAGTTAAACAAATCATAGGGGTATTTTTTTCTTTTGATGTCCGGGGTAAAATTGTCATATCAAAAGCAAATTGTGAACAAATACTTGTAATTTTGGAGTTTGAAATACACTCTCTTTTTTGGGGGTGTGTTTGGCACTTATTTGAAATCACATGAGGTTTTGATACCACAACTATTTATGTCGACACATTTGATACTATATCTCAAATCAACTTTACACATACTTCCGTCAAATTAATGACGGAATTGTCACAAGATTGTCACGTGCCCGTTAGTTCTCGTGAAATCTGAATTTGGGGGAGACTCATTTCAGGTGGCATCAATTTTAATTATTGTAAAATTAATATGAATTTTGTACCTCGGTTAACTAAGTTTGAAGATCACCTTGAAATTGATTACGTGACCATTGAATCAATTTTAATTATTGTAAATTAATGTCATAACTTATAATAAACGATAATTCTATCCTATAACATTTCGGACTGACAAACTAATATTTTGGTAGAACAGTCAGCTTGATATTACAAGCATTATAAATAACACACAAGGACCAAATCGGAACTTTTCATGGGTAAGTGGCTAATTTTAAGATGATGACAAATTTGAAAGAGTTTTCGGAACACCTAATGCGTGAGGGGAATTTTTGTAGTTAACCCTTACCTCATTGGAATTCATAATTTATCTATGATTGATTGTATTTATAATAAATTAAACTGTATATAAGTTATCATGTTTGGTGTGTGTTTGCGTAAAATTTGACAACGAGGGCACCTCGACGTCGAGCAACCCTTGGCATCGAGAAGTGTCAAAATATTGTTTGCGATAAAACTGACATCAAGGGATGCTTGGCATCGAGGAACTGACATCGACGGATGCCTGGCATCAAGGGGTGCCAAAACATTGTCCATTGTAAACCTGTCAGCAGATACCTCGACGAGCCAATAGCTCGATGTAAAATGCCTCGATATGATATAAAATAAATGCGGGCGTGCCAATGCTTGTGCGTGCAAACATAACGATTTGAAAATGGACATGTTGATATCAGTGTGATAATAATATAAGTGTCCTGATAAAGACATATTGATATCGAAATAAGTTGTCCCGATAAGGCTGACTTATAAACGATTGTGACAGAGTAGACAAACACTACCCCTAGTTCTTTTCTATGCCTGCCTGGCCGCAGGACTTAAATAATTTATGAAAACCTCTCTTAAGTGCCAAAAACTTATGACCAATCGATGGCCTGCTCAATATATCAGCGGATTTGAAAATCAGCAAATGACTTGACAATCAATCAGTTTAAACATTCACCTTGACAGAAGACATAATCTTGACAGGAAATAGCATATCAATGGCAATCAATTGACGTAAAACATATTTATGTAAAAGAATCAAGACATACGGGCCAAACTACTTCCATTAATAATAAAAGAATATTGACAAGTTCCCCCGATGTACAAATATTACAAAGATATACAAAACGATAAGTCTCCTGTTTTGGCATAATCTGCCAAATGAGTTGATAAGTCTAATATGTTCTGAAAATTGACTCCTTGGTCGGCAGGTAAACCCGCCGATGAGCTGGTAATACATGATAGAACAGCTTGTTGACAGAAAGTAACATTGATGACGGAAGACTACCATCAATGGTTCGCCCAACCTTGATGGGTGACCATCAATCGGGCTCCTGATCAGCGGGTGGCCACTGAAAAGGGCATCGACGGAGCAAATGGCTACTCAGCCGATAGCCGTCAAGCAGATGGCTACTTGACGACGAGCTCATCAGGCAGATGGCTACTCGATGAGTTTGTCATATAAATACGTGGGCACTTACATGACGGTTAACAGCGTAATACTTGGTTGATATGAGTGGTTTCGCTCGAGACAGTGTCAGCTGACGGCGGAAGACAGCGGCGGCGGCGGCGGCAGCCAGACTTCAGGCGGCCAGGGATCACTGGTGGCTGAGGAGGGACAGACTGATATCAAAGAGTTGACAGGATGATAACTTGACAGAAAACAGCTTGTTATCTGCTTGCTATCAAGGGGTTTCGCTCGAGACAGCATCCTGACGGCGGAAGCAGCGACGGCGGTGGCTTACTATCCTCGGCGGCGGCGGCTTATTTTCAGCGGCGGCGGCGACGGCAAGACTTCAGGCGGTCGAGAATCGCTGGTGGCTGAGGAGGGACGGTTGATATCAAGGGATTAACAGGTGTTTGCTGACGAGAGAAGCAGCGGTGTGCTGGACTTCCGGTGAGGCGTTGAGCCGATCAGTGTTAGACTGAGACTGAGAATTTGTTGATTGAGTTGTGTGTGTCCTGCGCGAATGGTGGCTGTTTTGTATTTATAGGTGCTGGAAATTGAGCTGATGGCTGAAAAACTGCTCCCTTGATGGCCGAAAATTGAGGGGCTGATGGCTTATCTTCCCACTTCTCCCACTACTTTGTGATTGCCCACTACCTCCACTACTTTAATGGTGGTTTTCTCTTTGTTTTTTGCTGAAAATTAATGTTTAATGGAGGTTAAGGAAGAAGAAAACGTGTCTTTCATTCAATTTTGAATTTCAATTTGTATTGGTAACTAACTATGAGAAAAATAGGGAGTTTGTTATCAGCCAACTAATTAGCCTTTATCCCTTATCTCTTAATCTAGTTTTCCAATAATTAATAGACACAAGTGGGCCAAGAAATTAAGTGATGGCCGATGATGGACTGGACCAGGGCGGCTCGAACAGGTCGGACCGCGGTCAGCTGCTGGTCGATGGGTCAGGTCGGACCACAATTGGTCTTGGGCCGAGCCATGTTGGTTTTGCTTAATAATTACCCAATTAATTAATTAATGGCCTTATCTATTAAGTGGGCCAATTAATTAGACTTTGCCCAATTAATTTATTAACTTAATTAATTAATCCATAATAGCCAAAATAATCTATTGGGCTCATTTGTGTTTAACCATAATTTGGCTTTAATTACTAATTAATTAAACTTGGCCCATAAATTAGTTAACTTTATCAATTAATTAATTTATGTTTGGCCCAAAATTAATTAATTATGCAAATTGGGTCGAGTTTCCAAATTGGCCTCATGGCCAAATTATTATCTCGGTTGGATCAATTTTCGGGTCAAATTGGATCTGATTTAATCCGACCTGTTTGGAGTGACTTGGTTCGGCTTTAGTGCCATTTTTGGTTTGTCATCGAGCCGTCGTTCCTCGATTAATCGAGGGTGATTTTTTGGGTACAAACAATGCCCCCCGTAAGTCGTATTCGATGTAATTAATTTAAAAATTAATTTAATCGAATTAGACTTAGATTAAAGTTTTTCTCTCTTTTTTAAAGATGAGAAATTTGGACAATGCTTCATTTAATAAAAAACTATTGGCTTTATAAAACCGAAAGTATTTGTAGAAAATAGACCAAATTACAATGGCCTTGACGATGGCGGATCTCTCGATGTCAGCCAAGTATGGATCTCTTCGATATCAAGATACTATGGATCTCTTTGATATCAGGACACCTATTAATACAGCGCGTCGATATCAGTGGTCCTCTCGACATTGAATAAACTCGATATCAGATAACTTATAGTAATATATCGAGGACTTAGCAGTCAGCCAAAATTTTGGCAGTTAACCAAATTCACTTCTTCAAGTGACTGGTCTGATGAACAAGGCCTTATTTTATTTCTACTCTCGTTGATGTAATGGCCTGATGGCCATAAACTAGTTTTCATTTCCTTAGTAGAATTTCTTTTGGCTTGATTTATTTTGTGTTTTTATCCAAAACCGATACCAAATATGACTAAGTACCAAAAATCGAAGCCATTGATTTTCCAACTCAACAAACAACTTCGCAAGCAAAAACACAACTTTCTTGTCAACAAGACTTAATTGAAATCAAATCAACCCAAGAGACTTAAACGAAATGCTTTGATGTAAAAACTTGAAAATCGGGGAAACAAAAATTTAAATTAAAATAGAAGTATTTGGACAAAACTTGAAAATAAATGCAACTACTAGTATTAATTTTAAAAACTTAGTCTAACAAAACGAAAAGGGAAATAAAAACAAGACTGAAAATAAACTTAACTTATATTTACAAAGGGGTCGGCGCATTAAAGTACTCTTGGCGCCGCTCGATTTCCAGCTCCAAAGCCCGCTGATGTTCTAGACACATCGATTCCCAAAGGGTGAGCCTGAACTTTTTCAAGTATCTTCCATTGATGGGGTCTCGACAGAGATTCCCATCTGGCTTTTTCAAGATGTAGCCCCCTCCTCGAGTTATCGAGAATATTTCATATGGTCCTTGCCACGTCGCGCTCCATTTGCCATACTTTTTCTCGCGCTGATGAAGTGGCAAAACAGTTCTCCAGACCATGTCCCCGACGTCAAATTGTTTCCTGCGTATCTTTTTATCGTAGCATCGGGCGATTAGCCTCTTTTGTGCCTCGATTTTATCCAACGCGGCAACCCTGACCTCGTCAAGCTCATCGAGCTGTTGGAGCATACTTTCAGTGTATTCTTCGGGCGACAACTCATTTTACTGCATCACCCGAAGTGATCGGACGTTGATTTCCATCGGTAGAACGACATCCTGTCCATAAGTTAGTTTATACGGAGTGGTGCCAGTGCTTGTCCGTTTGCTGGTCCGATAAGCCCATAATGCCTCTGACAGCATCAAGTGCCAAGCTCTTGGGTTTTCCTCGATCATTTTCGAGATAATGTCCTTAAGGACTCGATTAGAAGCTTCTGCTTGGCCATTCCCTTGTGCATAATACGGTGTTGAATGGACCAACTCAAAACCCATCAATCTGGCAAACTCCTTGATCTCTTGACCGACGAACATCAGTCCCCTGTCAGTGACAATGGTCTGTGGCAGGCCAAATCTATGAATGATTAAGTCCTTGATAAACTTCATCACTTCGGCCTGATTGGCCTGTTTGAGTGGTTTGGCCTCTACCCACTTAGTAAAATAGTCTGTGGCCACAATAATGTATCGATGGTGTTTGGAAGATGAGGGATGAATCTCCCCGATGATATCGATGACCCAACATCTGAAAGGCCATGGCTTGATTATGACATTCATCTCCTCGATGGGGATCCTTTGAATCACCCCAAATCGTTGGGACTTCTCACAACCTCTTGCCAACTGTACACAATCTCTGACCATTTTTGGCCAGTAATAACCATATCGGCGCAGCAGCCATGCTAATTTGTGGCCGTTTTGATGGGCCCCACAAATTCCTTCATGAGCTTCCATCATAATTCTCATGGCTTCCTGTTGATCGACGCATAACAGGAGCACGCCGTCGTGGCTTTTTCTATACAACTGATCTCCCATCAAGACATAATTGACTGCCCTGAGTCTCGTCTGTCGAGATGCTCGGTTCGACGGATCAGCCAGATATTTTCTGATCGGCTCTCTCCAGTCATCAGGGTCCTGAAACACACTCAAAACAGTCAGGACATTGTTTCGATATATAAATGACGGACAGTGTCGTTTCCTGACGACGTAGTGAGATTCCTCGACGTCATCAGGGAGATCGATACCAGTCGCCAATTGGGCTAAACTGTTGGCCTCGCTGTTATTTCCTCTCGTCACATGATAACATGTGACATCAACAAATTCCGACAATAACGACATCGCAGTTAAATAATATTTGTCAAGTGTTGGGTTTCGGCATTTATAAGTACCTTGTATCTGCCTGATAACCAACTGCGAGTCCCCGACGATGACGACAGACTTACTGTCGAGCTCCCTGAGCATTTCTAGTCCGATTATCAAGGCTTCGTATTCGGCCTGATTGTTAGTACATTCAAAGTCAAATTGAATCGATAGCTTAGTTTTTACATCTGATGGAGAAATCAAAACGATACCTGCTCCGCATAGTCGATCGGTTCTAGACCCATCGAAAGCCAATGTCCATGGCTTGATCTCCACTGTCATCGAGTCCAGTTCTTTGAGAACGGCTTGATCAATATCGAGACATGGATGGTCAACCAGAAAATCAGCCAATACTTGGCCCTTGACTACTTTTTGCGGTACGTATTGCAACTGATATTCCATCAATTGGCTAGCCCATCGACCGATCCGTCCCCTCATCACAGGCTTAGCTATCATATACTTTATCACATCAATACCAGAGATAACTAACACTTTCACAGGCAACATATAATGACGTAATTTCTTGCAAGAGAAGAACAACGCAAGGCATACCTTTTCTATCGGCGAGTACCTCTGCTCCGTTTCTGTCAAGTGCCTGCTCAAGTAATAGATTGCTCGTTCGAATCCATCCTCGTCGTCTTGTGCCAGAAATTCGCCGACGGTGTCATCCGTGGCAGATATATATAATTTCAAGGGTTTCCCCTTGACATGCGGCATCATTACAGGCGGCGTTGTCAGCTTATCCTTGATTTCCTGAAATGCCTGCTCATGCTCCGTTTGCCAGCAAAATTCCTCTTTGTCCTTCAATCTCAACAAAGGCGAGAATACCTTCGTTTTTTCAGCCAAGTTATAAATGAACCTCCGTAAAAAGTTGACCTTGCCAAGGAATTGTTGTAATTCCTTTTTCGTCGATGGAGGTCTGGCCATCAAGATAGCTTTGGACTTATTCTTATCAATCTCAATCCCCTTGCGATGTACTAAGAAGCCAAGAAAATTGGCTGACGCAACTGCAAACACACACTTCAAGGGGTTAAGCTTTAATTTATGTTTCCTCATTTTGGCAAATGACTTCGCCAAATGTGTTAGATGTTCATCGTAACTAGCCGATTTGATAATGATATCATCGATGTAAATTTTAACAAAGTCATCGATATACTCACTGAAGATGCAGTTCATGGCTCGTTGATAAGTTGCTCCGGCGTTTTTGAGTCCGAATGGCATGACTTTCCATTGGAAGGTGCCTATTACGCCGGGACATTGAAAAGCCAGTTTTGGTACATCGTCAACAGCCACAAAAATCTGATTATAACCTGCACTTTCGTCGACGGCTGTCAGGAACATATTGCCAGCGGCAGCATCGATTAACATGTCCACCATTGGCATCGGGTATTCGTCTTTAGGAGATGCAAGATTTAGGTCCCTGAAATCAATGCATATCCTGATCTTCCCGTTCTTCTTCATCACGGGTACAACATTCGCTACCCACTCCGGATATCGGGCCACCTCGATGAAACTGGCCTTCAACAACTTCTCGATTTCTTCCCTGATCAGTTTGCATACCTCGACAGACATCCTTCTCAGGGGCTGTTTTCGGGGTAAGTATCCTTCAAGTATCGGAATACGGTGTTCTACCAACTCTCTGCTCAATCCTGGCATCTCGTCGTAATTCCAGGCAAAACAATCCTTGTATTCCTTTAACACTTGTATCAATCGATCCTTATGGCCATCATCAAGCAATGCACTGATGTAAGTTGGCCTGTGATCATCTTTGGTACCTAACTCAATCTCGATGACAGGGTCCTGTACTTGGATCTTGATGTCGTCGAGCTTTGCTGGCGCCGTTGCTAGTTCATCTTACTGAATTTCATCACCGACCGATGGTGGCGTTTCCTCCTCGAAAATGAGATCTCTTGTATAACATTCGGCCACGTAGGCCCGAAACTTTCGAATCAAATCGGCGCATGCTTCTTGTCGCGGCCCGATAACAACGATCTCATCAATCTCCAATCTGTCGGCCTTATAGGCCGATGGTTCCTCGTCATCAGGACAGTTCATCAGGACTGACAGTGATGTTCGTGCGGCCCTGACTCCTTGACGTTGCAAGGCCGACTTAGTTCCTTGGCTAAACAAGCCATTTCAAGTTGCGTCAACTTCTTGCTCGAAGTGACTTCCTTCGGTCGTCCGTATTTATCCTGCCCGATGAATCTGTAAGGACCTACGTCGTCTCGATAGTAAGCTGCCTCGACGGCGTTGATCTTGGCGGTGAATGGCATGTTGTCGGCCATTATGATCTCGGGTTCAAGGGCGTCTCCCCAGATTAATAAGCACTGATGCAGGGAGGACGGTACACAAAGGGCTGAGTGAATCCAGTCCCTTCCCAGCAAGGCGTTGTAGGATGTGGTAGCATCCACCACAAAGAAAGCGATTTTCAAGCTGGTCTTTCCAATCTTTACCTCGACGGGTAAGATCCCTAATGTGTCAGCTTTTCCCCCTGTGAAGTTACTAACAATCACTTTTGTCTCCATCAGGTCCTCGCTGACCTTACCCAGCTTGTACATCGTCGATGCAGGCATTACGTTGACGGCTGCCCCATTGTCGACCAACATTCTGTCGATGGGTTTTCCGTCGATGTGCCCTGATATGTATAATGGCCTGATGTGTCTGGCCATGAAAGACGGTGGCTTCTGGAATATAGTCTCGATCCTCTGATTCCAATCGGTCCCTTTCTCGTCGTCGACCGATAGCAGTTCTAAGTCTTCTGCTATTTGTACTACTGGCATACCCTCATCCCAAAAGCCATCAGTGGAATATTCCAATTCCTCGTTGACAAATTCAACAAGTTCAGAATCAACAGTGTTGCATTCCATCATCGTCGAGCCGTCTGTCAGCTGACTGGTGGCAGCATCTTCCACTGCTTTTGTTTCCACTTTATCGATGGTCTGTTTTTCGACCTCCTGTTTCTCGATTTCCTGGCTAGATTTGGCATTGACAGCTTGGCCAGGTTTGGCCTCGTTTTCCTTATTGCTTTTGTTGTCGTAGATCTCGGCAAATTTTGCCTCGAGATCGTTTCCTTCATCCTCGTCAAACAATAAGTCGTCTTCTTCCATCGCCTTTTCCAAATCGATAGTGCCAAATTTGACTTTCCCTGGGGTCCATTTGGATGTATCCATTTGTATCGAGCCGTTGACCTTGCTGTCGACCTCTTGGCTAGATTTGGCCTCTCTTGTTCCCTGTTTCATTTTCTGTTCCGTTGACGGAGGTTTCTTTGCTGATTCTTTCATCGGGGCCTTCCCCTTAGCAATTTCCAACTCCTTTCGTTGGCGTAAGTAACGCCTATACTGTGTCCGGGTCATCTGGTCGACCCTTCGATCGCCAGGAAACTTCGGATACCTGACAGGAACCCATCGATCCACCTGTGTATCGGCAGGAGTATGAACGGTTCGTGGCCTTGATGAGCCTGGCGGTGTCGTTTTTGTCGACGGACCCTGTGTCCTGTCTCTGCGACTGGCGGTCGATCTGACCTGCCTAGTTGGTGTATTGTCAGGGAATCTCTCCCTGATTCTGTTGCTACGGCTGGTGCCTTCCTGATGTCGTCGAGGCATTCTGGTCCTAGCCTGTTCTCGGCGTTGTTCCGTCGTTAATGCTGCGTAATTGGTATACTCAATCGGGGCCTCGATCGGACAAGGTCCTATCTGTTGAGGTGGAGGTGGTGGTGGTGGGGCTGCCTGTGCTAGCGGCACTATTTGAGGAATTGCCTGCGGTTGCGGCATCGTTTGATACGGATGTCCTGACGGCGTTGCATTTAGCCAAGACATGTACTGGCCATATATTGCCGGGTTGATGAACAGCGAAACTGTTGCCAATTCAGTTTGGCATCTCGCACATAAACCCATTTCCTTGTTTATCATCGAGTAATACGGGTCTCCTTCCGAGTACAATTTCTCACCTGTCGGTGATTCCGTAATTGTTATCACGTTTATTCCTACCTCATTTTGTTGGAAATGATTGGTGTCAACCGTCATTGGCTTTGTGATCTTCCAATCCGGGGCAAACCTCAAGATGCCCTTGTCGAGGTGATCCTGCACCATCCACCTGAACACTAAACACTCGTTTGTCGCGTGAGTCCAAACATCATGATATTTACAATACGTTTTACCTGCTATCTTCATTGACGATGGAATATGGCCTCTATTTTTGAGACATCAAAGGAATAGCGTCTTTCCCTGTCAGTCTTGTACTCAGCATCTCGACGTACCAAGTTATTTGGCACCTTGATGGTAGGCTGCGGTTCTTTTGGTTTGGCGAGGGCTGGACAGACGGTGTTCTTGGGACAGACCACTTCCGCCAGTCCAATCTCGATACCCTGTTGCTCAATCGGTCGACTGACCTGATTAATCTGCTCCTCGCTAGAGTCAGCCATACCCACTTGATAGTAATTTCCTCTGGGCTATCGGCTGTTTTCGTCTCTTAACACTCGTTCGTAACGGACCGCATGATCGGTCAACTCGAACAAGTCCTCATGGTACTGTGCCATCATGATCTTTCGTAATTCAAAATGCATGTCATGGATGGCAATCTTGATGCATTCCTTTTTTGGCAACGGGATGGCGCAGAACCCTCTAGCCCTGATGAATTTCTTCATGTAATCCTCGACAGTCTGTCCTGTCAGCTGTCTCATGTTTGATAGCTCGATGACAGACACTTCGAGCGGGGCCTGATAGTGGTTCATCACAAATATTTTCTCCATGGATGGCCAGTCAGGGACCGATCCAGGCTTCAAATTGGCGTACCAATGGAACGCCATTCCTGTCAGAGAGTTGGGGAACAGTTTCAATTTCAAATCGTTAGTCATATTGCCACATTCTAAGGAGAATCGAGCCAGATGCTCTGTGGCAGATTGTGATCCTTCGCCTGAAAACAAAGTAAAGTTTGGCGGCCTGTAGTTCAACGGGAACGGCACCTGATCGATGTATTCGGGGTGAGGCTTATTATACCTCGATGCCCTGTTTCCCTGTCTCCTGACAAATATCTCCTCAGCTTGATTTACCGTCAAGTGGTCTTCTGGACCCCCTGCAACTCGGTGAATAGTCCTGTCATAGGCCAATGGATTGGCCTGATATTGTTCTAGGCCGTATCCGACGGCCTCTGATTGGTCCTCTTCGGACCTGCCCCCCGAGTCTGGACGGTTGTTCCTTGCTTTGGAGGTGCTTCCTTTGTTTCTTTCTTGGACATTAGATTGTCCGTGGCCTTGTTTGTAAGGCGTCTCATCCCTCGATGAACTTCCCCCGGTCTGGATTGCGGGGCCTTTGCCTTTGTCGACGGCAGTCCTCTGCGGCCCAGTCCAGGCCTGCGCTTGTATGCCGTTGGCGAGAGCATTGATGCTCTCTGCGAGTGATGTCATCTTTGCTTCCAAGTGCATTAGGGAGTTATTTACAGTGTTGCTGGCTTCTGTATTGGCCGAGCCTAGCATGTTTTCAAACTTGCTGACAACGTTAGACCATTCCTCTTGTTTGGTATCAAGGTCCCTGGTGAAGTTACGAACCTCTGCTGTCAGCTCCTCGATTCTGTCGGTCCCTTCCATAGTTAGTGGAACCGTTGATAGATTTTCCAGAGTATGTGTTAAGTCAGAACGTGTACTCGTCAAGGTTGATCGAGTCTTTCTTGGTATCTGTGGTATCATCTGATGACAACAAAAGAATAACCACTTAGTATCAACTGATTGACTGTTTGGCAAAGAGATTATCAATTGTCAGCTAGCCAAAGTATTACTTGGCTGATAATTGTTTTTTTTTTTGGCAAATAAAATAGAAAAAATTTCAAGTCTCGCCGAGCCAACATATCGTGAGGCTGGTAAGTTTTTAACAGAAAGATTTTCAGGTCACACCGGCGTGCCAAAATATTGTTTGCGTAAAATTTGACAACGAGGGCACCTCGACGTCGAGCAACCCTTGGCATCGAGAAGTGCCAAAATATTGTTTGTGATAAAACTGACATCAAGGGATGCTTGGCATTGAGGAACTGACATCGAGGGATGCCTGGCATCGAGGGGTGCCAAAACATTGTCCGTTGTAAACCTGTCAGCAGATACCTCGACGAGCCAATAGCTCGATGTAAAATGCCTCGATATGATATAAAATAAATGCGGGCGTGCCAATGCTTGTGCGTGCAAACATAACGATTTGAAAATGGACATGTTGATATCAGTGTGATAATAATATAAGTGTCCTGATAAAGACATAATGATATTGAAATAAGTTGTCCTGATAAGGCTGACTTCTAAACGATTGTGACAGAGTAGACAAACACTACCCCTAGTTCTTTTCTATGCCTGCCTGGCCGCAGGACTTAAATAATTTATGAAAACCTCTCTTAAGTGCCAAAAACTTATGACCAATCGATGGCCTGCTCAATATATTAGCGGATTTGAAAATCAGCAAATGACTTGACAATCAATCAGTTTAAACATTCACCTTGACAGAAGACATAATCTTGATAGGAAACAGCATATCAATGGCAATCAATTGACGTAAAACATATTTATGTAAAAGAATCAAGACATACGGGCCAAACTACTTCCATTAATAATAAAAGAATATTGACAAGTTCCCCCGATGTACAAATATTACAAAAATATACAAAACGATAAGTCTCCTGTTTTGGCATAATCTGCCAAATGAGTTTATAAGTCTAATATGTTCTGAAAATTGACTCCTTGATCGGCAGGTAAACCCGCCGATGAGCTGGTAATACATGATAGAACAGCTTGTTGACAGAAAGTAACATTGATGACGGAAAACCACCATCAATGGTTCGCCCAACCTTGATGGGTGACCATCAATCGGGCTCCTGATCAGCGGGTGGCCACTGAAAAGGGCATCGACGGAGCAGATGGCTACTCAGCCGATAGCCGTCAAGCAGATGGCTACTTGACGACGAGCTCATCAGGCAGATGGCTACTCGATGAGTTTGTCATATAAATACGTGGGCACTTACATGACGGTTAATAGCGTACTACTTGGTTGATATGAGTGGTTTCGCTCGAGACAGTGTCAGCTGACGGCGGAAGACAGCGGCGGCGGCGGCAAGACTTCAGGCGGCCAGGGATCACTGGTGGCTGAGGAGGGACAGGCTGATATCAAAGAGTTGGCAGGCTGATAACTTGACAGAAAACAGCTTGTTATCTGCTTGCTATCAAGGGGTTTCGCTCGAGACAGCGTCCTGACGGCGGAAGTAGCGGCGGCGGCGGCTTACTATCGGCGGCGGCGACCTATTTTCAGCGGCGGCGGCGGCAAGACTTCAGGCGGTCGAGAATCGCTTGTGGCTGAGGAGGGACGATTGATATCAAGGGATTAACAGGTGTTTGCTGACGAGAGAAGCAGCGGTGTGCTGGACTTCCGGTGAGGCATTGAGCCGATCAGTGTTAGACTGAGAATTTGTTGATTGAGTTGTGTGTGTCCTGCGCGAATGGTGGCTGTTGTGTATTTATAGGTGCTGGAAATTGAGCTGATGGCTGAAAAACTGCTCCCTTGATGGCCGAAAATTGAGGGGCTGATGGCCTATCTTCCCACTTCTCCCACTACTTTGTGATTGCCCACTACCTCCACTACTTTAATGGTGGTTTTCTCTTTGTTTTTTGCTGAAAATTAATGTTTAATGGAGGTTAAGGAAGAAGAAAACGTGTCTTTCATTAAATTTTGAATTTCAATTTGTATTGGTAACTAACTATGAGAAAAATAGGGAATTTGTTATTAGCCAACTAATTAGCCTTTATCCCTTATGTCTTAATTTAGTTTTCCAATAATTAATAGACACAAGTGGGCCAAGAAATTAAGTGATGGCCGATGATGGACTGGACCAGGGCGGCTCGAACAGGTCGGACCGCGGTCAGCTGCTGGTCGATGGGCCAGGTCCGACCACAATTGGTCTTGGGCCGAGCCATGTTGGTTTTGCTTAATAATTACCCAATTAATAATTAATGGCCTTATCTATTAAGTGGGCCAATTAATTAGACTTGGCCCAATTAATTAATTAATTAATCCATAATAGCCAAAATAATCTATTGGGCTCATTTGTGTTTAACCATAATTTGGCTTTAATTACTAATTAATTAAACTTGGCCCATAAATTTGTTAACTTTATCAATTAATTAATTTATGTTTGGCCCAAAATTAATTAATTGTGCAAATCGGGTCGAGTTTCCAAATTGGCCTCATGGCCAAATTATTATCTCGGTTGGATCAATTTTCGGGTCAAATTGGATCTGATTTAATCCGACCTGTTTGGAGTGACTTGGTTCGGCTTTAGTGCCATTTTTGGTTTGTAATCGAGCCGTCGTTCCTCGATTAATCGAGGGTGATTTTTTGGGTATAAACAGTGTGCACAATTTCATTTAAACGGCAGTGTCTTTAATGCTTTGATATGCCAACATGAAGAAAACCTATGGACAAATTAGATTCGCTTTAGTTTTAAATTATTGTCATACGCCTATCCTATATATCTTTATTATTCTTATAGCTTCTTTGCTGATATATGTTCTTTAACGTGAAGTTTTCGTGAATGGGAAGATTTGCAAGAATTCGAACATGGTTGTTGCCAAGGATTTCTTTTTCCCTGGTCTAAATAAGTCAGGAAATACATCAAATGTAGTTGGATCGAGGGTGACTGCTGTTAATGTGAATCAAATACCTGGACTCAACACTTTAGACATATCTGCAGTTCGTATAGATTATGCGCCACAAGGTATCAACCCACCTCATACGCACCCGCGTGCAACCGAGATTCTAGTTGTGGTGGAAGGCACACTTTATGTTGGATTTGTTACCTCAAATCCCGCGAACAAACTCTTTACCAAATATTTATATCCAGGAGATGTGTTTGTCTTTCCAGTGGGCTTGATTAATTTTCAGTACAATGTTGGAAAAACCAATGTTTATGCATTAGCCGGTTTAAGCAGCCAAAATGCAGGAGTTATAACTATTGCAAACAGTGTTTTTGGCTCAGATCCAGCCATTAATCCAGATGTTTTGACTAAGGCATTCCAAGTTGAGAAGGACGTGATCGACCATCTTCAAGCACGATTTTGATCGAACATTTGCATAAAACAAAAGATGTTATGTGGAATGAAACCATGATGAGTACTATATGTAGGGCTATCATTGGGTCGGACTCGGACCGGATCAGGGCAGATCCGGATCCGAGTCCGATTTCCATTTATTCTATCCGGATCCGGATCCGAATCCGCTCGGATCTGGAATATTAGCAACCGGATCCGAATCCGGCGGATATCCCGGATCCGGATAAATTATCCGGATCCATTTAGCAAGCTAATTTTTTTTTTTCCGTTTTCCTCCAAATCACTTGCATATTTCACCATCATGAATTAAAAATGTAAAATTTTACTTACTTCATCGAAACTATTGCTTAAAAATTGTAGAAGATGGAATATGATGGACAAATATAAACGATAAAAATTATAACAAAAGAATAAACAAAAATATAAGTAAAAATATATATAAATTGGGACAAAGAAGAAGAAAACTCAATATTTCATCAGAGCTTCCAGAGTCAAGTTGTCACAAGTAGGTTTTTTAGTCATAGCTAGACAGGGCTCAATGACCGGAATGAATGGCTTTCTCCTGTCTCCTCATGGAAATGGAAGAGAAGATTAAAATTGAAGGATGAATGGTTATTGTTTGATTTTTCTTATTAAATAGTATAAATTAATATGTTGTAGACCCAATTAGTTATCTGGTCAGTCCACCAACATCTCTCAAGCATTTCTTTTTAAAATTATTTTTAATATAGTAAAAGATTTTAGTGGAACATAGATAGTTTTATTTTTATTTTTATTTAAATACATAATATATAAACAACATATAGTAATATATATCGGATACGGATATGTAACGGATCGGATCAGCCTAGATCCATATTCGCTCCATATAATTCGGATTACGGATCTTCTTAATCGGATCAGGTCCATCAGATCACTAATTGGACAATTATCCTAATAAATCGGACCGAATTCGGATCGGATCCGGATTGAAATCTGCCCCATTGACAACCCTAACTATATTTACTATCTAAATAAATATTGTGTATTTATGTTTTTTTTTCTTCTTCAAGTTATAACTTTGCATCTTTGTTCTCTCCGAATTGTAATGTAATAAACATAATGTGTTTTGAAATTCATTACTCTAATATATTTGGTTTAGCTTATCTACCTACTTATAAATATAGAGACCAGACTCATAACTGTCGTATACTAATTTTCACTAAATATTTTTTTTCTTAGAATTTAGAATGTTTTAATTCTTGAAGAATACTGAATAAAATCTAAGTTACTACAGTCATCCACTTTGCTGACAGTTAGGATTTATAGGGAGACAGATATAAATTGTATCTAAGTTACTACAATAATTAATTATATTCATATATATACATCCATATTATATCCTGGCAAGATTCTGTTAAAAGGTCCTTAAAAATTTTAATTTTCGCTGCCTGAAGGGCTGTTATTTTACCGAATCCCAACAATAAAAATGAACCATTAAAAATACTATTATTTTAAATAGCCCCTAAATATATATTTTAGCATCAATATTTATTTTAGTAAGAAAATATTAATATTTAATGATTTAGTATAATATAAGCTATAAACACTCTAAATATAAAATTTTAAAATGAAATTTTCTTAAATATCATTATATTACAAAAAAAAAAAAATTTAAATCACATCATACTATGAAAGAATAAAAAATACTTATGACTTAACTAATTATGTAACTTCACTTTGGCTAGAATAGAAAAATATATAAAAAAATTCAATAATATCAAGACATGCATAACCTCTAAATTTCATAAAACTCTTTTCATAAAAAAACTGGTGAAAATGGTGGAAAATGGTGAAAAATTGATGAATTTTTTTTTGCAATTGGTAAAATAAACTATCGAATCATTGAAAACATGTTTTGAATAAGATCGGTAAAAAAGATGGGTAAAACATTGTTGAAACTTGAAAATTTAAAGAAGATGAAAAAAGAACCATTCTCATGTCGTATATAGAAGTTGTAAATTATTAAAAGATTCACTGAATTAATTCACCAGTGATTGGGCTCCATGGGCTTGTGGTCAGACATCGACCGTGGAGTGTGGGAGAATTCCTAAATTGGCAGGGGTGCTAATTTTGGAATAATTAGTCGACGGAGTTTTCGATTGATTTAGAGTATTTAATACTCGAGTAATTAAATAAATATTTAATTATAACCCACGGCCAATTATGTGGTGAACCTACCTACGTGGGCATACACAATACACATGAAGCGAAAGCAAGAAAATAAAGTAAAATAAAATAAAAAAAACAAGCCCGCATGGGCAGCTAAACTGGTCTCAGAGGTGGAATTTGGGACAAGAGACCAAGGATCGAACCTCACCAGCGGCAGTGTGGGAGCAACCTCTCAAAAAATGAGGGGGGCTCCTTGTGCGCAGTGAGCACTGGTCCCAACCTCTGTTGCCGGTTGAGTCACCATGATTTACCTCCTCTCACAATCCCGTCGGGCAGGGGGTGAGGTGCACCCGGGGTGAGCGATTTCACCTTTTGGAACAAGAAAATAAAAAACAACTGGATCGACCGAGTCGACCCAATTGGAGCAGGATAAATCCGATTGGATTGGATCGGAATTGTAAATTAAATTTGAATTTAATTTATGAGTTAATTAAATTAAATTAAATTAAATTAATTGTAGAAATATTCAATTAAATGGGCTTAAAGTCCTAATCCTATTAGGATAGGATTTTATAAATCCTAATCCTAATAGGATATAAAACCCTAACTATAAGATTTGTATATATATCTTATATACAATAATCAACACACACAAGAAATTATCTCTCCCCTCTCTCTAGATCGGCTGATTCTCTCTCTCTTAATCTCAATAATTGAATATGTTTGAACAAGGGTTCTCTTTCGATCTTTGCAAGAGGAATGATATGCTTGCTAGTAAGCCACCCTCTTTTCTGAAAATTGGCACTACAATTGTGGGTTTAATTTTTCAGGTATTACACGTTTCGATCTTTTTTTGAGTTTTTTTTATATAGTCTTACTCTTTTAGGGCAGCGCTTGCATGCGTAGATTGAAATGCTGGATTTCTTTGAGAAATCACAGTGCTTTTTTAAGATTATCAACTTTAATATCTTTAATTTGCATTTAATTTAAGGACGTAGTGTGTTCTTCTTCCGGCTTACCTGTAGCTGTAGGGTTATATTGGTGTTATGGGATTTCTTGCTTGACATATCGGCATTAATTTGATCATGCTTATACTCTCGCAGGGTAAAAAGATGTTCCTAATTTCTTGGCCGTTGGATCTTTACCATAGCTACTATAAATTGGCTTACTTTGATTATATTTGTGAACTAATATTATGAAGTATATGTAAATTAATTTTTTGTTCTAGGAATCTAAGGATGATAAAATTGATGATGCTTAATTTTCGTAAAAATTATGAGTTAGTATGGGTGGAATTGGAAATATTTTATCATCCAAGATATGCCATCCAATTTGAAATATTTCATAATTTCTAATCAAATTGGCTTGGTATAGGTGGTTAATCGAGTATATTAGGCAAGTGATTGGAGCTAAAATGTGTAGGAGAAGACAATCTGGCAAATCACTCAGCCTATCTTCCTCTTCTGTTCCATCTTGTTCATTTAAAACAGCGGTGCTGGAGACACAGAGGTTTGGAAGGAGAGTTGAGATATGAACGGGAATTTCACTAAGAAATTTTGTTGACTTTATGAATTAGAGTAATAATCTTACTTTTGAAGAGTTATTTGTATATTGAGTTTTGTAGAAAATTTGTTTTTCTCCTTGATATTATTTGCTTCTCCAATATTTCTGGCCGGTGACTAGAGAAAAAAAAAATTTACCGAACATTTGAGTTGATGAATTTCAATGTCCACTTTTTATTTTGTGATAAGCGAATGTGTTCTAGTTCGACTTTAATGTAATTTTTTGACCAAATTGTTCTTCAAATGTGAAGGAGAAAACAATCGGGCACATCGCTGACCGTATATTCCTCCTCTGTCTTGTCTTCTCCTGTACACATAGATCTGCAACATATCACATCCGAAAATATATGTCCAACAAGTAGTGAGAAAACCCGGCATGTGTACATTTCACTTCCGAAAATTTACTGTGGAAAAAATAGTTGAACAATCTGATCAAGCCCATCTTCGAAAAAATTGGCTGAATATGGAAAATGTTATATAGAAGTATTTCGAAAATGATATGTAAATGAAAATGAGGACTATAATGAAAATAATGTACTGGTTTGATTGCTATTACACAGTTTATTGCTCTGAAGTTTATGCCCTGTAATTTTACTTTAATTTGGATATGTTTATTACATAATTCAATTTGCTACTTAAATAAAATATTATTATTTAACTATTATATTTGTTATCCTTCTTTGCCTGAAGAATATTATATGTTCTTATATATGTAATGGACTATGCTCTAATATTAATTTATTTTATTTTGAATTTCTTAAGATAAATTAAAAATTCCCATATTTTATATTTTGTAATTTGTTTCAAGCTATTTTATTGCTTTAATTGTGCGTTCCATTATTAATAACTATGTGGTTTATTTTTCTGTATTTTATATTTGAACAATTATTTTATGTTCATTGTTTAACTCGATCCACATTTATTTCTCAGTCCGGGTAATTCTTTTTTTTATTTTCTACGTTAGTTATGCTTTCTACTACTTTTTAATTTTGATCTTGCTTTTCGATCTGAGCTTACCAAATATTTTTTTGTTATGTTTGTTTCTTTTTTCTATATTCGGTTACTGCCTTAATCTTGCTTATTCAACTGTTTTTCGTATTCTATATTTAATATTTTTATATTCTTAATTTTTTTATTACTCATCACCCAGTCAATCATTGTGATTGAATTGTGAAAAAGAAAGATAGCAAGATCGGGCAATCTCCTATATCAAGGCTTGGAACGATCCCTACAGAATATAATTTTTTTATTTTAATTTATAATCGTATTATTATTATTTAATTAGTTCGGATAAGAAGGATGATGTGATGTACGCTCACAAATATCTCACTATTCAGTTAGCCTATTAATGACAATGGTATACAATTGTACTATCAAATAGTCGCAATTAAATAGACTATTGGTAATAAAACTTTCAAAATCTGCAGGATATATAAGAATTGTGAAAAAATTAACTTAACGACGATTACTATTCCCAACAATTCAACCCATAACAATACATCTTTCGATAAAAGCTTCAAACGTCGTATCTATTCATCTTTCTGAAAGAGCTTTTCGTATTTTCAAAAAGGTTGAATTTATATATTTATATACATTCGACTTACACGATCATTACATTTCCATATATAATATTGCTCGAAAACAGTTCTTTCATTTTCACCAGGTAAACAAAATCTATCTAAAGTTTTTATCTTTCTTTTTTATTCATATAATGATAATAAATATAATTTCTTATGAACATGTTTGTATTCTATGCAAGATAAGAAGAATGGAAGATATTAAATTACTCATAGAAACAAAGAAAAAAAGAGCTCGAGTTTCACCCTGAAGGCCAGGATAAAGAAAAGGTGGTGCTAATTTTTTTTTATAAGCCTTGTTAAAATTATACAAATTTTTTTAAATTTATAATGCATGCAGAAATCCATTGCACTAAAAGCTGCTATCGAGGTGTTGGATGAAGATGAAGATGAAGTGCAAAGAAGACAAGTAATTAAGGGAAGGTTTTGATGATTTCCAAAACATCATAATCAGCTAAGTATGGAAGCTTAGTTCCCTTAGAAGAATTTTGAACAAGTAAAAGAAGACATCAGAAGAGTTCAAAGTTCAAAGCTCAGAAGACTAGTGATCTCATGCTGAAACAGCGAACAGAAGGGTAGGTCATCAGCCGAGTCAAATCAGATTAGTTCAGTATTTGATCAGCAGAGTACCTATCAGCAGAGTCGTTTTGATCAGCAGAGTAGAAGAGATCAAGAGATTAGTCCAACGGTAATAAATGCACTTAGTGTAATAAATGCTGGAAGAGAAGGGTAGTAATGGCAAATGATTGAAGATATCCTCGGATCAGCAGAGTGCATTAAATGCAGCATTAAATGCGATGGACAGAAAGGTACTGTACACTGTACGATTGCTGCAGGGAGCCGTTTTCAAAAGAGCTGAAGAATGGATTTGAAGAATTGATTTCCTTCAACGGTCATAAATTCAAATCCAAGTATAAATAGAGCAAAGTTCGAAAAGAGAAATACACAACAACAATCAGAGATCGAAATTTTGAAGCAGAATTTCTCTAAGTCTGAAAAGCTCGAACAGCTCACTCGTCTGGTGGAAGTCATCTGTTGACAGAAACCAAGTTGAAGAAATCAGAAAAACATTATCTGAGTGATTTTGTAATAGCTGAGTGTTGTGCGAAGTGAGAATCCATCTGTGTGAGTGATTCTACTTCAGAGGATAGGTTTTCTTTGTGAATTCCTATTGTGAGCTTACAGCCTTCTCATTAGTTGTTTAGGTGTAAGTGGAGAAATATTGTAATCTAAGTGATTATAGTATAACCCAGAATCTGTGTGATCTGGAAGAGTGGACTAAAGGATTTTTATCCATATAACCACTATAAAAATTCTTTGTGTTATTTTGCATCTAAAGTTTTCTTGCATATTCAAAGTTTGCATATTTAAACACTTTGAATTGTCTAAAAGATTTTAAAAGGAGTTTGTAAAAACTGGGGATAAAATCTTTCAAGAACTTAGTCTACTTGTGAAAAACACTTTGAAACAATCCGCTGCAAGTAAACTCTTTGAAAAACTGTTTTGCTGAAAAACAGCTAAGTTACTGTAAGAAGAGTGGTCAGTCGTCTGTTCAAGATTTGTTCACGATCAGACTAGCCTGCTTACTGTTCTTCATCAGCTTAGTCTGCTGACAGAAGACTGAAAAGTTTTTAAGTTCAAAAATTTTCAGAGGTCTATTCACCCCCCCCCCCTCTAGACCTCATCTGACCACTTGGGACCAACAAGTGGTATCAGAGCAGGTGGTTCATTTGAATCAACTGCCTGATCAACGAGCTTGATCCAAGTGTTTTTCAAAGGTTTTTGAAAACTTTTTCAAAAGAGCATCTTTTTGAAAAATCAAAATTTTTGAAAATGGAATGCATAAACCATGTTCCCCACATTGCTGGCATGTCCTTCGAAGACTGGAAAATCAGGATGGAGATTTTCCTCGCTGCCTACAATGACAACATGTTCACTTGCATTACAAAAGGTCCATTCAAGTTCACCAAGACGATAAAAATCAATGAAGTTGATACCGTGGTGGAAAAAGACTTGAGCGAAATGACAGCTGAAGAAATCAAGCTGTTCAACCTGGACAAAATTGGAAGATTTATCATGACTAAAGCCCTGGATAATGATCGGTTTGACAAGATCAAACATTGCAAATCTGCAAAAGAGATGTGGGACAAAGTCAGAGATATGAGCGAAGGCAATGATGCTATCAAGGAGCATCAGCTGAGTGTTGCTCTAGAAAAGCTGGATAACTTCAAGATGAAGTCCTCTGAAACCATTGATCAGATGGATACAAGATTTACAAGAATATTAAATGAAGTATTGAAGCTTGGAAAAACCTTCACAGACAAGGAGATAACCATCAGAGTACTGAAGGCCTTACCTCCTAAGTTCAACATGAAGGTGACAGCGATGGAAGAATCAAGGGATCTGGGGAAGATCTCTCTTACAGAGCTGTTTTCTGTACTCAAGGCTTATGAGTATAAACTGCCTAGGATGGGTATTGAAGAAACCTCAACTTCAGGACCCACAGCTGCACTGGTTGCTGCTGAAAACACCAAAAGACCAGCACAGAAAAGCAAAGAAGTGGACTCATCTGATGAAGCCACTCTACTCAACAAGAAGGAGTACACTGCTGGAGACGTTGCACTGTTGATGAATAATTGCAAGAAGTTCTACAAAAGAAAAATGAAGAACAAATACAACAATGCTTCTACTTCTAAACCTAACTTTTCTTCTCAAGATAAAGATGATTATAAATCAAAACTAATGTGCTACAACTGCAGGAAATTGGGACACTTCATCAAAGACTGCCCATATCCAAAAGCAGAAAAGTACACTGAAGAGGAGAAGAAAGTAAGAAAAGAAAGAAAGCATCAGAGAGGAAAAGCAATGATGGCTGAAGCAGAAAAGCTTGCTGTTGTCTACTCATCTGATTCAGATTCAGACTCGTCTGATGAAGAATCCTCTGATGAAGAAAAACCTGCTCTCCTGTGCCTGATGGCAAAGGACTCTGATGACTCTGAGGATGAGGTAACTCCTCAAAATAATGAACTGTTTGATTCTCTAGAGCAAATGATGTTAAATAATACTACTATTGCTGGAGAATTTGTCAAGCTTAAGGAAGAGATGAGCTTGCTAAAAGAGCAAAATAACTCACTGAAACTTAAAGCTGAAAAGCCAAAAGAATCAGTCGAGTACAAACAGCTTGAGCAAGAACATGAGTCTCTGAAAGCTGAATGTGAAGTTTATAAAGGAAAAATCATGGAACTTGAAAAGATTATCGAGTCTCATGAGAAATCATCTGCTGCATCCACGCATACATCTAGTAAACAGAAGATGCCTTTAGAACAGGATAAGCAAGAGTTGAACCATACTGAAAAATTCATATCAGCTGACAATAGCAAGGTCATTCTGTATGTTCAAACTGCTAGACCTACTTCACCTGAGAAAGAATTAAAGGAGAAGAAATCTCCTAAGGCTAAAAAGAGCAAAGAGCCTAGTGTAGGAAATAAGACTAGTAAGACCAAAAAGCAGAGTCCTAAGAAGTCTGCTGATAAAGCTAAAGTAAATCAGACTAGTGGTAAAGCTAAGTCTAAACAAGTTGAGCAAGCACCTAGTAAGCCAAAGAAGCATAAGAACAAGAAAAATCAAAATGCTTGGTATGGAAATGAGTCATATTATGTGCAACCTGCTGCATATCATCCTATGTATCATGCACCTCAATTTCCTAGTTACTATGCACCTTACCCTGCTCATCCAATGCATGCATATCCTGCTTATCATGCACCTTATCCTGCTTATGAACATTATTCTTATCATACTGATCATCAACATGACTTATCTGATAATTATGATAAAAATAAAGATGTTCATACTCCTGTGAAAACTCAGAAACCTAAGAAGCCTAAGACTTCAACATCTTGGGTTGTCAAAGGTGGAACTAATCCTTCAGGACCCTCTCAATAAGGGTACCTAAAACAATTTTATTTTTGTTTTGTAGGTTAGGATTAGGAGTAGGAGTAAAGTAGAGAAGATTTGGTACTTGGACAGTGGATGTTCAAGACACAGGTGTGGAAACATACATGAGCTGACTGATGCAGTTGCTGTGGATGGTCCAAAGGTTACTTTTGGAGACAGCAAAGAAGGCAAGATTAAAGCTAAAGGAAGATTAATCAGAGGAAACATAGAGATATCTGACGTCTCATATGTCAAAGGCCTCAAATATAATCTGCTGAGCATAAGTCAATTTTGTGACAAGGGATATTCAGTCATCTTCTCAACAGATAAGTGCTTTGTTGAACAGATTGGTACAAAGAAGGTAATTTTATCTGGAAGACGACAAGGGAATGTCTACATAGTCGACTGGGATTCTGCTGACAAGAATTCAAGTGTTTGTTTGGTTGCATCTGCACCAAGTGAAGTCAGTTGGCTGTGGCACAAGAGAATGAATAATTTAAACTTCAAGACCATAAACAGATTAATCAAGAATGATTTGGTAGAAGGGATTCCAAAAGCAGTCATGAGCAAAGACAAGCTCTGTGACGCCTGTCAGAAGGGTAAACAAATCAAGTCATCTTTCAAAAGCAAGAAGCACCAATCTTCTGAAAGAATTTTGGAGCTATTACATATGGACTTATTTGGACCCATTGATCCAGTCAGCAATGGTGGAAAGAAATACTGCCTAGCTGTTGTGGATGATTATTCAAGATATACTTGGGTGATATTCATGAAAAAGAAGAGTGAAACCAAGGAACATCTTACTAATCTGATGGAACTGATCCAGAATGAGAAGACTATCAAAATATTGAAGATCAGATCAGATAGAGGGACAGAGTTTACAAACTCTACTGTTGAAGAGTATTGTAGTATCAAAGGAATACATCATGAGTACTCTGCTGCCAGAACCCCTCAACAGAATGGTGTTGCTGAAAGGAGAAACAGAACACTAAAGGAAGCTGTCAGAACTATGATAGCTGAAGCTAAACTGCCTCAAAGATTTTGGGCAGAAGCAACAAATACAGCATGCTATACCCAGAACAGATGTATGATCAACAAAAATCAGAACAAGACTCCATATGAAGTTTGGAACAACAGGAAACCAAACATTCATTACTTTAAGATTTTTGGTTGTAAATGTTTTGTATTGAATAATGGGAAAAATCACCTTACTGCATTTGCAGAAAAGGCTGATGAAGCTGTTTTTGTAGGATACTCATCTGTTAGTAAAGCCTATAGAGTTTTTAATAAAAGAACATTACTAATAGAAGAATCTATCCATGTAGTATTTGATGAGCCAAGTCAATCTTCTGAAAAGAATCAAAGTATTAATCAAGATCTGCCTACTGATTTACAGAAGTTAGACATTGGAAGAAAAGAAGAATATGTTCCCATCATACTACCTAATCTTAATTCAGCTGATAACTCAAGTGCTGTTCATAATCACAGTGCTGATTGTCTAACAGACGAGTTGCAAACAGCTGACAGACCAGAGACTGTTCAACAGACTACTACTGCAACTCCAACAGTAGTGTTGCAAGATCAAAACAGAGGACAACATTCAGACCTGCAACCTGATCTCAGATGGCTCAGAAACCATCCACCAGAGTTGGTGATTGGTGATCCATTAGATAGAGTGAAAACAAGAAGAGCTGCTGCACAAGATGCCATGTTTGTCACTTTTCTATCTCAAATAGTGCCTAAGCAAATTGAAGAAGCTCTAAATGACTCCTTCTGGATAGATGCTATGCAAGAAGAGTTGAATCAATTTGAGAGAAATGAAGTCTGGTACTTAGTTCCTAGACCAAGTCATCAAAGGGTAATTGGCACTAAGTGGGTTTTCAGAAATAAGATGAATGAAGATGGTATTGTTACCAGAAACAAAGCAAGACTAGTGGCCAAGGGTTATTGTCAAAGAAGAAGGAATTGACTTTGATGAAACTTTTGCACCAGTAGCAAGACTTGAAGCAATCAGACTGTTTCTTGCCTATGCTGCTAACAAGAACTTCACTGTCTATCAGATGGATGTGAAGTCTGCTTTTCTCAATGGAGAATTGCAAGAAGAGGTGAACAACCTCCTGGATTTGAAGTCTATCAAGAAGAGGACAAAGTATATCGTCTGAAGAAAGCCCTCTATGGACTGAAACAGGCTCCAAGAGCATGGTATGATACCCTATCTGATTTTCTTTTAATTAAAGGATTTCATAAAGGTAAGGTAGATAAAACCTTGTTCACAATTGAATGGGAGAATCATATATTGATTGTGCAAATATATGTGGACGATATTATTTTTGGTTCAACTAACCAACAGATGTGTGATAAGTTCTCCAAGCTGATGCAGAATAAGTTTGAAATGAGCATGATGGGTGAACTTAATTATTTTCTTGGTTTACAAGTCAAACAGCTGCCTGATGGAATCTTTATAAATCAAGCAAAATACACAAGAGATCTGTTCAAGAAGTTTGGTAGGGAAACTAGCTCTACTGCTACTATTCCTATGTCTACAAGTCTTTGTTTGGATAAAGATGAAGATGGCAAATCAGTGGACATAACCAAATATAGAGGCATTATAGGGTCACTATTATATCTAACAGCAAGCAGACCTGACATAATGTACTCAGTTGGAGTCTGTGCAAGATTTCAATCAAACCCCAAGGAATCTCATCTCTTAGCTGCCAAGAGGATATTGAAATATGTTAAAGGCACTCAAGAATTGGGATTGTGGTATCCTAGAGAATCTGGATTTGAGCTTATTGGTTATTCAGATTCAGACCTTGCTGGCTGCAAGATTGACAGAAAAAGCACAACAGGTGCTTGTCAGTTCTTAGGTAGTCGTCTGATCTCATGGATGAGTAAGAAACAAACCTCAGTTTCTATATCTACTGCTGAAGCTGAATATATAGCTGCTGGAGCTTGCTGTGCACAGATACTTTGGTTGAAGCATCAACTAGAAGACTACAATATCAAAATCAGTGGAATACCAATCTACTGTGACAATACAAGTGCAATTTCACTTACTCAGAATACTACAAGTCATTCAAGGACTAAACATATAGAAATCAAGCATCACTTCATTAGAGATCATGTGGAAAAAGGCAATGTTATGATAGAGTATGTTCATACTGACAATCAGATTGCTGATATCTTCACTAAACCTCTAAGTGAAGCAAGGTTCTCAACTCTAAGAGCTGAGTTAGGACTACTTAATTTGGATGCATAAGCTGAGGGGGAACTCATCAGAAGACTGGAGTTCAACAGCTTAGTTATCCGTTATTCATTCAAGAATTAACTTTCAACAGACTAGTTAGCTTATGGATTCTTAAA